>CM066575.1:2182500-2782500 GCA_033816785.1 Picus viridis
CCAATAGAATCTCTAGGGAATTCAGGTGCCAAAATGTAACTGAAGAGACATTTTGTGTCATGTGCAAACTATATCTAAGTTATTTTTTCTTGAACAAAATTATGTAGAAAACAGCCCATCTGTGACACATTGGCGATGCATCTGTCAGAATAGAATAGAATAGAATAAAATAGAATAGAACAGAATAAACCAGGTTGGAAGAGACCTTCAAGATCATCGTGTCCAACCTATCATCCAACACCACCTAATCAACTAAACCATGCAACCAAGCACCCCATCAAGTCTCCTCCTGAACACCTCCAGTGACAGCGACTCCACCACCTCCCCGGGCAGCACATTCCAATGGGCAATCACTCTCTCTCTGTAAAACTTCGTCCTAACCTCCAGCCTAAACCTCCCCTGGTGCAGCCTGAGACTGAGTCCTCTTGTTCTGGTGCTGGTTGCCTGGGAGAAGAGACCAAGCTCTGCCTGTCTACAACCTCCCTTAAGGTAGTTGTAGAGAGCAACTTCCAAGCCCCAGCCAAGTGTCTGACTCAGGTTGACTTGTTTGAAGAAAAGTTTGGGAGCAATGATAACAAGTTGGGAGCTTGTTAACCTGGGACAATCAATATAACGTTGCCTAATCCCCTGCTTGGAAATTGCTGAGCCATCTTTTAATACTTTCCCTAGAGATATAATGAAACGCAAACGCTCATCATGGAAACGTTTAGCCTCTGTGGTTAAACCTTGGTAAAGTTAGCAGTCATGGAGACTGTGCTACCAGCTTTTGTGGTAAACAATCTAACGAATCAGAAATGATGGAGACCAGTGCAGACTCTGCAGGGGTTTGGCACTAAATCACTGGACAACTGTTAAGCTCAAGGCTGAAGAGGAACCGCAGTGAGCACATCTTTTACAGAAACATGTACCAGCTTTATCTCATCGTGAAAAGTGAGGGGAAAGTTTTGAAGAGAAAACTAAAATATTTATTAGTAAAAAAAGAACTTACTGGAAGTCCTGAAATATCAGAATATTTCTTGGCAGGCTTAAAGGACGGAGGAGCATCAATATTAAAATCTAGAGAGAAAAAAGCAGAAAAAGATAAATTCAGTGTGCTGTATATATTTTAAGATGTCAACCCCAAATGTAAATAGGTAACATTTTTTAAATGCTGCCTTTACTTTTGTATTAACTACCAGTGCTAAGGTAAAGAGCTACAAAGCAAAATTATCTCTGAAGACATTTAGCCTGTTAGCCCTGTAACCAACAGCCTGATTCTGCTCCTCTCTAATACAAGGACTTCAATAAGCAGGACTTCCCTCCCCAAAAGGAAGAATGTGACAGCTCTTTGAAATATGTTGATTTATTCCAAATCTTAATGAATTCCCTTGCAGTCAGTTATTTGCCATTATCATACACATGCAGTATGTTAAGACTGTGACACGCTGCTCCAAAATTGCAGCTCTGAAACACTATAATCCAGAGAAGCAAAGTAATCTTTTAAATCAGTTTAATCTTTACATAGGTGCCTCTTTAAGCCCAGTTAATGACCTATAAAATTGTCTGAATGCTTTAATTAAATGATGGCAATTGCTGTTCTTTGGTGTCCTTTAGATAGCAACTTCCATTCATCAACATTTATAAGATAAGAGTTGGTATGTTTAGGTAGTTAAATCCTCAATTTTGGATCTTTACAAAAATATCTTGCACCTGACTTGCTTCTTTCCTCCTTCCTGATCTCCTTTGCACCTCATTCAAATGCTATGATCAATTCAAATGTTCCATCCATATCAGATTTCTAGTTCATCATCTTGTAACTAAAAAGACTCTAATTCCACAGGCAGCTGGTTTTAAATATGCAACTGAATTTCTTTTTCCACCTTCTTAAAACAAATAATTCTTGTCCATTTATGATTGCAAGGAAATGGCATCAGCAGTAGATTGTCAGTTAGAATAGCATTTTTCTGTAACAGTTGTACCTAAATCACTTTAAAAAATGGCAAGCTATTTTGGGATAAAGCACCAAGTCTGACAAAACATGTATGTATATGCTTGATTCTGAAGTGCCTCCACTTGCTTAAGAAAAATCGGAGGATCCCATTCTGCACGCAGCTATGTTCAACAGGATCTTACTTTATGAGTAGATTAAATCTATATTATTAGATAGTAGATTAGATGGTAGATTACATCTATGTGTATATCTAGAGTAGGATTGCTGCTGTAACTCTGCTCCTGTAGGTGCACACCAGCTAGGACTACTAATTACAACTGTTAATAATGTAGTTTCAGCTGTGCAGAACTCAATAGGGGATGTAGAACTGAAATCTCCCAAGAAACTAGGATAAGGAGTTAGGTGGGAAGCTTGGGTTTACATCTAAGCTACTGCAGGTATGTGGCTTAGCAGAATCCATCTGAAAGTATTTTTTAAAAATAGCTAATCAAGCAGGAGACACCCATCAGAAGCCATAAAGGCAGGGCAGCATAAAGCAGTTAGAGTGTGACAAAAACCTGATTGAAATAAGGAGTTTCTGACCTTGCTTGGATAAATACATGTTCTTCAATAAATTCTACCCCAAAATGTATTTGAACAGTCTCACAATACTACAAATTGCTTGCTTTCCTCTGCTTTCCACCCAGGTCTGGTGAGTGTGCCTGGACTTGTCATATATGTATTACTGGATCCCCTTCAAGCAGGATACTACATGATGATGAAATTATTTAGTTTTGTTGTAAAGAAAGTTATTTGTGTGGATTTTAATATTTATAAATACATCTAAAACATCTAAGCAGCTTACAGCTAGGATCATTTAGTTGCCATGGCAATGCCCTTTCCGAAGCAAGAATTTGTTTCAGGTTCTTCCAAGTCCTGTTCTTCTTGCCAGCTGCTGCTCCACCAATGCTGGAATGCTAGAATTGAAAATATGGTGCTTAGAGAAAAAAATAATAAAGAACACTACTTCAGAGCATGAAAATTCTATTTCATAGTCTTTCTTACATGTCTCATCTTGTCACGAACCATGTGTTATCCTCACTTAGGAATCACTCATTTCAGCAGGCCACAAGAAAAATCAAAGCTTTTTGGACTGTCAGTTAAGCATGTTTATGATTAACTAAAGGAAATGAAAATCTTCTTCTCACATGGAAATAGAAAATCAATGTGGTTAGGTTTAGCCTGAGATTACAGGATTCTATACATACTTCCCATAGTATTAAAACCTATTACTTTTAAATTGTGTCTAAAATTGTGATGATGAGGCTAAATTTTCTCTTTCCTTTTTATGGCACATTACAGCTGCAGCTCTAGCTCTTTCACACGACTGTAGAAAACACAACTGGTCTTGCAAAACATAGTGAATACTAAGAGAAACTTTCTGGAAATTTCATTTTTCTTTCAAATGACAGAGGAGAGAATATTAAAAGAGTAATAGATGTTGTTGGCTGCTGAGACAGTTTTGCATTTTGAAAGGTACACTAATAGGCAGCTTGCCACACGTACTATAATGGTAGTTTCAGCTATCAAATGTGATTACTACAGGTTAATTTATTTATGTCCCTTCAGAGACAGAAGTTGCACAACCTACTATACTACTTCTAAATGATCAAAGGACACAAACCTACAGCTTCACTTCAGAAAAGGTCTGTGCAATTGGAAGTTGTTATTTCTAACTGCTACCTACCACATTAGTCTCATCAAATCCCATCAAATTCTTCTAACACACTTTTGCTCTGATTGGTTTATAAATTAGCCCGTTAAATTGCTGAAGATGATAGGAGGAAAAGATTCAGTGAGAAACACTTCATCTTCAGACATGGGATATACTCAGAAAAGATGCTCATGAACTGGTGATGTAATGAGTTTTGACAATGGATACCCAATATACGAAGTACATTCAAATGTTTGCTCTGAGGGCAACACCTCTAGAGTTAGGGTGACGGATCTAGAGGCCATTGTGAAGCAGAGGTTGCTGGAATATAAGCTAAAAATAGATGTACTACCACATTACTAATTCAAATTCAGTACATGAATTTGCCCCAGAATATTTTTTTTTCTCAGTAATCTGGTTTCTCAAAAGCAGCTATTTGGTTTACATGATCTTAGGCCTCCTAGAAACAGGGCTGACTATCATCTCACATACCTAAAATCAAAAAGCAATGACTGGCAAGCACAAGTGAACCAAAGTGCCTCTGCACTAGTCAAGTTCAGGGGAACTGGGAGCTAAGACAGGTAGAGATATTCATTACTCTACATAATTGTCCGGTCTCCTTTCCTTTCCCAATTGCTAAGGGATGCAGATGTCATTCAGGAAGTTTAGGAAAAGGTAATGTCTTTGTCTTCCCTCTTCTCTGCTTTTAAGCCTATCCTCTGCACTGAGGTAATAGAGATAGGCATTACTTGAGTTCTTTTCTTTCTTTTATGGGAAATTAGGCAAAAAGTCATCTAAATTGTTACTAGCAGTTCATACCAACAAAAGCTAGTTAAAACCCAATACCTTTTAATAATTAGTTACTGTATTGGAGGGGACAATTTTCTGGTTTTATTATAAGTGCCTATTATTTCTGAAACAGTTGCTAAAGGCTCTGTACATTCATTATTAATTCAAGCATGCAGACATTAGTATTGCCTCTTTCCAAACCATGATGTCCCTCTAGAAACTTAAGGATCAGCACAGGCCTCATGGACATTTAAATCCCATACAGAAGCTCCAGGGAATGATTCTGGATGAAAACTGAGCTTTACAAATAAGCCCCATTTCTTAAAGAAGCTGGTACTCACTGGAGGCTTAGCAAGTGAAGTACACAGTCATTTGAATGCCTCTCTTGTGACAGAAGTCACCTGCAAAGCACACACAGAGCAACTTGCAAGCCAGAGATTAATTCTATACTCAATACCAAACCTGTGCTTAGAGAGCTGTGTGATGCCCAATTACTCAGGTTTCATGCTGTGGGATATTGTATCTCACACACAGAAATTTTATCATATAGAATGAAATGTGGGATAAAATCTTTCTTTTCTAAGTACTGGCTTAAGACCAGCAGCCTGAGAAGTTTGCTTGTCTAAAAAGTATTTGCAGAGTGTATGGTTGAGTTCACCCTGGCATAGCAAGATGAAAGCAAACCAAAAACCAAACCAAACCAACCAAACAACAAAAACACACACCCCAAAACTCAGCAGTGACAGCACCACTCGCTGTAGTTTTCCTTCACTTTCTCCCCCAACATAAACTTCAGAGTGCTTTAGCAGCCTGTATTTCATCAGCTGTCAGAGTTTACATGGCTTCTGAATGACAGCAGACCAGGATTCTGGGGAGCATGAAGTTTTTTCTTCTAAGTCTAGCATTCTTCTAAATTATCAGAAGGACACCACAGGGCTGTTAAGTTTCATGGACCAAGATAGGAGCAAAATGCCAGTCGCTAACGATTCTCTGGCTGATTTCTAGTGCAATTGCTTTGAAGCTTTGCAGCTCCTCTCTAGCTGTGGTAGTTTGTGAGATACTGCATTTACCTTGATCTGGTAGGTTCTCTGACTCCGTTTCAGAATGTAATATAATAGTTTTGCCTCTGGACCAACACCATTTTCATTCTACAAAGTAGTGTGCATGGACCATATACTGTGGCATTGACTTGAGGTGGATCTCTTTAAAATTGTCAACCTTTTACTTGGCCATTAAGCTGATTTTCTTAACACTTATATTATTAATATGGGTATGTTTTACTGGAAGAGTTCTGGATTTCAAATTGTTAGCACAGTATACACACCACGAAATTTGGATCTTTAAACGGTAACAGCTTGACAGTTGTTTCCACTGATCCTGTGCCGGAGTCTGTGTTCAGAAATTTGTTTTCACTCATGGCCTCTCCACCTGCACTCTGAAGAAAAAAAAATACAATCTTACTCCTTGTTACTTTTAGCTATTTTAACTCGAGACAGGACTGGCTGCTCTATTACCTACCTGTTTCCTTCTTGGCCTTCCTATCTCTTTTGAATCTTTAAAGATGTTGCACGCCATCAATGCGGAAGCATGAAACGATAGTATTTGCCAAGCAATGTACAACGGACATATGAATAGAGTGGTCAAAGCTTACTGACAAAAAACAGCATCAGGTTAGTTTCAGTTTTAATGAAAGCCATCTCTGTGAAGTGCAAGACAGCTTGTGAAACCCGAAACAGCAGAAATACACATTGGTCTGTTTCAGAATGGTCTGTGTTAGAGCACTAACAGGAATATATAGAATTGATTTAAAAGTTTTTTCAAGGTTTTAAAGAAAACTTAATAGCTTATTTTCCATCCTTGGGTTCAATCATGCCTGATTGAGGATTGAGAGAAAAAATTACAGATGTTATTTTCACGTACAAACCTCAAAACATCTACACAGGTACTCAGTTGTGGGGGACTGTGTCCCCCGGACTGAATGCTTGAAGATGAGAAACTGTAGGGAGAGATGAAACTGTTGATGGCTTAACAAGTAACTCCAATAGATGAGATAAGGGTCAGCTGCGCTACCCTAGTAAGTATTGCCAGCCAGTAAGACAAGGAGGGCGATTAGCCAGTCTTCTGCAGCCACATCAAGGAGAGAGCAATGAATGTGAGCTGCGATGAAGGCAGTTGTCAGTCTGATGGGCTTGCTGCTGCAGGCAGGAGCTCTTGACCTGGGTGCTCCCTACCCCCTGCTTGAATTCCATCCCTGTCGCTGTGGGTGCCACCCTGCGCCCTACTGCGCCAATTGGTGACCCCGATGTGATGTGAGGACCAGAGAATTCAAGCAGAAGTTATCATTGTTGCGTGTAGAGCTGCAAAACAGAGCAGAAATGAAAAGAAAAAAGGAAAGAAAAAATTGGAAGAAAAAAGGAAATCAAATCAAATGAAAAGAAAAAAGGAAAGAAAAAATGGGGAAAAAAAGGAAGCAGAATTTACAAAAGGCGTATGGAAAAAGCCACCCTTGGTCCGCAAGAAGAATGTGCTTTGAAAGCTAGAAAAAGAAACACACTGATGAGCTGGGACTCCAAAGCCAGTAGTTACAGGAGAAGCATAAGCAGCAAGTTCTGTCTCTTACAGCTGAGCTTCGGACAAAGCACCAGACTGAAAGGTGAGAAACTTAAATCTACACTAGAAATGTGACAGCTTAAAGCTTTGGATGCTGAAATAGAAGAAGCTCATAAGGATAGTTTAAACATGTATGTTTCTGCATCAACCTCTGAAGTAGAAAGTGTGCAAACAGCCCTTCTGGGGCAAGAATCAAAGCAGCAGCTTCAATCCCAGAAAGAGATTGAGCTACTGAAGTGCCAGTCAGAGGTACTGTTTGAATAGTGGATTGTACAACTGACAGGCGAATTTGAAGCTGAGGATCTCAGGTAGTGATAGGACTAGGGGGAATGGAATGAAGCTGGAAATGGGGAGATTCAGGCTGGATGTGAGGAAGAAGTTCTTTACCATGAGAGTGGTGAAGCCCTGGAATGGGTTGTCCAGGGAGGTGGTTGAGGCCCAGTCCCTGGAGGTGTTTAAGACCAGGCTGGACGAGGCTCTGGCCAGTGTGATCTAGTGTAGGGTGTCCCTGCCCATGGCAGGGGGTTGGAACTAGATGATCCTTGTGGTCCCTTCCAACCCTGACTGATTCTATGATTCTATGAATAGGCATCATTACACAAAGTAGATATTGATTTAGGAGAAGGGGAAGGCACAGGCTGCTCATGAAAAGGACCAGGAGATGTTAACAGCCCAGTGAAACTTTGAAGCTCAAGAGCCAAATAATGTGAAGTGGATGGCATGAGCACTCTGTGCAAAGAGGGCCTTTATCTATCACCCTATGCTGATGGCTCTAGAGGGTCTGGGCAATGAGCCACTGGGACTAGATTCCAGTGTAGCTAAAGGCAGTGGGGATACTGCATTTCGGTCCAGAACCGGAGTTTGGACACCTGTCCGGGTGAGGCAGGTGAGCCACTGGGACGGATTCCAGTGGAGCTAAGAGGTCTAGAACCAGAGCTTTGATATTTGTCCGGGTGAGGCAAGTGAATCACTGGGAATATGATGGTCCAAGAATTAGTAAAGGACAAAGACTCGGTGTTTCTAGGCTTCTCTTCATGGTTTATTTATTTAGCAGGACATGCAGTTGGAGAAGGTGTGTGTGACAGGAAAGCTAATAAAATTGCATCCTGATACTTCTGCATGAATGAGTTTACGTTGGTGTTTTATTGTGTGAGCACCCTGAAGTCTCCACAGTAGCAGAACTAGCCCATGCGACATAGAGAAGTGTTCCTTGTGAAATCCTGATCTGCACCAAAGCCAATGAGAATTCTGCCATTGAATGTGGTACTCCAGTCAACAGCATTTCATACCTGGATTCTTATTTCTTTAAGAACAAAGAGCTGGTCTAAAAGTGAAATCAATATTTACTAACAGGTGGTTAAAATGTTTCTCTACCTTCAGACAGATAACACGATAACACTTGGAATGAAAAAAAAATGTTTTCCTATGAAAACCTGTACTGAAAAAACTCCTGTTTTGATACAATACTCTTTTAAGCAGGAGGGGAAAAAAAGATCATTATTACTAATTACATGAAAACCACCTTGTGAAAATTATGATTACATTAAGAACACGAGAAGTGTCTCAACAAAGATAAGACTGCAGTGAATGACTGGCCTGATGTGTCAGCTCTGCCCACCCACCAAGATAGCAATTGTCCAGGGAGCCTGGTGGACTGCTAAGAGAGGCAGAGGTCACTCAGCGTCGACCCGTGTAAGCCCACTGGGAGGCACCTGGAAGTCACATATGCATTGCAATGTGACAAGGGCATGGGCCAGGTGGAGCTACAACGAAGGAACCAGGAATGGTATAAAAACCCTGAATTATGCCAGCTTAACTTGGGGAACACCACCTGGAACATCTCAGGCTGGAGGCAGCAGCCCAGGAATGTCTGTCCCCCATCACGGAAGATGGAACCTGAGGTGGTAACTATTTCTCCCACTCCTTCCACTCTCTCTCCCTTTTCTTTACTTCCTGTTTTGTTTGTAATAGTCTACCTCTTCCGTTCTTTCTGCCTCCATTCTCTCTCTCCCCCTCTTCTTTTTCATCTTTCTCTGTTTTGTTCGTAAGTAGTTTGTGTCTTAATTTCACTCATGGGAATGTTCTAATGTACCAGCCAACATGGATTCAGGAAGGGCAGGTCCTGCCTCTCCAACCTGATCTCATTCTGTGATCAGGTGACTGGCTGGTGGATGTGGGGAGGCCTGTGGATGTGGTCTACCTGGACTTCAGCAAGGCCTTTGACACCGTCCCCCACAGCAAACTGCTGGCTAAGCTGTCAGCTCGTGGCTTGGGCAGCAACACTCTGCGCTGGGTTGGGAACTGGCTGGAGGGCCAAGCCCAGAGAGTGGTGGTGAATGGTGCCACCTACCAGCTGGAGGCCAGTCACCAGTGGCATCCCCCAGGGATCAGTGCTGGGCCCCATCCTCTTCAATGTCTTCATTGACGATCTGGATGAGGGGATTGAGTCAGTCATCAGCAAATTTGCGGATGACACCAAGTTGGGAACAGATGTTGGTCAGTTAGAGGGCAGAAGGGCTCTGCAGAGGGACCTCGATCAGCTCGACAGATGGGCGGAGTCCAATGATATGGAATTCAACAAGTCCAAGTGCCGGGTGCTGCACTTTGGCCACAACAACCCCATGCAGAGCTACAGGCTGGGGTCAGAGTGGCTGGAGAGCTGCCAAACAGAGAGGGACCTGGGGGTGCTGATAGACAGCTGCCTGAACATGAGCCAGCAGTGTGCCCAGGTGGCCAAGAAGGCCAATGGCATCCTGGCCTGCATTAGGAATAGTGTGGCCAGCAGGAGCAGGGAAGTCATTGTGCCCCTGTACACTGCATTGGTTAGGCCACACCTTGAGTGTTGTGTCCAGTTCTGGGCCCCTCAGTTTAAGAAGGACATTGAGACACTTGAACGTGTCCAGAGAAGGGCAACAAGGCTGGGGAGAGGCCTTGAGCACAGCCCTGTGAGGAGAGGCTGAGGGAGCTGGGGTTGCTTAGCCTGGAGAAGAGGAGGCTCAGGGGAGACCTCATTGCTCTCTACAACTACCTGAAAGGTGGTTGTAGCCAGGAAGGGGTTGGCCTCTTCTCCCTAGCAACCAGCACCAGAACAAGAGGACACAGTCTCAAGCTGCACCAGGGGAAGTTTAGGCTCAAGGTGAGGAGAAAGTTCTTCACCGAGAGAGTCATTCGCCATTGGAATGGGCTGCCCGGGGAGGTGGTTGAGTCTCTGTCCCTGGAGGTGTTCAAGAGGGGACTGGATGTGGCACTTGGTGCCATGGTCTAGTCGTGAGGTTTGTGGTTACAGGTTGGACTCGATGATCTTTGAGGTCTCTTCCAACCTTGGTAATACTGTGAATAATGAACGACATCTTCTTCCGACTTCGGGATTGAGACGTTTGGGAAAGGCCATGATTCAACATATCACTCTCCATGTGATTACAAGGGAAGTGTTTGTATTCTGAACTAAATGCACAGGTAATTTCAGGATTAGAAACTAGACAAATTGAATTCTTTTTTAGGGAAATACATCCATTTTTCAGCAGTGACCATTTTTTAACATAGCCAAGAGAGGTCTTAGATATTCAAAGTATGGTATAAAGAAATATTCAAGTAAAATAGTCATGTTTTCAATATTTTATTAAAATAAAATATATGAATAGAGATGATTTATTTTCAAAACAACAGTCAGTCCTCTGTAAGCTCCTAGTAAAGCAGATACTGGCATTGGAAGCAACACTGAAGTATGTAACCTAAAACTGATTCCTCCTGTGCTGAGAACACTAAAAGACTGGCTGACAGAGAAACAAGAAATGCAGATGGATGCTTAGAAATGTGCAGAAAAAAAAACTCTTCAGCAATCCTGTGTGAAGTGGTTTATACACCAAATTGCTAGGTTTCAAGCTATATTCTTGTGCATGCATGCTTCCAGCACTTCAGATTTTGGCAAGAAACATCAAGTTAATCTTGAGAAAGCCAAGGCTTGAGATACAAGATTATTTTTGACACATAACTTATCTCTGATGCCACTCATCATCAGTGTTACTTCCCCAAGTAGAGGAATCAACATTCACAGCTACTCTTCATAAAGTTCCTGCCTTTTATTTGGTACCATTTGGTCAATTTTAAATCTAGTCCTACAGGTTTTTTGTTAATTATCACTTTTTTTCCTTTGAAGTGGTCTTCTAAGCATTCTGTTGTTTATGAAACAGCTTTTAAGTAGCATTTCAACAATTTTTCAAAACAGTATCTGGTGTTTTGAGACTGACAAGTAAAAATAGTTCAATAAGTAAAGAGAAAGAAGCTCCTTAACTTCTGGAGCCTAGTACACTTACATATTACACTCACTGACTTCAGTGGGTTTTTCTCTGTGGATTCAGTGATAATTTTGCTGGTGCATTAGGAAGGAAAGTAAGGAACTATTCCAGGCAGAATAATTCCTGAATATAAAGTTTTACACATTGTTTCTTTTCTGGACCAATCCCTAAGGAATTTCAGGTACTAGTGCTGCTAAGGATTGGGATAACCCACGTTATAGGACAGATATTAATTTTGCTTGTGCTGGTATCCTTTGCACAGCAGTAGGAGCAGCAGACCCAGGGCAGCAGCTGCTGCTTTCCTGAGCCACGTGGGCACCTAGTCATCCTCCAGTCCCATTAACACATAATGCCAGCAGTGGCCAGCTGGATCTGTCATGGACAATTTGAGAGCACTGGTTTCCTGTCAAAGGCAAAGAGTGCAGGCTGGTGTACAGGACTGTAAAGCAGTTTGCATACCGTTCAAGTGATACCTTGACTTCAGAGCACTGTGAAATACTGAGAAGTAATTGAGACAGAGTACTATCATCCCAGTTAAATGCTGAGAACTGAGAAGAAGACACGCTGTGGAGGCATGCCACTTCAGCTTGTATGGAAACTCTGGTTTTTTAGCAGCAGCACTATTCTGGAAAAAAAACCATTAAAGAGCTGAGTAGAAGCACTGCTTCCAGAATAATGTGCCACTGCATGGAGGAATGAAGTCTAGTAAGTATACAGCTTTGAAATGCTCTTTCTGTGCAGCATGCAGAGGTCTCAGGTGACATCCTTATCGGTTTTATAGCCACCATCTAAAAGTGTCTCAACAACCTACAAGTCTGTCCAGCCCATATTTTAAAATACCAGGATTTACAGCATAAGAAACATCATTTAATGGTTCACGTTTGGGTTTTGAAAGCTTTTTTAAAGGTGAGAGGGAGATGTCAAATGAATTTCAACCAATATGGATTTACTTTTGTACTGCAAAATCCATGGTTCCTGAAAGTAGGTAACACAGTGATAATCAAAACATTATTTACATACTGAAAGAAGATTCCTCAGTGAAAAACCACTCTCCGGTAAAGATACTCTTTTAACTTTCAACATTAGTTGAAAAAGATCTCTCCCAAAAGTGCTTGTTTGCTTAGTCATTCAGTTTGGAAGACGCATCATTCTTCACTGTCCTGTGTTGGGGCAAACAGGTAAGAATCAAACGTAGTCCTGTGAAACAATGGCAGTCTCTGAGCACAGTGAGGAAGCACCTGTGACCAGGGAACTACTGATCAGTGTGCACTGTAGTCCCCACCATGAGCGGGATAACTTCCTCTTCCTCTCCACCCCACAACCAGTGCCCAGCACATTTTCGCTACACAGTCAATCCCTTAATGAACTCCTTCACCCTAGAATAATGCCAAACATTTTGCAGCGGGGTTAGGCAAGAAGTGTCATCGTGGGCTGAAACAACCGCAAGCTTCTCTAAAGCTTCTTTTAACTGATCTTGTAATGTGAACATCTCTTATGGGGACCTCAATATACACTTCAAGTAGAGGAATAGTGATGCCGCTTTTAATGTGAACTTTGTAACTAAATTGTGTGTTTTAAACGGTGGATTATTGTCATGGGTTCTGTTCAATCTGCTGACGAGTATCCAAACACCATACTGACATCCTGCCAGCTTTAGAAGGAAAGTGCCAGGCACAGCAAATACCGTGGGGCTTGTAGTTTGGATTGTAACATGAGAGGTTTCCTCTTTGCAGTTGCTGCTTCTGCTTCCTGTTTTGGGGTATTGGTCGTTTCTGCTGCCTGGCTGTGGGCTTGCAGGGCGGAAGAGGTTGTATTATCCCTGGTGTCTGCTGCTGCTTCTGCTATGCTTTTCTGTGAAACAGCCTAAGGTAATTGTACCTTGTATCATTTCATTAAACACTCCTTATCTGAACCCATTTTGGGCGTGTGTTACTTTCCCTCCCATCTGTGGGGTGGGCCTTGCTTGTGAGAGCAGGCTGTCTTAAACCAGGACAGGTATGTAACTAGGGCTCAGGGAATTTGTGCTTTGATAGTCACTAATCAGAGTATGTTTTTCTCCAAAGGTCATTGGAAATTATAACAACAAAGACTTTGGAGTGGAATTACATTTACAGGCTACATCTGTACTGGCAAACGAAGGTGTGATTTCAGCTCAGCTAAACATGCATGCACTAGTTTTACACCCAAATCGATAAAAACACTACAGCAAAGACTGCAGATAAGCTGTCAGTAACTATGTTCATACTTTCCCATCAACTGGCTATTAATTTCCGCATAAATCCATGCTACCTTCCTCTCTCCTCCCTCTCCTAGGTATAGAACAACCTTGACTGCAATGGCATGTTTAACAAGTTGTAGAGAGTGGGTCAAAGGCTTCTTAGAGGACCACCTCTGCAACTTTATTCCCTCTGTAAAGTTCTGTTTATATGCTTTAGCTGAATTTTAACTATTGCCACCATGTAACAGGTTGGCAAAATCTATCCCTCTTGGGATAGACGGGAGCAATAATGAGAGGAGCTGCCTCTTTTTTTGCTGCTTTTCTTTTCCTGAGACTAGCAAGTTTTTAGTGTATCCCAGCTGGGTGGGACATTGTTCTCTTTGTACTAGGAGTGTGTGACAGTTGCTGAGGGAGGAAGCTGGCTGAGCACTTCACTTGGTTAACAGACAGCAAAAATTCAAGAGAGAGTGAAGAACTGTAGCAAACACTTGGGGGTCCTAATAGGTTTGCTTTAAGAGCAGCCAAGTCTGGGGACTGTAAGAGCTGAGCTGAGCTAAGGGAGTGAGATGGACGGCTAAGAGAGGCAGAGGTCACTCAGTGGCTACCCCTGTAAGCCCACTGGGAGGCACTTGGAAATCACACATGCATTGTAATGTGACAAGGGCATGGGCCAGGTGGAGCTACGATGAAGGAACCAGGCACAGTATAAAACCCCTGAGCTGGGGGGAATGTCACCTGGGACATCTCAGACTGGAAGCAGCAGCCCAGGAATGTCTATCCCCCATCACCGAAGATGGAACCTGAGGTGGTAGTTACCTCTCCTGCTCTCTTTTTCTCCACTCTGTCTTTCTCGCTTTTCTTCTTTCTCACAGTATCACAGTATCACAGTATAACCAAGGTTGGAAGAGACCCCAAGGATCATCAAGTCCAACCCGTCCCAACAGACCTCACAACTAGACCATGGCACCAAGTGCCATGTCCAGTCTCCTGTTGAACACCTCCAGGGACGGCGACTCCACCACCTCCCCGGGCAGCCCATTCCAATGACGAATGACTCGCTCAGTGAAGAACTTCCTCCTCACCTCGAGTCTAAACCTCCCCTGGCACAGCTTGAGACTGTGTCCCCTTGTTCTGGTACTGGTTGCCTGGGAGAAGAGACCAACCCCCTCCTGCCCACAACCACCCTTCAGGTAGTTGTAGAGGGCAATGAGGTCACCCCTGGTCCTTCTCTTCTCCAGGCTAAACAACCCCAGCTCCCTCAGTCTCTCCTCATAGGGCTTGTGCTCAAGGCCTCTCACCAGCCTTGTTGCCCTCCTCTGGACACGTTCAAGTGTCTCGATGTCCTTCTTAAACTGAGGGGCCCAGAACTGGACACAGTACTCAAGGTGTGGCCTAAACAATGCAGAGTACAGGGGCACAATGACTTCCCTGCTCCTGCTGGCCACACTATTCTTAATACAGGCCAGGATGCCATTGGCCCTCTTGGCCACCTGGGCACACTGCTGGCTCATGTTTAGGCGGGTGTCGATCAGCACCCCCAGATCCCTCTCTGTTTGGCAGCTCTCCAGCCACTCTGACCCCAGCCTGTAGCTCTGCATGGGGTTGCTGTGGCCAAAGTGCAGCACCTGGCACTTGGACTTGTTGAATGTCATCCCATTGGACTCCGCCCATCTGTCCAGTCGGTCGAGGTCCCTCTGCAGAGCCCTTCTGCCCTCTAACTGACTAACATCTATTCCCAACTTGGTGTCATCTGCAAACTTGCTGATGACTGACTCAATTCCCTCATCCATATCATCAATGAAGATGTTAAAGAGGATGGGGCCCAACACTGATCCCTGGGGGACACCACTGGTGACTGGCCGCCAGCTGGATGTGGCACCATTCACCACCACTCTCTGGGCTCGGCCCTCCAGCCAGTTCCTAACCCAGCGCAGAGTGTTACTGTCCAAACCATGAGCTGAAAACTTAGCCAGCAGTTTGCTGTGGGGGACGGTGTCAAAGGCCTTGGTGAAGTCCAGGTAGACCACATCCACAGGCCTCCCCACGTCCACCAGACGGGTCACCTGATCATAGAAGGAGATCAGGTTGGAGAGGCAGGACCTGCCCTTCCTAAATCCATGTTGGCTGGACCTGAGCCCTTGGCCATCCTGCAGGTGTGCAGTTATTGCCGCCAGGATAATCTGTTCCATCACTTTCCCTGGCACTGAGGTCAGGCTGACTGGCCTGTAGTTTCCGGGTTCCTCCATCCGTCCCTTCTTGTGGATGGGGACCACATTGGCCAGTTTCCAGTCATCTGGGACCTCTCCAGTGAGCCAGGACTGGAGGAAAATGATGGAGAGCGGCTTGGCCAGCTCATCTGCCAGCTCTCTCAGCACCCTAGGATGGATCCCATCTGGTCCCATGGACTTGTGGATGTCCAAGTGGCTCAGCAGGTCCCGAACTAGTTCCTCATGGATTTCTGGGGTACTACACTGCTCCCCAACCCTACTACCCAGCTCAGGAGGCCACTCATCCTGGACTCCTACCTTGCTGTTAAACATCGAGGCAAAGAAGGCGTTCAGGACCTCAGCCTTTTCCTGATCTTCGGTCACCGTGTTCCCCTCCAGGTCCAGTAAGGAGTGGAGATTCTTCTTGCCCTTCTTTTTAGCATTGATATATTTGTAAAATTGCTTTTTATTTTCTTTCACAGAGGTGGCCAGTTTCAGTTCCAACTGGGCCTTTGCTTCTCTAATTTTATTCCTACATAATCTAACCACTTCCGTGAACATACCTCGAGAAGCCTTCCCCTCCTTCCAAAGGTGATACAGCCTCTTTTTTCCCTGAATTCCTCCAGGAGCTGCTTGCTCATCCAGGCCCAGAGCCTTCCCCGCCGGCTCATCTTTCGGCAGATGGGAACCGCCAGTTCCTGTGCCCTCAAGAGCTCCTTTTTGAAGTAGGTCCAACCCTCCTGGACCCCTCGGTTCATGAGGGTTGGTACCCAGGGAACTTTACAAATAAGTTTCTTAAAGAGGCTGAAGTTTGCCCTCCGGAAGTCCAAGGTGAAGGTTCTGTTGGTACTCCTCCCTATCTCCCTGCATATTGAACACTTCACTATCTCGTGGTCACTGCACCCTAGGCAGCCTCCCACGGTCACATCTCCCACCAGCCCTTCCCTATTGGAGAGCAGCAGGTCAAGCAGAGCCTGTCCCCTGGTAGGCTCGCTTAACAGCTGCGTCAGGAAGCAGTCCTCTATTCGCTCCAGGAATCTTCTGGACTGCCTTCTCTCTGCTGAATTAAGTTCCCAGCAGATATCTGGCAGGTTGAAGTCACCCACGAGGACAAGATCTGATGATCTTGAAACAGCCTCCAGTTGTTTGTAGAATAATTCATCAACCTCCTCATCCTGGTTGGGTGGTCTATCACAGACTCCAACCAGGATGTCAGATTTGTTGGGCTGCCCTCTGATTTTAACCCACAGGCTCTCAATTCCCTCATCTTCCACCTCAAGTTCAGAGGCAGAAAGTGTCTCCCTAATATACAAAGCCACCCCTCCTCCTCTTCTCCCTCTCCTATCCCTCCTAAAGAGCCTGTAACCCCCCAGTGTAGCACTCCAATCGTGCCTGTTGTCCCACCATGTTTCTGAGATGGCAACTATATCATAGTTGCCCTGGTGGATTAGGACCTCCAGCTCATCTTGCTTATTGCCCAGGCTGCGTGCATTGGTGTACATGCACTGCAGCTGGGCTCCCGACCTCTCAGTTGACCCTACCTTGTGCCCTACTCTTACCTCTGCAGAGGGACCGATGTCTTCACCCACCCCCTTCAGACCTTCTCTGTTTATCACTCCACCTTTCCTGCCCTCTCTTTTTCTCCATTCTCTCTTTCTCCACTTTCTTTTCCTTCTTTCTCTGTTTTGTTTGTAAGCAATAGTCTTGTTTTGATATATGAGCTCATTTTGGCCTGAATTTCACTCCAAAGAAGGTTCACAAGAACTGCCTCCTTTCCAACTTTTGGATTGAGGCAACCCTCAAGTCCTTTTCCTCACGGCTGTGTTCTATCACCTCATCCCCCAGTTTGTATTGATAGGATTGTTCTGGCCTGGGTGCAGGACCCTATACTTGCTCTTGTCAAACCTCATGAGGTTGGCCTGCCTCTCCAGCTTGTCCAAGCTCAAGTTAAAGCGATAGCTAAAATATTTCTCATCACCAATGTTCTTAGCACAGCGTATTTCTGAAAGCAAACTCACAGAAAACTCAGTAAGAATGCAAGACTGGAGAAACAGGATGCCTAAAAAAGTTTATTTCCCTCCATATCTGTGAGAGGAAAAGGTTGCTGGAAAGAATTTGTTCAGTACATGAATAAACATGTTTTCCCAATCTGGTTGCATTTTACCTGTTCTTGGATTCAGCAGAAAAAACTTTTTCTGCTCTTCCTTTCCACTCACTAAAATGAAGCCAAATTACATTTTATTCACCTTTTTCTCTTTCACCACTCTGGTACATGATAGGATTTTGGGAATGTTTCCCCTTCACAGAAGGTCCTGCCTTGTTTTGGAATGGAACAACAAGTATTTGAACTTGAAAATGTTCCAATGCCAGTCACAAAACCCCCAAACTCTAATCTTGCATATTCACAGCAAATTTGGTTCCAAAGGCTACCGAAAATGCAATTTACTAAACAAACAAACCAAGAAGTGTAGTACCCTACTGAAAACAGATATTAAATACGGTGCAGATCAATGTCCTTTGTTTCAAGCAGCTGTCAGGTGGGCAAGACAGTCATTCATATAAATTGGAAATAAATCCACTTAAGTCAGCATGTTTCATCACTGCCAATCCATCTTAAAAGACAAGGTTTCTGGTACAGGTTTCTGCTTCCATTGACATCAAAAGTAAATCTACCAAATCCTCAACATCAAAAATATTTTTGTATAAATTAGAACATTGTCCTCAGATGCTCTTGCTACTTTTGTTATAAAGAAAGCTGATGGTGTGTTGTTAAAAACCAAACATATCATCACAAAGCTTGTAATTATTGAATTATTATAACAATAGTTTAGAATTCTAAGTACATGTCATTGAATGTACTTCAGCTTTCCCTAAACATTCCCCAGAGGACTTCTGAATCATGTGTCAAGCTACTTCTCTGTGAGAAACTGTCAAAACCTCAAAACCTGCCCTTCCTAAAGCAGCACTTCTTTTCATTTAGCTTGCTATTTCCACTGATCAGCAAGTTAATCAACTATGCAAATTAACTCCATACATATGATTAAATTCTAGAAATAATCATGCCTGTAGGGTGTATAAGAGGAGAGGGGAAGTGTTTGAAGCACAAAAAAAATGTTTCAATAGAATAGAACAGAACAGAATAAACCAGGTTGGAAGAGACCTTCAAGATCATCGAGTCCAACCTATCAACCAATCCAACCCACCCAAACAACTAAACCATGGCACCAAGCACCGCAGCAAGTCTCCTCCTGAACACCTCCAGTGATGGTGACTCCACCACCTCCCTGGGCAGCCCATTCCAATGGGCAATCACTCTCTCTGTATAGAACTTCTTCCTAACATCCAGCCTAAACCTCCCCTGGCACAGCCTGAGACTGTGTCCTCTTGTTCTGGTGCTGGCTGCCTGGGAGAAGAGACCAACCTCTGCCTGTCTACAACCTCCCTTCAGGGAGTTGTAGAGAGCAAGAAGGTCACCCTTGAGTCTCCTCTTCTCCAGGCTAAGCAACCCCAGCTCCCTCAGCCTCTCCTTATAGGGCTTGTGTTCCAAACCCCTCACCAGCTTTGTTGCCCTTCTCTGGACACGTTCCAGCAAGTCAACCTCCTTCCTAAACTGAGGGGCCCAGAACTGGACACAGCACTCAAGGTGTGGCCTAACCAGTGCAGTGTACAGGGGCAGAATGATCTCCCTGCTCCTGCTGGCCATACTGTTCCTGATACAGGCCAGGATGCCATTGGCCCTCTTGGCTGCCTCCTGGGCACACTACAGGCTCATGTTCAGACTACCAGGTCCCTCTCTGCCTTGCCGCTCTCCAGCCACCCTGACCCCAGCCTGTAGCACTGCCTGGGGTTGCTGTGGCCAATGTGCAGAACCCGGCACTTGGATGTGTTCAATCTCATGCCCTTGGACTCTGCCCATCTGTCCAGCCTGTCGAGGTCCCTCTGCAGAGCCTCTCTACCCTCCAGCAGATCAACTCCTGCCCCCAGCTTGGTGTCATCTGCAAATTTACTGATGATGGACTCAACGCCCTCATCCAGATCACCAATAAAGATGTTAAAGAGCATGGGGCCCAGCACTGATCCTTGGGGCACACCACTAGTGCCTGGCTGCCAGCTGGCTGTGGCACCATTCACCACCACTCTCTGGGCTCGGCCCTCCAGCCAGTTCCTAACCCAACGCAGTGTGCTCCTGTCCAAGCCATAGGCTAGCAGCTTGGCCAGGAGTTTGCTGTGGGGGACGGTGTCAAAGGCCTTGCTGAGGTCCAGGCAGACTACATCCACAGGCCTCCCCACATCCACCAGGCAGTCACCTGATCATAGAAGGAGATCAGGTTGGTCAGGCAGGACCTGCCCTTCCTAAATCCCTGCTGGCTGGGCCTGATCCCATCCTGTAAGTGCTGTGTGATTGCACTCAGGATGACCTGTTCCAATCTAAATGAAAAATACATCAAGACACATATGCTGTCCAGAAAGCAATTTGTACCTTATACACTGCTGTTTTGAGGTGAATTGAAACACCTTACATTCATACCACCTTAGAAAGGCTGAATAAAATGTTGCTCATGCACTAAAAGATCGGACTGTCACAGTGATGGATGTCTTTTCTTGTGTTCTCTGTAGGGCATTTCAATACCATAGGCTCCAAGTGCTCTTGATTAGAAAGTGACATTCTCATTTAGGGCCCCCACTGCCTGAGCTTCAAACCATTATCATTCGCCTGCACTGGTGCTTCCAGGGACAAAAGGCTTACCAAAATGTGTAAAATACTAATTACTTTAAACACTTTTAGACAGGTAGAAAACACCCTAAAGCAAAGATCTATTATGCTGTGTGAGGGTTTGAATTCAAGATTAAAAATACAGCCAAAGGGAGAGTAAGATTTTAATTACATTCAAATATTTCCTGAAAACCTAGGAAAAACAAATAAACCAAAAATCAAACTAGCAATTTCATAACACAGGAACTGCCTTTTTACTGGTACTGCTCATTTAAAGGGAAAAATGTTTAAAGGCTCTCAAGTTTCCTTTCTGCTCTTCAAAATTAAACTTTTCACATACAGAGACTAACAAGCTTCAACAAAAAGCTCTGGTTTCTTCTCAAGAGATTTCAGATGCAAAACATATTTTGCCATTTAAAAACTTCCAAGCAGTATGAAGATCAAGTTTTATAATTTACATTCAAGGGGGAAAAAAAAAGGTATTTTCTATGGGGAAAACCTCAAATAAAATGTAATTGAGACACAACTGTGAATATCTTCACACTATCCTAAAAAGCCTGCTTTAATTTGCAATTTGCCACAAAGCTCCCTTCAGCTTAAATACTTGCAAAGGATCTCACACTTTTAGATTTCATTTAGTGGATTTGGACTATCCCTGGTTTACAACATTTGACATTTTCCTTTATTAATAAAATTGTAACTTGGGCAAACTCATGAGCTGAAGAATGGCATGCTGAAGTAGCTCTGGAGCTAAAGATTTCAGTATATATGGAACAGAAAATCATGTGTTAGTTCACGCTTTCACTAAGTGTGCCCAGGCAGCCAAGAGGGCCAATGGCATCCTGGCCTGCATCAGGAACAGTGTGGCCAGCAGGAGCAGGGAGGTCATTCTGCCCCTGTACCCTGCACTGGTTAGGCCACACCTTGAGGCCTGTGTCCAGTTCTGGGCCCCTCAGTTTAGGAAGGATGTTGACTTGCTGGAACGTGTCCAGAGAAGGGCAACAAGGTTGGTGAGGGGTTTGGAACACAAGCCCTATGAGGAGAGGCTGAGGGAGCTGGGGTTGCTTAGCCTGGAGAAGAGGAGACTCAGGGGAGACCTTATTGCTCTCTACAACTACCTGAAGGGAGGTTGTAGACAGGTGGATGTTGGTCTCTTCTCCCAGGCAACCAGCACCAAAACAAGAGGACACAGTCTCAGGCTGTGCCAGGGGAGGTTTAGGCTGGACGTTAGGAGAGAGTGATTGCCCATTGGAATGTGCTGCCCGGGGAGGTGGTGGAGTCACCGTCATTGGAGGTGTTCAGGAGGAGACTTGCTGGGGTGCTTGGTGCCATGGTCTAGTTGTTTAGGTGGGTTGGATTGGTTGATGGGTTGGATGTGGTGATCTTGAAGGTCTCTTCCAACCTGGTTTATTCTATTGCATTCTGTTGTATTCTATTCTAAAGGTAAAACTCAGCCCAGCTACTAGAATAGTTTGATTCCCTGTGAGAAAAAAAAAGTTTCTTCTAAACTGATGGATCTGAAGGCTGAAAATGAATGGAAGCACATGAGTAAAAAATACTAGACTCAGTCACAGTCAATTTTTTATAAAAACTGCCAGTATGTTCCTTTCTCTTTCAGAAAAAAATCACTTCAGTCATGGACTTTGGCTAAACTGCTTCCTGAAGTTTAAAATACATAGTTTGATATAGCACAGTTAAGGTCTAAGTATTTCTGGAGAAGAGACTGGAGGATTACAGTATGTTGATGTGCTGTTAACACTGTAGTGCAGCTCAGGGAGCACATCAAAATCTCTCTGTCAAATATCAGGCTTCAGCCAAGGCAGGAGAAAGATACAAGTCTATTATCTGCAAGCGACTGAGCCAGAGACAAGGAAAGCAAGAAGATACTGGCTCTTACTGCCTACAGGAAAGCAATTCCATTCTGAAAAAAATACTCAGTTTCCCAATTCTGATTTATTCTTTAGAACATTATCTATTCTGAGAGGGAACAGCACCTGAGCAATACACAAAACCAAAACAATTCTTCAAGGAAATGCAGTTAATTAGTTTTGAGTAAACATGGCATGTATCCTTCTTCCAGAGCTCCCATTCTAGCTATTTTGCTTTGGGAAAGCAGACTGAACCATGTTAGACAAATATTATATCCAGATGTTACAGACCAACTGGTAAATTGATACAGAAAACAGAACTGTAATTTCTTCATTTTCCCTATTTTTTAAAAATATTTTAGCACTTCCTTCTGTCTTGTCACTTTAACTACACTAAAATTCTGTTTCTATTACATTACACCTACTGATATCACGATGAATGAGTAAACCCTAGCACTTGTACTGCAAAGGCTTAGCACTAAAGTTACTTGGAAGGTTTTTCCATTTATGTGCAAGACTGTCATACCCAAACACAATGTCAGACAGACAAATCTTAGGTATTCTGAGGAACATTCCTCTTCTAAAGCAACTGAGAATAAAAAGATCCTTTCTACAAACCTTCCAAAACTTACTAAAGACACAACATAACACAATGCAGGAATTGTATCAGATGCTCCTAACACAGAATCATAGAATCAATAAGGTTGGAAAAGACCTCAGAGATCATCGAGTCCAACCTGTCACCCAACATCTCATGACTACTAAACCATGGCACCAAGTGACACATCCAAATCCTTTCTTGAACACCTCCAGGGATGGTGACTCCACCACCTCCCTGGGCAGCACATTCCACGGGCCAACAACTCTCTCTGTGAAGAACCTTCTCCTCACCTCAAGCCTAAACCTCCCCTGGCACAGCCTGAGACTGTGTCCTCTTGTTCTGGTGCTGGCTGCCTGGGAGAAGAGACCAACCCCCACCAACACCTTCAGGGAGTTGTAGACAGCAAGAAGGTCTGCCCTGAGCCTCCTCTTCTCCAGGCTAAGCAACCCCAGCTCCCTCAGCCTCTCCTCATAGGGCTGTGCTGCAGACTCCTCCCCAGCCTCGTCGCCCTTCTCTGGACAAGTTCAAGAGTCTCAATGTCCTTCTTAAACTGAGGGGCCCAGAACTGGACACAGGACTCAAGGTGTGGCCTAACCAGTGCTGAGCACAGGGCAGAAGGACTTCCCTGCTCCTGCTGGCCACACTGTTCCTGATACAGGCCAGGATGCCATTGGCGTTCTTGGCTGCCTGGGCACACTGCTGTCTCATGTTCAGCTGCTGTCAACCAGCACCCCCAGGTCCCTTTCTGCCTGGCTGCTCTCCAGCCACTCTGACCCCAGCCTGTAGCACTGCATGGGGTTGTTGTGACCAAAGTGCAGCACCTGGCACTTGGACTTGTTGAATTCCATCCCATTGGACTCTGCCCATCTGTCCAGCTTGGCAAGGTCCCTCTGCAGAGCTCTCCTACCCTCTAACAGATCAACTCCTGCTCCAAGCTTGGTGTCCTGACATGCCTGCGGAAGTTGTGTATGACTGCTCCTCTAGAGAGAAGATGCCCACACTTTAATCACATCAGACTTCTGGTAAGGCTGAATTACTGAGACTGGAAGGGGTCTCTGGAGTCACTATCACATCTGCTCAAAGCAGAGTCAAATCTGACCTTGGACAAGCTGCTTAGAGCTGCCTGGGGAGGTGGTGGAGTCACCATCACTGAAGTATTTAGGAGGAGACTTGATGGGGTGCTTGGTTGCATGGTGGTGTTCGGTGATAGGTTGGGCACGATGATTTTGAAGGTCTCTTCCAACCTGGTCTATTCTTTCTATTGTATTCTATGCTATGCTATGCTATGCTATGCTATTCTAATCTTGAACACCTCCAAGGACAAAGATTCCACAGCTCTCTGGACAGCTCTCCTTCTTTCTAGTTAGAAATCAAAATCCTACGGAATAGAAAATACTGTGTTCATTAACATTAGCTCCTGTTAATTACTACTCTAATTTTTGCATGGCACAAATGTAACAAAGCTTCTAGGCAGAGGAATCATCTTCTATTAAATGTATCTGCTTATCTGGAAAATTATCACAGAATCATAGAATCAATAAGGTTGGAAAAGACCTCAAAGATCATCAAGTCCAATCTGTCACTCAAGACCTCATGACTACTAAACCATGGCTTCAAGTACCACGTCCAATCCCTTTTTGAACACCTCCAGGGATGTTGACTCCACCACCTCCCTGGGCAGCACATTCCAATGGCGAATGACTCTCTCTGTGAAGAACTTGCTCCTCACCTTGAGCCTAAACTTCCCCTGGCACAGCTTGACATGAGCTTCCGGATGGACTGCATAGCGGTACACCACTGACTCAATAGAAAGACTATTTTTATGACACATAACTTTCACAGTTTCCTATGGGGTTTTAACTCCCTCTGTAGTGGATGATGCTTATGGCCAGGATTATGCCCCTGAATATTTCTAGGACATGCTTTTCTGTGTGTTAGCCTTCCTTTGTTCCCCCTCTTTTCTGAAGGCGCCACTGAGTCCAGGTAAACTGCCTGCCTGGGCGTGGTCTCACCCCTGTGGTACACAAGGGTCAGGCTATATGTTTGTTTTCCTGTGTATAGCATAAGCTTACACCGTATTTGGTAGAGGCCAGTTCATTGGTTAATCTTTGTGTTAGCAACGGATGCTCATTGGACCAGTATTCACTGGGGCAAATGGTCAATAGGGGTCGTTTGGTAAACGAGCCCCCCCATTGGTGTTGAGCCTGTATCTGTGTGCGCACCAGCGCTGTTGTGGTTCACTTTGCCTGGGACTAAAGCCAGCACTCCAAGAGGCTTTGTAGTACTTTGCCACCTGCACCCAACTGCGTGCAGTGCCGTGGACAGTACCCCGTGTGAACCACCGTTGGCGAACTGCCACAGTGCCTCCCCCCACCCCGAGCGGGGAACCTCCGTATTCTGGAAGAGGCAGCAGCCACGCGACGCAGCCACGCGGTCGGCGCCATTTCCTGTGTCCTTATTACGGCACATCCCTGCCGCGTTCTGCGGACTATAAATATTACCAAGGGAAGACTCCACGAGGCTCTTAGCTTGTGAGTAAGCCAGACCCTTCTTCATAGAGTTTCAGTTGGGGTAGCCTGGAAATCGCTCCAGGTGGAGGACCGCTGGTCACCGACCAACCCCTCCCCCGCCGCTGTCCGGATCAGTTTGATTCTAAGTTCTGCGAATTATTTTGGTTTAAGTGCCTATGCCTAGACATTCTGTAAAGATAGTTCCACTAACCGAATATTGATACCTGTGAAGGGGGACTGTACATACCCCGTTGCAGAATTTATATATATATATGGAAATAAACTTAATTTTTTTGTAGTGATACCTCTGCCGCTCATTTCTGAGGGCATATTCATAACACCTCCTCCCTTCTCCTAGTTGATGAGTATTATTAACATTCCCTTTACACCTAGGATGCCATTAACCTGTTCTTCAAAGATGATCTACTTCATACATACCTAACCAAACTAAGCAGTTGTTCTGTGTCTATCCTGGGAAGTTGCAGTTTCATTTTCACATTTGAAAAGGGACGTCTATGCTTGAAAGTTTATTTGATTTTTTCAGCTATACCACTCAAGTGACACTGTCCATACTTATAAACCTTGTCTAACTTATGCAGAAACCATCATAGGCATCTCAGCCTTTTCTGCCCTTCTTGTTCTTTCAGTAACTCAGAAAAGCATAATCCTGGGAAGCATAAACAAGGCTGCTGTGATAAGCACCTTGCATCCTTATAAACACAAGGTAAGTGGTGCTACAAGCATGCCACAGTATCACAGTATCACCAAGGTTGGAAGAGACCTCAAAGATCATTGAGTCCAACCTGTCACCACAGACCTCATGACTAGACCATGGCACCAAGTGCCACGTCCAATCCCCTCTTGAACACCTCCAGGGATGGTGATTCCACCACCTCCCTGGGCAGCACATTCCAATGACAAATGACTCTCTCAGTAAAAAACTTTCTCCTCACCTCAAGCGTAAACTTCCCCTGGCACAGCTTGAGACTGTGTCCCCTTGTTCCAGTGCTGGTTGCTAGAGAGAAGAGGCCAACTCCTTCAGGTAGTTGTAGAGAGCAATGAGGTCTCCCCTGAGCCTCCTCTTCTCCAGGCTAAACAACCCCAGCTCCCTCAGCCTCTCCTCACAGGGCTGTGCTCAAGGCCTCTCCCCAGCCTTGTTGCCCTTCTCTGGACACGTTCAAGTGTCTCAATGTCCTTCCTAAACTGAGGGGCCCAGAACTGGACACAGCACTCAAGGTGTGGCCTAAACAATGCAGTGTACAGGGGCACAATGACCTCCCTGCTCCTGCTGGCCACACTATTCCTGATGCAGGCCAGGATGTCATTGGCCTTCTTGGCCCCCTGGGCACACTGCTGGCTCATGTTTAGGTGGCTGTCAACCAGCACCCCCAGGTCCCTCTCTGTTTGGCAGCTCTCCAGCCACTCTGACCCCAGCCTGTAGCTCTGCATGGGGTTGCTGTGGCCAAAGTGCAGCACCTGGCACTTGGACTGTCCAGTTGGTCGAGGTCCCTCTGCAGAGCCCTTCTGCCCTCTAACTGACCAACATCTGCTCCCAACTTGGTGTCATCTAAAAATTTGCTGATGACTGTCTCAATCCCCTCATCCAGATCATCAATGACAATATTAAAGAGGATGGGGCCCAGCACTGATCCCTGGGGGACGCCACTGGTGACTGGCTGCCAGCTGGCTGTGGCACCATTCACCACCACTCTCTGGGCTCGGCCCTCCAGCCAGTTCCTAACCCAGCACAGAGTGCTGCTGTCCAAGCCAGGGGCTGACAGCTTGGCCAGCAGTTTGCTGTGGGGGACAGTGACAAAGGCCTTGCTGAAGTCCAGGTAGACTACATCCACAGGCCTCCCCACATCCACCAGGCAGTCACCTGATCATAGAAGGAGATCAGGTTGGTCAGGCAGAACCTGCCCTTCCTAAATGCCAACACTGTAAGGGCAGAAAAGTAAAAAATAATAACTTGCTTAAAATTACGTAGAATATTTCACCTCCAGGGCAATGGATGTTTGAAAAATAAAGTATCTTTTAAAATTATGTTAGATTATATGCAATTCACCTATCAGGTTACACATGGAAGTGCACAGATGTCTGTTTAATGAAAATCAAGGACATATGATATACAGCAGATTATTTTTCTCTGTTCAATAAATGATAAGAGGACAGCCATGATACTGGAAGCCTCTCCTCATGCAGTCAATCCTAGCAATGGCCTGCAGTGGTTTACAGAAGGAATTTTCTTTTAATTCCACAAAATACTGCTTATCCACAACAGGGTCTTATATCCAGCAAGGACAATTTTTCTTCCCAAGTGAGCCTGGACTTACTTCCTGGCACAGGATGACTACAAACCGTGTAACTACAGATATTCACCCCTCCCAGAGTTATGTACTTTGCTACAGTTTAATTACATATTACTCACTAAAAAGTTTCCTTTTTATCCATTTCAATTTGTTTCTTGAATTAACAGTGACACATTTTTATTACAACATAAATGCATGTGTTATTAGATGGATGACTACAATGCTTCCGTTTTGAAAAGATTTCTGATCTCTGCTTGCACAACTGTGTGGGTTTGGATTAAAATTATCACTGGACAAAACATGTAACAGAAACAAATACCTCAAATACATAAGCAGACCATTCTGACAACTATTTAATATGAGACTATGGAGTCATTCCCTCTGGAACAGACAGAACCTCCATCCTTAGCTGCAGAGGACAAAACATTTCCACACTCCCCTCCCATCACACCAGGCTGGCTTCCAGACTAGTGGTTAGGGTGTGTGCGGGGAAAACTGGGTCTGCTCAGGCAGGAACAGGAATAAATTCAAGTGGAGGACACAGCAAGCACTTTTAAGAACATATCATATAAAATACAAGTATCAGTGCTGTAAGTGTGATTTCTGTTCAGCTTTTTAAATATATTTAATATCTGGTTTCAGAAAGACAGGTGTTCACAGTTCTGTACCTCAAGTAGAAAGAGTTGCCTAAATCTTCAGGGAGAAGTATAATCAGGACTTGTCCCTGTGCTAGTTTATTTCAGTGGCATCTCATAGAGCTTGATGGAGTTTGTAGAATCAGTTTAGGTATGTAGATACTGATAATCAATATGGTAGCTGAAGCTGTTACTGCCTACACCTTTCTACATGCAGGAATGGAATGAAGCTGGAGGTAGGGAGATTCAGGCTGGACATGAGGAGGAAGTTCTTCACGAGAGTGGTGAAGCCCTGGAATGGGTTATCCAGGGAGGTGGTTGAGGCCCCATCCCTGGAGGTGTTTAAGCCCAGGCTGGATGAGGCTCTGGCCAGCCTGATCTAGTGTGGGGTGTCCCTGCCCAGGGCAGGGGGGTTGGAACTGGATGATCCTTGTGGTCCCTTCCAACCCTGACTGATACTATGATACTATGATCTTGAACTGCTTGAGCTGCTCCAGTTTTCATTTAGTTTGTTGAGATAAACTAATCAAATCTGCAGTTAAGAGTATCTAAGCTCATAAATTAGTTCACTTGCGGTGGAAAAACAGTTTTCCTTGTCACATGGTCCTGTTTCTTCCTCGTGCTACCTCCAACACCTGTTTAGGTTTCCCTTTGAATCAGTCCAATTCACTGGTGCAGCAGGAGACAATAAAGCTTTCCAGGTGAGGAGGAAGGTTTTATAAGTTAGTCTTCCGACTGATGATGTCTATCAATGGCTGAGTAGGTATGCTGGTGTGATACAGGCAGTACAAGTACACCATTGGGACTTGTGAGGTTCAGTAAGAGTGAGGAAGACAGGAAGAGACTGGACTCTTTCCTTTTTGATCATGAGAAGGTAATAGATTGCCTAATCAAACCTCTAAGTTGCAGGTATGCTTTGCAGTGAGACAAGAAGTGCTGTTCATGGATAAGAGTTCTGCTGCAACTGCCTGGTATATTGCATAATAGAGAATACCACAACTTTTATGGATTCCTGCACATCTAAATAAATAGCCACTGCCATTTTGTTTTCTTGGAACAACTGAAAAACGTGTTCAAAATGCTCTCAGGCTACCAAATGAGTGTTTCTATTAGCCTATCTAATCCAAAATTAAAACGTTTATGGAATGACTGATGCCCTGCTAAGACAAGAACTGAAATTACCTAACAGAAGCTTGACACTTCACAGAATATGTGAAAAACAGTTTGACCTCTCCAGGTCTGCATTATCTAGACAGTTTCCTTTTGTTAGTTTGAACCTTTAATGCTAACACAATTCTGAGACAAATTTGTAGAACCAAAATCTTTCAGACAGAATGTGGTGCTGAAGGGCGCTGAGTGTTTTAGATTGCTTTTCCTCTTGCAAAATATAACCCATCCTATTTTATCTCCTTACGACAGATGCAGTGAACCATCTTCATTATCTCTTCTAAGTTTCTTGCATGTTTATAGTGAATCCGAAAACTAAGTGTGACCACAGTAAAATTCTCCATTTTTCTGTTACCTAAAGGAAACATTAAAATTCTCTGCTAG
This sequence comes from Picus viridis, assembly GCA_033816785.1. Classification (NCBI taxonomy): domain Eukaryota; kingdom Metazoa; phylum Chordata; class Aves; order Piciformes; family Picidae; genus Picus; species Picus viridis. The sequence continues at coordinate 2,212,431 of CM066575.1, forward strand.
GCTAAGGGGAGAAGGGCAAAAAAACCCACACCACCAGCATACTGATGCTGATAGTAAAACTCAGCATACATATGCTTTTGTCTTTCTACAACATCTGTGTTTACTCTAAAATCTAACCACGCTGGCTGGGGGGTGGTAATTCTCTGAGACTGGTATGGTCTGGTTTGGAAATTCACATACTTTGAACATTACAGATCACCTAAAGCTTTTCAGTCTGGAGAAGAGAAGGCTCCGAGGTGACCTCATTGTGGCCTTCCAGTATCTGAAGGGGGTCTACAAGAATGCTGGGGAGGGACTTCTCAGGATCTCAGGTAGTGATAGGACTAGGGGGAACGGAATGAAGCTGGAAATGGGGAGATTCAGGCTAGATGTGAGGAAGAAGTTCTTCCCCATGAGAGTGGTGAAGCCCTGGAATAGGTCATCCAGGGAGGTGGTTGAGGCCCCGTCCCTGGAGGTGTTTAAGCCCAGGCTGGATGAGGCTGTGGCCAGCCTGATCTAGTGTGGGGTGTCCCTGCCCATGGCAGGGGGGTTGGAACTAGATGATCCTTGTGGTCCCTTCCAACCCTGACTGATTCTATGATTCTATGATTCTAACATGTGAAGTCAATATAAGTAAATTCTTAGGTCTCAGTTTTGACAGCTTCCCCTTTTAATCTCGATTGCTCTAGAAAAGCAATTCTCCCCCCTTTTTTTTTTTTTTTTTTTTTAAAAAATAAAGCTAACACCCTTTTGCCATATTTCCCCACCAAATTTGCTGATTGTCTTCCAATTATCATATTCATCTATCAGAGATTCGAGGGAATCTGGTTCTTTAGTGAGTTTGACTTCAAATGTGCAACTGGTACCTCAGGATAATCCTTGCTCTCGTTCGTGGACCGTGTAAAACACCATCTGGTTTCTGGGAAGAGTATGAAAAACCCACAGAAGAAGAGATGCTCAGTATTTCAGTTCACTGCTTTGTTGCAGAAAGGATCTTTGTGGTCACATGTTTGAAAGAATTAGGAGATGTAAGTACTTCAGAGAACTGCAAGGGGGACTTTCAGGGCTCTGCAGTCTGGTGATGTGCAGTACGACGCCAGGTTGTGTGACCTACCTGTGGGAGAGCAATCTCAGTTTAAACACTACTTGCTAAAACTCTTGTTAAGACATGACATTTGAGGTGGCTGATAGTCTTCTAAAAGCCACGACCCTTGGGTAGAGCTGTGAAGAAGTGTGAAAGTGGCCAGACTGGAAGAGCTCACCTCAGCAGTTATCAGTGATTAGCTATCAACTACACCTCATCATGATACGAAAGTGTCATTTAAATCAATTTAATTAATTTTGAGATAAACATCTCCTGGAAACATGTGACATCTTTTAATGACATAATTCCAGGCAAGCAGTACCTTCAGATTGACACTGCTTTACTGATCACTGTATTATTAGCTACTGCCATAACACTAAGGGTTGAGAGATGTTGAAAAAGATAAAGTGTAGTCTAGAACATAATGACAGCTTTTTAGTAAGCTGGCAAATACACAGGCACTTAGATCTCCCTACTGTTAGGCTGTATCAGGGACCTGCTGTTCCTTTCAGGTCTGGCAGATTGGTGAAAAATGTTTCCAGCTACAAAGGAGCCTTTCTGTTCAAGAAAATCTTACATGGAATAGCATTATGACAGTAAGTTTGATCACGGACTGAATTAAAAAAGCTCTGAATTCTTAGGTAGGTCATTTTAAGAGGTACTTGTCCCAGAACATGGTGAGAGTAGTAGTTAAGCTCAGTCCTTGTAGTGGTACCCACAGATTCTGCAGAACTCATTCTCCCTAACCTCATTTTTCAGGAAATTACAGCCAGCTCAAATGGACTCGTTTGCAACGATGCTACTTTTAATGCTGATTTGATGGTTTCCTACTTATAGCCTTGGAGAACTACTTAAATTTACGGCTGGTTTATAGTCCAGTTCCATGATATTTTGTACTAGGACAAGCTGTCTTTGCTGGACAGCTTTTGTGTACCAAACAGTAACCATGTTAATATATGCACTTATGTCTTCTTGTTGAACTTACAGCAGTTTAACAGAAGGCTAATCTGATGATCTTCAAATTACAATAGAAAACATCATCATTATGAATAAAAATAGAGTTCTAAGCATGTCTTACAGTCGCTCCTTTTATTGTCATGATTTGATGTCAAGAGCTTATTCAAAAGGATAATATCTTTAAACCATTCTGACTTTATTTCCTAATGCTGTTGTATAGTTTCTGGTTTTAAGCATAGGACATGAAATAGGGAAAGTGTTCAGCATACATGTGAGAGCTAGTTATGTAGAATGAACATTGCCAGTAGTACTGCTGCAATACTCACAGCGACATCACAGAAATGGTTAATAATTTAACTCTTAAGCACTGCTGCTTAAGAGGAAGCTCAGTCATTATTTTCTAGATGGTATCAAGACATGCTAGAGGGTGGTTTACATTCATTCAAAACATCAGATGAAACACGATGTCATTCTCAAAGTAAAGGCATTTACTTCATCAGTAATTCTGATGTTGCTTCACAAATACTGTAAGCAAATATACACTTGCCATAATAGTGTATTTTCTTTGCAATTGTCCACTGACAAAATCAGAGGCTGCTTTTTTTTTCTCTTACCAAATAATTTTCTTGTCTCATTATAAATTTTATCTTTAAAGCTTCTTAGCTGTCATGGCATTTTGTTTCATCAACTGCACCCTAATGCAGAATATACTCTTTTAAGAGCTTCTTGTTCTGTAGAATCTTATAAAAATATTGGTGTGAACATGAAGGTATACAAATGGGTGACATTTTAAGATCAGCATCAAAGTTTCTACCACAGCTTAAAACTAGAAAGTTTTGAGGCCTGGAAACAAGTTGGCACAAGAGCCAGCTATGGAGCTGAACCAGTGCAGCAGCTATTGGGCATCACTGGGCAAGGATATTTAATTGAGCAGTGCTGGGTAAACCACTAAAAAACACTGGGTTTGACATGAGTGTTACCATTTAATAATAATCAACACTGAAAACCTGCTGCTGCAGCAAAGACTGAGGTATTTTTCAGTGGCACAACTGCATGGGAGGAATAATTGTGCAATGCTAATGAAAGTGATGTAATCAACTTGCAATCATGCTTTCCTGTAAATCTATGTTTCATTTTACATTTGGTAAATACAGGCATTATATTAAAAAACCATGTGTCTCTTTCTTGTAGACATGACTGAAAAGCCCTATGTGCAACGTTTCCAAAACAAACACGACTCAATACCTTTGGGTCAGTAACTCAAACAAATGATGCAGAATGTCTTTTGGTAATGTCCCTTAACTGTCTCAGAGAAAGTAGCCCTTCATATGTTGGAGAAACATAATCAAAACTTGGCTTATAAAAATTGGTTATGTTGTGTGGTAATTGTGTCTTGTAGGATACACAGGTACTCAAACTGGTTGATTCCATTACTATATCTAAGCAATTTTGTTACATAAAAAAATTAACAGAATAGAATTAACCAGGTTGGAAGAGACCTTTGAGATCTGAGTCCAACCTATCATCCAACACTATCTAATCAACTAAACTATGGCACCAAGCACCCCAGCAAGTCTCTTCCTAAACAACTCCAGTGATGGTGACTCCACCACCACCCTGGGCAGCACATTCCAATGGCCAAACGCTCCTTCTGTGAAGAACTTCTTCCTAACATCCAGCCTAAACCTCCCCTGGCACAGCTTGAGACTGTGTCCTCTTGTTCTGGTGCTGCTTGCCTGGGAGAGGAGACCAACACCCACCTGTCTACAACCTCTCTTCAGGTAGTTGTAGAGAGCAAGGTAGTCTCCCCTGAGCCTCCTCTTCTCCAGGCTAAGCAACCCCAGCTCAGCCTCTCCTCACAGGGCTGTGCTCCAAACCCCTCCCCAGCTTTGTTGCCCTTCTCTGGACACCTTCCAGCAACTCAACATCTTTCCTAAACTGAGGCGCCCAGAACTGGACACAGGACTCAAGGTGTGGCCTAACCAATGACTTCCCTGCTCCTGCTGGCCACACTGTTCCTGATACAAGCATTTAGAAAAATCTACAGTTCTACTAAACCAGCACATCTCTCAGCAGGAGCACTGCGACAGATAGTTGTAACTTGGCAATTAACTAGAAACTTTTTAAGGGCTTTTAGAGATTAAGATGAAAGAAAGCACTGAATTACTGAAAAAATGCCCAATGATCAATGTTTCTAACTTTAAAAACACAAAGCCTCCATTTCATTTGTTTGAACTGGCTCACTCCAGACCTAGTCAGCAACACAGTGGGACTGTTAGAAGACCAACGAGCTGTTTCTGTCCCATTCCTGAGGTTACACATTTTCTGAGGCTTATTTTTTTCTTCTCCTTATGGGATTGATCTGCATTGCTGAAGTCAGTAAATGTGTATGATGACTTGGACATAATCTTGAGAAACTACTCTTTTCTCCACTGAAAACACTCATGGGGAGAACTGTGAAAACTGTTTTTCACACACTATCAAAAATCCAGTTTGAGTAAAAAAATCACAGGTTGTCTCATAACACTGGAAACTGTCCACAGGTTTGAGGTGACCTTCAGAAAGCAATTTTAGAAGCTGAAGGGTTGAAGGATTTGGGAAAGTTGTTTTGCATATTAAAGACTTTATACACATTTAAATTATATAGAAGTATAAAATGTTTTATATCTGCATACACATATATGCACACATGCAGAGAACAGGCCATGCTGGAAAATCCAGACTCTTATCTTTAGCAGGCCTTGAAAAAGTTGTCAAACATGACCATGCCAGGCTTTAGTTTTTCACAGCTGCAGTGGTTTGTTAGCTACTTAAGCATTATGGTTCATATTCCCTCTCCTAGGGATAAAACCACCAGAAAACCAACTGTTTGTTTGCCACAGGGTAAAAACAAGTATTTTAAGAGCATTACTCACAATGAGGATTTGTATCTGTGCACAATGGCTTTTAATTGTCTGGATAGAAGATCTGATGAAAAAATCAGACAAGTTCCCTGTACCTGATGGCTTACATGAAAAATAAGCAACCTTACTGGCAGTCAGGGGTGTTTTGTAGCTATGCTACTCTTCTAGTTCCTGAAAAGAACCATTTTGGGGTGAGGGGAAGGGCGTGGTGGGTGTGAACAAAAAGGTTTTCTAAACCTTTCCTGACCATTTTATCCAACCAATATTTTTCTATAAAGAAGTAATCCAAGATATACTGCATCTAAGGTCTATAGAGATGTCACATACACACAGACTGAATCTCTTTCAAGCCTTAATTTTGGAGCATAACACCATCAAGGGGCAGATGTCATCAGCTGGGGACAGATTTGCAGAGCTGTTTGACAGTGCCACACAAAGCAGAAAGGGAAGCTGCACTACCTACTGCGACTGGGGGCAGAAGGTTAGGACAATTAACAGTCCTTCTCCCTCCCGTGATCCTGTTTCCCAAAACTCAGGTTACACCTCCATTTCACATTTCACTCTTGGGTCCGCTTAGCTAACTGAGAGGTGGTCATAAAGCAAAACTGCACAGAAGCAACAGCTATTAAATTGTGCTCTTTCGATTGCTGGCCCTCCGCTGTGAGAGCTAAACTACCTCAAATTAAAACAATCTTCATGCACAACCAGCAGCTTGAGCATGTAGGTGTGCACACCGAGCTCCGCTATGGAATAACGTCAGGTTCATCGCAAGCTACTGAAGGCAAGCACGAGCAGCAATGGATTGCAAGACAGTCTGATCAGAGCGCCAACACATACACTGCCAGAAGTCAAGTAATTTTAAACACAGTTTTAACTGCACATCTGACTGGAAGAGGCAAGAGAACTATACTACATATTTAGCTACATACACGATAAGGACACATCTCCACACTACAGGGAGATGGTAAAGGCTTTGAAACTCGGCATTTCAAACGCCTGGAAAGAACGCCAACTCGAAAGGAACGGGAATCCTTCCTTGGAGTTCGGCAGCTTCTAGTACCGCCACGGGTGGGACCACGAAAGAGGACGCAAGGGTCCGTGGGGAGGCGGCGGCAGACAGCAACTGGCCCTAGAGCCGCCAGGGACACACAACACCCAAGGGTGGCCCTGAAGACACCAGACGCGCACCCGGACGTAACCGACGGCCAGCCCCGCACACCCCAGTCCGTCTCGGCAGGCGCACGCAGGGGAGGGGACAAGAAGGCCATGGCCGCGCATGCGGTCTCGCCTGCGCGGGCCCATTACCTGCGAGCCGCTCGGCACCGCGGCTTTTTTTTTCTTGGTGGGGCCGCTGCCGGTGCCCGGGCTCGCCGGGCGTTTCTTGCTACGGGAAGAGACCCCGGCGGGAGAAGAGGCCGTCGCGGGGATCAGAGTCGCCATTTCTCCCTCTTCCCAGTCTCTCCGTGCCGGGGGCGGAACTGAGACTGGGAGCTCCCCGCCCAGCAGCCCAGCCCCCAGCCCGCGCGCCCACTGTGCGTGCGGGCGCTGGCGGCGTCGTGGCGGCGCTGCGGCGGGGCCGCGCAGTTAGCCGTGGGGAGGGGGTGGTGTCGGGGAAGGAGGTGGTCGCGGCGGTTTGGCCTCCGCTTGGAAAGGTTTCCATCGCGGGCGTACGAGTCGGGGTGCTCTAGCAGCTGGAACGAACCTCGTAGGAAGCCGCCTTACTGCTTTCTCCTTCGGGCCTACATCCCTCGCCCAGACAGCTTTCTGGAGGCCTGGCTGTGGCGGCAGAGCTGGTCCTCGGGGTAGCTCACCTCGCCTTCCTGCTCGGTTTGCACCCGTGTGTGTGGGAGGTGACTAAATGTGGCAAGCTTTGGGTTTCCTACCTGCAGGAGGTATTGAGTGTGCAGGGGTGGGCCGGGCGCGGTGGCTGAGTCCTGCCTGTCACTGAGGGTTTGGAGCCGGGCAGTCGTGCGGGAAGTCAAAATAAAGAAGCTGTGTAAGACTCCAAGCTGTAGTTCGTGAGCGGGGGAGCTTAGCCCCTGCTGTTAGGCCGCTGCTGATACAGTCCTGCCCAAAACGAGGTAAAGGTTATGCAAGACGCTTGGACACCGTGAAAGGGTTGGTGAGTCTCAAATTTGTCATTTTTTCCCTGTTGTCTTGATAAAACATGGAGCGGGTTTGAATTGCTCCCCTTGGTTTTAAGATGTTGAGCCCTGAGAAGCCTACTAATAAACGTTCATAGAACATTTAGGTGTGGTTGTCCACGCTTAAACGGTAGAGTCGTTTTTAAATGCAAGTTGGAATTAATTGCTGTTGTCATTAAGGATTTCAAAATACGACTACAGACAGCTGATAGTGAATGAAAGACAACAGGTGCCTTATGATTAGGATAATTTTAAGATTTTTATTTTTTTTTTTTTTTATGGAGGCAGAAAGGGGTGAGAGAAGAAAATGTCAGGAAAACCGGTATAAGGATTTTTGGGGTAAAGCAGAATAGAGAGTGAACAGCCATGCTCTGGCCCTGTGCAGGCTGCACTCAGGACTGGGGGGATAATGGGAGGGCTTTGCCTTACAGCTGGCTCCCCTGTGAACCGTGAGGCATGGCATCAGCCCCTGGGACAGTAGGGGCTGAGGAGGATGACCTACCATTATGAACGTCAGTAATACAAGTCTGGAGGTGCGGGGACAGCTGATGGAGAAGACCCATAGGCAGAAATGGTTGGGGAAGCATGTATTTTGTCAGCTGCTCCCTGCCTCAGTCCCAGGAGCAGCTTCCTAGTGGGTAGAAGGTTGTGCCAGTTCTCTTCCTACTAGTGGTGGTGAACTAGTCCAACAAAGCAGCTGGTTGCAGGGGGCATGCTGTGACTGCCGTATTCAGGATGTGTGGGAGCAAATACCTTTGTTACGTTCGGACCAAACGCATTGTTACTCTTCTGCTTCATGAGAAGCCAGTATCCACAGCTGAGCATCTATTCTGTCCTAAGCTTTGTCTTTCTCAGTAACTGCTTTACATCCCACCTGCCTGTTTTAGCTTTCAGCGTTCCTACTCTTCTTACCTACTACCAGAAATATGGGTAGGTCAAAAATTAAATTCTGTGGCTTCACTTGGCTATATTGCAGTTTATAAGATGATTAGGTATCTAAAATTGTGAGAGAATATAGATGAAATTTGTCTAAAACACTAAATTAAAGGTTTTTAAAGCCCAAAATAACCTCTATGCGTTTTTTTCATATCTACAAAGTGGGGATAACTTTTTGCTAGGTGGTAGGAAGTTGTGGAAGTTGAGGAATACCACCTCTTGATGTTCATGTAGTAATTTGTACCATTACAATTTCCCAACAACAGTACCAGTTAACTTTTATGTTCATTTATCCATCTTTAACAGCATTTCAAAGGTGCAGTTTGTGCTATAATTTTTAACTCTTTAAAAACACTTTTAAGTTTTATTTAAAAGCAAACAAACCCACTGTTTTCTTTTTGTTGTGTTGGCTCTACTGGGTGTCATTTGCATTTCCATAGAGGCTCTGTATAAAGAAATAATTTAACTTCTTAGCTTCGCCACTCCGTTGGGTAAAAAGCAAGGAATTCCTTCAGGGCAGATTGTGACGCCTGGTGGCATTTTGTACGTCTTTAAAAGTACTTGGAAGGTTTGATGACTGACTTCTCAGAGCCTGCAGTGTGAACTTTTGTGATTTGGTTTTGTTCCCTGCAATTTGCAGTTGCAGGCATTGCACTAGCCTTGTTTAAATATGCCTTTAAAATAGGTATTTAAACTCTGGATTAAGGAGGCTACTTTGGTAACATTAAAGGCCTTTTTACTGTGCACATCAAACATCTAATTTTTACTACGATCTTTTGAAAAGGCCATTTCTGTATTCTTAGTAACAAAGAAAGCGAAGCAGGGCCTTTAGAAATGTCTTTTGTGCCATTTTCAGAGTAGCCTCTCCTTAAAGCTTATTTAAACGTGTGATTGACACATGAGAAATGAGCAGTAAGGCAAGACTTAAAGTATCGTTCTGTTTGCAGTTTAGTGTACCTTGAATGTTTTGCTATTAACTTGGTGTTGCTTGCACACTTGCCACGTATCAGCATAAATACCTGAGGCAGAGGTTGGTCTCTTCTCCCAGGCAGCCAGCACCAGAACAAGAGGACACAGTCTCAAGCTGCACCAGGGCAGGTTTAGACTGGATGTTAGGAGGAAGTTCTATACAGAGAGAGTGATTCCCCATTGGAATGGGCTGCCTGGGGAGGTGGTGGAGTCACCGTCATTGGAGGTGTTCAGGAGGAGACTTGCTGGGGTGCTTGGTGACATGATCTAGTTGTTTGATGGGTTGGACATGATGATCTTGAAGGTCTCTTCCAGCCTGATGTATTATATTGTATTGTAATGCTTTACCCAAGGTCTCTGGTCTGCTGAGTTGCTGCTGTGCAAACCAGATGGCACAGACCAAAAAAAAAGAAAGCCCAAACTAAACAAAAAAAACAAGCAGTGATTTTAAGAGTCTTGCCTGTTGATTTTGGGAAATCCCAAAAGCTCACATGAGGTGAGCAAGAGAAACAAATGGATATTGCTTAGCATCTGTGTAATTCTTGTGACATTCTTAAAAAAGATGGTCTGTGTTAGGGTAAAAAGTGTTCTACAAGACAGGAAAAAAAACCCTGTAGATAATTAGAACTACACAAATCATGAGCTGGGGTAAAAATCATTGGATAACAGTTGTATTAGAAGGCATTGCAGAGCCTGGCTGAATTGAGCTGGATATGAATCGGCAGCATTTCAGTACCTTGAAATGTGCATGTCGCACAAGCAGGAAGCCTCCAAGGCACATGCTGTAATCCTTTCACTTGTTTTGCTTTGGTTAGGGTCAATTTGAATGCTATGTCTAGCTTTGGGCATTAGACTTCTGGACTCTTTCCAAATCTTTCCTGTCTAGAAGAGAAAGCTTTGAGGTGTAGGAAGCATGATCTGTGAAGTGATTGAGAATTTGGGTTATATATTGGGCATAAGGAGGAGAAAGGGGATTTCTGCAGGAAGGGAAGAAACCGTTCTGTGTCCATTATAGGCTCAATTTGCTGAGCAGCATGGGTCGTTCTTTGTCCACTAACCATACTCCATGTGTGTGTTTGGGGGTTTCTTTTGTACTAGCAAGGATAAAGAGAAGGGTTATAGTTGTTGGGGACTCTCTCCTGGGGGGCACTGAGGGACCCATATGTTGTCCCAACCCATCCCACAGGGAGGTCTGCTCCCTACCCGGGGCATGGGTAAGGGACATCACAAGGAGACTCCCAAAGCGGATCCACCCCACTGACTGGTAATACTGGTGGATCCAAAGCGGATCCACCCTTTGCTGGTAATACAAGCTGGAAGTGGTGAAATTGACAAGAAGGGCATCAGGGCAATTAAAAAGGAATTCAAGGCCCTTGGACAATTGATCGATGGGGCCGGAGCTCAAGCGGTGTTCTGCTCAGTTCCCTCAGTGGCAGGGGTGTACACTGAGAGGAAGAGGAGAACCCATGCCATCAACAATTGGCTCTGTGTATTTACTAGCTCTTAGTAGATTCCAGTTTGCCTGGTGTCCCTTGAATGAGTTTGAGCTGTTTGTGTTCATGGTAACCCACGGGTCTTGCGGCTGAATCATTTGTAAAGACCCATATCTTTCTCTTGGTTTTGAACCTGACTCAATTTTAGCTCCATTTGATGTTTGTTGGCTCTTTTTCTTTGAAGAGATATTAAAAACCCACCCACTCAATGGCCACTAAAGGCTTAATAGAACTTTACCTTAAACACTTCTGTTTCTAAGTCTCAGGAGTTCTAGCCTTCTTAGCTGTTTCTTATATGAGGCAATGCTTGGTTCATCTGGCTGTTTGGAATGTTTTCTGCATCCTTTTAGATGGAGGGAACAAACTGCACACAGTATTTAAGATACAGGTAAAAAATTTATAGTTTCTGGTTTATTCTCAATTAATTTTCAAATAAATGATTTTGGGTGTTTGACTGTTGAGCAGTAAGCCTATGTTTCCATAATCTGCCTAGCCAAACCTCAGAGTCTCTCTTCTTGAATCATACTGCTCAACTCCTGTATTTGAAATTTAGACAACTTTCTTCGCCTGTGTATCTTTTTATGTTTGTTTATATTGATTTTTTTGGTGCTGATCTATTACCTAATATTAAATCTGTATGTTAGTAACATAAAGTCTGTATGTAGCTCTTCATGATGAGCCCTCCTTACCATAAATAATGAAGCAGCATCAGCATTTTGCCACTTTGCTGCACCGCTTTTCTAGCTTGCTTATAAATACAATGAGCAGCACTGTTGTGTTTAGAGAAGGATAAATTTGGTAAGAGATAAATCCCCTTACGTTCTAGCTGGTCCTCAGAGATTAGAGGGGCTAAGCACGTCTGGACTTAATACATGTGTCAGTTGTGGGTACTGTAGGACCAACAGCAGATACCCAAACAGGCAGTCTGCTGTAGGTGCAGCCACATTCAAAAGAAGCAGTCGAGTGCACAGTTCAGTTTATTTACATGTAATCCTCAGATTCTTTAGATTTCTGGTAATAAACATACTGAACTACAGCTCCAAACTATGAGTGCAATCACACTCTGTCTCCCAGGGAAGCACACAGCATAGCTGAGGTTGCAAATCTTACCCAAGAGATGTCCCTTCTAGGGAGTGGGAGGTGAGGGTGGGACAAAGCTGATCTGTCCTGGCCCTTTGGTGTCCAGCTCTCAATCCCTTCCAAATGAGATAGGAAGTTTGGGCAATATTTATAGAATTGTTGAGAGTGTAGGGGTGGAACTGCTGTTATGTTATCATTCCTGGTGGTCAACCGGTTGCTTGTTTATTGGTTGCACAAGCTGTTTCTTGGGTTTTGGGTTGGTTTTTTTTTTTTTTTGGTGTGACTTCTCTGGTCAGCAGTATTGCAGGTGATAAGTGGAAGAATGGAGTGGTGGGCCTTCACTTTGCCCCTTCCATTCTGCCTAGTGCCATGGCAACACAGACCACAGGGTCTCCACCCAGCCCCTGTGCCTGCTTTGGTCACCACTTGTTTATCAGCACCAATGGGCTCAGTATTTTCTCCATTTTATGCTTCCAACAAGCGTGAGTCTAGGACCCTGTAAGGACTACTTACTTCCCTGACTATGTTAGGTTATTACATTCTAGTATTTTTTTAAAGTTCTCTATGCAAGAACCTTCTTTTTTTTTTTTTTTTTTGTAGATGCTTAGATTCCTTAACCCTTATGGAAGTCCATATAGAGTATATCAACTGGATTTCCACTGTCCATGTGCTAGTAGGCATAAAAATGTGACAGTAGTAACAATGTGATTGCCTTTTACATGAGAAACTGCTGTTTTTACTAAATACAAATTGGTTAATGACAGCATTACATTCCTAGTTCTGGCACATAGGCTTGCTGTGCTTTTTAATGCTCAGAAAACAATGATTTCATCATCTGTCTTCCATTTTTGGAATAGTGGAATTATAAATGCATGTATTTTACTGCTTGAAGAAAGATTTTGACCAAGAACATTAACTGTGCTGTTGAGTATGTCATACTGTGTCGTTGAATCTCTTCAGTGGGCATGTCTGATATTATAGAATCAAAATGACAGAAAACGTGCAGTTGGAAGAGACCTCAAAGATCATTCAGTCCAACCTTTGACCCAGCACTGAAGGGTCAACACTAAACCATGTCCCTAAGTGCCAGGTCCACATGCTGCTTAAATACCTCCAAGGATGGCGAGTCCACCACTGTCCTGGGCAGACCATTCCAATGTTTGTAACTCTCTCTGTGAAGAAATATTTCCCAACATTCAGTCTGCACCTCCCCATGCACAGCTTGTAGCCTCTAGTCCTGTCACTTGAACCAAGGAGCAGAGGCTGGCCCCCTCCTCACTCCAAGTCCTTTCAGGTAGTTGTAGAGAGCAATGAGGTCTCCCCTCAGCCTCCCCTTCTCCAGACTGAACAACCCCAGCTCCCGAAGATGCTCCTTGTAGGTCATGTGCTCCAGGCCCTTCATGAGCCTTGTTGCACTTCTCTGGACATGCACCACCACCTCAAAGTCCTTCCTGTAGTGAGGGTCCCAGAACCGAACACAATACATGAGGTGTTGCCTCACTAGTGCTGAGTACCAGGGGATGATCACCTCCTTGTTCCTGCTGGCCACTCTGTTTCTAATATGAGCTAGGATGCTATTGGCTTTCCTGGCCACATTGCTGACTCATATTTAGTTGATTGTCAACCAGAACACCCAGGTTGCTCTCTGTAGCTTACCATAGGGTTGTTATGACCCAGATGGAGGACCTGGAACTTGGCCTTGTTGAACTTGTTATTGTTTATCACCTGGAATAGAATAGAATTAACCAGGTTGGCAGAGACCTTTGAGATCATTGAGTCAAACCTATCATCCAACCCTATCTAATCAACTAAACCATGGCACCAAGCACTACATCCAGTCTCTTCCTAAACACCTCCAGTGATGGTGACTCCACCACCTCCCTGGGCAGCACATTCCAATGGCCAATCTCCCTTTCTATGAAGAACGTCTTCCTAACATCCAGCCTGAAGAGCATACAATTAGTCTTGGCCCATCGGTCTAACCTGTTCAGATCCCATTTTAAAGCTTCCCTACCCTCTAGCAGATCGATACAGCCACTTTTCAGCACTGTTTAATGTAGCTATTGGTGATATTATTAAAAGAAAATAGGTAAAGAGGTGTGTTAACCTGTTAGTCTTTTCTTATTTCCCAATTTGTAGTTGAATATGGCTCAGCAATGTTGAGTGAGAGGACAAAGAAAAATACCTTAGAGTCAGGGTTATGCGCTCCTTGTCATGTCTCTTGCTCTGAGTTTAGTAAAAGAGTTGAATTTACTTGTTTGCATTAGGTGGATTTGTATGGCTTTTTGCAAATGAAGAATTCTGGGCAGGGACTGGCTGGAGAGCAGTCCTGAGGAGAGAGACTTGGGGGTGCTGGTGAACGAGAAGCTCAACAGGAGCTCTCAGTGTGCACTTGCAGCCCAGAAAGCCAATCAGATCCTGGGCTGCAGCAGCAGAAGTGTGGCCAGCAGGTCAAGGGAGGTGATTCTCCCCCTCTGCTCAGCTCTGGTGAGACCCCACCTGGAGTACTGCCTCCAGTTCTGGAGCCCCTATTACAAGAGGGATCTGGAGGTGCTGGAAGGTGTCCAGAGAATGGCCACGAGGATGATCAGAGGGCTGGAGCACCTCTCCTGTGAGGACAGACTGAAGGAGTTGGAGCTGTTCAGTCTGGAGAAGAGAAGGCTCTGAGGTGACCTCATTGTGGCCTTCCAGGATCTGAAGGGGGCCTACAAGAAGGCTGGGGAGGGACTTCTCAGGCTATCAGGTAGTGATAGGACTAGGGGGAATGGAATGAAGCTGGAGGTGGGGAGATTCAGGCTGGACGTGAGGAGGAGGTTCTTCCCCATGAGAGTGGTGAAGCCCTGGAATGGGTTATCCAGGGAGGTGGTTGAGGCCCCATCCCTGGAGGTGTTTAAGCCCAGGCTGGATGAGGCTGTGGCCAGCCTGCTCTAGTGTGGGGTGTCCCTGCCCATGGCAGGGGGCTTGGAATTACATGATCCTTGTGGTCCCTTCCAACTGCTCCTTTAGTGGAGGGCAACTCATCGTGGAAAAGGCAATGTGTTTTCAAGTAATTTAAAAATGGTGCATCTAAGTACTCCTTCTCCTTTCTCCAACACACTTTAGGCGTGGTCTTGTGTTGTTTCTTTTAGCAAATATGAAGGGCTGATATGAACAGAAGACACTGTCTTGATCACCTTTCATCCTTTGTGATTGAAAACAAATGTTTTGATTTTTAAACAAACCACAAAACCCCCCTACCAATATCATTTAAATCCCCCTTTTGAAAGGTTCTAAGGAATCTGACTTCTTCAGCTAAGTGTCTGAGACGGCACGTAATTATACCTAATGATTTCACCACTGTCAGATTAGATTGATTTATTTTTTTCAGTCACTTTTGTGGAGATTATATTCAAGTCAGGTGTTCAGAGTGAAAGAAGGTGCATTAATCTGCAGTGATGTTCTGTCTCTCCCAGTTAGCAAGTTCTAAGATGTTAGATAGAGCAAGTTTGGGGGTATGAAGCATTTTTGTTCTCTAGGTTTAGTGAAGTGAAGGAAGTTTAGATCTTCAAAGGTAACCATCAGCAACCTAAGTGTCAGGCTTACAAAAGAAGCATGAAAAATAAATGGCAATAAAGTGTAATTCTGACAGATTTAAAGGCTGAGGAGAAATTATAGTGGTTCAATTGAGATTTTTAGCAACATTTACAGAGGTTTCTTTTTCCTAATGTAAGCCTGTAGTGTACCCATTTTTGTGCAATTAAAAAGCTCTCTTCAAAACTTTTGGTTAGCAAATTAACATCTATAATGCGTGTAAGTTTGCTTGTGGTGACTTCTCTAATGCTGCACAGCCTCATTACCTGGAATGTATAGTGTTGAAGGTCACACACTAATTTCATCAAACTGCATGTGGTCAGACCATAATTTTAATTATTTTCCAAAGCAATAGCGCATTAGCATTGCAGAAGTGAACACTGAAGGACAAAGCACTGAATTAATCCTGGCAAGGCTTTGCTGTAGCTCAAAGTGTATGTTTATTGCTTAATTATCTCAGTAACTGAATATGCTTATTGCATAACCTGGGGAGACGGTAATGGAGTCCATTACTATAGATGAACACTTGCCAATTTATAGTACTTCAGGGGGAAAAAATATCTTGACTGTAAGCAGCTGTTACAAAATCAAAACTATTGATACTGTCTTTCTTTTACCCTGATAAAATCTGAAGTTATTTTCTTAATGTGTCTTCTGCCAATGCTTGTTGTAAATTGCCAATCTTTTATTTTTACTTTTTGGAGCAAGGACTCTTACTCCAATTACATTAAAGTATTTTCCTTTTCACACGTGCCTTAATATTCAGCTGAGCTATTAATTTTGGTTTTGTTTAATGTTGGCATTAGCTAACGTCAAGAAACCACTTCTTTTTAATAACTTAAGAAGACTGGCTTTTGATTAAATCAGAGCAATATGGGATGCAATTTTAACTGATGGAGCAATGAGGATTTTGTAGGCATACAGGCAGTTTTCTGTCTCCTACTTGAAAAGATGATTTCAGGAATGTTTGCACAAATTGCAGTTTAGTGTTAAATGAAGACCTTGAGCTGGTGGGATATTAATACCAGAAACTTGTTTGAATGGCATGCACGGGTTTTCCTGCAGTTCTTAATGCCATGTAATTGTTAGGTTTTAATGCCTTATATCTTGTCAGGCTATGAACTCACCAAATCCCAAAGCAATGGTCAGTAGCTATTTTACCACTTTCATAAAACTGATGGTTTAAAACTGTCTGTAGGTTGGAAGGAGGGCATTTTGCCATGTCTGAAACAATCCGTCAAAGGAGAGGCTTGGTTGGGTGTGTTGTGTCTTGATTTTGGCTGCTTGGTTTTTTGTGTTTTCTTTATTGATGATTATGAATTATCCAGTGCTTTAAAATATATAACTGCAAGACCAAACTCCTGTATCAGCAGGAACGCCACATTGTTGTCTGAATGTTCTGTTTGGATGAAGCAAGGCCAGGGCTGATTCCTCTCAACAGCAGAGGAAATACTTCCATTTGCCATAGTGGGAGCTAGCATTTTTCCAGAAAGAGGCATGAGCAAACTGCTGCCTAAGCTGTCAGCTCGTGGCTTGCACAGCAACACTCTGTACTGGGTTAGGAACTAGCTGGAGGGCCAAGCCCAGAGAGTGGTGGTGAATGGTGCCACAGCCAGCTGGCAGCCAGTCACCAGTGGCATCCCCCAGGGATCAGTGCTGGGCCCCATCCTCTTTAATATTGTCATTGATGATCAGGATGAGGGGATTGAGACAGTCATCAGCAAATTTGCAGATGACACCAAGTTGGGAGCAGATGTTGGTCAGTTAGAGGGCAGAAGGGCCCTGCAGAGGGACCTCGATCATCTGGACAGATGGGCAGAGTCCAATGGGATGGCATTCAACAAGTCCAAGTGCCAGGTGCTGCACTTTGACCACAACAACCCCATGCAGAGCTACAGGCTGGGGTCAGAGTGGCTGGAGAGCTCCCAAACAGAGAGGGACCTGGGGGTGCTGATTGACAGCTGCCTAAGCATGAGCCAGCAGTGTGCCCAGGTGGCCAAGAAGGTCAATGGCATCCTGGCCTGCATCAGGAATAGTGTGGCCAGCAGGAGCAGGGAGGTCATTCTCCCCCTGTACTCAGCATTGGTTAGGCCACACCTTGAGTGCTGTGTCCAGTTCTGGGCCCCTCAGTTTAAGAAGGACATCGAGACACTTGAACGTGTCCAGAGAAGGGCAACAAGGCTGGGGAGAGGCCTTGAGCACAGCCCTGTGAGGAGAGGCTGAGGGAGCTGGGGTTGCTTAGCCTGGAGAAGAGGAGACTCAGGGAAGACCTCATTGCTCTCTACAACTACCTGAAAGGTGGTTGTAGCCAGGAAGGGGTTGGCCTCTTCTCTCTAGCAACCAGCACCAGAACAAGAAGACACAGTCTCAAGCTGCGCCAGGGGAAGTTTAGGCTGGAGATGAGGAGAAAGTTCTTCACCGAGAGAGTCATTTGCCATTGGAATGTGCTGCCCAGGGAGGTGGTGGAGTCACCGTCCCTGGAGGTGTTCAAGAGGGGATTGGACGTGGCCCTTGGTGCCATGGTCTAGTCATGGGGTCTGTGGTGACAGGTTGGACTTGATGATCTTTGAGGTCTCTTCCAACCTTTGTGATACTGTGATTATTTCATATACTCCAGAAGATTGTGACTCCAAAAGTGAGATAGGGACCTCTACTGTCACCTGAGAATGAAGTTACAATCTGTATGAAATACTTTGTCTCTACTAGCTGTCCCCTTGCTTTCTTAGCTTATGTATTCTTGTATTACAATATATACTATACAACAGGGATAGATTGGATTTCAGTGTATATGAATGTAGAGAGATTTTAATACTTGTTATTGGAAGGCACATGCATATAAAAATAAAGCTTGTATATAGATACATAGAAGTGTATGAGTGTGTGTGTAAAAAGCACTTCAGCTGGCTCTCTTCCCATCGTTAAAGTTCTGCTGTTGAGAACACCGAGTACTGTTATGCAGAATTATTCTCCCGGTCTCAAGGGGCAATTTTGTGTCTTATGTCTTCAAAACGAAACTGATCTCACAAATGCTTAGTTCAAAAGTGTTCATTTAATCTTGGAAGTAGTCCCACTGAATTTAATGAGCCCTTAGATGGTAAATTCTTTGGGGCTTTTACTTCCTTTGTGCTTTATTCAGTTGTAAGCACAATCTCCACTAGCTTTTACATTATCATCTACTGTTACTTACAGCAAAATGCTTTTAGGTTTTGGCTTGAAATTGCTAATTAAAACACACAGGCACAAAAACTCTGATGCAAGAGACAGCAATTAAATCGGAATTATTCCAATATTATATTTGAAGAATCTGAGTTGGCTTTGTGCATTTCAAAAGCTACATTTTTGAATGATGCTGTAGTGGTCAGCTGATTTGGTTTCAATTGGGAAGAGTCTTATATCCATTGGGATTTTTGAGAGGAGAAGGATGGTAGATTTGGACAGATTTGGACACTCCAACCCGCTGATGAATGCTGATAGTCAAGTAACTGGCTTCTGTGTAACTGGGAAAATCAGCTTTTCTTTATTGCAATGCCAACTGCAAAAGGTATCTGACTGTTACCCACCAGGGTCCTCTGAAATCCATTCCAGTGAACAGCATTCTTCTGAATTGCATGCCTGAAATAAGCTTCCTGCATGCTGGATTTGCTCAGTAGAATTGATGTGGTCTGACTATGTATTTATTAATAAGCTCTATGTAAAGCACAATCTCATTTTAGATAATTGAGACATCTGGGTGTTGTTTTTTTTCCTTCCCATATGGTTTCACTCCTTACTTTCAGAGAAGTTGGTAATTTAACCTTGCCAGCAGACAATTTTTAAACTTTGAAAGTTTGTAAACTTTGTAAGCTTTTTGATTTAGTTAGAGCAGCATTTCTGTTCTGGTGGTGTAAAACCGGGTCCCACACTGACTGGAGTACAGTGTGAGGCTTACAGTACATGACTCTGTTCTTTCAATAGTATGCTTTGAAAGAATTTATAGGAAGATGTGCATAGTTTCTTAGTTACTTTTATTTTGAGGGTTACTCTGCTTGAATCTGTTTATTTTCTGTTTTGAGAAAAAAAGGAGGGGTAGGAAATAGGCAGAGGGAGCAGTAGTACATGCAAATGTAGACAATAAAACCAAACTAGTCTATCAGTGCTATGATGAAATTAGGTGACATGAGTAGATTTGTTTATTGGTTTTCATTTTAAAACTGTTTGAAAGGTATATTATCTGCTGCATTGGTTTTCATGCTTAAAATGGTATTCTTATTCAGCAGTGCTGTCAAGAACTACCTCATTAAGTAACATCTCTTTTTTTTTCCCTCTCCATCTGTTTAGAACAGCAGGAAAAAAAGTTTTCAAACAAAAATCAGGTTTGTACAATTTCTTTCTACATTTTTGTACCTGTATTCATCTGAAAATTCAATCAGATTTTCTGGGAAGTGCCTCTAGAACAACAGTCCTTGCTGGGGTATTTGCTTTAGCAAATCATGATTATCAATTAATATAATGTGTTTAACAAGGTATTACTAATAGCCTGATATAACTTAAGTAAACTTCAGTAACCTTTAGTGCATTTTGGTAAGACCTTTAGTAACCTATAGAAGGACGTGCAGGCGTGCAGCAGAATCAGGAGACGTGCTGGTGTGCAGTTGTGCATCACAGGATGTGAAATAGGTTGATACAATGAAGAGACATTGCTGTGTATTTCAGGATGTGAAATAGGTTGATACAATGAAGAGATATTGCTGTGTATCACAGGATGTGAAATAGGCTGATACAATGAAGAAACATTGATTTGCTTTGAAACATTGAAATCATAGCTAAAGGAAGGACAACCAGAACAAAGAACAATGAAGTTACAGTCTGCTGCCAAAAGGAACCTCAAAAAAGATCATCCAATGAACTTTGAGACACCCCAACTGTTAGCCTATCAGCTAAGGACAAGTAGCTATAGCAATACAAGAAGAAGAGTATAAAAATGATGTGCTATAACAATAAAGTTTGAATTAGACCCCTAACTCTATGAGTGCTCGAGTCTGATTCCTCTCGCCCCAACCGCGGCAAGTCCTAATAAAAGCACTCTGCAGAACATCAGGGCCAGTTTGGGATGTAGGAAGGTGAGTGACTATAAATGGCCAAACAAAACAAACAAACAAAACAAAATTGGAAACACAAGGGAAGGAAAATCTGCCTACTTAATGAAAATATATGCTGTGGTTGATTGACAGCATAGCTAGAAGAAATTTATGAAGAGAGGCATCTCATCTGAATATGTGATCAGAGTTCATCACTTCAGGTGTTAGAAGCAGTGCAGCATTTTGCCTAAAAATCATGATTTACATGGAAGTCAGTAACAGTGCCATAAAAAGGATAAATGCCCTGGATGCCATTTGAGTGATTACAGGTAGAACTGATTCACCATAGCAAGAGTGTAATACCACTTGTTTAGCTGCGTAGACAGCAGCAAAGACACTGGCTTTAGTGCTGAAATTAAGAGAAAACCGACTCCAAAAGCCAGGAAGAAAAGGCAACAGTGAAACCATCAAAACACAGCTAGTGCTTTCAGGTAACTGCCTTTGTCACCATTCAGCTTTCGGGAATTCAGTGTTCTTCAGGTTCAAGTGATTCTCCTCATGGGATTTGTATCAGTGCTGTGCCCTTATTCTTTGCAGCAGCCGCTCAGAGGTCCTGGCAAGAAATGAATTTTAAGTCTGCATTCTCTCTCTTAACAATGCTTACAAAGACTGAATGAGGGGTTCTGATAAACCTTTTGCTTTCAGAGGCCTCAGATAGTACTGATAGTGTTCAGCTAGTTGGAGTAGTGATACTGAATGAATGAAATGGTGTCATCTTACAAAGTCGCTCCTTTGCAAAGTCAGAGAGAGAGCTTAAAGGCAGAAGACAGTTGCATGCAAGGCTGAAGTCCCACATGAAAGGTTGGGTAGGAAACTATTTTGCAGCTGAGGCAGTGGCAGGGGATGTGACAGTCTTGCTCGTAACGCAGAAAGTCCTATTAAAAACTAAATACAGGTTTAGAAACAAGCAAACAGGCTAGCATAATTTAGTCCCTGCATCCTAAAAGACTCACGTTTTTAGTGCTGTTGTAGACACGAAAGGTAAGATAGCCCAGTACGTACAAAAATTCGCACGCAAATCAGTTTGACGGCAGACATCAGTTACCAATTTGCCACTGGGTGATGTTCAACAATCGGAGAGTAATGAATTTTCAGGAAGAATAATTTACTGTTCTGGGCTATGTGTATGCTAAGGATGATATCATATTCTGAAATAACAACTATGCAGACCATTAACAGTCTTTCAGCTCAAGAGTTCTAACACTTACTTTGCAGGACAGGAGTGTATCTTTGAAGAAACTGCTTTTCTTTTTATCCAAAGCCTTGCCTTTATCCAAATAAAGGTATTTCAAATAACAGAGTGAATTTTACTGTTAGAACTGTGCTAAAGCATATCCCTGTGTGCTGTAGTGAAAAGTGAGACACATCGTGAAGTAGGAGCATGACCTAATAATGAAGCACAGAAATGGGAGGGGAGGTAAGGCCTTGAATCTTTCTGGCACTATGTCACTGACTTGCTTTGCAAGTTGAGGCAAGTTTGCTTCCCAAAAACCAGGGTCCAGGTTACTTGCATTACAGGTTCACATGGCATTTAGTTAGGACGGGGTGTTGTCAAGGTCTCCTGACCTTGGTATAACTGTAGCCATCTGGTGTAAGTCTAACAGGAAAGGGACTGAGTTGCATTATCAAAAAGCTGTGAAAAACATGGTGGATGTACCATGTGTTTACTTATGTAAGACTTAGGCTAACTGGTGTAACAGTGTTCCAAATATATACATATCTATGTATTTTATGTATAGATCAGATCTTGTGTATGTTCGGATGAGGAGACAGAAAGCAAAACTTTGTTTAGATGTGAAGGTGCAACTTTAAAAGTGCAACTTTATTTTGGAAACTATGATACTGTGCTTATTCTTGACTAATGGAAATGATTAAACCCAGGGCAACTGGAATGCAGTTTATAACCCTGAGCAGGTACCATACTCAGTGCTGTATGCTGCATCTTGCTGTTGAGTTCATCAGACTGACAGCTTCACACAAAGCTTGTCAGACTTTGGAATGCTTTAAAAAGGAAATGTCTCATTCCTGTACTGTCTTTGACTTTTTTACATTGTCTCTTTTCCATAGGGAGCTTCATAGGATCCCACTGGGATTTGTGGTATTTGGGCATTGTATTAAGCACTTTATCCATGCTCTCTGAAAATGCCTGCTTATTGAGCTCTCTGCTCACACATACCTGCTGCTCACTTATGCTGTAAAGCACATAGATTTTTTTACCTTTTTCATTATAGAACACCATCTTGGAAATAGCACTGTAGAGAGTTAAAATGGAGGAAAAGAAAGGTATGAAAACAGATCCATATAATATTAAAGACATTGCTGCTGCTGTGTTGATTCTAGACTGTATCTCCATTTTTTTTCTCATGTCTTCCTAAAGACTTAGCTCATTGCTTGCACAGTCTCTGTTCTTACTGTATTTTATTAAATCTTTCTGTTCTATTCACCTGTGCTGGGATTTATGAACACATATCAAAAAGGAGTGTGAGATTTGGGTAAGCAAGGGGAGAAGGGAAGGCAGATTTCTATGGCTGTACTGTGTCATAAGGGTGAAAACAGTCTGTCTTCTAGATCTGTAGGATTAATCTCCAGGTAAAAATATTTGCCCCATGTAAAAGAAGAGTTAAAAAGGCAGGCAAGCCTGCATTCTCCTGTGGGAAGGAGAAATAGATAACTGTTCAGGCAGATACTCCTTATTTTGTCCATTCGAAGCACGGTTGCTCTAGGGCCGAATCAACAGCTGCCAAATACTACCTTGAGGTGCTGGATTTTTCACTAATCCCTCTTTTCTGGGCTCATGCTCAGGCACAGCATACTCTGTTCTGGTGCAGGATTTAGGAATCAGGCAGCAAACACTAGACCAGCATTTATCCTCTTTATCAGTGCAACCCTGGAAGGAAGGCAGTGAATTTACTCTTATCAAAGATCGTTGCTCCACAGAAAGAATAAAACTTGTTAGAATGTCGTTTTGTTTAATTTGATCTTAGGTAGAACATCTTTTACTTAGATTTACTTTGAGATTGTGGGACGAAAGGGTTTAAGAATGGAACTGTAAGAATTATACAATTTTGTAATACTTGTAATTGTTAACAAGTCTGAGTGACGGATTGAGCACAAAAGCCTTTTTATACTTGGGATAAGTTAACTGACCCCACACACAAGTCCACCCACTTGTTCCAGAAGTCAAAACTCTAGGGAAAGTATATGAATTCCTATGGTCTGGGCCAGATCATAAAGTAGAAACTGAATTAAGATGTAGAGATGATACTTACCTTTTGTTCTTGCCATTAGCTTGGATGTCAACAAATCTCACCTGCAGCAATTAAGTATTGCCAGTATTTCAATTGAGCATATGCTTAAGGGGAGACCTAGCTGCTGCTGAGTTTCAGGATCATTGCCTCTGCAGACTTCTGCAAGTTAGAGAAAATGAGTGAACTGCAAATCACCTTTGTCTTGAAAAGAAACTAAACCCAAGTTCAGTGGGAAGGTGGGGAGGTGCCTCCTTGTGTTTGTAGTGGCTCTTGTAAGCTTTGCCCATGCACCCACTTTTGAATTGTCCCAGAGGGGTATGAAACTAGATGGACCTTTGGTGTGATGCAAACCATTCATGCAGGTGTAGCTCATTTGCAATGTCACTTATGTAAGTGGTAAGTTCAATTAAATCACTGCAGTGGGTGTTGACTGTTTTAAAACCTTAATTGAGCAATAAAACTGGAATCTAGATTATGGGTGGTGCCCTTGGACTGGAAATAGCATGTGGGAATGCTGATCAATGCACGCTTTACAGTAGGAACACTAGACTAATAGCAAAACCTACCAAATACTTAAGGGTTTGTGCTCCATAAAATGTGAGTTATAAGTAGTGCATTTTTATCACATAAGTCCAATTCCTCTACCCACCAGTAATTTCTTCTGATGCTTGTAGCTAAAAAGAACTGCCGCTTTTTTCCCTTCTGCTTGGCAAGCCATATACGTAACTGTGCTTTTCTTAACACAGCTGTTTATTAAAGTTCCAATCACTGTCTCCACTAGAGAGGAAGGCTGAAGGCAAATGAGACTATTCAGTTGTCACTGGAGGCACAATTTAGTGATGCAGCCTTTTTTTTTGGTGTGGTTAATCTGATTTGTGGAGCAGACAGAAACTTTGTTTTGCAGATCTATCTGTGGGCAGCTTGCTTCCCCTCCATTGCTCTTCTGTGTATGATAAACAGAGTCTGCTTACTGAAGTCGTCAAGATAGAAAGTTCAGCACCACTTTTACAGTCCATTTTCAGAAGATACATCCTCCTTCAAGCAATTGCTTTCTAAGTGGCTTGAGCATGCCCTATAAAACTGCCCTGTATCACATCTGGGAAAAAATATATTGCTTGACCCACTGTGTTAACAATGATGGTAAATAATGAAGGCTAGATGGAAGTGGGAAATCTGTGAGGCTTTTATGTGACAGCATTTAGTATCTGCTCATGCTTTAATCATGTAGTGTTTTTCAGTCAGTGACAAAAACATCCTGATGACATAGGAACGCTGGGATTCCATCTGCATAGAGGAGGAGTGGTGTTAGGCCTTACAACTGTGTAGTAATTGACAGTATATCAGGTGATCATATTAGCTGCTAGTTTTACATCTGGCTTTAAGACTGCGTAACAAAAGTTGTTTTAACCAGGATTATGAACTTTCAGATGGATACATAAAATTGTATCTTTGACCATAACATAAAGCTACTATGGTAAAAATTAAATAGAGACTTCATCTGTGTCCAGTTCTGGAGCCCCTGTTACAAGAGGGATATGGACATGCTGGAAGGTGTCCAGAGAAGGGCCATGAGGATGAGCAGAGGGCTGGAGCACCTCTCCTATGAGGACAGACTGAAGGAGTTGGGGCTGTTCAGTCTGGAGAAGAGAAGGCTCTGAGGTGACCTCATTGTGGCCTTCCAGTATCTGAAGGAGGCTACAGGAAGGGTGGGGAGGGACTGCTCAGGCTATCAGGTAGTGCTAGGACTAGGGGGAATGGAATGAAGCTGGAGGTGGGGAGATTCAGGCTGGATGTGAGGAGGAAGTTCTTTCCCATGAGAGTGGTGAAGCCCTGGAATGGGTTGTCCAGGGAGGTGGTTGGGGCCCCATCCCTGGAGGTGTTTAAGCCCAGGCTGGATGAGGCTGTGGCCAGCCTGATCTAGTGTGGGGTGTCCCTGCCCATGGCAGGGGGTTGGAACTAGATGATCCTTGTGGTCCCTTCAACCCTGATACTATGATCTTTTAGAGGTTTACTATTACCTTTATGTTGCCCTCAAGCTGCTTCTGTTTTTTGTTGGAGAAGGCTTATTCAGGAATATTTCCTACAGAATGGGACCAGTGTCTTTCACTTTGTAAAAGCTAGAGCTGTTTGTGATCAATCCTCAGTACTTTTGATCACATGTACATTGGAATGAAGTGTAATTGTTATTTTTCTTTTGTGGTTTGAACACAACATTCTGTAGTTGTGGATTAAGTGTAGTGTAATGTATTGAAACATGTCTTTGCTGTGACAGAAATATCCTAGAAATACAGCACTCTTCTCTTTTCCTGTAGCAGAACTTAGAAATAAGTATCTAAACAAATTATGACATAGGGACTGACAACAGGACATGTGAGAATGGTGAATATACTCCAGGTTTAATGTAGATGGAAAAGGAAATGCTTTCATACCTGCTAAAACTTTTTAACAACAGTTTGAAAACTGGTATTTACATTCTTTGAAATGTTTGTATCTGGAAGCAAACTCACTCTTTGGCAAACTCAGTTAAAATCATCTTGGATCTGTGACCGCAAAACAGATGACCATACAAAAATGCACTGATATTGTCTAGAGCATGTTTTCAATAACAATGTTAACCGAAGTAAAAAGTAAGGACTGGGATTTAAGAAACTACCTCCCAATGAAGAAAATACCCTGAAAATATTAGCCTCTAGTCATTTGCTCTAGTAGGAAAACTAGAGTATCAGTCAAGATGAATTTTAGGAATAGTGGAAAAAAGAAAATGCACAAGGCACCCACAGCATTCTTTTACTAAGCACTCTTCTGAATTAGTCATGGTCCCCTGCAGCTCCTGGCCCTTCTGTGGTGCAATATTGCAGCACAGGGGCGCAGTGTGGCTGCTGTTCAGCTTGCACAGGGTACCAAATTAGTCAATAATTGGTCAGGTGAGGCCTACCCAGTCCAGTTTTGCTGATTTAGTCTCATCTTTTTTTCTGTCCTTAATTTTCTCCTCAGACAACAGGACAGCATGCTAGTTCCAGTCCATTACAGGGGCAGTAATGGAGTGAAGGAGACCCATTATCACTCTTACTCTTCCCCACCAAGGGATCAGTGTGGCGAAGAGCTGTGTGGGCTTAGGCTCAGGGAGCATCTGTCGGAAGTGCAAGTACTCAGACCCTTGCACTCTGGGAAATGAGGTACTCTACTCTCCCCCAACCAGATCCCCGGTGTTCCCTCTTCTCACCCTTAAAAGTGAGGTGAGATTAGATCAACTGAGGAGTGAGATTGGATTAATAACGAAGTCTGGTGGTGCTCGCTCTTTCTTTCTTGTCATTTGCCCCAGAGGGTTTATTGTTATCAGGAAGAATTCACCCAGTAACAGCTGCAGCTTTCTTGGATCAAATCAGTGATACAGGTGCAGTGTACAGAGATTACCTGCTCTTCTTTGCTTGGCTTGAGCACACATTTCACCCATCTTTATTCATTCCATGTCTTTGTGCTTGGCCAGGCTGGAGGGGACAAAAAGAAGCTGCATTTAGTAGAGAGAAGTCTTGAGTTTTGGAGTAGGAGCTGTGTGTGGCTACCTCTCAGGCAACACTCCAGAAGTGCTGAAAGGACATCTGTTGGCAAATTGCCTTTTTTAGGTTACCGAGAGCAGCAAGTTGGAAAACAGAAGAGATGAGGATATGTAGGATCCCAGCTGACTATAAGAAATCAGATTGCATTCTTTGAAAGAAAAATAATTACCAGACATACTAAGCTTTAATCTTACTTGTAGTTAGCAGCCCCCAAAAGAATGCTTTGTTGGAGACTTTCCAGGAACAGCTATTGCAGACAGCTTGTAAAAGAAAGATAATGTGATGGAAATAATGGAAATGCAGTTCAACATGTGGTATAATAAAGTTAGTTTATGATACCCTTTGTAACCACCTCACTAATAGGCACCAGTTTCTTTGTTGCCAATTACTTCTGGTGGAACAAACACTTCCCCAAAGCTGATGTGAAGGCAGTATTTACATATTTCTTTTTTAAAAGTGGGTTCCATCTGACTTGTAAATACACATTTTATTTCTAAGATTTTCTTTTAAAAGCACCATTTTTATGCTGAATGAGTGCAAAATGAGTACCTCCATCAGGTAGTGCATTCAGTTCAAATGGGATGCTGCTTCGGATTCTGATGCAGAGAACTGCCAAGCATCAACAGTGACCTACTTCAGTTGAGGAACATCTTAATCCCGCTTCTGTGAGGACTCTTTGGCGCTGCTCCTGGTAACACTTTTGCTATGTGATTTTCCTGGGCATAGATAATCAAGGTGCCGCAAAGATATTCCACCAGAGAGATTTGAGGTACATCCTATGGCATCATCAGGCATAACGGAACAAGTGTTAAGCTGCTTGCATACAGCAAACTGGCATATGATAGATTGGTCTTGCTAAAACTTTTTCTTGTAAACTGAAAACACTTTTCTGGCACAGCAAGGCCTGATACTTCTTATGGTGTCTGTCTGTGTATAAACATACAAACATACCCAGTTTATAAATGCTAAATGAAGGCAGCTCTCCAGTTCTTGCAGTGGTATGTGTACCTCTCACAAGGTAGGTGCCTGCCTACAGTACACAGTCCCTGATGAATGCATCAGCTGAGAAGTAGAGCAAAGTGCAAGCATTTACTTTGTTTAAGAACACAAGGAGTCCCATTCAGCTCACTAGGGGTGAACATGTGTGTGAGTCCTGTGCTGGGTGAAGAATGCCTCTTTGTCCTCCTGCTTATGCACTGGCCACCTTGGTTATTTTTACATGTATATTTGCTCTGTCACCTGATTACAAATCTCAAAGCTTTTTTCAAAGTATTTTTTATTTGAATATTTGGGTGAACTTTAGTCAAAATCACTTTTAGTCTAATTCTCAGCTCAGATGTCTCTTCTCAACAATCCATCATCCACTTTTGACTCTTTCTAGTAAGTGGAGAACACAGAGTCCACGTGTAACAACTGAGCTGCTCCCTTCCCTCTCTTGCTTAAAGAGGCTGTGCCTGAAATATCTTCTTTGAAGCTTACAAAAGCAGGCAGCCAAAATATACATACATACATATATATATAAATAGTAAAGAGAAACAAGATTCTTTGTGCTTTCTACCTAGCAAGCTAATTACTTATCCTCAATAGATCTGTGGGGACATGGAAGGATTCTGTACTCACTGGTTTTGTCTGGAAAAAATCTGACAAAACTATCCCCAATGAATGCTTGGGAAACCTAAGTGCCTTTTGGAAAAGCCTAAGTTACTTTGCGGAGAGGAAAGAGCAATTAGCACCTGCATAGGTGGTGGAGTAAAAAGAAATTCTTCCACAAAATAAAAGTACCACAGGGCTAGTGGCAACTGCAGGCGTGTGGTGGGTAAAGGACTAGAACCAGCCAATGTCTGAACCAGAGAGAGCTCTTTAAGGAACCAGCAAAATTGTGAGGCATCAGTATGATGGCATTTTGCTCTCACCTACCCTTGTCTGCATACATTTTTTTTTTTTCTCTTGCCCTGTTTAAATGCTACTCAGAAGATGGAGTTTCTGCCAAGGAACTAATCTGCGTGAGTGGTACCCTTGCCCATTGTGGAGCGCTTTAAGTAGGTATCTCTAAGGCCCCTTCTAACCAAAGCCACTCCATGAAATATTATGAGCACAGCATGATCTCTGGGTTCTGTAAACAAATACCTCTTTAAATTTACACTATTTCAGAGACTCAAGATTCACTTGTCAAGGTATCTGAGTATTTTTTCAACTGAAACTTTGCTAGTTACTTTTTAAAGAGTGTGTATAAACTTTGGTCTATAAACTTTTAAAAGATGAATTTAAGAGTAGGGAAAGATAAAAACCGTTCTCAGAATTCAAGTGTCAAAATATATCTGGGAAGGAAGAGGAGATTGAAGTAATTTTGTAGCTGTATTAAATAATCTCAGTAAACAAACGCTGTTACAGGCGTGTGTCTAGCATTTTGATGCTGCAGTGGACCCCGCAAACACTGCTTGCTGCCTTGCTTGGTCGCCACTGCTAAGAGGAGGCTTGTGTCAGCTCCTTTGGCCCTCGGGCAAAAGGGATGAGCAGCAATAAACACAAAATGATTGCAACTGCTACGAGGGGGCAGGTGTCAGGCTCCATATGCGGTCATGCAAGACTTGCAGCAGGGAGGGTTTTTTGAATCTTCTTACAGCCCAGACCTGGCACAGTACTGAGGTGGGCCAGACAAATGATCAGAGGACTGACCCAATGCAACATTTCTTCCAGCCATGGGCCCTAAAATCACTGCTGGTGCACACTTGTGGCCTTACAGGAGTTGGGAAGCACTGTTGCCGGTGGCCCCCATCAGAAGGTGCTAGGAGGGAAGACAGTTCCTGAAGTCACACAGTTCCTGCTCCGGGTCTTCATAGACCAGACCCACTTTTAAGGCATCCCTAACTGGGCGTTGTAGGTGGTGGCGCAGCAGGGATGACGCAGGACAGCACCACACCTGCTCGGTTCTTGCGGAGTCGTAAAACATACAGAGCCCCAATCGCGCCTGCCGCCACAGATACACAGCCCGGGGGCCCACAGGGCGGAAGAGAAGCGTCGCACGCTCCGCCCCTCCCGCAGATGGTGGGCCGGAGGGCTCCTTTGACTAGAACTGAATAAACCGCAAAGCCACCCCTTCCCCGGCGCGGGGGCAGGCCACTGCCGTCCGCCAGCTTTGCTGTACCGGGGTGGGCGGCGGAAGGCACGCGCAAGCACGCATCCCTCGCTCTAGGACACCCGTACCCCACGCTTAGCCCCTCGGCCGCCGCCGGCCCCATATCCGGGTTAGCGAGGGTGGAGCACCCCAGCCCCGCCCACTGGGCGCGAGAGCGCGGAGAACGTGTCCGTGCGCCAGAGAGGTCACCGCCCCTCTCCCTTGCTCTTGCCTCCCGCCCCCGCGCCAGTGATGGGGCCGGGACACTAAGGAGCGGTTGGGCGGGTGGGGGCGCCGCCGGCAGCAGTGCCGGCTGTGGTGTGGGGAGGACGGGGCACGCGGAGTGGGCACCGTCACGGGGTTGCAGCTACGGGCTCCGGGAACCTAAGGAAGGCGGCGGCGGCGGCGGCGGCTCCTTCGCGGGGCTCTGAGTGGGCTCCCGGTAACTGCAGGAAAAGGTGGGCCGAGGCGGCGGTGGCGGCGACGCAGCGGTCCTTCCCTGGCAGCGGAGTAAGGTGGCGAGCAGAGGCGCCGGTTCCCTTCGATTGTAGCGGCAGCGGCCGCCGGCGGCAGCTCAGCTACGTAACGGCAACGGCGGCCGCGCCTAAATTCGGTGTGAGGCAGCGGCCGCCACGACAGGCGCGACGTCCACGTCCCCGCCCGAAGGATTTACCCTACGGGACTCTCCTTCCTGGGCGCCTGGTGACAGACGCAGCAGCGGTGGGGCCGGTGGCTCCTGCTGTCTGTTCGGAACGGCCGGACGCTCTCCATCCGCCGGCCGCCCCGCAGGCACATAGCCGAGGTGAGTGTGGGCTCCGGGCGCCTCGGGTTCCGCTTCCCGCCCCCTCCCGGCCGCTCTGGGGCTCGGGGAAAGGGAAGCGCCAAGTTCAGCCAGCGCCGGGCTTCTCTACTTTCTGGCCACCGGCGCGGAAGCCGCTGACTCGGGCGATCTCTGCTTCCTCCCCACCGGGCTAGCGGAGGAACAGGGCGGCCTCGTCGCTGCTCGCGAGGCGGGCACACACGGCCTGCGTGCTGCCTTCCTGCCACTGCCTAAATTGCTCCTTGCGGGGAAAGGGGCGGGAAAGCGCCGGGGGCCCGGGGACATCCTTTTGCAGCTTCCAGGGGTCGGGGAGCAGCACTGTGTCGGCATCCTCCGGGAGTGTGCGTGTGCGCGCGGGGGGAGTACGGGGCAGCATCCCCAGCTCTACCTCTGCATTTCTGTCATATCAGTTTTGATCAGTTAATATTTGTTATGTAACTAATATTTTAGACTTACCTGTTGGAGTCTGAATCACCTTTATTTTATTTTGATTCGTAAAGCTGAAGAGGGTCGGGGAAACTGAGGCGCTCATTGCCTAAAGCAACTTAGTTTTCATGTGACTTTACCGGTGTTAACAGAGGGTTACTGCCTCCTTCCATTTCAAGAAAGCAGAGGCGTGTATCATGTGTCGTCGCACCCCCACCCCTGCTCTGTTATTAGTACAGCTAAGTTTCTTTGGGCCTTACTTGTTTTCAGCAATCTCTAGATCTTGCCACTTCATAAACTTACATGGCAAGATGTTGAAATAGAAACTGATTTTCTTGTGCAGCAGCAGCTGCTGAGGGAGATAACTTTTATGGCAAAAAACAGGAGTGAAATGGCCTCCTCTGTTTTTATAAATTATGTTAACACTATGTGAACTGTAAATTAGCATAGCCAACAGCTGTAGAAACCAAAATGATGCAGCTAACCACGTATTTTTATGCACTGCTGCTCTCAACTCTGCTCCTTTGCAAAGGCAGTGAAGATCATACTGCTCTGGACACTCGCAACACCACATAAACCATTTCTCTTGTAAATACAAAGGATTGCCTATACGGGAGAAAGCATTTTGCTTTCCAGTGCCAGCTTCATAATTTTTCAAGGAATGTTGACTGTGGCCCAACATCGGTGATGTTGGCCTTTTTTAAGTGGTACTGCTACCATCCTGAATTTGGATTTGCTGCATTTTGTCAGATTTGCCTTATCTATAAACCAGAGATGACTAATCATCAAATGTTTATTGATAGGGAGGTTGTGGCAGTGTAGTCATACACAAATAGTACCTGCCAAGGGCAGCGCATACAAGGCACCCTTGAAACCAAGGTGACAATGAATCTTGTTGGACGTCCCCTAGCTTTTTAGAATTTGTGAGTGAGGATGCCTTATTCCTCATGCACCCTGTTCCTGTAGCAATAAGTCAGTTCAAAGCCACTAGTCAGTGTTGTCATGGAAGTATTAAAAAAAACCCCAACAGCAAACAACACGTGGAAGTATTAAAAACCCCCCACACTGCATAGCCTAGTGGTGAGGTGTCGCCATTTCACTTTTTATAGAGGTGTATTCCTTCCTTCCCTGTCCAGCCACGATCTCAAACTTGATTTGTTTGAATGAACTCAGGAATAAGATATATAGAGAAAAAATGGTAATGTGGAGCACGTTATAATGCCAAGCTGCTGCTTTAGCAAAACAGTGTTTTGCTAAACACTGCTGTCCTTTGTTGAGTATGTATTGATAAACTACATTAGCAGTACACTTGTTAAATGCTTTTCTTCTGTCACCAAAAGAGTGATAGAAGAGTGGGATGAGAACAAAAAGTGTCTCCAGAGATATTAATCTAAAAATAGAGTACTTCCAAATACTTAAATAATTGTAATGCAGTTCACATTATGTTTAGCTCAAGATAGAATGTATTCTTGACAGATTTTACATCTTGTATTTTCAGTGGGGTTTTCTGTGCACATGACATGTTGCAGACTATCCACTTGGCACAAAAGTCTGAATCACAGGACCAAAATGATATGATCTGTGGCTCTGCAGTCCTTGCCAGTCAGTTCTTCAGGTGTCTTCTACCTGAAGTGCAGGAGCCGTCACTAGGTGCAGGTTGGCCTGTATTGGGATCCTCCTTTCCTGCTTGCAAGGAAAAGGACTGGCCTACAAATGGAGACAGAACTTTTTTTGTAAGATGCATTCAACATACCTTTCAGTAATTGGAGTGGTGGTGAAGAATGGTGATGTTTCATATTTATAAAGCCTCTACTTTATCAAGAATTTTGTAGTTCTTTCCTTTGTCTTAGATTATTAACCAAA
The DNA here is from genome assembly GCA_033816785.1 of Picus viridis. Lineage (NCBI taxonomy): Eukaryota > Metazoa > Chordata > Aves > Piciformes > Picidae > Picus > Picus viridis. The sequence continues at coordinate 2,245,692 of CM066575.1, forward strand.
ATCTGTAAGTCTGTCCTTTAGGCCAGGTTTAAGTGCACGTTTTGCATTGTGGTACTGCTCTTCAGGATCTCTAATTGAAATTTGTTCGGAAGGTGGTGGTTTTGGTGCCTTCCCCCTCCCTCCCACCACCACCGTGATGATTTCAGTACTGAAATTGTGACAATGGGGTTTGTTCAGAGTTCATCTGGATAAATAGCCTGTGGCAGACACAAGAAGAGTTACAGGAGGCAAATGTTGAATACTTCTTTTAGGGTATGGGTCTTAGTTCAATACTTAATAAAAAATGTGTATCCTTAAATGTGATGTTTCTCATCCCAGTTCTGTTTCCGGTCCTCATTTGACTATTAGCAGATTCTTTATTATAAAAGAGACACTAGAAATTACTTTAGATATTTAATTATGCATTGTATCAAAGAAGTGTGCCTTGAACCATATACTTTGCACTTGCACAGAGCAGCATCTTAATTTTGGAGGTGGAAATGATTTCCCTTCTGTGAACATTGTTTGATCTACTTACAATGAAGCATTTTTTCGTGTCTTGCTGTATGATTCTTTGTATTACCTGTATTCATTTATAGTTCTTAACATTACTTAATACTGCAGCAGCCCTTTTGAAATAAGGACTGAGAATGAAGCACTAGTTTTGTATGAAGATACTATAGTTTTGCTAGTGCTTGCCAATGCTGCTTTTGAATCCTGATTCTTTTAATTTTCAACCGCTGTGTTCTCCTATTCAACAGAGCTCTTCCTTGATTTCCACAGGCATGCTTGTAATCCTCCTCTTTATACTAGGTCTACTTAATTTAGAAGGTTGCTGACCACACTGGTAGTTCTGTCTTTAACTTTCAGTGACGATTGTTCTGCACTTATTAACATGGAATACATTAAATTTATCTGCTACTATGTTATCTGTATGTCATGGTTGATTAGCTGCTGGTTGGTTACGTTTTTGGTCTTCCTTACTTGACAAACCTGTGTAACTTTTCTACTTTCTTTTCCAGATCATTAATTAGTGTCTTTACATGTTGTTGTTTTTTTTTTCTGTTAGGGATCTTCAAAGTAGCCTGCCATTAACCTTTTGGCATGCTGAAGTTCGACTGCCTGTTCACAATCCAAGTTTCCTGTTTCTTAGGAATAGAACAAAATATTTAAAGCAAAATGTAACCAAAATCTGAAAAATAGCTGTGAGTGTTGTAGTAATGGCTTTTACTCAACTTTTAGCACTAGTTCTTGGCAGTAGTATTCTAAATTGAACATCCCCAAATAAAATGTTTTAATTGTATGCTTGTTATAAAACTATTTTGACATCATTTTCTACTGGTTCTGGCAAACCAATTTTTCCTTTTACAGTCTTTATAGTGAGCTTAATCCATTAGGTGAAATCAGCCCACCATAAAACAATCAATGGAACTGATATACTTCTAGCTAATCTATTAAAAGAGCTGCATAACTGCTGTTACTCACTTTTTGATTACTTAGTTTTTACAGTATGAAATATGAAGACTGTTAAAGGACATTTACTTTTGGTTAAATTATAACCTTGTGACTGAGCACTGCATAAATACCTTGCATGTATACTGTTGTAGTAACTCCCAATTCGTTGCGGCCGTTTTACCATCAGGTTCACAGAAAGGTCTAGTTATAATCCACTAAGGAGAATTAGCTTGAATTCTAAAGCCCTGGACTATGCAGGTTATTGACCAATAGTTTCTGTAGGAAGTAGAACTTTGATTCGTTGTGTCTTTGAAGGGCCAACTGAACTGAGCAGTCAGCATAAAGGTATGTTTAGCTGATAACCCCAGCTGTCAATGACAGCGAGTGTCCTCGGGGACCTAGTCAGTTGAGAAAGGTACCCTTGGTAAGGTGACCTACCTACATTGTGCCTTGATATCACTTATCACCCTTGGTTCTGTGATCCAGGGTTTTATTTTCAATAATTTTAAAACAAAACCAAACAAAACCCCCAAACCAACAACAACAAAAATTAATAACCCCACTTTTTTTGTTGTTTATTTTTTTTCTTCCTTTAAGTGGTAGGTAACTATGGTATGGAACTTGACTGAGAAGTGATGCCAAAATGTGTTGGGGTTTTTTTGTGTGTTTGTTTGGTTGTTTTTTTTTTTTTTCTCAGGGTATATGGTTTTGGTCAGCTCCATTTCTGTGGAATTAAAGTTATCCTCAGAGGTTTGTAATGGTGCCTTTTGACTGGGGTGAGTTTTTAATGACCACTGTAACTGTTACTTGTTGTTTTGACTTTGTATTTTCCTTTTTATTAGATCTTTCCAGTATTGTAGAGAGATATACAGGTAGGGATATTGAGCACCCTTTTTATTGTAGACTGCTATTCTGCATACTCTGATGGTCTTTAAGACATTTCTGTGTGTTCTGTGAGCAGTTACTGGTAATGAGGAACAGTATAAAGCAGCAGCAGTTTGCTGTGGGACCAGCTGCTGTGAAATTCATTCTTTGTCTTAAGGACGGATGTGGTTTTGCCCTTTTTCTTTTCTTGTGCCATGCTGGTATCGACTTTCAGAAAGTTTACTCTGTTAGAAAGCTTATCCAAAAGATAAGCCAGTTCAGTGTTATGTCTAGTTGAAAGAGCATCAGTATCCTTTGGAGGCAGAACATATGAACTGCTCTTTTGTTCCATCTTGCTTTTAAGAACTTTGTCCTGTAAATTGGAAGCCTCTGCATCATTGTAAATGTCTTAGGCTACTTTCTCCCCCTCCCCTCAAACTAGTGTTAATGTTGGTTGAGTTGGTGCAAGTGGTAAAATCTCTAGGTGGTGGTTTGTTGGGGTTTTTTTTGGGTGGGATTTCTTACTGTAGACAAATTCTTAGTATCTTTTGGTACAAATAGTATTTCTTCTAAATGTGGTGCAGTACTGTTTTCAACTTGATTTCTAGTATTTCTTCATGTGAGATAATTCGTGGTGTGTAAGTTAGGTCACATGACAAAGTTTGTCATCCCAGTTGTAGAGAACAATTGAATCAGCATGATACTTAACATCCAAGCTGCCAGCGAAAACTTGTTGCAAGCAAGTGGGAGGGTATGTTGTGTTCTTTGGTGGGTTTTGTTTTCTGTTTTACAGTGAACAGAATAGACTCTGAGCATCAGTTGGTGCTTCCTGTTAGCCACAGGAATTGTAATATCATGATGCATAAATATCTCACATTAAGTAGGTCTACAGGAGACAGGAATTCTAGCCTCATTTTACAAGCATAACATGGTGAAGGCCAGCAGAGGCTGATGAACTTGAATCTTAATCTGATTATCTTTCTGTAGCTTGCATCATAGTTATCTTTTTTCCATGCCATTTAAGCCTGCGCTCGAAATGCTGTCAATACTTTAGTGCAAATTGTGAATTTGCCAGGAGTACACTGAAAATTAAAAGGGAAGCAATAATGGTAGGATTCTTACAGGCAAGTAGAAACACTTTTTTTGTTGGTGTTGTGGGGTTTTTGTGTGTTGTTTTCTTTTGTTTTGGATTCTGTGAGGAACACACCTGGAGATGGGAATATTGGTAATGGGTTGAAATCAATTCTCATTGTGTAGAGAGAGATTTGGAGGCACTAATTATGTATTTGAATGAGGAAGCTGACTGAAAAACAGAATGAAAAATGGATTGAATACCTCTCTATGAAAAGTAAGAAGTATCTAGTACTGGTCTTAATGAGATGTCTCCACAAGAGTGTTGTAAAAAGTCACAGGAGTGACCAGGATTAGCAAGGACTAAGACCAAGCATAACGTCTCTTATCCCAGCCAGAAGCAGGTGATGTGTGGATTTAATGCCATGTGGTCAGTACTTAACTTTGCTAGGTGATGGTGTGTTTGGTTTGGTTTTTTTAATTTGTTGGAGATTTTTCTTTTAAACCCAAATGATAAAAGAAACAAAACAGCACCCCCCCAACCTACAGATGCAATAGGCTTCTGAATCTTCAAATGTTGGACGTGCAAAATGTAGGTGAAAAAAGTTGTGCATTGTCTGCGACATTCACCAGTTTTAAATCACCATTATGAACAATTTAGCCGTAAGAGCAACATCAGTTGAACTTCAGCTGAACTCTGTGCAGCTGAAGCAGTCCTTAAGAAGTAAATGGCTGCTAATCTAGCCTTCAGAGTAACTCTAATGTGCTGAGAGCTTAAAAAGTATTGCTAGTACAGCTTCAGACAAAATAGCGTTCATTATAGATTTTACATGCTCTAAAATTTGTATTTGATGCTCATCTGTGATAGATTCATTGAATTTCTGGGAGCTGCATTCATATTTTATGAAGTCTAAAATAATTTGTGTTTATAGTTGAAGTGCTACTTTGTTGTACAAAACGTACCTAAAATGTGGTACAGCAGAATCAGAGTTACTCTGACAAAAGCATCTGAAAAATCTTAATTTATATACTCAAAAGGTGATGGTATGGTTGTTAAAAGACTCTCTCACTGTCTTTCTCTCTATGTATTACAGATCCAAGTACCACTTCATAATGTTATTCCCATTATTCTGTTATAGTGAAATCTCACTGAACAAAAAAGGGTCTTTAAAACACAGGAACAGTTCTGCAAGGCTAGTGAGTAACCAGAACAGGTTTAAGCACTACAAAACAATGTATGCGAGCCCACAAATTACTTTTTATATCAAAATATGCTTCTCAGGCTATATATCATAATTTTGCAGTATGGTTCTGAATTGTAAAAGCTGTATCTGCAGAATCGCAGGATCAGTCAGGTTGGAAGAGACCTCCAAGATCATGAAGCCCAACCGATCACTTAACCCTAACTAATCAACTAGACCAAGTACCACATCCAGGCTTTTCTTAAACACCTCCAGGGACGTTGAACTGACCATCTCCCTGGGCAGCCCACTCCAATGGGCAATTACTCTTTGTGAACAACTTTGAAGATCGAGCCTAAACTTCCCCCTGCACATCTTGATGCTGTGTCCTCTTGTTTTGTTGCTGGTTGTCTGGGAGAAGAGCCCAACCCCCACCTGGCTACAACCACCCTTCAGGTAGTTGTAGAGAGCAAGAACGTCTCCCCTGAGCCCCAGCTCCCTCAGCCTCTCCTCAGAGGGCTGTGCCCTCATGAACCTTGTTGCCCTTCTCTGGTCATGTTTGAGCAACTCAACATCTTTCTTGAATTGAGGGGCCCAGAACTGGATACAGTCCTCAAGGTGTGGCCTAACCAGTGCTGAGTACAGGGCAGAAGGGCTTCTGTGCTCCAGCTGGCCACGCTATTCCTGATACAGGCCAGGATGCCACTGGTGTTCTTGGCTGCCTGGGTACACTGCTGGCTCATGTTCAGCCTACTGTCAACCAGTACCCCAGTACCAGTGGCCAAAGGAAATGAAGCAATCTTGTTAAATTGTTAAAAAAGAAACCCTCTAAAGCCCAGAAACCCAAATCCCTTATTTCTGAAAGTTAATTATTTTCCATTCAAAAGAAAAGAAAGTTTCTGTCAGATTTTGGAGTTGTCAAATCACTTCTTTTATTGTTTTTCCATGTCCAGGAAGACTAATCGCTCTTCTGCAACCAGTTAATGCCTGAAATCTGCTGTGTGCAGGAAACCAATTGTTCCAGTCTCAGCTGTGATCTGATTCACAGAACACAATAGTACAAAATTTCCTTGCTTTGGAGTGTTTCAAAGCTTTCTTATCTAGTTTTAGACTATTGTGACTATTCATTTTTCCCCTGAAATTGTTCTTTCCCAAACACAGAACTTCTTAGAGCAGGAACAATGGTTTCTCTATATTTCATGAGTGTTGTGTGTATTTGAAAGACATCTAAAGACTCTTTTTAGCTGTGTTTTCTATTCTGTTGGAAACTTCATGAAACATCTCAGCTTCATCCAGGAAAACAATGTGTTTCAGTTTTGTAGCACATGTCTTATTTGCAGTAGGGTTGAATAGCACTGAGTTGTGGTCACTGGTTTGCACTAATCTCCTAGCTTAGATCACCAGCATTTTAAAACAATCCACAATGGGATGATTTTTTAAAAGATCAGGCTTTTTTTTTTTTTTTTTAAAAATTGATTATTCTCTGCAGAAGTGCCTGGAGTTAAACAGTGTGCCAGGCAGGCGCTGATTTCCAAATCAGATGTTTGACCGTGGGATCCTTGTAGATAAATTTTCAATTCGGAGGCTGTAAAAATATTTTAGAATAGAATAAACCAGGTTGGAAGAGACCTTCAAGATCATCATGTCCAACCTATCATCCAGCACCACCTAATCAACTAAACCATGGCACCAAGCACCCCATCAAGTCTCCTCCTGAACACCTCCAGTGACATTGACTCCACCACCTCCCCGAGCAGCCCATTCCAATGGGCAATCACTCTCTCTGTGTAGAACTTCCTCCTAACATCCAGCCTAAACCTCCCCTGGTGCAGCTTCAGACTGTGTCCTCTTGTTCTGGTGCTGGTTGCCTGGGAGAAAAGACCAAGCTCTGCCTGGCTACAACCTCCCTTCAGGTAGTTGTAGAGAGCAACAAGGTCACCCCTGAGTCTTCTCTTCTCCAGGCTAAGCAACCCCAGCTCCCTCAGCCTCTCCTCATAGGGCTTGTGTTCCAAACCCCTCACCAACTTCGTTGCCCTTCTCTGGACATGCTCCAGCAAGACAACATCCTTCCTAAACGGAGGGGCCCAGAACTGGACGCAGGACTCAAGGTGTGGGCTAACCAGTGCAGTGTCCAGGGGCAGAATGACCTCCCTGCTCCTGCTGGCCACACTGTTCCTGATGCAGGCCAGGATGCCATTGGCCCTCTTGGCTGCCTGGGCACACTACAGGCTCATGTTCAGCCTACCATCGATCAGTACCCCCAGGTCCCTCTCTGCCTGGCCACTCTCCAGCCACTCTGACCCCAGCCTGTAGCACTGCCTGGGGTTGTTGTGGCCAATGTGCAGAACCCGGCACTCGGATGTGTTCACTCTCATGCCCTTGGACTCTGCCCATCCCTCCAGCCTGTCAAGGTCCCTCTGCAAAGCCTCTCTGCCCTCCAGCAGATCAACTCCTGCCCCCAGCTTGGTGTCGTCTGCAAATTTACTGGTGATGGACTCAATGCCCTCATCCAGATCATGAATGAAGATGTTGAAGAGCATGGGGCCCAGCACTGATCCCAGGGGCACACCACTAGTGCCTGGCTGCCAGCTGGCTGTGGCACCATTCACCACCACTCTCTGGGTTCGGCCCTCCAGCCAGTTCCTAACCCATCGCAGTGTGCTCCTGTCCAAGCCATGGGCTGCCAGCTTGGCCAGGAGTTTGCTTGTTACACCAACTTCTTGTAATAAAGCTATCTATGGTTCACTACTGCTTCTATCTACAAGGATGAGCTATGCAGTCTATGTCTATGGGTCTGCAACAAAACAGTTTCTTGTTATTCTAAGAGATTGTGTTTGCTTCTGTATCTGACACTTGTGAAATGCTGGCTAATTGTTGGTTTTAAGCAACTCTTATCAGTTCCTGTTGTGGCATATCATCTTAACAGTTATCCATAACTTGTGATTTCTTCCATGTGGTTGGGTGTGCAACTAATTGCATTCAAAAGGATATGGTAATGATTTAAGAATAAGAGTGGGGAAATTTATCAGAAGTAAAAATAATGGAAGTTGTTAGTAATTTATAGTTTTGGATATCTAGTTAGACATATAAGCTGTCTGAAAGTGAAGCTCAACCTTTTCCAGAAATTCAAAGTTAGCTTACTGAGAATTTTCATTTTACTTTACTAGCATGTGGAGAGTATTCAGAAAAGGTATGAGGTCTTGTATTTTCCTGTGTGTGTAAGTTTCTGTCATAATTAATCAGAGATATTTCAATCTATTTTGAATAACTGTAATGGATTGAATTGAACCTGCTGCTGTTCTTCATACCATGCTGCAGTCATGCCAGCTTCTAAAATGAAAGTGCTCACTGGAGCAAAGTATTATGGGGCTTGAAGTTCAGATTGCAACATGGGAATGTTCCTATTCCAGTTGCTACTTCTGGGTTCTTTGGGTTGGCAGCAGGACAAGGAGGGATGGGGGAGTAGTTTCCTGACTTGGGCCTTTGGCTGGCTTGCTACTGCTTGTTGCTGCTTTGTGCCATGCTTTTTCTGCAGACAGGCTGGGGCATTTTGTACCATGATTTTTTTGATCAGTAAACTCTATTCTTCTCTCACTGTTTATTTGGGGTTTTTTTGGTCTCAATCCCAAGTTTTTGTGTGTTACATTTCTCTCCCTTCTGTGTTGGAAAAATAGCCAGGTTAACCCACTGGTTTGATTTGACCCGTTTTGTTCTGATCCAAACCATCACAGTAACTTAATGAGTTCCTTTGTGTTTTTACCCTTTTATGTAGCAGTTTAATACGTTGTTATCTAGGATAGCTCAGGAGAGAAAGACAAGACTTCTTCAAAAAAAAAGTGATGTCTTACCAGTGATGTCTTTGAAATAAGTTCAAATCTGTTTATGGGTGGGCATGTTGAAAAGGAAATGACCAGTGTGGCCCAAGTGCCAAATGTTATGTTTAAAGATTTACAAATCTGAGTCTTGTGGTTCGCAGGAATGGAATTAGTTTGGCTCTTTGGTGGCTGCTGAAACTGCTGCTGCTTTGAAACTTGTCATGGGCCGAGCAGTCACCTTTGGACACAAGGAGAAAGCTTAGCCAGTCTTGGAGCAGCATTTGCTGAAGAATTATCTTCCTTTCCCTAAAAGGAATTGTTTCAGATGGAGAGAAAAAAATATATTTATACAATTTTGAATGCTTATGAAGGAACCTGACTGAAAAACCTCCTGGTTTATGAAATCAACTGTATGTAGACTAGAGAAACTTTTAAGAGGCTTATCTTAAAACTGGGTAGAGGTCTGAAAGTCTTTATCTACTGTAAAATAAGGTAAATGGAAGAAATACTGTTTTCTGTTCATCTTTATCATTAATGCTTAATAGAGTCATAAATATTGATCTTTCAGGAGAGAGGACAATTTTGTCTTTAATACAAAAATAATTTGAAGAATATTCAGAAAAACTTGAAGACACTTGCTCTGGTTGCATCTATATAAATCAGATGTCCAGTCTTAAGTGATGAGAGTGGCATTTCCCTGGCTGTACCAGTGCTGTCTGGGGATCAGTTCTCTACTGTAGTTTTTCTCTTCACATGTCAACATCATGTCTTGTAGCTGTCAAAAGCTGAAACTGTATTTAGGTGAATGCTTGCCCAAGCTAGGCAAGATGAATCACTTTGTCAGGAGAGGAGTTGCCTTTTGAGACAGTTTGATCTCCTCTGTTCACCTTCAGCCCTCCATCATCCTCTGCTTCTCAATATGTAGGCTACTTTTAGTGATATTTGGGCAAAAGTCCCCCAGTTGGCACAAGTTGTGTGTGCACAAGTAGTGGTGTGCCCCAAGGATCAGTGCTGGGCCCCATGCTCTTCAACATCTTTATTGATGATCTGGATGAGGGCATTGAGTCCATCATCAGTAAATTCGCAGATGACTCCAAGCTGGGGGCAGGAGTTGATCTGCTGGAGGGCAGAGAGGCTTTGCAGAGGGACCTCGACAGGCTGGAGAGATGGGCAGAGTGCAAGGGCAGGAGATTGAACACATCCAAGTGCCGGGTTCTGCACATTGGCCACAGCAACCCCATGCAGTGCTACAGGCTGGGGTCAGGGTGGCTGGAAAGCGGCCAGGCAGAGAGGGACCTGGGGGTGCTGGTTGATGGGAGGCTGAACATGAGGCAGCAGTGTGCCCAGGCAGCCAAGAGGGCCAATGGCATCCTGGCCTGCATCAGAAACAGTGTGGCCAGCAGGAGCAGGGAGGTCATTCTGCCCCTGGACACTGCACTGGTTAGGCCACACCTTGAGTCCTGCGTCCAGTTCTGGGCCCCTCAGTTTAGGAAGGAGGTTGACTTGCTGGAGCGTGTCCAGAGAAGGGCAACGAAGTTGGTGAGGGGTTTGGAACACAAGCCCTATGAGGAGAGGCTGAGGAAGCTGGGGTTGCTTAGCCTGGAGAAGAGGAGACTGAGGAGTGACCTTGTTGCTCTCTACAACTCCCTGAAGGGAGGTTGTAGCCAGGCAGAGGTTGGTCTCTTCTCCCAGGCAGCCAGCACCAGAACAAGAGGACACAGTCTCAAGCTGCACCAGGGGAGGTTTAGGCTGGATGTTAGGAGGAAGTTCTATATAGAGAGAGTGATTGCCCATTGGAATGGGCTGCCCAGGGAGGTGGTGGAGTCACCATCATTGGAGGTGTTCAGGAGGAGACTTGCTGGGGTGCTTGGTGACATGATCTAGTTGTTTGATGGGTTGGACGCGATGATCTTGAAGGTCTCTTGCAACCTGGTTTATTGTATTGTAAGTTCGGGCAAAAGTAATGCTGAGGAAGAAGAAAGGCAACTCAACAGCTCAACAGTTGCTTATCCTAGCTTGCCAGTTCAGCAGAGCCATGTTGTTGACTGAACAGATGGTATGCTTAAACCTTGGAAAAAACCCTAGCATGTGATACCTCTCCAGAAACCTAGAGAAGAGGTAACATTAGCAAGTCAGGAAAGGATGTTTCAGGGATGGAGGAATAAAGGACAGCTAGCTTAGGTTGTTGCTGTTCTCTGAAATCTGTGGTAGATGAGGCCACAAATCCTATTTTTCTCAAGGCAGGATAACTTGTTCTAGCAAGGGCTGCTTGCAGATAGACTGTAACTTACCTCTAAACATAGACGTTCCATCAGGTGTTTTTCAGTGTGCTAGCTGTTCCTGCTGCAGCTGGTCCTTTTCAATTATAAAAAAGTAGACAGCTGCTGCTACAGAGTAGTGTTTAGAAGAACATAATTGTGAAAAGTAAAGCACTTGCCTGCAGTAATGAGTAGTTGGGTCATGTTTCTTCTCCCTGCCACAAAATTTCCACAGTTTGCGTATGAACTTTTTAATCTGAATTTACTGATGTGTTTTCTTTCCAATGAGAATAGTTTATGAGTCCACTTGGAGAAGGGATAATAGCCTGTAAAGTAGCTGTTACCAAAGTATACAATCACCTGTTCTACTCTTGAAAAAACATGAGGGCAAACTTCATACATGTGAAGTACATACACTGATGTGATTAGGGAGAGTGATATCCTTGTTTGAATGCTTTCAGAATATGACGAGGAAAAGGAATGAAAAGCTAAACTCACTCTTCATGCTAATATTTTCAACACTAAAACTGTATACCTTACTTCACTGGAAAATTTTAGGCTTATTTCGTAAATGTGACAGCTACTTGCACAGAAGGGTGATTTGAAAAAATCAATAAAGCAACTGCTGAGGTTTTCTTCAAATTCAGTTGTTGGATATTTAGTTGTGGCCTAGTTCTTTGGTGTGCAGGTGTTCTATGTTGTGATGTCACAAACTGCTAGGAAATACTTATTATACTGAAAATAATAATCATAGTAGTATCATAGTATCAGTCAGGGTTGGAAGGGACCACAAGGATCATCCAGCTCCAACCCCCTGCCATGGGCAGGGACACCCCACACTAGAGCAGGCTGGCCACAGCCTCATCCAGCCTGGGCTTAAACACCTCCAGGGACGGGGCCTCAACCACCTCCCTGGACAACCCATTCCAGGGCTTCACCACTCTCATGGGGAAGAACCTCCTCCTCACGTCCAGCCTGAATCTCCCCACCTCCAGCTTCATTCCATTTCCCCTAGTCCTAGCACTACCTGATAGCCTGAGAAGTCCCTCCCCAGCCTTCTTGTAGCCCCCTTCAGATCCTGGAAGGCCACAATGAGGTCACCATGGAGCCTTCTCTTCTCCAGACTGAACAGCCCCAACTCCTTCAGCCTGTCCTCATAGGAGAGGTGCTCCAGCCCTCTGATCATCCTCGTGGCCATTCTCTGGACACCTTCCAGCACCTCCAGATCCCTCTTGTAACAGGGGCTCCAGAACTGGACGCAGTACTCCAGATGGGGTCTCACCAGAGCTGAGTAGAGGGGGAGAATCACCTTCCTTGACCTGCTGGCCACACTTCTCCTGCTGCAGCCCAGGATCTGATTGGCTTTCCGGGCTGCAAGTGCACACTGAGAGCTCCTGTTGAGCTTCTCGTTCACCAGCACCCCCAAGTCTCTCTCCTCAGGGCTGCTCTCCAGCCAGTCCCTGCCCAGCCTGTATTTGTGCCTGGGATTGCCTCGACCCAGATGCAGGACCCTGCCCTTGGTCTTGATAATATAATCTTCGTCTTGATAATATAATCATTTATAATAATCTCTCACTTTCCTGAATGAGTGCTACTAAATGATATAATTTTTAGTACTTGACTGTTACTAAAAAATGAAATGTTTATGTGAATATGGGTTTTTTAATGTCACCTCTACTTTCACTCCAGTTTTTATGTAAATTTCTACATGTAATATATAAAGCTATAATAAGTTTCTTGACATTAAGATTAATCAAACAAGTTGGTTGCTGCAAGACCTTAAATGGATAAATCATAAGAAAAAGCATAGGTTGTATGAAGGTGTATTGTAACTGTTTTTTTTGTTTGTTACTAATGGTATCTAAATTTTATCTTTATGCTGATACACCTAATGAGTATTGCTTCTCTTGTTTTTTTTTTTTTTAACTTGTAGCATATTAACAGAAACTTACAAATTGCACAATGTGTAAATCGCAGAGTGTAACAATACATTCTGTTGTGTTCAAATTCCCCCTCACTCTGGTAACGTTCATGAATCATTGACATCCTTTTCAAAGTATTGTAAGTACACCAGTGGGTCACAATATTGAAATATTGTACTGTTGGCTCCTCAGTGTGTAGTTATTTCAGTAGGCATGTGAACTGTAAATGTTTTGTGAAAGCTTTGGCCTGAGGAGGTTTGGGAGAACTGTGGTCTGTGGATTCTTAGTACCTTACATGCTTGCGCCGTAGCACGTAGGTTTTTGAATTGCACTACCATTTAAACTTCCAGTAATATTCTGTATTTCTATCCAATCCTGTGTGGAGTTTTTCTTTAACTACTTCGAGGGGAGTTAAAGAGCCTGTCTTGCTCCCTATGTACCCAAGACAATCTGATAATGAGACATTGCTCTGTTGAAGGCTGTCTCAAAAGAAGTAGCTTGCCCCCAAGAGCAAATGTTTGAGACTGAAGAGAGTTGGACTGGATGGCATAAGTGATTTTACCAAGCAGCTTTTAATGATGAAAAAGTGATTGGGTTAAGAATTAGAGGATGCCATAAGGGTTGCAGACTTTGGTAGCATCAGAAGGCAAATAAAACTCTGATACAAAGTCCTGTTGATGGGATTAAAGCTGTGATCTCCAAGTTTCCCTGGACGCTTGTGCTGAGCAACGTAAAGGAGGCAATGCTATTCTCCTTTTCAACTTTTTAGTTTAGTACAGCCACAAACAGCATTGCAGAGTCCTCTAGTTGTCGTGGGTTAAACCCAGCTGGTAGCCAAACACAATGCAGCCACTCATTGAACCTCCCCTATCCCAGGAGCCAGGGAGAGATGTGGAGAGGCAGGGGTAAGGAGACTCATAGATTGAGAAAACCAATTTGATAATGAAAGTGAAATTATAAAAAATAATAACTATAGTAACAGTAAAATATACAAACAAGAAATGCACAGTGCAATTGCTCACCACCTGCTGTGCAGCTGAGTCCTAGCCTGTACCCAGCTAGCCATCACAGAGAAGAAAATACCAAAACAGCAATCCTGGAAGAGGCAGCCAGCTTTCTGGCCAATTTTCATCTCTATACTGAGCGTGATGTTATGTGATACTGAATACTCCTTTGGGCAGTTGGGATTTATTGCTCTTGTGGTGCTCCCTTCCGGCTTCTGGTACACCTGCACTACTATCAGGGCATGGGAAACTGAAAAAGTCTTTGGTTGCTTAGCAAGAACTCAAGCCATCAGAATATTATCAGTATTCTGCTCATACCAAATCCCATTCTCGGCCCAAAACACAGCACTATTGTACCTACTAAGAGGAAAAAAAGTCCTCCTCTATCTCAGCCAAAACCAGGACACTAGTCGGTACTTGGCATAAAGACATGCACTGGGGGCTCCAAGTATAGGCAAACAGGATCTAGGCAACAAAAAATAACCTGTAGGAGAGTGGAACAGAAGAGATGGTAAGGGACAATCATATGTAACTGACATGCTCATAGAAAATAGCAAGTATTGAAAGGATTAAGTAGTATCTCATTGTTTCTTTTGTCAAGTGTGAGCAGTTATGGTTCCACAACAAGGTAATTAGTAGAAGTGTTTGCAAATCCAGGGCTATAATAAAAGAATGTAGAACAATGAAGAGAATCTACCTATGGACAGGTGAAAATGTTGACTATCATAATTAGCTTGTCTAGCCAGTTTTGGGTAGGATGAAAATCGGTTTCAACTTCCTGCTCCTCTTGACTGTTAAGAGTAAAATTCACTCTTGACATAGGGATTAGTCTCCTTTTCATGACTGCTTCTGCTTTCTGGCAATGGAAACGTAAAAATAATTTTTAAAAATGCTTTAAATGCTAAAGACTGTGTAATTCAGGCAGAGGAGAGTAAGCTATGCTTAGCATGAAAATATCAGTGGTATCTTTGCAAGAGATGGGAGGAGTTTATATACCCAATAAAATGTAAAATAAGCTGCTTGCACTTAAAGCTTGGGGCACACTTATATCCCTGGGGTGTGGTGGAATAATTGTGAAGGTGGTAGACAAGACAGTTGATGTATGTAGATACAGTGTGATGTTTCCTGAAGAAAAAATTACATGGTGCTCCAAACCAAGCAGACAAAGTAGTTTATGTAAGATGTTAAATTTACATGCTCTATAAATTCTTGTAGTTTTCTTTTACATACATGTGGTGAAAACAGCACTGAACTTCTAAGTCAGCAATATTCATTCTTGATGAGTAAGCAGAATATTGCTGTCATGATATGGAAAATACACTTGAATTTTCTCTACAAAACTTTCTTATGAAGATGGATAGTTTATAAGGCTTTTGCTGAAAGGATCATGTTTGTCATGGACTTATTTAGAGTTTATTTAGAACTTAGTTTCTGCAAGTGTGGGGTGGGACACTTTCTGGTGCAAATCGAAGAGCAATGCTGACAAATCAGTAGTTTGAGCATTCTTGATCTGTAGACCTTGCAAAAGCAAGTAACTGTACTCATCATTTGCTTATTCTTTTGAAGCTGATTAAATACTTGATCTGCTACTGATAATTTGGTGCTTACTAATTTTATATCAAAGTAATTTGAAGCTAAATATACGTATCTTGAGAAATGGATGGGTTTCAGTTTCGGTGGGAGCCTCACGGGAGGTAATTGCAAGCTCTAAATTTCAGTTGCAGAGCAAATTCTTAGTGCCAGTTGAAAAAAACATTTCTGCTTCTTTAGTTACTATATAGTGAATTTTATTCAAATCTTTAAATAGCATAATACATTTATTTATTTAATTTTTGTTTAATACATATATTAAGTTAGTTGATACTTTCTCCTCTAGCCTGTGTTAAGAGGTGGTTTGCTAAGGCTACAAGTTCGTCAAACAGCTGAGCTGAAAGCTGAATGTGTAGGGACATTTTGTTTTGGCCTATCATGAGTTGTGCAAAAGTGTTGAGAGTTTCCTGCTTCCTTTTCTTGATGTCAGGTTAAACATTCTGGGAGAAGGGGCTTCGTACAGTGTAGTACTTCCAGAGATTTTTACTGTCTTTCTGGAGGAATTGCGTTGATTGAGCAAAATCATATAAAGGACTGAAATACATATATGGCTCAACATCGTTGGGAAAAAGGGAGGTTGGCACTTAGCCCCCGGGGTCAAGTAAGGGGCTTTGTACTCAGGAGACTCCCTGGTGGGCCTTAGGACCCTGGGGACTTCCTGGTGGCGAGGGTTTTGAAGCCCTGGATACAGGGGCAGGTTTGAAAGCCCTGGAGACAGCTTTAGGCCTGCCTTCTGCTGACCCAGTCAGGGCAGGTGGCAACTACTTGGCAGCAAGGTGTGAAAGAGACTGCCTGGGGACTGCTTGAGAGAATACCTGAGATTGTCTGGCTGCTGTTTGGAAGACTGCCTGGGAGGCTGCTTGAGAGAATATCTGAGATTGTCTGGCTGCTGCTTGGAAGACTGCCTGGGAGGCTGCTTAGGGAGCAGCTTGAGAGCTGTCGGCTGGGAGAAGGACCTGCGGGTCTGCCGGTGTCTGCGCTGCCTGCCGCGAAGAGCGGGTGCCTGCTGCACCTGTGCTGCCATCTGCCTGGCCCTGCTGCACCTGCGCTGCCATCTGCCTGGCCCCGCTCCCTTCCCCGCTGCGTTATCACCACTCGACCACTCCCGTCTGTCAATAAACCCTTTTAGGCGCTTGACTCTGTTTTGAGTCTTAATTCTGTTCCCGAGAACGTAAGTTAGTCACATGAGAGGTCCAGTTGGGCATCAATCAGAAGTTAAGCTCAGCCACACCCAGCACCAGCTGGAACGCCCGGGGGTTTTCACTTCTGCCAAATTACCTATCATTGGACCATGACAAACCAGGATGTTCATATTTTTATCACTTTGTATTTAACTGTATTCTTAAAAGGTGCCTGCATTCATTTTGGTGTTTGCTGAAGCGTTCCACAGTATAGCATATCTGCTGCCAAATAATGTTCAGATTTTATTCTTCTGTTAAGACATAGCTCTCTATATCTTGACCTTCTTTTCACTGTAGCAAGTACTTAGCCTACTTATTACACTGTTTTATGTTTAGTAACTTTCTTTTTTAGGCATTAATTATGACTTAAGGAAAAAACCCGAAAAGACTTGATTAAGAGTTTATTAAGCAGTTATTCTCTTTATTACAGCATGCTGGATGAGCTGGGATCCCTCCACAAAGTCATTATACCTCTGATGGCAAACCCCTGGTTGATATAGGTGGAACACATACATACACATAGGTTTTCTAGGAGTGGGATTGGAATTCCAAGAAATCATTTACCTATGTCCTGCCTTATATGCACATGTCTTGTCTTCAGGAGGGTCTTCTGATGAAGGTTAAGTTGTCTTCCTCATAATGAACTCATGGCTTGATGAAGGTTGATTGTCTTCCTCCTACTGAACTCTTGAGTTCAGTAGTCCCCTCCTTGAGTAAATTAACCCGGGTCTTGTGACAGCTCATTTGATTGATGCAAGCACAGGGACCTCTTGTTTCGTTATCTCTCCAACGACATGGAGGAGCTTCCTGTCTATTAGGGTGGTTCTGCTCCCTGCCCTCGGAAATGTAACTGAGACATCTGGGCTTATGGGGGGCCCTGTGTTTGTGAAAGCATTAGAAATTTAAAGCATACATTCTTTGAATTTATACATTTTTCACTTCATCAATTTTAAACGTAAACATTAGAATTTTTTCATGTTTCTGCCTAGGGTTTGATATACCCTAGGATGAGCTGCTGTATGGAAGATCCCTGCTTCGTCTCTTTGCAGAATATTCAAACAGCAATTATTCCTCAACTCTGAACTAATCAGAGGTTTTAGAGAAGCAAGGGGTTTATACAACTGATTTCTTGGCAGTTACAGAAAATGGTTAATGGTTGAATTCGTATCTGAATAGCTGACGGAGATTTCCAGTAGCATTCTGTCAGGTATCACATTAATAATCCTTCCTTTGTGATGGTATGATGTAACTCACAATGTTCCTGGTTCAGCTGCTAAAGAAGTGTTTAAATTGCTATGGAAAACAGATACAAAATAAGTGAAAAACAAACTATTAGGGAAAAAAGCAAGTCATGAGTGCTACACAACTGCCTGTTGAGATTTAGTGTAACAACAGTAGCGAGTCTCAAAATTTAGGAATTACATTAGCTTGATGTGCATGCCAGTCTGCCACAGCTGATGACGTAAATAGTCTTTTGCTGACCATTCTGCCGCTTCCTTAGGCGTGAATTGTGAAATAGATTGCAAAATCTTCTGGATTGCAGTACCTTTCTGTGCTAAATTGAGGCTAACCTGGACTCAAATGTGATTATTGTCGCAAGAGCGTGGAGATAGAAGCAAATGTCTAGGGACTAGCAGACACTGTTATGTTCTTTGAGCTGCAGTGCTGATTTTCAGTAATCTGGGTGCTGGGGGGTTGTTTGTGTGTGGTGGTTTTGGGGTCTGTGTTTTCTTTTTACTTAATGTATCTGTAAACTGCATGCCTTGCTTCCTGCGTGCTGAGGTATTTTCTGGGTTTGTGCTTGTGAAAAGAAAGGCACTGCAAAGAGCTGACTGACTCAGCAATTGGTAAACACAGTGAAGTGGTCTGTTTCTAGGAGGAAACTATGCCAGATTGTTGCATTGCCAGAAGCTGTATTAAAACAGCAGTGGGTTTTAGGTGGGTTTTTTGTACGTTTGTTTGTTTTTTTCCCCAGAAAAGCTCATTTGTTGGTTTAATGTTGCAGTTTCCTCATCTTTGTATGAAAGTCTTCATAAATCTCAGTATTCTGCTTCAACTACCTGTTACTGAATTTACAGAAAAGGACAAGCAAGAAGTTAATGTCTGTATTAATTAATGACTGCATCCACTGCTTTGGAAACTCGGTACCGTAACGTTTCCTGTGTTTCTTTGTGGTGAACAAAACCTGAAAATAGGGACTACTGTCTCACCTGAAGCCAGAAAATGTTTGCCTGCTTGTTTTTAATTAGAAGAATGGAAGAATTTTTTTTCGTTTAAAGTGATCTTCCTACTCTTGCAAATGAGAAATGATAGTCATTTGTCAGCTCAGATACTGTTGCAAGCAGCAGAGCTATGCCTGAAGGCAGATGAAGATATCTGAAGCTAGAGTTTCTGTGGGTGGATTAGTATTTGTGTATGAAGACATATGCTCAGTCAAGCAGTTTGATTTAGAGTATGTATTTTCCTGTTGACACTGATAGTCTTACTGAAATGCTTTAAATCTGGCAGAAGGCAGCAAACCATTCCCTCTTGCATTTATTTCCCTCATCACAGAATTCTTGTTTTAAACAGAGCATTTGTATTTTCAAAGAATTGAGTCCCCATGCCAGACTTCTTCCCTAGGGGAGGTTCTGTGTGTCACTTCTGTGCTCTAAGCTCAGTATTTTCAAAGGGTTTACTTTAATGTGCAGTAAACTTGCTGTTCCCAAATTCCTCCTAATAAGCAATGGAATACAGCTTTCTCATTTTCCTCTTTGATTAACAGGTGCTAATTGCATCTTTCAAAATAGTACTTCCTGTTTGATTTGTGAGGGGGTTTATGGTTAAGTTTGGTTCCTAAGTTAGTAAATGCGTAAGCAGCCTTTTTTAGCTCTGTATACAGCCATAAGTTATTTTGCTTAGAGTAAGGACTCTAATATATCTCATTCACAATGAAGGCACAGAGCTTAATAGAGAGCAGACTGTCTCTTATGCCAGAGTGCCAGAAGAAAAGATTTCTTAGTGTCTAAACAGACATAATTAGATGTGTGGAGCAGTGGCTTTACTTTGGGGACTTCCACTTAACACTTTGCTTATATTAGTATTTTCTTATTGCTTATATTAGTATTTTCTTACGACAATGACCACTGAGATCCTTTGTAAATGTTGAGAGGCAACATGTAAATTTAACATTTGCTTTTACAAATGTAGCAGTGGATTTAAGTACTGCCTGTTGTGAACGGCAATTCTTAGAGCATTGCCTAGATACCTCCTTGTGGTGCTTTCAGCCTTAACTGGGAGTTAAGAGCTCAGATGGGGGAGAGGCTGAGAATCTCTCCCCAACTCCCCTTCCTCCCTCCCAACGGGGGGGGGGGGGGGGGGGGGGGGGGGCAAACAAACGGAAGGGAGCAAATACACCAAACAATAATTTGGAGTCAGCTTGGAAGTAGAGAGGTAAAGAGTTCTCTTTAAACTATATATATATAAAACAATAACAGGTAAGATTCACAAGGGCAAGGAACAAGGATGGATGGGAGGGGAACAAAGAGGAAGAATACAAATCCAGAGGAAGCAGGGAGAAGGATCAGGCATGACCACATGGCAGAGGAGCAGGGAGGCAGCCACAGTAGCTCTCATCCAGGAGAGGCAGGAGACCTAATAGCTGCAATGCCCTGCTTTTTATACCCTAGCTGGGCAGGGAGAGGGGAGTGGAGCCGACTAAGTTTCCCGGGGGGTGGGTGGGTGGGGGAAACGCCCTGCAGGGAGGGCAAAGCACCCGCAAGCCCTCCACCCTGTTTTGTCTTTGTTTTCAGAATGGGCGGTAACCCATCACAATCCACCCCTCTGTTCCACTTCCACTCTCCTGTCACAGCCCCTCCATCCAATCTTGACACATGGTATTCGAATCCTCTATGCGAGTCGCTTGTTAGCCCGGCTCGCTGTCTCTCAGGGCAGTGTCTCTCTCTGGTGTTGGTCGATGTAGGTGCTAGAGAAGCCGCATTGGGAAGAGCATCAGGGGTTAAGTGTGGAACTGCTGGTGGTGGGGCAAACCCTTGTGCCTGGGGCTCAGGCTGAGATCTGGCACACTCATTACAACCCAACCCCTCCCTCTTTGTGTTTACAGAGTGCTCTCAGTGCCCACAGCAGACACGCCCCTGGTTGTTAAAGAGTACAAAGGAGTGTGTTATCACCCTCCAAACAGCTCTTAATGGGTTAGCTCTTGCCCCAAGCAACATGGTCACAGCAAATGCCCCTATAAGGATTATATTTAAGCATATGGAGCATATTGCAATGTAAAGCAATTTTCCATCACAGCCATTTTTATCTACACTGTTGGTTTCATAGTTTGCTTCAGGAAAGTTTCCTGTGTATATGTATATATAAAACAATAACAGGTAAGGTTCACAAGGACAAGGAACAAGGATGGATGGGAGTGGGACAAAGAAGAAGAATACAAAACCAGTCTCTCTCTCTCTCTGAAGAGGCACGGAGGAAGCAGGGAGAAGGGTCAGGCCCAACCACATGGCAGAGGAGCAGGGAGGCAGCCGCAGTAGCTCTGATCCAGGAGAGGCAGGAGCCAAAAGGAGACCTAATAGCTGCAGTGCCCTGCTTTTTATACCCTAACTGGGCAGGGAGGGGGAGTGGAACAGACTAAGTTTCCCGGGGTGGGGGGAACGCCCTGCAGGGAGGGCAAAGCACCTGCAAGCCCTCCACCCTGTTTTGTCTTTGTTTTCAGAATGGGTGGTAACCCACTACACTCCTCCTCCCACTTTCCTCACTTCAAGTATTATGCTGTAGCACACAAAATAATAGTGTGTGTAATCTCCAGAAAAGAAAAGCCTTTGGTTAAAAGAGAAGTACAGAATTGTTCCGCTTCTGTCTGCTATGTGGGATAGTTTTCCTCTTGCAGACTGATTTGTCTTCCAAGTATCGTTAAAGCAGCATAATGTAATGTCTGTAGTTGCATTAAAAATCATCAGTGGAAATGGAGAAACTAGGTATGACACTAACTCAGGCTAGCAAAGGTTAAACAGAAAGTGTAGTTGTTCCCCGTTGGAGGAATCCTGTGTTTTCCAATGTTAATGTCATGCACACTCTTTCTAGCAAAGAACAGCACTCTGAAAGTGGAAGTTGAGTTTCATTCAGAAAAACTAACGAAAGAAATCCACTTTGTGTACGTCGCATGTCTCTGTGGGCACCTGGCGTCGATACAAGTTGGCATACTGGAGGAGTTTGATGGTTCTGCCTAGTTGTTGCTGCTGCATGGTTTCAGACTCTTGCTGGACTTGCGTTGTTTTGAGGAGATGATGGCTTGAGCTCTTACAGTAAGCAAACAGGAAATTAGTAATTGACTCTAAATCTCGTTTTCTTGACTTCAGGGTTCTTTCATAGTTGTGATGAATTGAGTGATAATTCATGTCAACTAGATGATTTTGATTAAAGCAGAAACTCTAAAACAGAAGTATGGATGGGCTAAATAAGATTATGGAACTAAGAAGTGAGACGGGGGTGTTTTCTTTTGTTATAAAATGTCCTTTGCCTTTGTTATTATTGTTTATATTTTGTTTGCTTTATTATATTTATGTAGAAGCCTGAATAGCCGAGTGAAATATTAGGGAAGCTAACAGCTGGTGTGAAAAATGGCCTATGTGACAATAATAAGTTGCTCAAGGATGAGAAAGGAGGAGAGTTTGCTGCAGAAGATGTGAAAGTGAATACACAAGAAGTGGTTGTAAGAACTGGCAAAGCAACCTCAAGGACTCTGCATGTAACCCACCCTTGGGAAAGGTAATGATTGTGACAGCAGAGCTAAAATAGTTACAACCACAAGGACTCTGCATGCAGCCCACCAGCAGGTGCTGACCAGAGGATTGCATCATTGAAAGACCACCAGAAGGACAAACTAATTTAAATAAAGCCACCTTTATATGCATATGTGTTAGGAATAGAATATTTAAAGGAGAATTAGATTGTGGTTAGTGTGCGTGTTGGTGGAGCGCAGACCCCTGCGCACCCAGCGCTGTTTGCTTGTCTCTTATTGCCTTAAAATTGCTCTTTTCAAATTAAAATAGTATTTAATCGACTTTAATTGGTTTTGTCATTAATAACAATAGTGAATGGTTTGTCAGCTGAAGGAGCTGAGAGGTGTGTAATGCATTTTGCACTGCGGCTCACATCCTCCATATGAATCTGGTTGCTTTGCATACTCGTGAAACAATGAGGGTAGTGTTCGCTGGTGGCGGAGAGGTGCAGAGCGTGTCTGCCAGCTCACAGCAATCAACACACAACGCTTTGTTGATAGTCCCACTGAAGGCAAGCATGCCTAAACCGTTGATGTTTGGAGCTCGTACTTAAGGCTGATGTGTCAAACTAGTTTTGCTGATTGTCTTTGAATCATGATAGTTAAGACTCAAATCATCTTTACAGACCTATGGTGCTGCTCCTGATTTGCAAGTAATTTGTATTTGGTCTTTTTCAAGACCAGTTATGAAAAATAGCTTTTTTTCCAGTGTGCAGTTCTGTGTAGGTACTGTTTGAATTATGAAAAAGATATTTCTTACAGTCCAGAGAGATTAATAATGATGCTGAATATGATAGTAGAGACTTTATTGTTGAGAGCAGTAGACTGTCTTGCAGTTTTGGGTTCTTCTCTTGTGCTTTCCAGGAGCATACTATTCCCAGTCAAAGGGAAAGTGAGCTTTGCTGTAGTCCTGATTTGGGGGTAATGAGGGGAAATGCGTTTTAACAGCTGACTTCTAAAAATATTACTTATTGTAAAACTCTATAGGTTCACTCAC
This sequence comes from Picus viridis, assembly GCA_033816785.1. Taxonomy (NCBI): domain Eukaryota; kingdom Metazoa; phylum Chordata; class Aves; order Piciformes; family Picidae; genus Picus; species Picus viridis. The sequence goes on from CM066575.1 coordinate 2,268,788, forward strand.
TTTTGGTCCCTTTCATACACTGGTTGTGATGGCTTGTGTTGCTTTGAGTCAGTGTCCCAAGAAGGCCTGAGGCCTGTGAAAGGAAGGCACTGCTGTGTTGCATGCATGGATCTAGATGCCAAAATTGTTGCTAGGTGAAGGCCAAGAAAAGTAAGGGCGTGCATTTTAGATGTCAGCTTGATTGATGTAATTGTTGCTTTGGCAATTTTTGTAAGTTTAGGTGAGAGACTATGCTTACAGTATGTGTTCTACACCTGTTGAAGACAAACCTGTGGCTGTGGATCTGGTGCCTGTGAACCTTTTTTGTTTTTTTGACAATTGACAAACTGCATGAAGTAGCAAATCTTTAGCTGGTCCCTTTTAAAAGAATTATTCAAATTGTTATTTATCTTACTGTTTTTCTGTAGAAGATAAAGCTATGGAATAAAACTGGTGATTCTGTGTGCTCTTCCTTTTTTATGTATTGTTGGTCATTCAAGACTGGCTAAGAGAATATGTGGCTCTCTCAGCGTCACAAATGTTTTCTCTGGAGTTTCATGGCAGGCTAGCAATTCTCTTTCCTCTTCATGCTTTCATGTTCACTCCCTTGCTGTGATGTCTCTGACCAAGTACAGGGTCATACTGAGTTGGTGGAAAAATAACATGTTGAAATAGAATTGTCTGAATATTTCATGGCAGCTGTGTGTGCATAGGTAACACTGTATGGTTGTCGCTATTATGAACGTTGAATGTGTCAGAAGGAAGTTCTCTTAATAACGGGAATGCAAATATTGAGACAGCATAGACAGTTGAATACAAGACAGTTGTGGTTTGCACTACAAACCTTATGGCTGTTAATCTGGTCAGCATATCAGAGTGGCTGGGTGAAACTTGTTTAGGTTTAAATAAAAGGTCAGAATATTGTATGCCACTGTTAGGTGCCACTTAAAAAAGCTATGGCGCCCATTGTGCAGAGGGTCTGTTGCTTGTGGTGACAGAACATTCAGCTTATAGTAATGGAGTTTAAAACAGGAAAATAACAATTTTTGCAAGGGCAAGTTATTCAGTGTAGAAGTGTAGCAGCTGCTGCTCTGCAAACAAGAGCTTCTAAGATGAATGCAGAAGGCATGGGCTTGTGAAACGTTTCCTAGCTGACAAATTACATGCTGTGAAGAATGAAACAACAACATTCCCTGTGAGCCAAGAGCAGCATTCTGCACGAGCTGGACCTTTGGATGTGCTGGGAGCTGTGTCTATAGGGGAATATTTTTACCTTGTATACAGGGCTGAATTCTATTGGGTAAGTGGGTTAGTGTGAAAGATAAGAAAGCATATAAAAATCAGCTGCTTCGGGCGATAGAGGGATTTGGTAAGAGATTCAGCTAGGGACAACTTCTGACTCTCTGGGATTCTGTTAGGGACTACTACTTGTGTTAAGGACTTCTGTTAAGGAAACTCTGAGACTGATGCTGAGGATTCTGCAATGCTGTAATAAATGACTTCTGAGATTCTCTACTGTCTGCATTTCTGTAATTCTGTTGTGGAGCAGCAATGGGGTTTCTGCCTTTCCATTTGTCACCCAATGCCCCCCCAAAGTGGGGGTTTGCAACATAGAAATATTCTCATCTATCTTCCATTCTCTGAAATACTGGAAGTTGATATAAGAACTTCTTGCTAAAGGAAGTTGCTTGGACTTTGGAGCTCCAGCTCCAAAAATGTAATTTGAAGTCTGAAGGCTATTTGTGGGCACAATTTAAAGGTGTAATAGTTTTCAGTTTAAATTGTATGGCAGTATAATATGCTATGGAGCACTGAAAGCTGATTGCTACTGGCAGCCTTAATCTTAGTAGACATAACTTGGAATTGCAGCAGATGCTTTCTTGGTTAGTTCACCTACATTCTCTCTTATTGGAGTCCAGATCTGCTCACCCATTTGCCTGTCCACGTTGGTATGCCGGTAATTACTTTATTTCTGAGTGACTTTGGATATACTTGAAAGTGAAGGGTTGTGGCAGGTTTAGGCTGATATCTAGGCAATTTTCCACAGATTTTGAGTAGAAAGTGATAGAATGTAAAAAAATTACCATTGGATGTAAAGGGAAAATAATGATAAGGTCTAAATAATTGCATTGATCTGATAACTACAAGAATATAGTGCATCTTCTTCACCTTGGTTTCTTTTGCCTTTTTGTAGTTTTAAAGGCTTTTGTTTTGAGTCAGAACCATGAGAAATTCACCAGCTAGTGCTGTGTGTCTACTGTGCTTTGATTTTTGTTCTTGACATCATATAATGGAAAATCCAACTACAGGAGAAACATACTGAAGTGATGTAGCTACAGGTAAGACAGTCCTCTCATTGTACCTGCTGTTCAGGGAAGCAAATTTGAAAGCCTTATCAGATCAGAAATGCATGATCAAGTCAGTATGGCACCCGCTATAACAGGAAGCTTATGGACTGGGGAAAGCCACATTCGATACTCTTACAGAGTAGTGTCATGGGTTGAGATGAGAATCTGCTGCTGTTGATACTCAAAACCACCCTGCCTCGTGCCAGCTTCAAAATGAAAGTATTGGCTGAAGCAAAGTATTACGGGGCTTGAAGTTCAGATTGTGATAGGAGAGGCTTCCTGTTCCAGTTGCTGCTTTTGGATTCTGGGTTTTGGGTGTTGCCTCTTTTCACTGGGGACAGCAGCAGGGTGGGTGGGAGTTGGCTGGCTTTCTGTTTTCTGCTTTATGCTGCTGCTTTTCTGCATTTTGCTATTCATCTGCAGTTGGCTAATGTAATTGTGCGTTATCTCAATTATATTAAACCCTTTTAATTCAAATCTTATATCTCAACGTGGAATTTTCTTTGTGTGTGTTACTCTTCCCTTGATTCTGTGTTGGAGAGGAACAGGTGGGTTAACCCATTACATACTGGTTTGGGGCCCAATGTGGGACCCAAAAGCAGCTGTCTTAACTAAGACAGTCAATTTTGGCAGGACGCAAAACTATTTAGATAATGAAAAGTGAGATGATGAGAGAAGATTCAATTAAGTCTTGAGGCTTGTTAAGAGAGTTTTATGTAAGTTGGGTTTTTTGGTGGTTGGTTGTGTTTCTTTCCTTCTCTGGTGTGTTCTGTATATATCCCTTCCAGTGCTAAGTGTTGTCTCAGGGGAATGGCTTAGAGCTGTGCTGTTGCTGTGCTGGTTACTAGCATGCTAGGTTTTGTTTAGAGCAATATAGGATTCTCCACTGAGAGACCTGCCCTGCTGCTAGATAATTATGAGTGTGTAAATTCTTACGCAAGTGATCCCCTTTGGTTTGGTATTTTACCCCTGAGTAAGTTAAAAATCTGGACAAGCTGGTGAAATGTTTGGAAGAAATTTGCTGTCAGCCTGGAAGTTCTCAAGAGAGAGAAGTCACTGTGGTGTGTTGGGGCCTGGCCCATGCCTATGTCATCGCTGTTCAGAGTCCTGAGGGGCAAGAAAAGGTCTCTGGGCCTACAGGCAGAGCAGCAGGCATGGCAGCTGCAGCAGAGAACCAGCCTGTGCCGGGATCAGCTGCCCCTATAGCCAGTTATAAGAGAGAAGCAATTTAATAATAACGATAAGCAAAGTAATCGAGCACGCCGAAGAGGAAACAGCGAGAGAGCTCCATCTCTGCTTCCCATCAGCAGCACAATGGTCGGTCTCGGGCAGCAGGGCTCTCTGTGCTTAATGGTTCTTCTGGAGGACAGACACCATGGACAAATCCTCCCCCTTTCTTCTTTCACTTCATTCTTATATTGGAGCTGGTGTCATATGGCATGGAATATCCCTTTGGCCAGTTTGGGTCAGCTGGCTTGGCTGTGTCCCCTCTCAAGATCTTGCCCACTCCTTAGCATACTCTTGGGGTGGGGAAATGTTGGAACAGCACAGCCTGTGGGCCTCACTCAGGAGTAGCCAAAACATTGCTGTTATCAACACTCAGCTACAGCATGGCAAAACATAGCATTAGAAACATGCTTTGAGGAGAATTAACTCCAGCTCAACTCAGCCTAAACCCAAGATAAGTAGATACAGGCACCCAGGGCAATCTGATGCTAGCAAATTATGAGGGGTGGAACCCATCCGTTTTTCTGATGTGACTGAGGGATCCCCACATCTGGATGTGTTGGAAGCTGAGCACTGGTATACAAGCTACAGTTTGTTTTCACTTGAAGGGGTGGAAGGAGTCACTGGAATGGACTGCCCCAGGGGAGCACAGCCTCACTGTTTGGACTGGTCCAGACATACTAGAACAGGGTGGAGCTCCAGAGCATCTGCAGTGAGAAGTACTGTAAGTGAGAGTGAGTGTGAGTGAGACTGAACAGTGAATGATGTATGATGTATATTGTTCAATGTTAATTGCTGCTGGGCATGATACAGATGGTATGGAATATGGGGTGGAGAACCTCCTGAGTTGAGTTGAAAATGTGCTGCTGTTATTCAAAACCATCCTGCCTTCTGTCAGCTTCAAAAGATAAGTACTGACTGGACCAAAGTATTATGGACCTTGAAGTTCAGATTGTAATATGAGAGGTTTCCTGTTTTGTCTGCTGCTTTTGGATTCTGGGTTTTGGATGTTGGCTCTTTTTGGCAGGGATGGTGGTGGGATGTGTGGGAGTTGGCTAGCTCTTTTTCTGCTTTATTCTGCTACTTTTCTGCATTTTGCTACACTTCTGCAATAGGTTGAGGTAATTGTCCATTGTATTATCTCATTTATATTAAACTCTTTTTCTCAACCTTGAGAGTTTTTTGTGTGTTACTTTTCCCTCACTTCTGTGTTGGAGGGGAACACGTAGGCTAACCTGTTACAAGCAGGCTAAGGAAACGTGACCTAGATATAGAAAAAAGCTATTTTAGGATGTGTGCAAAATCATTAGGTTAGCAGTAGCAAGTTTTATTTCTCAGTAGTTGACTTTCAGCAAAGGAAAGCATATTGTATGGGATTTTGTGTAGTTTCAGCTTACTGATCTTACTCACGAACTGAGTAATGGATAGCACATGCTTATGAAATCTGAATGTAAGATAAATTTGGTAATGAATACAGGTACACAAAGCTGGGTGGGCAGTGCAGAGGAGTCAAATGTTGTAAAGATGGTATGAAAGAATAGGATGAAATTCAGAAGAATAAGTGAAACAATTTATATTTAGGTCAAAACAACATAAAAGTTGCAAAACAACTGTTTAAGTTGTTCCTGCTTTCCTGTTCCACACCCCAATGAAGAAAAGCCCTGGAGAATTAACAGTGCAGCACTGTTCAGAAGAGGTGTGTGTATGTTTTGGCATGAATGAATGGTGGTATTATCTGGAGGATGTGAAGAGTTGAATCTTCTGCTCTATTCTCTGTTGTAAGGTTGAAGTACTGTATCAGTTTTGACCAATGACTGGTGATTTAGAAAATATGGTATGTGTGGAAAGAATGATCAAATTGGCATTTTTGTAACCCAAAGAAAAGCTCATGGGAGATTATAAGCTTTTAAGTATATGGAAGATACCTTGGTAGACATGCTTTGCTTGCTAACGGCAACATGGGCCATTCTCTCTGTCCTGCTGTCATTGTTTACTTCTTGTTTGTTTATTTGATCTAAGAGCTATTTCTGTTCTATATCTGGACATCCCTGCACAAAGAGCCTGTCATCTTAGGATCCTTTAAAGAAATAGATAAATCAGTGAAATGTTGATCTTCATCTAACCAGGCAGATGTATGGATAAATACTGCAGTTAAAGCTCTTGAGCAGAGAGAAGAAAAATTGCTCCCAGTTTTGCCAGCTGATTGACCAGAGATGGATCAGGTATCCATCTCCGCAGGGCGCTTGAGTTTTACTGAAGAAAAGTGATACTAAAAAAGGCAGTTGAAGAGAAGCGACACTGATCTTATTTTCTTTCTATTTTTGTGTGTTGCATGTTACAGTGCAGCATGTAGCACCTAGTCAGATGTATCAAGGAGTCTTTGTTAATCATCTTGAAGGTAATGACTAATTTGCCTTGATAAAGGCAGTTTGTTCTCTTCAGAATTATGTAATGATCTCTTCATTTAACACTTCCAGAAAGACAGCAGTTGTGATCTGTGATAGGCATCCTGCTGGCTGTGTCTTGGATCTTCTTCTCAATCAGTAGTTTTTTTTAAATATTCCCTTTTTTTAAAATGTTTTCAGGTTTTGCAAAAAATTGTTATTATTTCTGGGAGATCCTTCATTCTTCTAAAATTCAGACGCTAAGCCACTTCTGTGGATACAAAGCTGCTTATTCCTGTTCTAACAGTATGCTGTATCAGTATTTTGGCAATCTATCCTCAAATGGAAAACAAAATAGGAGTTGAGATGTTTTCCTGTTTGATTTTGATATGCAGAAAAATAGGAAACTGCCAAGTATTGTACTTATTTCACCTGCCTCAGGACTGAGGAGGTAATTTGTTTCAGAATAAGCAGCTGACAAGCATCGTTTCTGTCACTGGCAATCCTAGCTTTCCTTAGCATGTATTTTTTCCATGATGTCATATTGTCATAGTGTCAGTATTTTTTTTCCTCCTTTGCAGATAATTTTTTATCTGGACAGGCAATACATAAAGCTAACATTTTTAACAGGCAGAGCAATGCACGTGAGCAACTTCATAGGCTCATATGTAGTATGGCAAACACAACATATAAGCTCATATTATGTGGCAAACATTGCTTAAGTGTAGGCAAGTTGCAGCTGCATGAAAACTGGAAAAAATCTGTTGTCAGTTAAGATATATAGTTTACTTTTGAGTTGCTTACAGCTGTGTCTGAGATTCTATTACCTGGGTAAAGGGAGAGATGTGAAGGAATCCATTCAACATTGCTAAAATTTTAATGCAACACTTGGAAGGGCTCAGGCGTAATAATAAAAGTGTCATTTTATTACAGAAGTGAAAAAAACATTGTTTCTTAAGCATCAGGTCTTTGTTAGTTGAACACTTTTTTAACAAAAACTGTCATAAATGGTAATGTTCAACTTGTGGGTGAGAGATGAAAGAATGTACAAAACCTTGCATCTACACACTGGAACACGCATGGGGAAACAATCTGGATGAATGACCGTTTGTGGAGCTGCTCATGTGAATGTGTGCTGTTGATGAGGCTGTTTTCTAACCATATTGAGAACAACTCATAGTTTGTTGCGCTTAGTGTTTGTGATTGGATAAATGGTGACAGATACAGCACTCAGAAATAGATGACTGCTTGTTTGGGAGGACAGACAATCCTCCCACGTCTATCCTCTGAAAGGCTAAAAAATGTTAATGACTGTTCCACCTCTCCACTCTACCTTGCATGTGTTGTTTTCTTCACAGGCTCAGTTCACTGCCTCTTTTTGGCTCTTTGTCCTGTGCATATGATTTTGGAGTCTTAAATGCTGGGGAACTTCCTCTCCTTCCGTTTCTACCTCAAGCTCTGTGAGAATTGAGTCTGGAACTTACTTGAATTTCTGTTCTTCTAGGACAGCCCTTAAGATCTTGTGAGTAGAAGACCTCTTTTGCTTCTCTGTTCCTGTCAGAATGGCCTAGGCCACTCTGCTGCTCTATGGTTCCTACCAGAGGACCTCTACAGCGATGTATCAGGATTTTGCCGCCAGTGCTAGTGGACCATCCAGATGGCTGTAAACTTGCAGAGGAGGTTAGTATAAAATGTGATACAGAAATTTTTGTTCATTTGGTCAGGTCTGTGTGCTTTGTATCTTAGAGCAAAGGGAGCGCTTAGAGTCTGCATATGTGCTACTGCTTTGTCATTGTATTGTATTTGGTTTGCATGGCAAAGCTTTGGTAGTGGGGAGATTATAGGGGTGGCTTCTATGAGAAGCTGCTAGAAGCTTCCTCTGTGTCCAATGCCAGCTGTCTCCAAGACAGACCTACCGCTGACTGCGGTCAAGACACTCAGTGACGGCAGTAGTATTTAAGAAAGAAATGACGGAGGGAACCATCTGCTGCAGAACAGCAGCTGCAGAAGAGGAAGTTTGTGAAGGACTACCTCCCATGGGAGGGGACCCTACATTAGAGCAAGGAAAGAGAGTAAGGAGCCCTCCCCTTGGGGAAGAAGGAGCAGGAGAGACAATGTGTGATGAACTAACCACAGCCCCCATTTCCTGCATGGCTGGGAAGGAGGTGGTAAAGAAACAGGGAGTGAACTTAAGCCTGCGAAGGAGGGAGGAGTGAAGGGAAGTGTTTTAAGATTAGGTTTTATTTCTTAACATTCTACTCTGATTTAATTGGTAATAAATCAAACTGATTTCCCCAGGTTGAGACTGTTTTGTCTGTGACAGTAATTGGTAGATGATCTCTCTGTCTTGACCCACAAGTATATTGTTGTATTTTCTCCATTGTCCACCTGAGCAGGGGTCTGATAGAACAGGTTTGTTTGGCACCTGGTCTCTAGACAGGGTTAAAACACCACATGCATATCCTATGTTTTTCCATTCCTTCAGGGTCCTGATGGACCAGTTCAGCTACCTGTAGCTGTTAAACAGGTATTGATAAGAATCCCTTTAGATACTAGCCCAAGAATAGTTTATCTGTTACTGTTGTTGTTCAGTTTTGGACACAATACAAGAGAGATGTTGAGGTACTGGAGCAAGTGCAGAGGAGGGCAATGAAGCTGGTGAAGGGCCTGGAGAACAAATCTTATGAAGTTTAATAATTGTCTTTGCTGCTGATTATTGTAACAAAACTGAAAATTGTTGCAAAACTAGTTTTTTTTTCCCCTTCAAAATGCTGGATGACAAAGCCTTTCCATTGTGGAAGTAAAAGGAGTGCTAAAAAAACCTTAGAAGGATTAGAAACAGAAGCTGTAACTTATCAAGAATAAAGTGAAAGGAGGGAAAACTGTACATTCAAGTCTTGTTACTTCTGAAGGTCAAGTAATTTTTTTCCCCCCTCCTGACAAAATCCATGATATACCTGACACTACAGAAAAAGGTCATCTTTAAAATTACTGCTCATATAAAGTTCATTGTTTCACTTCACCACCTCTTTTACCAACACAGTTGGCACAGAAAAGAGTGCTTGCTCTTTTCAGTGTGACATACGACTATTCAGTCATTTTTGTCTTTGCATCAGTTTCATCTGTACTTGTACTAGATGCTGTCTGCAATAAAAACCTGTAAGCACTTCTGCATATTTTAGGCACTCCGGATTGTGACATGATGTAACAGCACAAAGGCTTCTGGTCAAAAGCAGCACCATTTGGCTTCACAAACCATAAGTTCACTGAGACCAAATGCATACAAGTAATCAAGAATTTCTAATAATCAAGAAGTCACACATTCCAAAGACTATTTAAAATCATCTGGCAGGTGCACAATGAGCTGTAAGTAGAGCAGGCTAGCTGACTGCTTATTCGAATTCCTGCCGAAAAAGATGAGACTTCTTCTTGTGAGCAACCTTCTTTAAAAAATGTGCACTGGGGTAGCCTATGTAGAAGTAAAAATGTAGTAATCAGAGGCTCCGAGGTGACCTCATTGTGGCCTTCCAGTATCTGAAGGGGGCTACAAGAATGCTGGGGAGGGACTTCTCAGGACATCAGGTAGTGATAGGACTAGGGGGAATGGAATGAAGCTAGAGGTGGGGAGATTCAGGCTGGAGGTGAGGAGGAAGTTCTTCCCCATGAGAGTGGCGAAGCCCTGGAATGGGTTATCCAGGGAGGTGGTTGAGGCCCTGTCCCTGGAGGTGTTTAAGCCCAGGCTGGATGAGGTTCTGGCCAGCCTGATCTAGTGTGGGGTGTCCCTGCCCATGGCAGAGGGGTTGGAACTAGATGATCCTTGTGGTCCCTTCCAACCCTGACTGATACTATGATACTAATCTGTTCCACATTCTCAGTGGCCATACTTTCCATCTTCCTTTCTGCATAGTCCAGAAAACAAAATTTACTTCCAAAATTTTTAGAATAGAATAAACCAGGTTGGAAGAGACCATCAAGATCATCGTGTACTACCTATCATCCAACACCACCTAATCAACTAAACCATGGCACCAAACACCCCAGCAAGTCTCCTCCTGAACACCTCCAGTGACAGCGACTCCACCACCTCCCCGGGCAGCCCATTCCAATGGGCAATCACTCTCTGTGTAGAATTTCTTCCTAACCTCCAGCCTAAACCTCCCCTGGCGCAGCCTGAGACTGTGTCCTCTTGTTCTGGTGCTGGTTGCCTGGAAGAGGAGACCAACCTCTGCCTGTCTACAACCTCCCTTCAGGTAGTTGTGGAGAATTTTGAAGTTCTACATTAAAATATCAATCTGCAAATTCAGTCTTTACCAGCTGAAACCAAACTAAAATTAATACTATCCTTATCAACAGCTCCCTCTTCACACGGACGTGGTCAATGTTTGACGGAATGTTCTGCAGGTGATCCTGTTCTCAGTTTGCACACGTCAACTCTTACACACGTCAGGCAGTAGTTGCTTTTGAAGCATTTTTGGGAAATAAGCAGATTCTTCTTGAAAACCCTAATGAATACAGACAAGTTTTGAGGAGAAATTTTTGACTGAAGATGAGAATAATTAACTGTCACCAAGCTAGTTGCACATTTTCATAGAGAAAGATCTAAGCAGACTTTGAACAATCCAGAGAATAAATCTTACACAAGACATTCTTGAAACTTTACTCATATGTTAGGAGAAATTGTTGAATCTTGCAAGTCTCATATATTCTACAATATCTGACCTTCCTAAAGCTAATGCTTATTCTTTAGGTATCTGTCAAAGCTAGGGTAGAATAACATTTTCATTAATTCTTCAGACATTTTTAATGGTGGCAGAAAATTACACAGGCAGATCCATTATCTTTAAAGTTGAATCACTAATAAACAAGAATAAAGATTAAAGAAAAGCATCGTCAGCTAATTTAAAAAAAAATATATATATAAAGGGAATTTCTGGAAACACAGGGTAAATGCAGTGAACAGATTCAACTATCCTTATACAAGTAACTGCAAAAACCTCTAGTCCTGTAAACTTCCTACTGTAGTTTAAAAAGTCTAGAAGGGAAACTTGCAGAAATAACAAGTACAGTCAAAGAATATTTTTTTCTCCCTTTGCCTTCAATACACATAAAAAATAAATAATTGAATGTTTTTCAGAAGAAAAACTTTGAAAACAGTACAGGTAGAGAAAATTTGATGCTACATGCTGAAGCTACAGGATGTTTGTCTTAGAGATGCTGGCTGAATTCTGCTTAAAGTAACTGCAGAAATTGCAGATCAAGTCAACAAATCAGATTAATACAACAAAGCACTTAGCTACATTTATTTAAAACATAAAATAAAAACTAAACCACACCCACCACCACCTTCAGAGAAATACCAAAATTCTAAGCAAAAAGTAGCTCAGTCGTTTGGCAGGACTAAATACTGTTTGAAATAGAGGAAAAAGCAGATCTCCATCCAAAGCCCCCACCACCCTCAAATAAAAACTCCCAAAATATCAAAACACACCAACCAAAAAACCAAAACACAGAAAAACGAAAAGCAACCAACCAAGTAAGCAACCAACTCCTCTTCCCTAGAAGGGAAAGCCTGAGCAGATATGGTGAAAAAAGGAAAGCTGAAATTGCCCAGTTTCGTGATATGTTCATTAAATTATTTCAGTGTTTGTCACAAAAAAAACATTGCTGTATTTGTTTGCAAATTTAAACTCTACAGAGCAAGCAGCAGGCTGTATCTGTACAGACAGACCATGGAGCTCCTAAGCATGCATTCACACAAAGTCTGTTTTCCCATCACAAAGGTGTCTGTTCAGCAGGTAACTTCTGCTGCTGTCAACTGGTTTGTACCTAATGAACATGCACAGTATTGTGCTGAGGGTAAGGTTCTTCACATCCATCCTTCACTTTCCCTCTTATACTCACTTGCTTTAGATTCAGTTTTTCTTAATTCTGTCTTTCCAGAGATCTCTGACAACACAAACTGAAGGAATACCATACTTTTAAGTTCTTTATTTCCATTGTCAGTCCATGTGAACATATCTTTATACAGTGTAAAAAGAACCACCATAACACTTGAAGTACCCATGAATTTGTGCATGTAAAGTCTATCTCTGAAGTAGGTAGGTGTTTATTTTGGGTTCTGCTTCAGATAGGTAAACAAGAACTGTCAGATAAAAAGCTAGATAGGCAGACTAATAAAGCAGAGTTCTGGATAAACTTTAGAACTTAGGGTCATTTGCAAAACTGGACAAAGAAAGAACACACTCAAAGGGAGAAGTTGCTATTATAGCTTGCAAACAGCCCAATACAGAAATGGCTCTTCTTCAGGATTACAGTCCTGAATGCTTTCTTTGTACCTAGGCATCTTGGTTTTCAGCACTAACACTGGTATTTCCACAGGACCACTCCAGAGTTCAGCCTTAGGTGAGCCACAGAGTTGTGTATTTTATGGAGGTGCTTACTGAAGAACTTGTTATGAACTTGCCTGACAGTACAAGAAAATTTAGAGAACTACCAGTCCATGCTGAACTGTTGGAAAGGCTGGTTTCACATTTTGGGACATTGTCACAACAGAAATGTACTCTCCCTTTCCTTTTCACTGCATTCTTCCTTTTGATATTCAAGCAAGCAACTAGCCTTAATCTCAGGCAGGCAGCAGCTCTGACCAGTTCTGTTCCATGCAAGCAGATGCACTCTCCTTCCCCCACCACTTCTTATATATACATTTCCTAGATTGCTGCCTTAGAAACAAAGATTAATTTAACAGGTAAAGACAGAACAAAAAAGTTATCTTCTGTTGCTGCTGTAATCAGGACTATATAACAAAGGAGGAAGGAAGAGCAGGTGTTACGCCACCTAAGAAATACACAGCTGCCTGTACCACTCCAAAAAATGAAGCACACAGTACTGGCCTATCTACTGAACATCCTTCTCCAAGTGCAAATGCAGACAGTTATAAATGATAGACCTAAGTACAGAAGCTGTAGCTGGCCATGGGCATACACCCAGCGCATTGGAAGTACAAGGCAGAAAGCAGTTTGATCAACTCAAGTCATATATCACTCCTAACAGTTTTTACATTAGCAATCCTTACTAGCAATATGAGTATGTGAAAAGCTGTATTGGTAGACAAACAAAACAAAAAGCTCAACCATGAAAAACAGAGAAGTTTGATGGCAAACAACAAGAAAAAAGGTAACATATGGCCAGTTGAAGGGGAAAAAATGACTTAATTGCAGAATACTGACATTACGTACAAAAGAACCCCAGAAAACCAAACAAAGACTCCAAAGGACAAGAAATCCAGTCTGTTAATTTCATTGTCCTTGTCCTCTCCCCCATGCCTCAAATTGGAAATATTACATAACCTGATTAAAAGCATATAAATTAAGAAACCAAGACTTCGTTTGGCGGTATTGCCAAGCTAAGCGCTAGCTGCGTTGAAGACATTTCTTAGATTCATCTTTGATACTAGAGTTGTAATGGGTTAATAGTGAAACCAATACAACAGTAAATATTCTAAACCTCTTCCCAGGCACTGGCATAGCACTTCCTAACAATTCAGAAAGCGTAAAAAAGAATTTAAAAAAAAAATCATTATTTAAATTTGGTCTGCTGGAACTTACAATTCCAACAAGTATATACATTGAAACCAAGAACATGTTGCATCCAAATCCAGCCAACAGTAGCAAAGAATGTCTTGATTTTACTGGTTTTCAGGATTTTTCTGCACTCTCAGCATACTGTGATAAAAGCATACCGTTATTCATAAAGGAGAATAACAAGAAAGAAAAATGCCTAAATGGAATAGGTGGGTGTAAATTAAAACCTCAAGTAATCCTGTCAATTCATTGGTCAAAAAACTCAGAACCATCGGGTATGGCCTCCAGTAGCAGTGAAACACTGGAAAAGGTTGTCCAGAGAGGTGGCAGAGACTCTGGAAAGGTTCAAACTCAAGTTAGAGTTCTGAGCAACCTGATCTAGTTGAAGATGTCTCTGCTCATGGCAGTGGGGGGTGGCCTGGATGACCTTTAAAGGCCTGTCATTTCCACTCAAACCTGTTACTTCATTAAACTCAGCATTAGCTGAGTCAGCTACTGTAGGAAAAGGTGGGTGTGCTACAGTGGAACTACAGGTTGAGAGGCCATAGGCAGTACTTCTGCTGTTATTTAACAGTATCAGGTTCTGGATATGTTTTTGGATTTTTTGCACATTGTTTTGGATATTTTTTTATATTGTGGATATATTTTTTCATTTTCCTTAAACTGGTGCTTGTTCAAGCTGTACTCTTTAAGTACCGAATTTCACAGAATCACAGAAAAATTCCGGTTGGAAAAGACCCTTGGGATCACCAAGTCCAACCATTAACCCTGCTCTGCAAGGTGCACCCTTAAACCATATCCCCAAGCACCACATCCAAACCACCTTTAAACACACCCACTCTTTCCGTGAAATTTTTTTCCTGCTGTCCAGTCTAAACCTACCCAGTCACAGCTTGAGGTTGTTCTTTTTTGTTCTATCACTAATTACCTGTGGGAAGAGACCAACACCAGCCTCTCCTCAACCTCCTTTCAGGTAGTTGTAGAGAGTGATGAGGTCTCCCCTCAGCCTTCTCTTTTTCAAACCAACCGTCCCCAGCTCCTTCAGTCCCTTTTCATCAGATTTGTTCTCCAGCTCCTGCTGGCCACACTATTCCTAATGCAGGCCAGGATGCCATTGGCCTTCTTGGCCACCTGGGCACACTGCTGGCTCATGTTTAGGTGGCTGTTAACCAGCACCCCCAGGTCCCTCTCTGTTTGGGAGCTCTCCAGCCACTCTGACCCCAGCCTGTAGCTCTGCATGGGGTTGCTGTGGCCAAAGTGCAGCACCTGGCACTTGGACTTGTTGAATTCCATCCCATTGGACTCCGCCCATCTGTGCAGTCAGTGGATATTTAGTATCTGATGAACAGACTTGCAGCCCTGGCAGTGTACTGTAGCTGGTGGTTTCCCTCTCTAACTGCACATTCTGAGGAATAACTTGACTTGATTTCTGCTAATACAAGAAGTATTAGTAATAGGCAGCAGTTGTTCTGTATTTAGTATCTCCATGCAGCTTTTGATCTTGTAAACATGCCACTTGATTTAGTTACATCTTTTCCAGCCAGTAAGACTGCTGTTCTTCACTAACATCTTATAATGAAGGTCTTCCTTGTTGTCTTCACCCTTTTGCCCTTCTTGCTTTCCCTTTCTAATCGTTCTTACCCTTTTTGAAATGACAAAATGGGATGTTCATGCAGTGCTTAAGATGAGAAAGCAGATACTTTGTAATGGCATAGTGATGCTTTGGTTTCTGTTTTTCTCATAATAGTCTGTAACAAATGATTTTTCTTTCTCTGCTACTGATCACCAAGCTGATGGTTTTATAGGGCTTTATAGTGCAACTCTAAGATCCAAACTTCAGGCCCATCTTGCACCTATTTTAAAAACAAACTAACCTCCCAAAAGAAGAGAACAACACAACAAAGAATAGAAAAAATTCCCTAACAACCAACCAAAAATACCCACAAACCAAACCATCAACCCCCCAGGATTTTTTCTTAGCATATTTTAATGTTTTGTTGTGGTAGTTTCATCTGCTGTTTTATCAAGCTGTTACTTACAGATACTTTTGCAGTTTTAAATTTTGTACAGTCTTCCCTGTGTAGCCTGGAGAAGAGAAGGCTCTGGGGTGACCTAATAACAGCTTTCCATTACTTGAAGGGGACTAGAAAAGGACTGTTTC
Source organism: Picus viridis (assembly GCA_033816785.1). Classification (NCBI taxonomy): domain Eukaryota; kingdom Metazoa; phylum Chordata; class Aves; order Piciformes; family Picidae; genus Picus; species Picus viridis. The sequence goes on from CM066575.1 coordinate 2,284,467, forward strand.
CAAAGGCCTGTAATGATAGAATGAGGGGCAGTGGTTTGAAATTAGAGAAAAATAGATTTAGATTAGACATCAGGAGCAAGTTCTTTACCATGAGGGTGGTGGAACCCTGTAACAGGTTGCCCGCGAAGGTAGTTGAGGCTCCATCCCTGAAGATACTCAAGCTCAGGCTCAGCAGGACTCTGAGCAACTTGATCTGTTGGAGGATGTCCCTGCTCACTGCAGGGGGGTTGGACTAGATGACCTTTGGAGGTCGCTTCCAGCCCAAAGCATTATATAATTCTATAGCAAAACAATATATATGCAGACTGAGATTGTCTCAGACAAAACTCTTGGTATTTGATGCACACTTACCCAGGAAGCAGGATACACCCTGTTAGCCTTGTACAAGGGGAAGGCTACAGGCTTCTATGTTGCTGTGCTATCCAAACCTGTGCCACTGAAGTCTATGCAGATACATGGACACATGAATATTTCTGCTGCTGCTAAGAAGTAATAAGCTGTGCTTAGAAGGATATGATAGTGTTTTCCCTCAAGCATTGGGAGGGAGGCAGGAACATACAACAATGACATACTGAAGCAGTGGTGGTCTTAATGATACCATCTTTTGGGGAGGTTTTTGCATAATTATGGCTTATGATTCAGGTTCTCCTTTCCAATAAATTCTTCAGTTTAGGCCAAAAGTATGTAGGAGAAGCTATGTGTATGTCAACTGTAAAATTATGTTGTGTTTTGCAAAGAGTGATTTTATTTTATAAGCTAAGAATATATGCAATTCTGGCTTTAACTAGTAAGCCCTTCCCACTGGGAAATACTTCAGGAGTACTTTGTGTTGAAACACATCAGCATTGGTGGGGAAGCCATTGGTTAAAAACAATAGTTTAAAACCGCCAGCTTTTAATGTAAGTGAAGAAGCTTAAAGCTGTTCTTGATGCCGGCCTACGTAGTTGTTGATTACAGAAATAAGCAGTCCTTGTGACAAAATTTGCTTGTCATTTGAGTGGGACAGAAGAGAATTTTAAAGGTTGGCATTCTAAAATTTTAATGCATACATGTTGAAAAATATCTAAAAATCTGCTCTATGATCAAGCATTAAACTAACAAAGTCACTCTAAGCATGAAAAGTATCAGTTGATACCTTTAGCTTTGAATGCCTAGTGAGCGATCACAGTGGCTCGTGAGTACTTTCTGCACTTTGCCTACTGTTGAACTTTACCTAATGGGATCTTTATTTTCTGTTTCCTAGAAGCAAAGAATTTGTCTTTGTGATGAAGGTGAAATGTGCTGTTAATCTATGTAAAATACAGACATTTGTAGACTAATATTCCTAGTAACGGGTCCAGAAGGTCAGCATATACTACAGGAGCATGAGAAATGTTAGCCATGGGCTTTGTGCAGCAAAGATTGACACCCTTCTTCCTGAGATATTCCTGGGTTTCATTCATTTGTCTTGTTCTGATTTCCAGAGAATCCAAATAGTGCCTTTCAATTTTGTTAGCTGTACCTATCCTCTTATCTCGTAGCTTGGCAGAACCCTGTTTTGGTCACTGACTTAACATTTCAGGTGATGAATATTAACATAGTAAATGACTGAAGTAATGATGCTTTAATTGTCTCTGTTCCCTTAATCTCATTGGAATGCATAGAGCATTCATTTTGATACATACAGCATTTGGGAATTAAATGGTTAACTTCAAACCGTAGTTAACTGTAGTTTACTTTTAGCTGCTATTCTTGGGTAACCTTGTGAATTTTTGTTGTTGTTGTTTTTGTTTTCCAGATACAGAACGTGATCTTTCGAACTGGATTAAAGCAACTTGTTGATATTTTTATTTATACGTTTTAATTTTTGTACTTGACTGGAAGTGCCATGAAAAAAATTGCATATTGCAAGGTGGTCCTTGCCACCTCTTTGGTTTGGGTCCTTGTGGATATGTTTCTATTGCTGTATTTCAGTGAATGTAACAAATGTGATGATAAAAAAGAACGAGGTCTGCCTGCTGGAGATGGTGAGTTTTCTACCTTTTAAACATTCTTTTAAACATCTGAATCCTTTTATTCCCTGACACCACTCCCCCTCCCCCCAGTCCCCCTCCTCGGTGTAGTATAGCATCAGCTTTTAGGTGTTGTGGAATATTGGATGTTCCTTTGAATGACTGGGTGCTGGAGCATGGTGCTTGAGGTGTATATTGCACACTGATATACTTCAGATACAGAATTCTAGGCACTAATGTGTATATATACAAAAAAGAAAGCAGCTATGCATCAAGTAGTTCAGGAATGTAAGCTATGTTAATATAGTCTATGTTCTAAATTTCCACCAGTGAAGAAGCAAAAAATCAAAAACCCAACAACCTAAACAACCAAAACCAAGCCAAAATTTGTTTGCCCAGTGACTAGAGCAAGAGGGAGCAATGAATCATAGAATCATAGGGTCATTTTGATTGGAAAAGACCTTTAAGGTTTAGAGTCCAACCAATCACTCTCTCTATCAAGTCTGGTGCTAAACTATCTTTCTTAGTACCACATCTATGCAGCTTTTAAACACCTTAAGGGATGGTGATTCAGCCATTTCCCTGGGGAACCTATTCCAGCATTTGATAACCCTTTCAGTGATGAGGTTTCTTCTGTCATCAAATGTAAACCTTCCCTGGTCAACTTCACACAATTTCCTCTTGTCCTATCACTTGGTGCTATGGAGAAGTGAATGACAACCACCTCGCTGCAACGTTCTTTCAGGTAGTTCAACAGTGTAATATAAATAAATTAATGAAAATAACTAGAATAAATTTTTATGTACAAGTGACAAATATGAGGGAGGGTGAGTTAGAGCTGTATCATTCAGTACTGAGGTATTCAGATTAACTTTCAGTTTTCCTACTGCCATCTTAGTTTTTGGAGCACCTGCTAGACGAGCTTTGCTTTGGTTGGTTTTTTTGAACGCCAGTGCTATCCATGTTGCCAATTTTATTTTAGAGACATCATCATAGTAGATCACATGGGAGAAATGGTTGGTGTAGGGAGAATTCTCATCTCTGCAATGTCTAGGCATAGGCATATGGAATTACAAGAAGCTGCCATTTCTGGTTCCCGTGAAATATCTAATTTTGTAGTATGGTGTTTCCCATTGGAAAGGCAAGCTGTGTCTTTCACTGCCTTATGCATGCTGTGTTATGTTTCATTGCTCCTGTAAAAAAATGTAAGTTTTCTAATCAGTGTTAAATTAATGCACATTTTCCTTGGTTAATCCAAACTGACTTGTAGTAAGGTATGTGGGAAAATATATTTGCTAGAAACCATGGCTGTAGTGTGGTGGCACAGTCCTGGCTGAAGGCTACCAAGGTCAATCTATCACCTCCTTTCTTAGATGGACAGGGGAGAGAGAAAATACAACAAAAGTGCAGGAGTCGAGATAGAAGCAATTTAATGAAATGCAAAGCCAAAGCAAAGGCTGTGCGTGGAAGCACAAGCAAACGAAGACGATAACTCTCTACTTCCCATCAACTCCCAGGAAGCAGGGCTCCAGAGGACAGATGCCGCCAATGGATTTCCCGCACACTGCCTTCTTTCACATAGCTTAGATATCTGAGCTGACATCATATGGCATAGAATACCCCTTTGGGCAGTTTGGCCCAGCTGGCCCAGCTGTGTTACCTCCCAAGACCTTGCCCACCCCTCAGTGTACTCTTGGGGCAAGGGAATGTTGGAAAAGTACAGCCTTGGTGCTGGGTTCAGTGGTAGCCAAAACACTGCTGTGTTATCAACATGCAGCTAGAGCACTGCAAAACTGTGTGGAGATGAGGGAACCAAAAGCACAAGCACTTAACAGGATGTGAATAAGAAAGCTGAAGTGGAGATGTGTTTGGAAAAGGGAGCCTGGTATGTGGGCTGGGTAGCAGGGGGCTGGGTGATACTGGAAGAGGGATAATTGGAATATAGTGACTGTAAGTTATTTGGGATTATTTTGATGTAGGGTTAAGCCTTTGCCCACCTCCTCCATCATGGTGGTATAAGACAGTAGTAGCTTCAGGAGGTAGACTGGAGAAGTGGGGTCAGAACACCTGGAAGTGTTGGTTCCAGCATCCGTCTGTGGGAGCTGAGATGGAGCTTGTGCTTGTCATGGCCGATACTGTTGATCCTTCTCCCCACTGTGACCACTCCAGAAAGTGGGAGTAGGTCGAGGGAACCTCTCTCCAGTGCTCAGTTCTGAGGTTTTCTCACCTGTGGGGAGCTAGCCATCTGACCTGAATGGTGTGCACTCCTTGCTCAAGCTGTCACAGATGCTCTTTCTATTGCCACTTTCTTCTAAGTGGTGGCTTGCTTTTTGTAATTCCTGATGACTCATCAGTCAAATTCAGACAGTCATTGTTGTTGATGGAAGATTGTTTTTGTAAGTTTAAAGGTTGCTAAGAGCTGGAGAGAAAAATCACTGAACTGTAGTAAGCATCATCAGTGTTATGTAATATTTTTTTCCCAAAGGTACACTTCATAGGATAGCTAGCTGAGCACCGTTGTTTCCAGAGGGGGGCAGTACTGTGGTTTTATTAATAAAGATTTTTTGTGTGTGTAGCTCTGTCTTACTTCGGTAGGAATCCTGTATGTCAGCTCTGAGATCTCGACTTAAATGAAGATCAAATGATTCATTCCTTCCTTATCCCCAGTTACAGTCTTCTTAAAGTTATGACTGCAAAGGAGCTTCAGCTTTGGCACTTGGTGCAGATTCTAAATAAGCTTCCAAACTAATCCATGTTCAAGACCTTGTTTTCTGAATTCAGAGCATTTTGGTAAAGACAGAATCTCTAAGTTGTGATTTGAATATCTTCATCTGCATAAAAAATTCTGAAGAAGAAAAATGAACAGCCTCAAGATACAAAACTCTGATTTAACTTTTGAAAATAGAAACTGTTCTTATAAATCAATCTTGTCCTGTCATGGCTGAATTGAGTGTCAAATACAACACTTCTCTGAAATTTTACCTATCTAAATGGCTTTCTTTCATTTATAATGATTCCTTCAAAGGTGACGAGACTTTCTTTTGGTCAGTTTGTCACTGTTGTGGTTCCTAATGATGTGTCATGGAAGAATCCATCCCTTTAAATTCTGAAGTATCTGTTTTTCATCAGACATGTTGCCTGACAGAAAGAAATTTGTAGTCAATTAAGAGTTCCTTAGTTTTAACAAAGCCCTGGAAAGAGACCCAGCCCCCTTTGAAACTGATGCTTTACTGATACAAATGAGACATGTCTGGAAAAACATTACTTGATTTCTGGTTGGGCAGGTGATGATGGAGTAATTTGTATAGCTCCAAAACCTGTAAATTAAGTTTCTGGTTGTTAGAAGTATGTCAGCAGTAAGTGCTTACAGACATCTAAAGGACTTTATTTTTTTTTCATAGCTAAATAGCAAAAGAAGTGTGGTGGTGTGAATTTTGGACAAAATATTGGTCATTTTAGGCGCATGTTACTGGTTTGTGCTTATATGAAAACTACATGTTTTTGTGGGAAAACATATTAACATAAATTCAGAAACCTGAAAGAAGATGGTTAACTTTCCAAGGAAAATAATGTCTCTGCCTGCAGTGCAAGCTTGACAGTCTTGGCATTTAGTGAGTTCTGTAAAATATCTGTTGGAAAATGGGTTTTTCAGCAGGAGAAGAGAGTATTTAAGTAAAATGTGCTATCAAATAGTGCATATTTGATAACGAAATTAAAAAACTCTACTGATGACTTTGTGGAATTTGCACACCTGGATTCAACTAATCTGCTAAACTAGCATCTAACAAAAAGATCTACAAATGTGAAAGATGAGTTTTCGGTTACTTTAGGTTAGTCCAAGTTAAAAAACAACTGGCAGTGTAAATGAAAAAGGAAGGGTTTTTTTCCTTTCTTCTAAATAGCAAAAATAGTAGGGTTAGACATTCACTCTTCGGAATCCTGAAAAACATGGTGAATATAACTATATTCTGGTAATTTTGTTTAATCATCTTAACCACCTTGAACACTCATCATTTAATAATATTTTTTCCAAGTGATACAAAGTTACAATACCCAATGTAATAAACCCAAGCCGAATCCATAAAATTAAGCCCAAATCATTGCTGCCATATATTCTGTAATTTTATGTTAATTAACCCCAACAGGTACAAACTCTAGTTTAAAAAGTTATGCAATTGCAGATTGTGTGTTCACCCATACTTTCTTAAGAGGCAAACATTCAGAGCAAGCTGCTTGCTCATTTTAGCCCATGGTTAAAACAAGCACCTGTGTTTGCTCAATATCTGCTTGGACATACACCGAAACCTAATAGAGTAAGTACGGATGTCTGGCTGGCAGCTCCTAGAATTGTGTGACTTAAGCAAGGCAGTCGAGGTGAGTTTGGTAAAAAGAAACCATCTCTGTGGGAGGATTTTCTCTGCTGTTACTGTGTGAATGCAAGAGCAGTTGCTTCAGGTATTTGACAGACCGTTTCTCAAGGAACACATTGTGCTTGTGACCGATTAACGCTAAATTGAAGCTAGCGAAGTGCTTCGGTTATCAGCAAGTATGTATCTTAAGTGCTGGTGTTCTGGCAAAGATAGCAGGCTTGACGCTTTGGGGCTGTTTTATTCTTTATATGGCTGTTTCCTTTTGGCATAAGCTTGAATTACACTGTGCTGTCCTAGATGTGCATTAAAGGTAATTTGAAGCTAGGTTTATTACTGAGGGCTTTGGTGCCCTTACTTTAGAATATTTCCTGTTCTTCTGTTTAGATCTTAAATGTTTCTTAACTAAAACTGAATTTGTAAAATAGTAATATATTTCAAATTCAGTATTCAAGCACTTAAGACATTTCAGTTCAGGAGGAAACTAAAGGGGTATTTGTAAAGAGAATGCAGCATAGGAGTTTTTAAATGTTTTATTGTTTTGTTTAAAATCTCGAATAGTTCAAAGAATCTAGATTCTTTTTCTCCTTGTCTCCCTCATCAGTTTGATCAGATACTTGCTATTTAAGTTTTCTTTGGTTTAAACATGTCAAGTGTTAACTGTTTCTGTTTTGAGTAGCAATATCAAACTGCAGACTGTAATTTGGTTGACTAAAATAATGCTAGTAAACCCAAGACAAACTATTTCATGCTCCCAAGTATGAAAACTTGTTTTCACTGCCAAAACCTTGTGAATTAGAACTGTGGTTTAAACAGGAATGCTCCTATAGTGCAGGATAATATATAAACAAACAAAAGTAAGCATTAAAGTAGTTACCAACATTTTATATATTCTTAGTTCCAGAACCCATACAAAAACCACATGAAGGACCTGGAGAGATGGGGAAGCCTGTGGTCATTCCAAAAGAGGAGCAAGAAAAAATGAAAGAAATGTTTAAAATCAATCAATTTAATTTAATGGCAAGTGAAATGATTGCACTCAACAGATCTTTACCTGATGTCAGGTTAGAAGGGTAAGTGCTTTATGTTTTATTGAAAATATACTTTACTTAAATGATGAATGTGCAAAGTATGACCCAGACCAGGAATTTTGTTCTGTAGGATATTTCTGTTGAAGTGTCCAGTTCTGGGCCCCTCAGTTTAGGAAGGCGGTTGACTTGCTGGAACGTGTCCAGAGAAGGGCAACGAAGTTGGTGAGGGGTTTGGAACACAAGCCCTATGAGGAGAGGCTGAGGGAGCTGGGATTGCTTAGCCTGGAGAGGAGGAGACACAGGGGTGACCTTCTTGCTCTCTACAACTCCCTGAAGGGAGGTTGTAAACAGGCAGAGGTTGGTCTCTTCTCCCAGGCAGCCAGCACCAGAACAAGAGGACACAGTCTCAGGCTGTGCCAGGGGAGGTTTAGGCTGGATGTTAGGAAGAAGTTCTATACAGAGAGAGTGATTGCCCATTGGAATGGGCTGCCCAGGGAGGTGGTGGAGTCAATGTCACTGGAGGTGTTCAGGAGGAGACTTGATGGGCTGCTTGGTGCCATGGTCTAGTTGTTTAGGTGGGTTGGATTGGTTGATGGGTTGGACGCGATGATCTTGAAGGTCTCTTCCAACCTGGTTTATTCTGTTCTATTCTAAAAGTAGGAAGATTTTCTGTATGTGCAGTATTTGTAAAATAAGGTTGGACAGCAGAAACTAGTGTAATTAACTTTGAAACTGCTTACAAGAATGAGTCCTCTTTGAGGAACAGAAATGAATTTGGTTGAAGGAAAACCAAATTAAGTTAAGGCTTGACATTTCAGGAAGAAATTATATTGATTTGAAAAATTCAGGCACTCCTTGTTAGTGAGGCAAGCTAGAATTCTGCATCTTACAAATGAGAAAAAACATATTGTAAGAAGTATTTTAGATGTTTCTTACCTAATAAAATGGGCAAAGCCTCATTTAGATTGAGTTATGTTTTCTAATATCTGTTTGCTTTGGTTATGGTCTTGCCTCTGAAATACTGATCCTTTCAGAGCTATTTGAATCATAAGTAATTAAAAATAAAGTTGTAGACTTGTTTTAAACAAAGTTAATATTGGTTTACGCTTCTGGGGCTACTCTGTGTGGGTAGGTGGTGATTTCCCTCATCACCACATCCTCTTCCTTATGAAATAAATAAAGCTCATGAAACAGTGTTTCTTCAGTTACCTATATTCTCCTGCAAGTATCAGATGCTATATAAAACCCATTTCTTTAGAAACTCTGCTGTTTCTTTTGTGTACAGAAGGCCTACCTGCTGCATTGTTTTCATTCCCTACCTCAGAAGATAATATTAGAAGAATGAGATAAAGCTCTGACTACTTTTCATTGTTACTGAGTGGTTAAAGAGCTGGTTTTGTAGGTACTTTGATCTCCTAGAACAAATGTGATTCAGCGTAGCATGTGAGCTCCTCCTAGGAACTGAGCCATCTGTTTTTTCAAATACGATTTTGTGTGTTGCATTAATGTAAATTTTCAATTTATTTTCTTATACCTATTATTAATCAGATTTTATGGTCACTAGTTGCCTGTTTATATAGTGGAAGAATGTGGATCATGAATTTTCAGGGTTTTCTTTAGAACGGATGTCTTTTGGGGAAGTTAAACACTTTCTGATCGTGGTCGGGACCGCTTGGCATTTATGCAGATTGCTGCAGTCTCTGCCCCCGTGCTTGTACTCTCTATGGGATGAGAAATTGCCTCACTGTAAAGTGGTGACTTCCACTGGTTGAGAGCTTGTAATTAGCCTTCTCAGCTTTTAGCTGAGGCGACTTTGTCAAAGCTGGAATGCTAATTTGTGATGATTTCTGAAAGACTGGAATGGAAGGAATTAACAAAGCTTTGGAAAAATAATAGTTACCAACAATTGGCTATTTGGAAGGCAAATATGAGTGATTTTTTGTTATTACTCTGGAAATACGGAGGAAGCTAAATGACATCATCTGTTTATCAGCATTCATGTTGGAAAACTTGCATATATATGCATCTATCTCCTACCATTTTTATAGTGTAAGCATGAAGATAATAAAATAAATTGGTGGATGTAAAATGCTGACTCAATCATAAGCTTTTTGAAGTCTAGACTAAGAATTAGTGAAAAACAGAAAGAGATATTGTTATAAATTATTAAAAATATGTTACCTAAGCATTACTCAAGCTTTTTGCAGACAAATGAAGTTACAGTTTTAAAGTGAAGTTGAGCTATAGGCATTATTTTGTCTTGCACATCTGGCCATGCTCTACAATTACCATGCTTTACAGCAAGATATGAATTGCAAACTTTTAAATGTTGCATTTGATTCTTTTTTCTGCTTGTACAGATTCAAACAGTATCACAATACTGTGTGTGAAAGTGGAATCTTACAATAAAGTTTTAGATAAGGTGTCAGGACAGAGTTTGGCAGATGAGCTGCCAAGCCGCTCTCCATCATATTCCACCAGTCCTGGCTGACCGGTGAGGTCCCAGATGAATGGAAACTGGCCAATGTGGTCCCCATCCACAAGAAGGGACAGATGGAGGAACCTGGAAAGTCCAGGCCTGGCAGCCTGACCTCAGTGCCAGGGAAAATGATGGAGCAGATTATCTTGGCGGCAATAACTGCACACCTGCAGGATGGCCAAGGGCTCGGGTCCAGCCAGCATGGATTCAGGAAGGGCAGGTCCTGCCTCTCCAACCTGATCTCCTTTGATCAGGTAACCCACCTGGTGGACGTGGGGAGGCCTGTGGATGTGGTCTACCTGGACTTCAGCAAGGCCTTTGACACCATCCCCCACAGCAAACTGCTGGATAAGCTGTCAGCTCGTGGCTTGGACCGCAGCACTCTGTGCTGGGTTAGGAACTGGCTGGAGGGCCGAGCCCAGAGAGTGGTGGTGAATGGTGCCACCTCCAGCTGGAGGCCAGTCACCAGTGGCGTCCCCAGGGATCAGTGCTGGGCCCCATCCTCTTTAATATCTTCATTGATGATCTGGATGAGGGGATTGACAGTCATCAGCAAGTTTGCAAATGACACCAAGTTGGGAGCAGATGTCGATCTGTTAGAGGGTAGAAGGGCTCTGCAGAGGGATGTTGCCAGGCTGGACAGATGGGCAGAGTCCAACAGGATGGCATTCAACAAATCCAAGTGCCGGGTGCTGCACTTTGGCCACAGCAACCCCATGCAGAGCTACAGGCTGGGGTCGGAGTGGCTGGAGAGCTCCCAAACAGAGAAGGACCTGGGGGTGCTGATTGACAGCTGCCAAACATGAGCCAGCAGTGTGCCCAGGTGGCCAAGAAGGCCAATGGCATCCTGGCCGGCATGAGGAACAGTGTGGCCAGCAGGAGCAGGGAGGTCATTGTGTCCCTGTACTCTGCATTGGTTAGGCCACACCTTGAGTCCTGTGTCCAGTTCTGGGCCCCTCAGTTTAGGAAGGACATCGAGACACTTGAACGTGTCCAGAGAAGGGCAACAAGGCTGGGGAGAGGCCTTGAGCACAGCCCTGTGAGGAGAGGCTGAGGGAGCTGGGGTTGTTTAGCCTGGAGAAGAGGAGGCTCAGGGGAGACCTCATTGCTCTCTACAACTGCCTGAAGGGTGGTTGTAGCCAGGAAGGGGTTGGCCTCTTCTCTCTAGCAACCAGCACCAGAACAAGAGGACACAGTCTCAAGCTGTGCCAGGGGAAGTTTAGGCTGGAGGTGAGGAGAAAGTTCTTCACTGAGAGTCGTTCCTCATTGAAATGTGCTGCCCGGGGAGGTGGTGGAGTCGCCGTCCTTGGAGGTGTTCAAGAGGGGATTGGACGTGGCACTTGGTGCCATGGTCTAGTCATGAGGTCTGTGGTGACAGGTTGGACTCAATGATCTTTGAGGTCTCTTCCAACCTTGGTGATACTGTGAAAAAATGTTTATTTACTGTGTGCATTTTTAGTAGATTTTGAGAGAAAAATGATCTCCAAAAAGCTCCCCGTTTTGTTGTTTTTCTGTATGTTCTGTAAGGTCACACTGAGTAAGGAGCTGGGGCGCGTGGTAACATTTGCGCAGCAAATTCGAGAACAGTACTGTGTTTGCAAGGCAGAGGTATCTCAATCCACATGTGTATGTTAATACTGCTGTCCAAGAACACTGTAGCCATTTTCAAAGTTCTGAAAAGTATAAGTGTGTTCCAGTGTTGTATCTGTGTCCTATGGATGGATTTATCTGATTAGTCAAAATACTCACATGGTGAGAAACACTTTCTGCCGTGTTAGTGGAGATGATCTTCTGCAAATTGTTCTGTGTCCTTGCTAATATGGAAACAGTGTGGGGAGGAGAATGGGCAATTTCAAATCATTTCATACGGTGGCTTTGTGCTTAAAGCAGAGCTTCAGGTACAACTCAAGCAAGGTTTTGAAGGAGGAGGATATGTTCAGAGACACAGCAGTTCAGCCTGCAGGTATTTTCTTCTCAGGTTTTGTTGGTTTCTTCTTTTCATGGTGGGAGGGAGGAAGATGTGACTTCTAAGTCCTGTAATTCTTCAGCATGTCAGTTCTGAAATACAGAAGTCTGTAAAAGTTTTGCCTAACTGTTAATCATGGAACAGCTGGTGGAATTGGGTGTGCCAGGACCAATTTGCCATGTGCTTTTAGTGGAGATGGCACAACCTGTCAGCTGGAGAGCAGCTTTTGAAGTAGTCTACATTACCTTTCACATTCATTTCTAGTTCTGTCAAACTGTCATCTGTGTAAAGACAAGTACACTTGTGTACCAGCTCAGTCCTCAAGTGTTCATAAGTTAATCTCTGTAGATGATGCACTCTGGGCAAGACATTTGGTCAAAAAATTTCATTTTCGTACTGGAAGAACAAACACGTGAGCTGTTTGAGTAACTTCTAGGAACTTCTCTGTCTCGGGGAACTCCTCAGTACGAGACAGCTACAGAAGCTGAAATTTATGTTCTGCTGAGCTGTGCCCAGTCATATTTAACAGGTTTATATTTATTTGTAGTATTTCACATAACATTACTGAGGCACATAGATGCCTTTAAAATCATTGATGTGTACGTGATTGCTGGTCGATTTTGTGTCTGTAAGCAAGAGCGTTACTCTGCTTACTCATTATCCCACCTGAACAGCTTAACAGCAAAAGCTACACCAGAAGTAATTTTTTTAGCCTGTATACTTCCCACAGTCTGGACTCTGGAATGTACTAATGTAACTAACAAATGTAACTGGAGCAGCTGGAGATAGCTTATTTGGGTTTCAGTTGTTAATAGAATTATTCTTACAAGCATGTACTGTCTTGGTCTGTGAATCAGGAAGGAGGAGTATGGATAGCTTGGGATACCTCAGCAAGCCTTTGAAAGGCTGCAGGTTCTGTAAAACTCAGCATAGTAGTTCTTCCTTGTCATTTTATTCCTTAATTGGCCTGTTTTGGCCAGAATTAAGGGTACCTTAGTTTGGCGTAACATTTGTGATATTTTAACTGTCCTTTTCTCAACGTCTGCATTCAGGAAGTAGATGAATGAGGGTTCAAGTGATAGAGGTAGTGTTAGGGTATAGTCAGAGTTTTTAGCAAGGTGGCCTTTCATATTTAAATAAAGTGGGTGTAAATTCATGTAGCCTATTACTTCAGCCACTTAATAGAAAAGTAAGATTCAGGTCTCTGAGGCCTTTATGTGTAAGTAGTATAGTAATGTGACCAGTTTAGGCTATTATTGAAGGCTTTTTGCCAAGTCTACCTGTCGGGGGTTGGGAGACCAACCACAGGCAAAAGAGAAGACTCAGGCAAATGTATTGCAAACATGGTGGAAAGTTTAAATGAAAAAAAACAATGAAAGTTTTACAGAAAACCAAAAGCTCCATGACAAAGAGAGAGATACCCCAAAACATACCCAAGAACGTCCCATCCCCACCTGGGGGTACACCCAACCCCCCCAGGGCTCTTACTCCCCTCCCCCAACTCACGCCACTTTACCTAGGCAGCGGCGGGGGCCAAAAGAGGACCCTGCGCTGATGTATTATAGGGGAGCAGGGCATTATGGGAGTGGAATACCTGCTTTCCTGTGACCACCCCTGGGCTGGGCCCACCCCTTGGGACCTCCCAGGTGTGGCCTGTGCAGCAGCATCAGCCTAAACCACCACGCTACCCTTCTTAGTTGCTGCTATCAAGCTTGCTTACTTGGTTCCCTTCTCAGTTCCTTACTACCAAGTTGGGAGGAAGTAGAACAATTTTTTTGTCTGGTGTTAAAAAACATTATTCTAAGAAAGGTAGATAAATGTTGTGGAGTTTATAGCAATTATGCTGGGCTCTTTCTGAACAAGTCCTTCATGTGACTCATTCTGCCATCTCTTTGCTCAGAGGATCTATATTTAGATTTAGGCACCACTAGTTATGTGATACTGAGAAGCATATTGTTATGGGACTACAATCTAGTTTTCAGTTTGTAGTTTAAAAATTTATTGCTGGTTTTAAGCCTCCGATACATGTGAGAATACACTGTGGTTTGGAGTGCTAACTTCTCAAAACAAGCTGATTTCAGAATCATAGTATGACATGTTCATAAAGTTTATTTTCCTATAAATAGGTTTGAGTAAATCTATTTATAGCAGAACTAGTAAAGCCAGAAGACATGCAAGAGCATGCTCTTTGAACTCAAATGTGACATTGTATGGGTTTTTAAGTGACCATACTTGAAGTATTTACTTCTATGTGAGGCTTCTGACAGTGTGCTCTCTTTCTGTAAATTAATTTAACATAGGAGAAAAGCGAAGGTGGTGGTTTTGTACTGCATACAGTCTGGTGTAAATGTGGACTTCATCCAGAAGAAGTCTTCTCACTGCTTCTGTTGATACTTATCTGATGATTGTGTAGCCTTGGCATTCACTGGCTGGATGGAGGATTGCACGTGAAAAAGGGGAAAAACCTGTGTGTTGTTGAGCCCACAGCTGCACCAGATGGAATGGCATGGAATGGCAGATGGAATCCAATGGCATCCTGGCCTGTATTAAGAATAGTGTGGCCAGCAGGAGCAGGGAGGTCATTGTGCCCCTGTACTCTGCATTGGTTAGGCCACACCTTGAGTACTGTGTCCAGTTCTGGGCCCCTCAGTTTAAGAAGGACATCGAGACACTTGAACGTGTCCAGAGGAGGGCAACAAGGCTGGTGAGAGGCCTTGAGCACAGCCCTGTGAGGAGAGACTGAGGGAGCTGGGGTTGTTTAGCCTGGAGAAGAGAAGGACCAGGGGTGACCTCATTGCCCTCTACAACTACCTGAAGGGTGGTTGTGGACAGGAGGGGGTTGGTCTCTTCTCCCTGGCAACCAGTACCAGAACAAGGGGACACAGTCTCAAGCTGTGCCAGGGGAGGTTTAGACTTGAGGTGAGGAGGAAGTTCTTCACTGAGCGAGTCATTCGTCATTGGAATGGGCTGCCCGGGGAGGTGGTGGAGTCGCCGTCCCTGGAGGTGTTCAAGAGGAGACTGGACATGGCACTTGGTGCCATGGTCTAGTTGTGAGGTCTGTTGGGACGGGTTGGACTTGATGATCCTTGGGGTCTCTTCCAACCTTGGTTATACTGTGATACTGTGAATGTGGCCTAAAAAAAGTATCTTTGGGAAGTGCATATTAAAATCCTTGTGAGATCACACGGATTTCAATAACTCCATACAAGGTGACATGCTGTGTGAAATTTTGGTATTCATTTAGTTCAGGTCATAGTGATGTAAAAGATAATTAAAACAACAACAAATTTGTCAACATAGGAGGGACTTCAGAGGTTGATTCAGTGCTTTGTCACACGCTAAAAGTCCAGGCTGTTAATTAACCTGGCATTTGTAATTTGTGGGTCTGATCACCAGCAGTGTCGCTTTCAGTGGTGTCACGCTGGCAGTCTGAAAGCAAGGGACTTGAGAATTCTTTCAAGCAGGAATATTTTTGTCATCTGGCTTTTGTAGTGCATGTAACTTGTTACTGGTCCAGTGTAGAATCAACATTTGGAATTGTTCTTGTTCTTGCTGTCTTAATGATTTAGCTGGAAAAAAATTAACCGTAAATCATTTCCCTAGAGAAAGTTTAGAGGGACAAATTTCACTTTAAAATCTTACTTCCTGTAAGCACTTTCACTGTAACTTTTTTCTATATAGACATATACATATATACACATTCATATATGCATACATGTATTTGTATTACAGACACACACAGAGAAAAAATTGGCAATCTCATTCTTAGTTATGAGTGTCTTCCATTTTGGATGAGCAGCCATATCCTGAACTGTATTCAAATAGGTAGGTCAGGTATGGATAATGGCTTGTCTAGGGATCTTGAGGTTCAATTTTCAGTGTTTGAGGACAGAATTATTCTTGCTTCTGTCACAAGATGCTTTCCAGTGACCACTTTCAGGACAGTAGTCAATTGCAGCTAACTATTTTTGTGAAATTCTGCTTGAATTCTGTAACCACAATGGTTTTAAGGACCATTTTGGATTTTGTTTCCAGGGTCTAAAGAAGATTTCTACTTGACTCATGAGATAATGCGACCTTTCTTATTTCCAAATCTTTGAGATCAGAAGAAAGGAAAATTTCATACTCTTGATGTCAGGTAAATTATGTAATAACTATTGAAGGCAGATATTACGCAGACTGGATGGAAATGTTTAAATAATAAAGGATTTGCCAGCATTCAGGTCACCTGTTCAGAAAGATTAATTTGAGTTATGATATGAATTACAGAAATGAAGATTCCCTCTTTCTAAACTAATCTGCTCTGATTTGATTGGAAGAAGCAGCTTCAGGAGCAGCATGAAGTGTTGAAGCAACCTTTTCTGCACTTTTCTCCTTATGCAGCCACATGACAAAGCTGTGGTTCACTGCAAAGTCTGTGTAGTGAAAAGTGGTTTGGCATGTTACAACAGTCATTCTGTCTGGAAATGTAGGTCAGTCTCAGTGGTCTCAGGGTGTCTCAGTCTTGCTTCAAAACTGATTTAAGTAGAGAGGAGTTTTTGCATTCGGCATAGCTGTTCCTCATCTTTGTTCCGTTAACTTTATTGCGGTCTATAACTTACAGCAAAACAGGCAGGTAAACAATGGAGCACTGACATTTTATGGCACTGCAGTGATGTTCATCAGATATTGGTAATTAAAGTCTGAGGTTTTGTGAGAGGAGGTCAGATTTTCTTCTCTATCAATCTTGCATGAGCTTTGGTAACCTTAATAGAACATAAACATATGTTTTCCAGGCAAAGGATATTGATGCTAACATCCCAGAAACTCCCAATACATTTTAATACTGAAGAGTATATTGTTTGTACTGCATCAGTAATATTAAACAGATTTATTACAAGACCTGTGCTGTGTAGCATTTCATCAGAATTTCAGCTCTAACCCTATCTTCCGCAAGACTGGGGTCATTCTTTTGTCAGATGTAAGTTCTGGGATGCAGTTTGTTTATAACTTCAGATCATAGTTATAATTGTTGTTTGTAGTATGCAAGACAGAAGATTGTACTACATCTGTAGGATGGCTAAATATATTTCCCTCCCTCCCCCAATCTGTTGCTTGTACAGCTTTGAAAAACACATCAGCACTGCATTACCATACTGCAGATATGAGCTTCAGTCTGAGTTCCACTGGGTTTCCCCACCTGAGCTACTTAGCTCACATTAGACACATTTGATTGAGTTCCACCTCTGTGCTTTATCAGAGCACTTTGGTCTGCATATGCTGGGCTAGTTTTTGAGCTGAATTAGTAAATGTGCCTTTTTCCTGTGCAAGGCTGATGGAATCTGGGAGTAAAATTGGCATAACATTGTATGTAAGAATTCTATCCAAAAAAAAAGTTCCACTGATTCTTTGTTCTGTCATTGCTCCTCTGTGGAGAATAACCTGTTGACAGCATCAGAAGGGACAGAGATATGCCCTGTAATACTTAGAAATCTAGCATTTATTTCATATGCAGAATACAATTAGGAAATAATCTTTCTATTTTGTCTCAGTGAATGAGGTTTCTCTCACTGCATAAACATTATGGTAGTGTGATTCCCTACAAAATCTCTAGCCTGTTTGTAGGTTTTTTGGAGTGTGTTGCTTTAGCCTAAATAAAGTATTTAAGAGCTATCAGGATGTTAAATCCTGGTTTACTACGTCACTTTCAAAAGTTATTTGGCGTGACAGGTTATTCAGCAAACAGATCACTGCTAACATTGTCAATATTTGTCTTCCACTGTATGGCAGTATTACATGTATCACTCAATCTTGGGGGTTAGGAATAATTTCTGAGTAAATTGATCTATGAATACAGTTTTGTAGTACGGATAATGTCAAATGCTATTCTGTGATAAGATGGCTGCACGGATGCATTTTTTAAGGTAGTCTTTGATGTGTTTGTCATAGTTCCAACAATAAACTGAAAAGAGTGACGTTAGGATAGCAAAGGGTTGGTGTAATGAGTTCTTGGCGTCTCTGCATCTCAGGAGCCAATGCCTATAGTGGGTATGCCTTACTGATCTCTAAGTCAGACGCAGAGCAGAGCAGATAGGTATCAGAATTTTTATTTTCTGATGAATAGAAATGATGAAAGATCTTCTGAGATTGCCTGGTAGATTTCTCCTGTCCCTACAGTGTTTAAGTACCTTTCTCTCTTGCCTTCGCTAGTGTGAGTTTTGTCAGATGTGGAGGAAGGTTGAGAGTACAGGCTGTGGTGTTGTAGAAAGCACAAAATTAAGAGTTGTCTTTTTTTACAGGATTGTGATGAAGCAGCAATAAAACTCTGAGATTTAATGGCTCAATTTGAACAGAATTGCCTTACTTGATGTCTCTTAAGTTATTTTTGTAGTGATTCCTGTGGACGGTTTGTACCCGGGCTGAAAGCAGTTTATTGGGAGGGTGTTCATGTATTCAAGTAATTTTCAAGGGGCTATACAGTATCACTAAATAGAATTCTCTTTGAGATTTTTCTTTTCTGAACATCTCCCTGTCTAAAATATGCAGAGCCTCTATATAATACTCACCTAGCACCTTCACAAAAAACTGTCGTAACAAAGAAGCATAACACAACTCGTTACCTTGGCCTTCCATTGTAAAAATGTGTAATCAATTAAAACCTTTGAAACCAGGCTGGCTGCAAGGTGGTAGGGACAACAGCTTGTACTTATTTTGCTGTCAGTGTTCTTTGTTAGCAATATGATAGATATGTATGCCAGGATCTGTCCTACTTCCTGTGCTTTTAACCCATTAAACTTAAGTTCAAATTATGAAAGCCTTCTGCCTGTTACACTGCCTTGTGGTCTTGCAAAGATAGAGGCCTAGGAGTAACCATGTAGTGACAAGGAACTTAGGTCAAGATGTTCTTGGCATATGATACAAAATTGCAAATCTGTGAAATTTTGGGAAGCATCTTACAGAGGTCAGGGCAGAGTCATGCCCTGAGAGTCCTGTGGCTCCTTCATAAAAGAACTTCTTTACAAACTATATTTAAACTTGTTTTTTCTCAAATCTGAATCCGATGGGCCATTGAAACTCTTGGATGATTCTATTTCCTAATTCATTTTCTTTTTTATATCCTAGTTGCATGAAAACAATAAATTTAATATTAGGAAGGAATGCAAGGCTAATGCAGCTGAAGGTAGGCATTGCTGTGCATGAGCTGGGGACTTGCTATCTTGAGCACCAGAACATGTACATCAAGTGAAGCAGACTATGCTTTTTGGCCTGATCATGTTTTAACAGTCTTCTGTGTCTTTAGGTACTAGGGCAGTAAGTTCCTGCTTGCATTTAAAATACCGAACATTTTGGGGGAATTTCCACAATCTAAATTATATATGGAGTCACATTAGCCAAGAGTTTGCGTGGCGAGTGCTGTGGATTAAGCGAAGGATGATGCATTCCGTGTGAAGCAGACATTGCAGCTGCCATTTGGAGATGTTTAGCCTTCCTAATAGCATGCACTCAGTTTTAAAACTGTTTCAGGCGTGATCCAACAAAAGGAGCATAATGTATTAGTAGTTAATTAATATTCAAATCGTCCTTAATTCAGGCTGTGTCATACCCCTCTCGGTTATATACTGCTACTAAAGTTGCATAACTGTTGGTTGAATCTAATTATTTCTTTTATATTATATAATAAACCCTTTCTGGGATGGAAAACAAAAAGGATTCTTAATTTCAACGTTTGTTAGTAAGGGAAAAATGTGAAGTTTAAATAGAAGGTTAATGTTCTAATGGCAGGTGTCAGCTGTTCTGTTGTATTTGACTTAAGTTCCTAGGGGAGGAGTATATGTCAGCATTTTCAGAAGAAAAACCAGGGCATTTTATTTGTATGTATTCATAAAAATGTGCACAAATATAGCTAAAAGGTCTGTATTTAAATGGAAGTGAAAGGAGTATTAAAAATTGTACTACTGATTTGTTTTCATTATCCTGCCTGCATCAGTGAATCTTTCCAGAACAACTTTCCACCAGATACTTTATTAAGAATAGTATTCAAAGCTTTCAAGCCAGTCTGTCATGAAGCGCTGCTGTGTTTTGAATGGCAGCCTTTCACATACTGGTAAACACGCTAGTCTAGGGTCACTCTCAAATTGTTGCCTCAGAAGGGGTTGCTCTCTGGGAATGAGAATAGGCAAGTCATGTTATGCAAAGGAGGATGTTCATCTTCTGCAGGACAGGGCAGTGGGAACGCCAGCTGGAATGACTTGATCTAGGGGAGTGTGCCCCCTTTCCTTCCCCCCAAATTCCTGTAAGGCTTCCTCTTAGTGATAGAAGCTTCTCTTAAAAGATGGATCTTAATTGTTTTGACATATATGTCAGAGAGTGTAATAGTTTATAAACATGGGGCTTGGGTGGCTAATTCATAGAATCATAGAATCAATAATCTAATTCATGGATTTGAGTTCAGTAAAATAAAATCTTCAGTAAAACTGTTTAAAAAAGGGCAATACCAGAGATGACAGATTTCACATTACAACAGTACATGTGGGGAGACCTGTGGATGGAGTCTGCCTGGACTTCAGCAAGGCCTTTGACACCGTCCCCCACAGCAAACTCCTGGCCAAGCTGTCAGCCCATGGCTTGGACAGGAGCACACTGCGATGGGTTAGGAACTGGCTGGAGGGCTGAGCCCAGAGAGTGGTGGTGAATGGTGCCACATCCAGCTGGCAGCCAGGCACTAGTGGTGTGCCCCAAGGATCAGTACTGGGCCCCATGCTCTTCAACATCTTTATTGATGATCCGGATGAGGGCACTGAGTCCATCATCAGTAAATTTGCGGATGACACCAAGCTGGGGGCAGGAGTTGATCTGCTGGAGGGCAGAGAGGCTTTGCAGAGGGACCTTGACAGGCTGGACAGATGGGCAGAGTCCAAGGGCATGAGATTGAACACATCCAAGTGCCGGGTTCTGCACACTGGCCACAGCAACCCCATGCAGTGCTACAGGCTGGGGTCAGAGTGGCTGGAGAGCGGCCAGGCAGAGAGGGACTTGGGGGTGCTGGTTGGTGGTAGGCTGAACATGAGCCTGCAGTGTGCCCAGGCAGCCAAGAGGGCCAATGGCATCCTGGCCTGCATCAGGAGCAGGGAGGTGATTCTCCCCCTGGACACTGCACTGGTTAGGCCACACCTTGAGTCCTGTGTCCAGTTCTGGGCCCCTAAGTTTAGGAAGGATGTTGACTTGCTGGAACGTGTCCAGAGAAGGGCAACGAAGTTGGTGAGGGTTTGGAACACAAGCCCTATGAGGAAAGGCTGAGGAAGCTGGGGTTGCTTAGCCTGGAGAAGAGGAGACTCAGGGGTGACCTTCTTGCTCTCTACAACTCCCTGAAGGGAGGTTGTAGACAGGCAGAGGTTGGTCTCTTCTCCCAGGCAACCAGCACCAGAACAACAGGACACAGTCTGAAGCTGCACCAGGGGAGGTTTAGGCTGGAGGTTAGGAGGAAGTTTTACACAGAGAGAGTGATTGCCCATTGGAATGGACTGCCCGTGGAGGTGGTGGAGCCACCATCACTGGAGGTGTTCAGGAGGAGACTTGCTGGGGTGCTTGGTGCCATGGTGTAGTTGATTAGGTGGTGTTGGATGATAGGTTGGACACGGTGATCTTGAAGATCTCCAACCTGGTCTGGTCTATTCTATTCTATTCTATTCTATTCTATTCTATTCTATTCTATTCTATTCTGTATTCTGTGGCCACCCCAATAAGGTATTCATGGTGAGTGACCCATTATTATTACTTTTCACAGAAAACTGCTAACAGACTTCTCTCAATTTTTTTAGAAATGCTTGATCAAAAGCTAGAGGAGCAATTGTTTGGATTGTATGACTGCCGAATCTGAAGGTTTGCAATCAGACACTAACTTCCTTGTCTAAGGAGCAGTGCAGCAGAAGGAATACAAGATAAAGAATTTGGTTTTCAAGTGGGAAAATAGACTGAAGAATTGACAACAATGGGGGCAAATTATTTGACTTATGGTTAAATTTATCATCTGAAATTCATAGCTGCAAAGGTTTAGTGCAAGGGCTAAACCACCTGCTCCCCCAACACAAAAGTGAGGGGAAGTGTAACACACACAACTCACAGCTGAGACAAAAAGATTGGAGTCTTATTGTAACATAAGATATCATAAGCACAATATGTAATTACCTTAGCTAATCATCTAATCTAAATGTACAATACATGATTACCTTAGCTTATCCTATTTGCAGAAGCAGCACAGTAAAATACACAGGGGGGGAGAAGGGGAAACCAGCATAAACCAGAAAGCCAAAACCCAACAGCTACCTGACTCCTACTCTTTCTGCTGCCACCCCTGCAGAAATTAGACCATAGCCAAGAACCAGAACCCAGAAGCAGCAACTGGAACAGGAAGCCTCCCATATTGCAATCTGAACTTCAAGCCCCATAATACTTTGCTCTAGGTAGCACTTTCCTCTTTTTGAAGCCGGTATGAGTGCAGCTCGGTATGAATAGCAGCGGCAGGTCCAACTCAATCCGTGACACTAGTGCTTTTGTGAATCTTATTTTTCAAGTGATACTATAGAAATAATCATCAGTTGACATGTTTGACGGAAGTCTTTTTAGTATGTGACTTAAATCAGCAAATACAGGGCTGTAGCTGATTTGCTTAAAAGATTTTAGGATGTTTGCATCAATGATTAAGTTTGACTAGAATTGTATCATAAATAAATATCATAAATAAGTATAATATTGAAGGCACAGTACCTGATACTACTACTTAATTTCTCAGAAATGAAACTTTCAGATGCTTCTTCAATTTTACTTGGATTTACTGATCTTTTCTGGGATCTCAGTGCATTGTCACCACCTCACAGCTGAAATGTCTGTGTGCTATGATTGCTGCTTTCACTTGGAGCTCTGGGTAACCAAGTTACCCAGCCCGGGTTTGGCTGACATTCCTGATATCACTGTTAGGGGTGGGATTAAATGCTGACACCATAATCTGGAAAGTGTATTGTTTTTATGTGTTTGGGGTGGAGACTGGGCACTATGTACTTCTCAAGCCCTCAGAGAGCACTGCTATTAAGGTGATAGTCACGAATACTCATTAACTTATTTTAATAGCATTTAGATCTGGTAACATTACAAGGAAATGACTCAATAATTTGGGATCTAACAAAAGCATTTTTGTTGAAGTTTCATTGAATTTCATGTTTTTCTGCTTCAGTGTGTTCCTTCTGTTTGACATCTGCATATAACTCTTTCAGCTGTGATTCTTAATGGATTTAGTATCATCAAAACTTATGTAAGTTTCTAGATGTGATGTTTTCTGAATTTGCAGGAGGAGCAGGTCTGTGCAGACAACACTTGTGTGCTTATTTCTTTAAAGCAGAATAGATTTTTGGAACTGTTAAGGGTACTTAATGTACAGTGGATTGAGTTTTCTAAGAGATACTGAAATTAACACCTGTGTAAAGTGTTGGCAGCATGTGGGGTTACTTGGAGTATTTTTTATGTCGTACATGTATGTATGCACATACAAATAAATATCCTATGTGTTTAGTTAGAACTAAACCTGTGGTCTTCCATGTAACATGAAATGTGAATACAATTCTCTTCTAATTTGGTGAACTTGCATAGCACTTCCAGTACATATGCAATGTGGAGGAAAAAACCCCACCTTTTTGTGTAATATAAACACATTAACTTAAGACATAGACTTAACTTATGAACTGTACTTAACTTACCAGTGTTACAGGTAGCATGCATGTAGTCTTGGCTTTTTCCAACCATAACTGTATCCAAAAGTCTTTACCTCTTCTAGTTATTATTTGGTTTTATTCATTATATACTTTTTGTTGCATTTACATCCTAGTTTAAATTTGCCATCTCTTATCTCGTGTCTCTCTTTCCATCCACCTTCTACAGTACTAGAATTTCCCTCTTGCCCTTCGAAGGGAACGCACGCCTGAATTATGGGCTTGGATTAGTTCATCTGGACACAGTACTCAGCACAAAACAGATAGTGGAAATAAATAGCCTGTTATCATGTCTGTGTTAGCAGTATGGATATCTCATTTCTAGAACTGGTTATTGAAGTGATGTTCTCCTTTCTTAGTGGTAGGATGGGATACATAGATGTATACGTAAAAGTTGGGATGAGCTTTAGGTAAAAATAGAAATGTGTGCACCATCTGCTCCTTTGTCACACTTTGCATAAAATTGCTATGTTGTGTTTGTTATTATTCATAGTCAGAAATAAGCCCCAAAACTGCAGTTCTGACTGATTGCTTGACCTTTTCAAATATATGGCTTGGTTTTGTTTACAGGTGTAAAACAAAGGTGTATGCAGACACCCTTCCCACAACCAGCGTTGTCATTGTTTTTCACAATGAGGCGTGGAGCACACTCCTACGGACAGTTCACAGTGTGATAAACAGGTCCCCACGGCACATGCTGGAAGAGATCGTCCTCGTCGATGATGCCAGTGAAAGAGGTAATGATGCCCTAGCTTGCTGCTTTCTTTGCTTCAGAGATTGAAACTGAAGGTCTGTGTGTTTAGCTGTCCTCAGCAAAACAGTAGTTGGGGCAGGCGAAGACAGAGTGAGCAGTGAGGTACCATTGTGGGGTACCATTGTGAGGTACAGGTGTGTCATTCCCACTGAAAACTAGTGTAAATGTATGTCTGCTTTTCTGTTGGCAGTGCAGAGCTTGTGTTTGACAGTGGCTTTATCCTGTTGCAGATTTTATGCTTTGTGTTTAAAATTTTAACACAAAGTGTAAACCCTGAGCCTGTTCCTCAGGCATCATAATTTGATGTCATCTCTAACCACATGGAAGACAAGAAAGTTATCAGGAGTAGCCAACATGGATTTATGAAGGGGAGATCCTGCCTGACTAACCTGATAGCCTTCTGTGAAATTATGACCAAATGGGTAGATGAGGGAAGAGCAGTGGATGTCTTACATCTTGGCTTCAGTAACGCACTTGATACGGTCCTCAGAGAAGCGCTCAGGAAATGTGGCACAGACAGCTGGTCTGGGAGGTGGATTGAAAACTGGCTCTACAACAAGGTTCAGAGGGTCATCATCAGTGGCATAGAGTCAACTTGGAGGCCTGTGGCCAGGGGTGTTCCCCAGGGATCAGTACTGGGCCCAGTGTTGTTCAATATTGCAGAATCAACCAGGTTGGAAAAGACCTCAGAGATCATCCAGTCAACCTATTACCTAACACCTCCTGACAACTAAACCATGGCTCCAAGTGCCACATCCAGCCCTTTTTTGAACACCTCCAGGGATGGTGACTCCACCACCTCCCTGGGCAGCACATTCTAGTGGCCAGGTACTCTTTCTGGGAAAAACTTTCTCCTCACCTCCAGCCTAAACTTCCCCTGGTGCAGTTTGAGACTGTGTTCTCTTGTTCTGGTGCTGGTTGCCTGGGAGATGAGACCAACCTCTGCCTGTCTACAACCTCCTTTCAGGTAGTTGTAGAGAGCAAGAAGGTCTCCCCTGAGCCTCCTCTTCCCCAGGCTAAGCAACCCCAGCTCCCTCAGCCGCTCCACACAGGGCTGTGCTCCAGACCCCTCCCCAGCCTCGTTGCCCTTCTCCAAACACGTTCAGGTATCTCAATGTCTTTCTTAAACTGAGGAGCCCAGAACTGGACACAGTATCTTTATTAACAATCTGGATGAGGGGATTGAGAGTATCCTCATCAAGTTCCTGATGATACAAAACTGGGGTGGGTGGGGGTTGTGCTGCCATCCAATGAGACCTGGACAGGCTGAGAGCTGGGTGCAGGCAAAACTCATGAAGCTCAGTAAGGACAAGTGCAGGGTCCTACGTCTGGGGAGGAATAACCACGGACACCAGTACAGGTTAGAGGCTGCTCTGCTGGAAAGCAGCTCCACAGAGAAAGACTTTGTGCAGCAAGTTCTGCATGGAACAACAGTTTGCCCTTGTGTCCAAGAGAGCTAATGGTGTCCTGGGGTACATCAAGAAAAGTGTGGCCAGCAGGGGTCTAGGAAGGTTCTTCTCCCCTCTACTCTGCCCTGGTGACACCACACCTGTAATAGTGTGTCCAGTTTTGGGCTCCCCAGTTCAAGAGGCACAGGGATCTATTCAAGAGAGTAAGAAAGAAAGATCATAGAGCTAACAGAGCCCTGACTAACCTGTTTTCCTAAAGAAGTGTAGCTCATGCACTCAGGTGGGTTTTTGGCATTTGCACCAGTCTGTGTTCCTTTAATTTCTTAGGCATCTTTGCCTTTCTAGCTGATACTAGCTTTAACTTGTTCAACCGATTTCAGTGCAATTTGGAAGATGGGACAGAGGCCTTAAATACAATTATGCCCTGGCAACAGAGGAGAAAGGCCCATGCAAATATATTCTTGATGAGAGATGTGATTAACTTTTGCTTTTAGAAAGGCACAAGATCAAATTTTCAGTGCTGTCACTTGTGGGGAGTTTGTTGTTACACCCTTCGATTTCTTCTAGGTTTTTAACCTTTATGTAAAGATTCCACATTTCTTTTGTTCTAGTCTTGTGAAACTGCTTCTCTCTCCTGGGAGATGTTCCCGGGGAGCAATCCTCTTTTCAAGTACCCATATTAGGATATTGTGCAGGTATATGCTTCCTTAATGGAGCAGACATAGTACATTTGTTTTGCTTGGTTAGCTCTTGTGTACAGACTCCTAGAAAAACAAGGTTTGTTACAAGTGTGCTCTATTTCACTTGTCAAGACAGTCCTTGGCACTAATACAAATTGGTGCTAATGATTAATTGTGATATGACAGCTTTCAGAAGGACCTAAAGAGCAAGCCAATATTAAAATAACATGGACATATTTCATGTATTTTGCCTCTTCAATTGCTATTTTAGAAAATATCAATGTTATAACAGTAGCCATTGTCCTCATTATGAAGTAGAATTATAGTCCAGTTAAAAAAGCATGTGATTTTCTCTAGGGAACTTTCCTGTTCCTGGGTTTGGGTTAGGTAAGAAAAGCAAGGGAAATAATTCCAGGCTGAAAGATTCAGCATTTTGGACTTGTTGTTGAACCTGTTTCAATATTTAGTTTTGAAATCTGTGATCTTCATTTTGGGTCACACAGACACCTTTTATTTGTAGTTATTTTCAACAGTTACTGGAAGTTCTGGATTTTTGTTTTGTTTTGGTGTATTTGGGGTGGGGATGTTTGTTTTATTTCATTTGTTTGCTTGTTTTTTCCAAAAACTTGCTCAGGCAAGTGTGCTTCCACGGGAAACAAAATGAAGGGTATGTGATGTCTGGGAATTTGACAGGTTTAGCTACTTACACATTCTGTGCTACTTTAACGTGTGCTACTTAAGCATTCTGTTTATGTTAAACTAAACCAGCAGATTTCTCCAGGAAAAGAAAATGTTCAGTGTGAGTTGGTGTATTCTGGTTTCTAACATCAGAGTGCATTTAATTGGAATGAAGTAAGCATTCTGTCTGCCTGCAGCACACTTTGTACCTGCTAGTGTCATGCTCTTAGAAGAATGAATTTGCATAATGTTTTGCACTTATTTACACCAAGAGGAAAAACTTTGGTGAACCAAAGCATATCTGTAACATTATGTTCTGGTTACTGATCAGAACTGCACATTTAAAGTACTGATCTTTGGGAACCATGAGTAATCAATATTAGTTAGTACTTAAAACTAGGTCAGCGCTGAATGGCCGAGCACAGTAGGCAGATTGCATCAGGACAGAATTCACTCACAGAAGTTATACAGATACAGATCAAAGCACTGTAACCAATATTCAATTCCTGCCAAGAACCATTATACAAAAGTATTAACACTCCTGAAAACTGTGTCTATGCTTATATGTAATAAAACTGTGTTTTGTTACAGCCTAATATTAACAAGTTTGAAACTTAATTTTTTGTTTATCTTCATATAAATGTGACTCAGTAATAGAACTGGCAAGGTGTTTTTCAGCTTGGCACACTCCATTCACTTGAACTGAATAGATCTGCTTTTCGACTTTCTTGGTTCTGCTACTGTCACAGAATGTGCTCTCTAAGCTGTCCATAGTCATAGATAACATTATGCACCCTCTTGATACAGAAATAGACTGAAAGCAATATCCAGCAGAAAGACTTAAGTGAAACTAAGGTTATACCTCTGGAAATGCATGAATCACTATCATTGCCAAGTAGAAGAATTTGAGGAGGTTTGTTCGGTTTGGTTTGTTTGGTTGGAGGTTTTGGGTTGTTTGGTTTGCTTTTTCAGTTTTGTTGGGCGAGGGAGGTGTTTAGTGTTCTCAAACCTCACTCTCTGAAGTGTATGAGGCAATGCTAGGAATTAAATGTCATCCTGTGTGTCACTGGTTTAGGCTGTGCCGTTAAGAAAAGGACACTTTCTGAACACTCTGGCTGAATGTTTTGGGATTTGAATGAAAACAAAGCTATGCTAAACCAATTTCATTGGTAGAAAGCAGCTGTAAGTTCTAGCTTAGTCTATTCATTCTGGGGGGCAGGCAGTCGTCTTCTTCTCCCTGTCCCATGAGCTGGACTGTTTTCTCTCTCTGAAGCACCAGCTTGCATGGCAGGAATGACCTTGGATTGACAGAGCTAACCAGATAAGAAAACTAATGCTTTTTGAGCTTAACAAATTTTCACCCTTTTAATTACCTTCCTTTCTCTTTTTCTCTAACCCTTTTGGGAAAAAGGGGAGGTAGGGAGGAGAAGGGAGGGACAGGCCGAACCCCACTGGCTGCAGGGGGGGTGGGGAAAAGGTCTCCTGTATTACATACATTGCTGTATATTTCTGTATATGTTGTAAATATTGTATGTTTTCGTACATATTCATTGCATTCCATTTTCTGCTTGTAAAATACAGCTTTCATCTGCTTCTCTGGCTGAGTTAGCTGTGGATTCTTTTGTGTGTGTGTGTGGGGAACCTTCCTACTCCACCACACTGTGTCACTTGAAAACAACAGCATAAAGCTTCATTTGAGTGTTTGATACAGGATTTGGTATAAATATTCTTAACCCTATTCCCTACATAGTGAAAACACTGCACACATCTGTGCTTGTTTCTTAGAGGAAAATAAAAGTGTACCTGAAAAGGTAAATTGAAATTTTCAGTGCTTTCCAGAGACAGCATTGGTAGGACTTAAGATTCTTGCATGCAAGATGTTGACCATGGTTTCTGTAATGTAACTTTCTGGTTTATGCTAAGTTCTTGACTATCCTTGTATTGGAATGTTTCTCTCTGACCAATGCCACAGCCCATATTCATTCAGCTTTAAATGGTAGAACTACTTGAAAAGGTTATCATTACTACACCTGAAATGTGCAGAGGACCGTAGTGATTTGTGTGACCTGCTCATGAGTTTATTAATATAAAGAGGTGCTTCACTGTTTTATTTTCTTAGTGTATATTCTAAAAACCTTGTGGATTAAAACGCTAAACATTACCATGATTCTGGTTCTGATAAATTAGTGGCTTTGGTAAGACATACTTTAAAGAGATGAGATTGTATTTGCTACTGATTCAGTCAGCCCAGTGATTTCTGCTTTGAGTTTGGGGGCAAATACTTAAGATACATCAACCTCTCCTGTGTTTTTAGCACAGTTCAGCTCTCAACATTTGTCAAAGCTTATTTATGAGAGTTTTAGTGATAGTCCAACAATACACACAAAAAAGAGTTAATTAGATCTCAATCATCTGGAGCAGTAGTAAGGAATGGTAGTCACTCTCAGGTCAGCTCCTACCTCTCGAGACTTACAAAACAGACACAAAGCGTTCATACCATGCTTTTTCCCCCTGCTTCAGCATCATGCTTATTCTTGTATGAAGTACTTAATATCTTCACAGAATCTTGTGCTAAGTGATGTCTACAAGCTTTGCACTGTTACAGTTACAGTGCTGTAGTACAGCTCCCGTGTGCTGTGAGTGTTTAATGTGAAGTATTGCATAGGTGTGCCTTCTTCACACGTGTAATCTGCAAGTTGTTGCCAAAGTGTTTCTGTGCCTGTAAATGGCATTCTTCCTCAGTCCTTTGTTCTTCTTTGATATCAGCCATCGTAGTAGCGTTTTGGGTTTGGTTTTTTTCAGTGTTTTCTTTTGTTTGATTGGTTTGGGGTTTTTTTACGATGATGTACACAAATTGGCAATGATAAATTTCTTCATTTGGTAATTTTGAGTCTTCAGACATATGTAGTTACAGCTGCTTTATTTTGAATAATTCCTTCCTCTGCTAATCTGAGATTTGTTAGTGTTACAGATACTCATTTATGTGTAACTGATTTTTGTCATTTTTGGCTTTAGGTTTTGCTAATGCAAAAAGTATTAGCCAGAAAAATCTCAAGAAAGCATAGAAATCTTGAAAAATTAATTGGATCATGTTTTAAACTGTTTGCAAGAAATTATCTGTAAGTTACTTTCCTGTAGGAGGTAATTCGTTATGCTCAGCTAGTCAGATCATTTTCTCTGTTTTCTTGGTAGAGAGGTGTTGTGACCAAGAGCACTAATGCATATGTTTTTGAAAGTAAGTCACAGCTACTCCACAAGAAGGATTTAACTATTCCATCTGGCTTCTGCGTGAAGAAGTGAAATACATGCAGATGTGGAAGGGCATATTGTGAAGTGTAGAATAAGCAGCAAAAGCAGAATACTTGCAAAACTAGGAAGAAAGATAGAAATGAGGAAGTCTCTCTTAATTCAAGTCTCTTCAATACGAAAAAAAAAGAAAGGTAGAAAGAAGAAGATGAAAAGCTGAACTATGTAACTGACAGTTTCTATGGTTTTGATGATTCTTTGCAGACTTCTTGAAAAGACCACTGGAGAACTATGTGAAAAAATTGAAAGTACCTGTTCATGTGATTCGAATGGAACAGCGTTCTGGATTGATTAGAGCCAGATTAAAGGGAGCTGCTGCTTCTAAAGGCCAGGTCATCACCTTCTTAGATGCTCATTGTGAATGCACAGTAGGCTGGCTTGAACCACTGCTGGCAAGGATCAAAGCTGACAGGTAATTATCCATCTAATTGGTCCATGTTGGTTTTTCCCGTTATTAGGAAGTGTTCCGCGTATGACAATACAGCCTACAAGCAAGAATCTGCTCTCCGAAAGCCTGGATAAATTCTCATTGGTGTAAGGAAAAAGGTCTAATTCAGTACAACTTCTAAAAAGTAAAACTTGGCTTAAAGTTTAGCTTGTACTGGGATGCATGGCACAATGTGCAGAATAGAATAGAATAGAATAGAATAGAATAGAATAGAATAGAATAGAATAGAATAGAATAGAATAGAATAGAATAGACCAGGTTGGAAGAGACCTTCAAGATCATTGTGTCCAACCTATCATCCAACACCACCTCATCAACTACACCATGGCACCAAGCACCCCATCAAGTCTCCTCCTGAACACCTCCAGTGATGGTGACTCCACCACCTCCCCAGGCAGCCCATTTCAATGAGCAATCACTCTCTCTGTGTAAAACTTCCTCCTAACCTCCAGCCTAAACCTCCCCTGGTGCAGCTTCAGACTGTGTCCTCTTGTTCTGGTGCTGGTTGCCTAGGAGAAGAGACCAACCTCTGCCTGTCTACAACCTCCCTTCAGGTAGTTGTAGAGAGCAATAAGGTCACCCCTGAGTCTCCTCTTCTCCAGGCTAAGCAACCCCAGCTCCCTTAGTCTGTCCTTATAGGGCTTTTGTTCCAAGCCCCTCACCAACTTTGTTGCCCTTCTCTGGACATATTCCAGCAAGTCAACATCCTTCCTAAACTAAGGGGCCCAGAACTGGACACAGTACCCGAGGTGCGGCCTAACCAGTGCAGTGTCCAGGGGCAGAATGACCTCCCTGCTCCTGCTTAACACTGTTCCTGATGCAGGCCAGGATGCCATTGGCCCTCTTGGCTGCCTGCGTACACTGCAGGCTCATGTTCAGCCTACCATCGACCAGCATCCCCAGGTCCCTCTCTGCCTGGCCGCTCTCCAGCCACTCTGACCCCAGCCTGTAGCACTGCAGTAGCATGAGACATAAGCTTGAATGGAGTTGAGAAAGCAGTGGAATCTGAGGTCTTCCATTTGCAGCCTGACCAATAATTCATGAATTTGAGCAGATATTCTGGAGGAAGAAATGGAACCCTGATTTCATGTAACACAGTCTCACAGTATCACCAAGGTTGGAAGAGACCTCGAAGATCATCGAGTCCAACCTGTAACCACAAACCTCACGACTAGACCATGGCACCAAGTGCCACATACAGTCCCCTCTTGAACGCCTCCAGGGACGGAGACTCAACCACCTCCCCGGGCAGCCCATTCCAATGACGAATCACTCTCTCCGTGAAGAACTTTCTCCTCACCTCCAGCCTAAACCTCCCCTGGCACAGCTTGAGACTGTGTCCCCTTGTTCTGGTGCTGGTTGCTAGGGAGAAGAGGCCAACCCCTTCCTGGCTACAACCACCTTTCAGGTAGTTGTAGAGAGCAATGAGGTCGCCCCTGAGCCTCCTCTTCTCCAGGCTAGACAACCCCAGCTCCCTCAGCCTCTCCTCATAGGGCTTGTGCTCAAGGCCTCTCCCCAGCCTCGTTGCCCTTCTCTGGACATGTTCAAGTGTCTCAATGTCCTTCCTAAACTGAGGGGCCCAGAACTGGACACAGGACTCAAGGTGCGGCCTAACCAAAGCAGAGTACAGGGGCACAATGACCTCCCTGCTCCTGCTGGCCACACTATTCCTAATGCAGGCCAGGATGCCATTGGCCTTCTTGGCCACCTGGGCACACTGCTGGCTCATGTTCAGGCAGCTGTCAACCAGCACCCCCAGGTCCCTTTCTGTTTGGCTGCTCTCCAGCCACTCTGTCCCCAGCCTGTAGCTCTCCATGGGGTTGCTGTGGCCAAAGTGCAGCACCCGGCACTTGGACTTGTTGAATTCCATGCCATTGGACTCCACCCATCTGTCCAGCCGATCGAGGTCCCTCTGCAGGGACACCACCACAGTGAGAAAGAGCCATCAGGTTCAGAGTTTTCAGGCTCTTGTTCTGATCTATTTGTTTAATGTATGTGAGTCTTGGCAATGGGTGCTGCATTAGAATTGTTACCAGAACCATACAGATCTACACTGAAGTGATACAGCTTTATATTTCTGTCTTAAGTCATTACTCAAAATACTTAAACATG
Source organism: Picus viridis (assembly GCA_033816785.1). Classification (NCBI taxonomy): domain Eukaryota; kingdom Metazoa; phylum Chordata; class Aves; order Piciformes; family Picidae; genus Picus; species Picus viridis. The sequence continues at coordinate 2,317,426 of CM066575.1, forward strand.
GTAGTGTGGTGGAAATTGGGGAGGGGACACACAAGTGAAAGAAAGGTCTGCTTTATGAAACATTCAAACATCTGAGCAGTAACTGTGGTTGTACAGTAGTCTGTCAGTAAGCAGCATATTAAGCACGCTAGATGTTAAGCATGGTGCTGCAAATCTCTATTTTGTTCTTAAGGAGATATATATATATAAAAAACCCCACTTTTAAAGTTTAACATTACAAAATATAGCATTGCATGTTGAAAATGCTGCAAGTAGTAAATAATGTTTTTTTCAACACTGCTAAAACACCTTTAAATTATCACTTTTTTTGGAGACTGTGATGTATAGTTACAATTTGTGCAAAAGGCTCAACTAAAGTTATTTAAATTTAGTTGCAACCCCTGAAGCTTTTTGCAGATCTTTCTGTGAGAGGAAGCCTGCATGAGGATGGTTACCTAGTTGTCCTTAAGATAATTAGAATTAGTTTCTGTGATTATATGCTTTAACAATGTTAGGATAGTGCACAAGGAGGCTTCTGTCAAGTTTGATGAAGTCCTTATGCTTTGATAACAGTGACTATCATTTCTTATCCTAAGAGCATATAGGAATACTTCCCAAATGCTAGTGACTAAGTTTTAATTCCAAAACATGGAAGTTACGTTGATGACTGAACTAGAAACGAAAATCTCTTGTTTCCTGTACAATTACTGTGTAGTACTGAGAAAGCTGGGATTAGTTTTTCATCTGCAGAGGAATGTATATTTATTACCTGCAGTAATGCAAATACTAGTAAAAAAAAAAAGAGCTGGTATTATGAAAATTGTTTCAGAAAAACACATTTTCCTTTAGATGAATGAACTCTAATTAGTAAGACAGACTTTGAATATATTTCATGGTACTAATGTATTGACTTCTCTTGTTAAGAGATAGCATTATGAAAATTTAATCCTTCTGTATTAACTGGAAAAAAAGGCAAGCCCCAAGGAGCAGATCTTTTCTTGACACTTCAGTTAATAGGTTTTGGTTCTTTGCTTTTACCAGGAGAACAGTGGTGTGCCCGATCATCGATGTGATTAGCGATGACACCTTCGAGTATATGGCAGGCTCTGACATGACCTATGGTGGATTCAACTGGAAGCTGAACTTTCGCTGGTACCCTGTTCCTCAGAGGGAGATGGACCGACGGAAAGGAGATCGAACTCTTCCTGTTAGGTAGTGAGAAATTATGCCATATGTTAAAATGTCTATTTGATGCTTACTTGTGTACTTCCCAGGTGATTCTTGATGAATTGTGTTGTAGCACCATTTTTGTCTGCTTAAAAGAACAGCCTAGAAGCTCTTTGGTTGTTGGCAGCTTTTGGTGTCAATGAAGGAATAATCACTGTTACTTCAGAAATATTCCTTAAACTTTGTCAATTACCAGTGAATTACTAGCTTTTAACTAGGTTTTATACTGATCCACAAGTTTTTACTTAAGCTCTCTTTTTAATCTTTTTTTTAAATGGAATCTTATTTTTAGTTTTTATTCTAATAACATTTTGAGAAGATGCATTGATTCTTGGCATATGTGCTTCTGTGTGCATATGTGTATGAAATGAATGTCTTCACATGGCATGGATGGGAGGGGAATGTATACTTGCATGCCCTGTAGCTCTTGTCACAAAGGTAATGAGAGCGATGTAAGGTATGTGGTGATGTGTGTTTGCAACAATTTCAAACTTGTGTTTTCCAGTCTCACTGCTCTGAAAAGTGAGCAGTGGCCTTTACTGGGATATGGTCTTTACCGTGTTTTGTTTAGTTTTCATTTAAGAAATCCAGGGTTCTTCTCAGAAAGACTAACAATATTCCCAACATGTGCTCCCACCACTGCCTTCCACCCCCACCCCAACCCCCCTGTTTCCTTTCTAGGGGGGGGAACCCAACCAAATAAAAAACCCACATACATTTTTTGTTAGATTGTGACCTAGCTTACACTTTGTCTTTCCAAAAAAGCCCAAAATATTTTCTGGAAAATTTCGTTTATGCTGAAAGTGAGAAGAATTTGTATACTTGAACTACAAAGTTATAGCGTCAGCCAAATGTATAAGTTACCTATTGTGCATTTCTTGACCAAAAAAATGGAAGGTCGAGAGATGATGTTAAATTTAGAAGAAACTAGCACGGTTGTTAGGGAGGGTTCATACCAATAAAGGAGTTTGTAAAGAAAACCTGGATGTAACCCTTGCTGTACAATTTTCTTGTATAAAGCAATAATAGTGAAAGCAAGCAGGCCATTTGATGTCCACTTCATGACCACCTCTAAGGAACTGGTTTCTTTTTTATGAGTTGCCAGCACTGGAGGCCGAAGCCTTTCTTGAGAAAGGCAGCAGCTGTCTAGGGGCTGTTTCTCTGTCCAGATCACATCCTGAAGTCAGAAAATAAGGAACTGTCACGGACTGGTTCCATCTCTGGAAAATTATGAGTTACAAATAAATCAATAGTAAATCAGTTTGGTTGGAAGTGTACTGAGAAGGAATATGTTAGAAATTTGTGAGGTAAAAAGCCACATTGTGAGTGTGAAATGTATTTAAGTGTATCTTCTCATGGTAAATGACACTTTGTGTCTTTCTGTTTCCTCCTGTCCTTCCAGGACACCTACAATGGCAGGAGGTCTTTTTTCAATAGACAGAGATTACTTTCAGGAAATTGGAACATATGATGCTGGAATGGATATTTGGGGTGGAGAAAACTTGGAAATTTCTTTCAGGGTAGGTAAAAACCTACTTTTTGCAATGCTTTTTACTCAGGTCGGGAAAATAAGGACCTGCTGCCTGCATGATTATCCTTTCCTATTGCAGATTGCACTTTGCTTTCCGCTCAAGGTCCTCAAACAGAGATATGCACAGAAGTACATGGTGAATAGTGGGCAGACCTTTGTAACTAAAGGAATTGGGGAGCATAAGTGATGTCATCCATGCATGGTTTGATGTGTCAGCGACATGTGTGCACCTCTGTTACCTTCTTGCTTGTTTCTAACTTCACAATTCACAGAATCAGTTTAGTTGGAAGAGACCTTTAAGAACAAGTCCAACTGTTATACCCAGTACTGCCAGTTCACCACCTAGAATAAAATGCACTGGGTTAGAAGAGACCTCCAAAGGTCATCTAGTCCAACCACCCTGCAGTAAGCAGGGACATCCCCAACTAGAGCAGGTTGCTCAGAGCCCCATCAAGCCCGAAACTGAATGTGTGCAGAGGTGAGGCTTTCACCACCTCTCTGGGTAACCTGTTCCAGTGTTCCACCACCCTCAGTCTTCCTACTGTTAATCAAAATCTACAGTTCTCCAGTTTAAAACCATTGCCCCTTGTCCTAGTGCTACATGCCTTTGTAAATAGTCCCTCCCCAGCTTTCTTGTGGGTCCCCTTAAGGTACTGGAAGGCCTTTCTAGAGCCTTCTCTACTCCAGGTGGAACAACCCCAACTCTCTCAGCCCATCTTCACAGAAGAGGTGCTCCAGCCCTTTGATTATTTTTGTGTCCCCTCCCCAATCTGGACCCTCTCTTGTGTTCTTGTGTCGGCGGCCCCAGAGTACTCCAGGTGAGGTCTCACCGGAGCAGAGTGGCAGTATTACCTCTCTGTCTGCTAGCCACTGTACTTCTGATGCAGCCCAGGATGCGTTTGGCCTTCTGGGTTACAAATGCACATTGTCAGCTCATGTCCATCAATACCCACAAGCCCTTTTCTGCAGGGTTGCTTTCTGTCACATTATCATGTGCATGTGTTTACTTGGATGTGGACCAAACCAGTGTTTTCTGAATATTGTTTCTACCAGATAGCACTATTTGCTTTTGTTTTACCAGGTCAGAGCATATAGTTGGATACTTGTGACATAGTTCAGCTTTCCGAATCTGCTATTTTTAGAAGTGCTTTTCTGTTAAGCAAGAAAGAGGCTTACATTTCTCTTCCATGCAGCATGTTTGTGCTAGACCTCAACTAATGTTGTTTCTCCAACTTGAACAGAAGCAAGTGATTAATATTTGTAAGCTTTCTTTTTAATGACTCGAAGCTGTGCAGTAATTTATTCTGTCACTTTCAGATCTGGCAGTGTGGTGGCACTTTGGAAATTGTGACTTGTTCACATGTTGGGCATGTGTTCAGAAAAGCAACACCATACACCTTTCCAGGAGGTACAGGACAGATCATCAACAAAAATAACAGGCGGCTTGCAGAGGTCTGGATGGATGAATTTAAAAACTTCTTTTACATCATTTCCCCAGGTGAGCAGGTCTTTGGTTATGAGAAATACCTGGTAAGAATTAAAATGTTATTACTGCTGGGAGAGAGCATGGGTATTTAATGTAAAATGTTACTGTCATGGAATTACTAATATATAGTCCCCGGGTGCAGGACTCTATATGTGCCCTGTTGCCATCAGCAACCCCAGCTGTCTGAGCCTGTCCTCACAGGGGAGGTGCTCAAACCCTCAAAGCATCCTGTGACTCTCTTGGACTTTATTCCAACATGTCTGAGTCTTTCTTATGTTAAGAGCCCCAGAGCTGAACACAGCTGGCATGTGAATGTGCTGGAGTTCAGCCTGGGGCTTCTGTGTTTCAGGTATTTCAAATTGAATAGATCAGTAGTGATTTAAGTGAAGCATGGTAGGAGGGGTGAGAAAATTAAAAATATTTGGGTTTGGTAGAGTTTTCACTTCACTATCCATACTCTAGGGGCAAGTTGCTAATATGTGGTGAATGTGAATGTGGTGTTATTTATTGTGTCTTAACATGAACGTTAACAGAACAAGAGGGTGTAAAATGAAAGAGCAAATTTCCTGTGAGCTCAAACTTTGGGGAAGAAAAAGTCAGGAAAAGAATGCAAGCTGGGGAAACACTGAATTAATTCTTTCCACAATGGTATATTTGTCTGCTTGTTGTTTAAAAAGACAGATGAAGAGAGACAAGCTCTGGACAGTAGCAGACATGCTTTTGAAAGACTCGAGACATTTGACCTGCAATACTGAGTCGCAGTTCCATGTGCCACATCTGCTTTTCCAAAGACGCACCTTCACTGTTGCAGTAGTTTGGGCTGGGTGCCCTCTGCTACGAGGGGTGTTTCCTCTGTCCAGAAGTCCAGCCCAGTGGGGAGACACAGGAAACCAGGTATTTCCTACCATAATTCTCTGCACCACTATAAGATCTAGTGTGGGGTCCGGTACTTCCTCTTTCTTCCCCTCGCCGGCACCTGGTAACTGGGGACGTATCTCCCGGCCTTGGGCCCCGCAGCAAGAACGGACCTGACTGATCTGCTCGCCGCTGCCCCTCCCCCACTTGGCTCCCGTGGAGGAAGGGCAGGCTCCGCGTTCTCAAGCGGTACCCTGGTGCCAATGGTCAAGAACCACCCCTGCTTAAAACAGCAGAAGGGGCTCCGTGCCACCGGCCACGCACCAGGTGTCCCCCTGCAATCCACAAGAACTCGCACAACCGCCCCGGCAGCAAAACTTGAGCCCCACCTTCCCAAACCCAAACCAATGCCCAGAACTACATTTAAACTCTCCATCTTTTGCAATCCCATCTGCAGAGTGGCCACAACAACTAACTCCTGGCTGGCTACGCCAAAATGTCATGGGTTGAGGCAGACCCCCTCCCCACCATGGGCAGAAATAACAGCTCTGACAAACGGATTGAAACAGTGATGGAAAGTTTAAAATGGAAAGCAGTGAGCATGTACAAAAAGCCAGAAGCACAGTGAGAAAAGACGACCCCAAAGCAGACCCAGAGACATCCCATCCCCACCTGAGGGTGCACCCAAGACCCCCAGGGCTCCTTCTTCCCCTCTGCCCCCCCCACCGCTAGGCTAGTCTCATCTGGCCAGATCTGAGACTGCCCATCCCCCTGATCTTGGGCCTAGCCAGGCCCAAGGCCAGGAGATATGTCCCCCAGTTACCAGGTGCCAGCGAGGGGAAGAAAGAGGAAGTGCTGGACCCCGCACTAGATCTTATAGTGGTGCAGAGAATTATGGTAGGAAATACCTGGTTTCCTGTGTCTCCCCACTGGGTTGGACTTCTGGACACAGGAAGCACCCCCCCACACCCATAGCAGAGGGCACCCAGCCCAAACTACTACAACTGTCTTGCTTATTAAACTGGCATTACTATTGAAATGGTAAAGCTGTAATACAGTGTAGTACAAATTGGTGTCAGGTTTTAGATTGCAAGTTTTTAAGAATAGTTGTGAGAACAAGTGACTGCAAATTTCTGGTGGCTTTTCTGTCTCAAGAGAATGCATTACTCAAGACTGGAAGATTTTTCTAATTTTTTTTTTTTAAAATCAAGAAAAGTCTTTCTACTACACCAAGCTTTTTAGTTGGGTTCAGAAGCTAACAGCTTGTGGTGTTATTAATGAAATAGTATGAATAGACTGAGGGGTGACCTTATTGCTCTCTACAACTACCTGAAGGGAGGTTGTAGCCAGGCAGAGGTTGGCCTCTTCTCCCAGACAGCCAGCACCAGAACAAGAGGACACAGTCTCAGGCTGCGCCAGGGGAGGTTTAGGCTGGATGTTAGGAAGAAGTTCTACACGGAGAGAGTGATTTGCCATTGGAATCGGCTGCCCGGGGAGGTGGTGGAGTCACCTTCATTGGAGGTGTTCAGGAGGAGACTTGCTGGGGTGCTTGGCTGCATGGTTTAGTTGTTTGGGTGGGTTGGATTGGTTGATGGGTTGGATGCGATGATCTTGAAGGTCTCTTCCAACCTGGTGTATTGTATTGTATTGTATTGTATGATATGCACTCAGGAAAGTTGCACATAGGTGGGTACAGCTGATTTTGGTTAAGATTACTTTTATGCATCTGTGTCAAGCTAGGTCTTAAAATGTGCTCAGCTGAAACAAAACTATAGAAGTAGCCTAATTCTTAGATGTAAATTACTGAGCACCATGATCAGGCTCTGTTACTTTATTACATATATTCTCTGTAGTCCTTCCATTCCATGTGAGAAGCCTAAGCCACAGATGGAGTTAGGCTGTTTGAATTTTTCTTCGGAGAGTTATTTCCATAAGACTCCTTCATGATCTTTGCAGTATGTGAAATGTGTGCATTCTCCCGTTGGAGAAAAGAAAAGAAAAAAGGAGTTTAATTTAAAATACAATACAGTCAGTTTTTTTAAATAGTGAAACTAACTTAAGCAATTGTCTACAACTGCACTGTGTGTTTTCTTTTTCTTTCAAAATATGAGTGTCTGCATGGCTCATGTGCTGGTAGTTGGAATGATTGTTGGACAGGAGTGTGTCCTTGCCTAGCTCCTCTTAAAGCATCTGCACCTGCCCTGTGGCACACAATCTTACTTCTGTGCCCGTGTCCCTGTCGACATGGCACTGAAGTTTGAGACAAGAACTTCCAAATGTTTCAAGAATAAGGTCATAGAGTACCTGAATAAGTTGGGTTATTCTGAAATCACTTTGTTGCCTGGGGCTATGAAGAGTTCTAGTGGTAGTACCATGGGTAATTTTAGCTATAATCCAATACCTAACGTTAAGAGAGTGAACACATGAATGTACTCAGTGTTGCTTATGTCTCTCACCTCCCCAGATCCATGTAAGTTGTGAGAGCCAGTAGGTATTAACTAGAAAGGATTACTGTGTTGGAAAGTTCACACTCTACTGTTGTTATGCTGCTCTCTGTAATCTTATCTGAGTGTAGCATTCTCTTACTTTACCTGTGAAGAGAAAATAACATCACTGCTTCAATAGTCTTTCTAGCCAGTAGTTGTCTTAGAAACTCTGTGAATCAGTGCTGTGTTGCCACACTCTGCTTTTCCAGGTATCCTTTTGATATAAAAATATAAGTTACTAGTTCTTGCAGAATCGTGACCTTCTGACACGGTACTCTATGTAACATGGGGACCTCTTTGCCAGTGCAGTGTATACTTTCAATGTTACTGTGACACTGTCGTAAGTTATTGCAAGGAATATTGAAAGGTGAGGACTTTTAAGCTGATGGTGGTTCACAAGCCTGGGTGCAGATGAGGGAGGAAAACAGTCAATCTTCAGTGCACCCAGGCTTTTTCCCATTGGCTGATATGGATGAGAAAATTATATTTTGAAGGAGGTAATGTACCAACAGGCATCACTGAGCCTAGCTAACAAGACATTTGTTTCATCCTTAATATCCTTTCTTTTCTGCTCCCCTAAGATAGTGAATCAGAGAGGGATTGCTACAGGAAAGCAAAACTAAGATTCACAGACAGCTTTCTCACTTCATGTAGGGTGTGTTGCCTGGGGAAAAAAAAAAGCTTCCTGCTTGAATGTTAGGAACTCAAGAGACTTACTACTACTGTTGATGTAATGTAGTTAAATGGAAAGCTGCCCTCTTAAAAAGTCTGTAATCCTTTTTCTGCAATAAGTACAGACTAGAAGATATCACTACATGTCTGTTGTAAGCTTTCGTGCATTTTAGAAGCCACCTCTGTGCATAGAAGTGGTTAGGTATAGATGGAGGTGTCACAGGAAAGTGTTACAGCAGCTGCTGTTCAGCCAAACTCAAGCCTATCTCATGGCACACATTAGTGCAGTAATTGCACTAGCTGTAGTATTTTCTCTTTAGCCAGCGGTTTTCCTCACAGTCACGTATTACAGCAGGATGCCATTTCGCAGACCATTGCCCCTCAGGCTTTCAGAAAACAGATCCAGCACATGCAGGTGAATAGTCTGATTGCTGCCTCCAGTTTGTTTCTGGCTTCTGATCTGCAGATTCTGCCACTTCTTTATTTGTACCACTGTCCTTCCAATCACTTTTTCCAGTGGATTGTCCAAAGTGAGGCTTCATGAGATGTGAGTTGAACAGCTTGGTGTGAGGAGAGTGCCTTGCTTTTTACAGCAGGTGATAGGGCTTCCTCTCCCCTTACTTGTTGATCACTCATCTGCCTCAACTGATTCAGCTTGCTGGTTTGTCCTGTGGGCTGGCTCTCCACAAGTCAGCATACAATCCTGGTATCAACACAGGAGGTGCAGCAGGAATCTGGAGCCAAGCACAGGAAAGCTGCTTCTCTCCACAGTGGCAGCTGCAAAGCGTTAGCCTGGCTGCCTCCTCCTAACCTAACGCAGATAAATGATGAACTGACAGTTGTAGAATTTGCTGGTATCCTTAAACTAAAGGTGGAGCATGGATGCTTTCAGACTGTGTGGTTTCTCTGTGCTGCATGTGAGTCTGAGCTCTAGCTCCTACATGTGTCTTGGCCAGTATGCATCCTTGCCATCCAGGAGCTTCGCATGCCAGCGGCTGAGCTGAGGGCATCTTGAAAAGCACCTCCAATGAGCTTGGGTGGAGTCTAGTCTAGCTTGTATGGAAATGAATTTTATTGTTGACCAAAAGGTTGCCCCAGAAGGTGTTGTCCATTGCACTGGGTCTAAGGGGACAGGCAGAAGGCCTGCAAAGACAGCATTGTGGAGTTACCTGGCCATAATGTGTATCTCTGAAAACTGGGTCAGTAGATCTGTTTTCTAATTGTTGCCTGCACTTCTTTAGTCAAGCCTGGTAAGTCAAGGTTCAGGACATACAGACTGGCAATGGATAACATTATTATTTATGGCTTATAGGGAGGACAGAGAAGGGACTGAGTCCTCATCTTGTAACGTAGCTAAAGCTTGTGTTCCAGACATAGTGACCAGTTCCATGTGTTCTTGTTTTCAGCTAGTATTCCCTTTTAGCATTAAAAAGAAAATGCAAATAATGCAGCTATTCAAATTAGTTTAAAATCATTATTGCTTCTCAGGTTTCATAATACTAAATAAAAACAAATTGTGTGTTTTTTGACAGAAGATTAGTTTTAGATGAAACAGTTTTCATGTTGTACTTTTGAAAATGATCAAGCAGTTTTATCATGATGAGAACTTTGTGTTTCTTTTTTCAAAGCAGTTCAGTGTAAGTATATTACCACACATTGAACTTGGCAAGCAAATCTGTAGCTCTTCTGAATTTTTGAGGATGGCAGAGCTGTTGCAACACAACAAGCTTAAATACAAGGTGGCAAAGAAAATTAAACTGAAAGAGTATTCTACTGATAGACATTATTATCTGTGTGCTTTTATAAAGGTGCAAGGAAAGACCATTATGTGTTACTAATCACAGTAGTCTGGTACTGCATACCAAACTTTGGATAGGATAGGATAGGATAGGATAGGATATAGGATAGGATAGGATAGGATAGGATAGGATAGGATAGGATAGGATAGGATAGGATAGGATAGGACCAGACCAGGTTGGAAGAGACCTTCAAGATCATCGTGTCCAACCTATCATCCAACACCAACAGTATCGGCACAAGCAAGTGCTGAGTGAAATCGTACATTTGTGCAAAAGAACTGGTGATGGTGTGATTGGGTGATTTACTGAGGTTGTTTGCCTTATCAATACTTCTTTTTGAGTACATCTTTAATCATATGTCTGAAAAAGAAAAAAAAAAAGCATGCAGTTGTCCCACAAGAAACAAGTAAGCTGTGTGGTAAGTAGAACCATCAGGGCAGTCCAGGCTTTTAATATAATTAGGGTGTGGGGCAGAGAGGTTGAGGAAAAACACATGGTCAGGTAAAGAATGTAAAGGTAACAAGTAGCAAGTACTGCAAAAAATACTATCTCCATTTTCTTTTATTTTAATGAGAAAAACCCAGGTATTTGAAAGAACAACTAGTCGACATGATTGTTGTCTTCCTGATGTACCTGCCTGTAGAGTCTGGCATCATTGTCTCCTGGGAAGCAGATTTATCTCTTTCTTCTTTTGTTTGGTTGGTGTCCTGCAGTTTGGTTGGTTGTTTTGGGGGGGTTTGTTGTTGGTTGGTTTTCTTTTTCATCCAAGTCTTTATAAAAATGTACACAAAAACACTGGAAGGTGTACTGGTATCTGCAGAAGTTTTACTAATTTGTGGGGGAAATAATGATTTTTGTGTGCTTTATACTTTGAAGTTTCCTAGTTTGCTTCCATGTTTGCCTCCCCGCCTGCCCCCCATCAGAACTATGACCCATAAGTAACTGCCATAGCACTGTATAGTGCAAATGTATAGGAACACAAGCTAGTTCTACTCAAGTAACACAGGTGAGGTACCAGACACCTAGGAAACCAAGTCATTCTGCCTTGTTGGAGGACACACCTAAGGCAACTCCACCAGTTCTGCTATTCAGTCCATTTGCTAGCCTGATGCTACCTGTGATCTATGTGCCAGTATATGGTTTAGTGCAGAGGACTTAAGAGTGCTGCAGATTAAAAATGGTTAAGTTGAATATAACACACACCTCTTATGTCATTGTAACAGGGAAAATCAGCTGACACTTTTCTTTCTGCATGGTGACATTTACAACTCCTTTAAGAGACAACACCCTTGTATTCTATTATCCCTTTGCATTTAATTCGTTATTGTTGTGACGTTAATTCTTGCTGCCATTCAGTGATGTAACAAAGCCTTTACAGTGTCGTTTTCTGAAGATCAGTGTAGCAGGCTCTGATGAATCGATTTTGGGTTGTCATAAGGTTGTCCTCAGCTGCTTTTTCATCACCAAAGAGCTCTATACATAGTTGTGATTGGTATACCTTTTCATCAGCTTTTGTGAGAATGCTCCTTTTGGTGTAAAGCAAACATTTGCTTTGGTGAAGACAGGGTGGTGTTTTGAGGTTTTTTTCCTTTGTCTTGTGGTTTTTGACTTTGAGATTTCTTTTGTGACTGGAAAGCCCAGACTGGAGTTGTCTAGGATTTTAAAATTCATTCACAGTAATCAAAATTTCACTCAAAACCAGGCTGTCCTTTACTTTGATTCCCTTACCAATGTAGTTCTCCAACACCTTCCTTAAAAAGTGTTTAGTTACTTGGGTTTTTTGGTTGTTTGTTGTTTTGGTTTGGATTGTTTGTTGGGTTTTGTTGGTTTATTCTTGGTTTTTTTATTGTTGTTTGGGGTTTGGTTTGTAGGGGTTTGTTTGTTTGCTTGAAATTCTAAAAGCCTGGTTAGCATTTTTTTCTTTCTGGAATATTGAAAATACCACTGTTCCACCTGATCTTTAAAAACAGTTATCTGAAACTATATGTGACCGTTTCAGGCTGTGCCTTTAAGAAAGGGACAGTTGCTGGAACACTGGCTGAATGTTTTGAAAAACAAAGATTAAAGCCTAAACGAATTTCACTGGTAGATTGGTAGAATGCAACTTTAAAATTTTAGCTTTAGTTCAGTTCAGTTCTGTCTGTTCCTGCCTGCCTGTCTGTTTCAGTCTCTCTCTGAGCAACAGCTGCTGGAAGGAGTTAACCTTGAACTAACAGATAAGAATAATTCTTGCATATGCTTTGAGCTAACAGAATTTCCTCCTTAATAATTACCTTTTCTCCCTCTCTAACCCTTTGTGGGAAAAAAGGGAGGTAGGGGGAGAGAGGGAGTACGGGGGGGGACCCTCCTGGCTGGAGGAGGGAGTTTTGTTCTGTATTACGTTCTTTGCTGTATATTTCTGTATATATTGTAAATACTGTATATTGTGTGTATATCCATCTGCATTTCATCCTGCTTGCAAATACAGCTCATATTCATTTCTGCTCCTCCAACTGAGTTAGCCGTGGTTTCTTTGTGTGTGGGGCGGGGAGAGAGAGAGAGAGAGAACTTTCTCTCGCCACACTATGCTGTTGTCTTAATTGAGTATAAGTACGCCATCTGCTGGCAGGTTAATTTCATAACACAGAATGCCACCTTAGAGGTGTCTAATTCAGTTTCAAAAGGTCAGCAATTTTTAAACTGATTCAGTCTTTCAAGTGGAGGGATTTCTGAAAGATGCATGCAGGTGGCAGCCTCTAGCGTGGTGGCAGGTTGAGTCATGCCTGCGGTCTGTGAAGGGAATTTCAATTGCTACGACTTGGGTTTGTTCTTTCTTGGTTTGTCATTTTGGTAGCGTTTTTGCTCTTGTATAGAGTGGAAAATACAAAAAGAATGTGATGCCTGAAATGTAGTAATTATCCTACCCTTCGTTAATATCATTGCAGTATGACAGTAGTGATCAGTTCCGGTGAGGCAAAAATGTCTACTGATCATGTACACCTTCCTCAACCCGTCTGCAGATGGGACTTGTGCAAATTGATTTTCAGAAGGAATTAGAACAACCATAAAGGAGTGGAAATACACAGGAAAAACGAGTACTTTCGTAAATGAGGAGCAAAAGAGAGCAGAATTCCACGAAAATTGGTAACAGTCCTAATGCTGAGCACAGTTCCTGCAAATGCTGCAATTGCATTGAATAATTACTGAATTAATAAAGGACTGGTGTCCTGTATGAGGGCTGCATTCTGACTGTGAAGTCAGATGATGAAGGTTCCAGCAGGTGATACCTGGCTTAGAGAGTTAAATGAAATTCTCCTTGCTCCACAGACTGCTGTGTTATACTGCATAGACATGCATCCCACTTGCACTGGGGATGGAATGGTGTTAGTGACTGTAACAGTTTCAGCCTTTCTCTGATAGCTTAGCAAGCAACTGCATTAATTTTTTTTTCCACAAACCACATCTAAGAAATTGTCACCTTTAGCAAGGAGGTAGCGATTCCATCTTATGGCAAAAGAAGTCACAGGTGGTGGTGACAGGTGGTGTCCTCTCTGAGAATATAAACAGCATAATGCTATATGTGAAAAAACAAACCCTGCAAAACACCAAAACCATTTATTTGTGTAGAGATAGCTTTCTAAAGAGAAAGTCTTTCATGCAAGCAGTATGTTACACTGATGATTTTTGTGTTAAGTTTAATATTCATTAGCAGTCATTGAATAAAACTTTTTGTTCCTACAGGAGTTACTAAGGTTGATTATGGGGACATCTCCTCACGACTTGGACTAAGACGCAAGCTCCAGTGCAAGCCTTTCTCCTGGTACCTGGAGAACGTTTATCCTGATTCCCAAATTCCACGCCATTACTTTTCTCTGGGAGAGGTAAGATTTTATCCTACTTACTTATCTACCCAATGAAAAGTACATTGCTCAGTAAGTTGTTTATATTCAAAATGGAGTGCAAACAAGTTGACTTCAGTAGAGTTCAAGTATCTGGCATGTGTGTTCCAGTCATTTATCCAGTGATACATCTGGCTTCTCAGTGGAGCTGAAAACTGAACTTTGGTGTATAGTACTAGAATTTGAATGTTTTTCTTTTCTTACTGCAGTTCAAAATGTTGCAGAAATGTGTAGTTATGGATAACTTGCTGTGTAATGTTCTCCATGAGGAGAGCTTTGCTTCAAAATCTAGGCCAGGTCAAGCCAAGACTTTTCCTGAAAACCGTCTTGAATTCCACCCCCAGAGCTGCTGTCAGTGACCAGCCTATTTCAGTGACCTCTCATGCTGGGCATTTCCCTGTTTTTTCTTTGAAGTTTAAGTAACTGTAGAAATAGTACAACTGATGCTGTCCTAAATAAGCAGGCTCTCTCTCTCCCCTACAAGTCATGTTGACCCAAATACAGAGCTTGTTGTAGAGTGATTTTGTTTTGAAAAGATACACTTTGAACAAAATGGATCAGGCATTTGTGCTGCTCTGCCACTATCAGGAGACAATATTCATGCCTGATTACTATATACTAATAAGGGGATTAAGGCTGTAACTCAAGAAGTGGGGAAATTGAACCCAGTCACACGTAATTTCAAAGGGAATTAAATCCACAGTGCCTAGAAGAGTGCTTCAGAACTTCTGAAGGTTTTCACCCAATGGTGTCCGTTCTGTTGTAGCTGAGTCTTTCAGCAAAAAGAATCTCCAAGACACAAAGATCCCCAGAGGAAAGCAAAGAAGCAAACATGATTCTGTAACCAGTAGCTTGAGTGTTTGCTTGGGAGTTCGAGGCTTGGCCAGTGGTTTCTCATTGTAGTCTGGTTCCTGACTGTTAGATTTCATTCACATAACCTGTTGTGTATAGCAGAGAGAACTGGTGCCATTGTGGTTTGATAGGAGCCTAGTTCTCTTCTAAAAATAACCAGCTTTGATGTGCTTTTCTATTTACTCCTAGATCAGAAATGTGGAGACAAACCAATGTCTGGATAACATGGCAAGAAAAGAAAATGAGAAAGTTGGAATCTTCAACTGCCATGGAATGGGTGGCAATCAGGTGCCAGTTTTAAAAAATTATCTCAATATATTGAAGTTTTCTGAGCAATTCTCATCAGGACATTTCTTTGATTCTCAGTAGCTATCTTTAAATATGCTTAAATTGTAAAGCTTAGGAAATGTTCACTGAAAAAAATGTGTGTAAGAGGAAATGGAGGAGAAGACTTGGTGGTGGTTTTTCATGTGTAAGTTTTTGAGGCCTGATTGCAATAGGCTTTTACCTTAACTTTCAGGTCAGAGATGAAGTAAAAGAAGAAGAGTATGCTACAAGCTAGACTTCACCACTAGGTTCTCTGGAGCTGTCTTTTGATGCATCATTACTCTTGAAACTCTTGAAACCATTAACCTCAGTTGCATGGTTTAGTTGATTAGGTGGTGTTGGATGATAGGTTGGACATGATGATTTTGAAGGTCTCTTCCAACCTGGTCTAGTCTAGTCTAGTCTAAACAACATGCCTGTACACGAAATGTTGCTTTCAATGTACATTTTTTTTGGAATGCCAGTTCTGGAATTTATTTTGCATCTCAAGGAGGGGGTTGGGTTTTGTTTGGCTGGTTGCTGGTTTTGTTTGTTAGTTTTGGGGGTTTTTGTTCTTCCTTATTGATAATTCTTAATGAATTGTTTCCTAGTATACTAGTATACAAATACTGCCTGTGTTGGGAAACCTGGTATTTCAACACGAGAAGCAGTGTGCAATTTGTTCATAGAATGTTTATTACTCCCTCCCCCCCCAAAAAAAAATAATCTTTACATGCATGCAGAAGGGAAAAGGAAAAAGTGGGTATCAATAAAGTAATGACAAATCTTTCAGCTGAACTTCCTTTACAGTTCCTCTCATTGTTTTTCTGTCTAGGTCTTCTCATATACTGCCAACAAAGAAATTCGAACAGATGATTTGTGTTTAGATGTGTCCAAACTTAATGGCCCAGTAACCATGCTCAAGTGCCATCATCTGAAAGGAAATCAGCTTTGGGAATATGATCCAGTGGTAAGTCTTATAAAGACTTGTGACATTAAGATGAGACAACTTGGGTTTTCATGTGAGCCTCCAGAGCAACATATTCCAGAGTGGGACCACTATTTGACACTCAAAGCAGGAAACAAATTCAGGGTTATGCATCTGTTTTGGTTTGATTACCTGGTGAGTTTTGGAGGAGCTTTTAGAAGAATACTTTCAATGTGATTTTGGATTCTCTTGAGAAAAAAATGATCTGCTAGCATACTGTTGCATTGTGGTGCGATCAACAACGGAACCGTATTCCAGATGCCTACTGGAACACTGAAAGATAATGCTAAAAATCTTCTCACAAATTCAGCACCTGGTGTCTTAGTCTTGCACAAAGTTAGGAGGAAATACTTTTCAAAATAAAAAGTATCAAAAAATTATAAGCAAGAGTTTACATTTCTAATTGTGGTATATTTAAGGTAGAGATGCTTAGAACAGCTTTAATTTATCATTCTCTTTCTTGTATATAATGGTAAAATTTATTTGAAAGTCCATATGTTGAACTTCCTGGTGTAGAAATCATTGACTGTTAATCCATTCATCATTAATTTGATCTGCAAGCTCTAAAAGCAATCTTGTAATGGAGTCCCTTTCCCCTTAATGACTACCAGGAAGAAAAAGGCATTGGGGAACTCAAAACATTGTTGTTGTTAGTTGTCTACTTAAGTCTGTCCAACCCCTTTCTTCATTCTTCAGTTGCTGTATGAGTACAGGAGGTAGATATGCTCAGGTTTTTGGTTGTTTGTGTGCAGTGGTTTGGCTCTGGCTGGGAGCCAGATGCCCAACACAGCTGCTCTATCACTCACCTTCTTGAATGGACAGGGGAGAGGGAAAATATAACAAAAGCACAGGACTCAAGCTAGAAGCAATTTAATAAAATGCAAAGCCAAAGCAAAGGCTGTGCATGGAAGCAAAAGCAAACAAAGATGTTATTCTCTACTTCCCATCAAGCCAGATGACGTCCAATCACTCCCAGGAAGCAGGGCTCCCACACGCATAGCAGTTGCTCCAGAGGCATCTGTATGCCATCAACAGATGTCCCCCACACTTCCTTCTTTTGCTTACCTTATATATCTGAGCTGATATCATATGGCATAGAATACCCTTTGGGCAGTTTGGGTCAGCTGGCCTGGTTGTGTCCCCTCCCAAGATCTTGCCCACCCCTTGGCATACTCTTGGGGTGAGGGAATGTTGGAAAAGTACAGCCTTGGTGCTGGGTTCAGCAGTAGCAGCTACAGCACTCCAAAACACAGCACTAGTGTGCTTGTGCACATAAAGCCTGCCCGTTTTGCCACTTCACAGTCCAGTGTCCTGGTTGTGCTGCTGCTGCTGGAGAGCAAATACTGATAATAATGCCTGTCAGTACCGTAGCCAAGCTGATGCCTTAATGAGTATCCATAGTACAGTGGCAGGAAATGCAACCTCTGAAGATCTTTCCTCCACAAGGACAGTACTGAGGTAGTGGTGTATGCATGAGGAAGACTGGTAGATATTGGAAAAGATATATACATGTGTGAATTTGCAGAAATCTAGTTTTTAAGGGAACATACTTCTTTAAAAGAACAGGTGGTATGGTCAGTTTTCTATCCCCAGCTGAGAAAAAAGAACACTTTTGAACTCTGCCTGTTAGATAAAATACATGTGCAAGAAATCCACATGCAGAAAAAAAAAGTCAACATGTTCAATGTGGTCATTCTTACCCAATCAAAACTACTGTTAAAATACTTGAAGTTATGTTTCTTACTGGATTTTAATTTTTAAACCCTCAAAGATATCTAGCTGTATAGTCCAATATAAAGAACAGTGGCTGTTGCTTGATAAGAATGTCATTTAAAAGCTCAGCCTGTTCCATTTTTCATCAAGCAACGCTTTCAGTATCTACAACATTAAATATCCTGTTCAGGTGTTCTTCAGTACTGAGATCTGGAGTCAGTAACAGAGGGGTTGTATCTGCTTCCTGCTTGCCTGTGGAAGAGTTATAATGGCCACTAGGAACTTTTTTGGTTAGCTTATACCTGGTGATTTTTGTAAAACTAATTTCTTTTGATTCTGTCTTCAAGAAATTAACCCTGCTGCATGTGAACAGTAACCAGTGCCTGGACAAAGCCACGGAAGAGGACAGCCAGGTACCGAGCATCAGAGACTGCAACGGCAGCCGCTCCCAGCAGTGGCTGCTCCGCAACGTCACCCTTCCAGAAATATTCTGAGAGGTTCTGAAGAACAGCAAGGATTGACTGGGCTACCTCGGCTGATACTTTGGCTGCACTGTTAAGTAGCAACAGTAGAAAGTTCTGCTCGCAGAATCCACAGTTTGTCAGCTGTTAGAACTCCTGCAGCTTCTCAGTAGCTGTGAACCAGCCTTCCTGTAAAAGGATGTGAAACTGCCACAAGTACTAGTGAAACTGCACCCACTGATGTTTACAAGAGTGAAAAAGTTTCTTCCAGCAAGTAATTTAGATAACATTTGGACAGTAGAAACATAATCAATGAAATAGCCTCTCTGAAGAGCTGCATCTGCATATCATTGTAGTTTGCTTGCACATCAGTAACCTCTGCTGAAAGTGCTGTTGTAATGAGAAGGTTCCAAGATGGCTTTTTTTCCTGGTTATAAGTGGTGACTACTAGATCCACAAGTAAATGAAAGAGAGCTGGAAAACAGATTCTGTAATAGGGAATAATAGTTCTTTGGTTTAAAAACAAAGTAAACAGGGTTTAATGGAAATTAAATCAGAACTATGAAAAGTACAATTTGTTATAGTGAAGTATCAAATTTATATGTAGATTTATACCTCAGTGGGGGAAATAACTATGTCAGAAGGCAGTTGTTTCTCTCTTTCAATTGTGTAATAGTCTATAAATACATTTTTTTCCTGGTGAGTCTAAAATCATTCTGGGCACAAACAAATTGAACATAAGAATAAATGTGGCTCTTGAATGTCAGATCAAGTTTTTTCCTTTAATTTTTTTTCTATTTTAATTTCTTGGCTGTTGGAATTGTATCTTTCTATTGCTGTCTGCAATCTGGAGGTTCACATGTTGTCTGAACTTTTTTTTTTCTGTTTCATCCAGGCCTGCCACCATTTCAATTTATACTTGGGTCAGTCACCTTACAGGCTTTCATGGCCAAACAAAAGATTTAAGTAGACTTTGAAATGAAGTTAACTTGGAAGTATGCACTTGGCACCCAAGGCTCACACTACCGTACTGTGGTTTCGTTTTCATAGCAATAAATCTTACGTGCTTTGTTTTATTTCCATCACCAGAAGAAAAGAAACATGATCAGGGTTGCAGGAAACTAGCAAACCCAAAGGTTTTCTGAAATCCTTTTTCACTTCATACTCAGATGTGCTTCATTGTTGAGAGCATATTTAGAGTAGCCTCTGAATTATAATGATGCCTTTTTTTTTTTCCCTAATAAAACCTAGAGAAAACTAGCTGAATTGGCTTGGGTGTTAAAGCTGACATAGCCAAGAGCAATATGACTGTGTTACTACATTGGTCTGTATTTTTTAATTGAGTTTCTCTGTTTTGCTAAGAAAAATCTGTATGGGCTGATCCTGAAAATGAGCCACTGAACGCTCAGAGTATACACTGAATTTTCTTTTGGAAAGAAAAATGAGATTTGCTTAATGGAGAGGATATTTTTATGATAAATGGCATTGTTTGGCCAACTGTCCTGTAAAGCAAATTAAATCTAGACTCATGCAAAAGTTGTGTGGAACTGTATTTGACTGTTATGGCTATTTTAGATTTGCTTTCCAAGGTGCTTTGAGTCAGTGTTATCTCCTATATTTCTGCAACAGTACACAGGCTGTTTTCATACACAAAAGCAGGGGAAATGTTTACAAATTGCAGTAATATAATCAGATGATGTGGGATTAGAATCAGATAAAACATCCAAATTATTGACTGATAGCCTTCTATGATGGTGTGACTGAACAGGAAGGGAGAGCTGTGGAGGTTGCCTGCCTTGGCTTCAGCAAGGCTTTTGGCACTGTCTCCCATAACACCCTTGTAGGTAAACTCAGGAAGTGTGGCTTAGAAGCATAGACTCCAAGATGGATTGAGAACTGGCTAAACAATAGAGCTCAGAGGGTTGTGATCAGTTTGTGCAGAGTCCAGTTGGAGGCTTGTGGCTAGTGGTGTTCCCCAGGATTCAGTACTGGGTCCGGTCTTGTTCAGCATCTTCATCGACGTCCCAGATGAAGGGATAGAGTGTACCCTCAGCAAGGTTGCTGGTGATACAAAACTGGGAGGAGTGGCTGACACAGCAGAAGGCTGTGCTGCCATTCAGTGAGACCTGGACAGAATGGAGAGCTGGGTGAAGAGTAAGGGCAGGGGTAGGGTCCTGCACCTGAGGAGGAATAGCACCATGTATTGTTAAAGGTTAGGGCCAGGTCTGCTGGAAAGCAACTTCATGCAGAAGGACTTTGTGGAATCCTGGTGGACAGTTAACCATGGGACAGCACTGTCCCCTTGTGGTGAAGAAGGCCAGTGGTAACCTGGGGTGCATTAAGCTGGTTGAGGGAGCTTCTGTCCCTCTGCCCTAGTGAGACCATATCTGGAGTACTGTGCCCAGTTCTGGGGTCCCCAGTTCATGAGGGACAGGGAACTACTGGAGAGAGTCCCAACAGAGGGCTATGAGGATGACAAAGGGACTGGAACATGTCTTACAAGGAAAGGCTGAGAGACCTGGGGAGTGTAAAAATGAAGTTATAGTCTGACTATCAGTCTGATTTCTGAAATCCCTTAAAAAGCACTGTCAGCATGGAGGCTCTGAATCAGAGGTTGGTAGAGTTTCATGTGGTGAGAAGCAGGAGCATCAGAAGTGCAGTGTGAGAGCCCTGTATGTGTTCAACATTTGCACTCTAATGATTAATACTGTGATCCCCTGTTAATGAAACTTAAGTGCCATGGCTTTTGATGGAACTAAGCCAGGCCCCAGCATTACTATGATTTTACTTTTGTTAATTCAACAAGTTGTTTTGTATGCTGGTCACACAAAACTGCAGTAAAAGTCATGGCACAACTAAAAGCACACATGCAAAGTTGTTAGATTCAGAAAGCTGAAGCAGCAATGTGATCTCCAGCCTATCTTACCGATCCTCATCTGCAAAGACAGCCCTCTTCCCCTCCTGAATATGGGGAGGGGAAGCAGCAGACTGGAGAGTGTCTGCAGTCCTTAGGTGTTTGGCTTAAAAACCTCTCAGCCACACCCATGATGGGGTTCCTGGTGATGGTTGACAGGTTGTGCTTAGCTTGCCTGCTCACCACAGCTCAGCAGTTGTACTGTGTCAGCAGACAGTACAGGGCTTCTGCTAAGATTCCCTGCACCTCTACTAATGTGCATTTCAATTCCCTGTTGTGTTAAGCACCTTTCTAACAGGGGCACCAAATAGCTTCTCCCATACAGTTTTCTTGTAGCTGCTTTCACCATAGATGTGGTGGCTGTCATCAGACCTGTCTGCTGAAAGCAAGATTCCACACTGACTCTAGTTTTAGTGGTCCTCCACTGAACAGGTCTGGTACTTGTGTTTCTCAGCTTTGAATAGGAATACTGGTTGATTCTATCCTTCCAGAGCTACAGGCATACCTACTCCTTTCTGTCTAATATGTCTTCTCACACTGAAGTCTTCAGGTGGACTTCTTAGAACCTCTGTAGTGCTTTTTTTATTTATTTATCCTGTCCTGAAAACAATGAAAGCAGCGCTGGCTGGTTTTGCACATACACCAAAGACGTGCAGGGCAGAAGAAAAGCAGCATCGGTGCTTGAAGAGAGTTGGTAAACATCGGTTTGTCCTTCTTTTGCCCCATGCTGTGTGTTCAGCCGAAGTTTCCTGTAAGTGCTCTAAAGACAGTGACCTGTTCTCCATCTCATCTGCCTGCGCAAAGACAATCATTGAGAAACACCGGTGCCTCTTTACTGCTTGAATTACATCATGTTAAGGTGCAGACTTGGTCTAACTACACTGTGCCAGGTCTGATTAGGTCATCTTCCATCTGTTCAGATACTGAAAGTCACAAAACAGTCATCTGTGTGTAGATGCAACTGCGAATGACTTTGTCTCAATCTGCCTGTTTGTTTTGTTAGTATGAAATGAAGTTGTATTTTTGTTTTTATTTTGGTACTGTACTGAATAGCTTAGCAATTGCTTTTTCATCGTGTCACAGCCATGGTCCTGGTCCGAGGTGAGTACTGTACAAAAATACATAATCTCTGTGTTTCATGAACAGCTTTATTAAGATAATCTTTCTAATTCTTACTCTGCAGAATCCTTCTTGTAACAAACTCAGAGACATGAGCAAAGCCTTGGCAGATTTATTCTGCATTTCCCCTTCGAGGTAAGTAAGGCCATACAAGTATGCTTCAGGAAATGGACTGAAAAAGTACTCAGGTCCTATTCACCACAAGAACAACTCCTCAGTGGGTTTAAATTAAGAAAAACTGTTTTACAGATAAGATTTTAATAGCTTTAGGAGCCCTGCTTCTTATCTGAACTTATTGTAATGGTAGAAGTTTAGGGTAAGACAAGAATATGTCAGGTGAAAATTATCAAGCATGCATATAGACCCAAGGGGAAACACTGACAAGAACATTTCTTAAAGTCATCTTAAGTATTTCCTGAATTTGTCTTACTTTTCAAATGAACATAGTTGTGATATGATGTGAAGGTGCACACCTGCATGTGGTGTACTTTGGATAACAGAACAGCACTTTTCCTGCAAGAAAAGTTTTTAATGTAGAAACCTAAATTGGCACATCGCTAATAGATATTTAGAGAATAGAAATTATGATACTGAGATGAAAACTAAGTCATCACATTGTCCACTGGTTTAAGAGGCTTCCTCTAAAATATGTGTTTCCTACAAATTTTTGGCAAAGGGAGGCACATATCCTGTTAAGTGGTCCAAGAAAAACTGTTGGGTCGGTGTCCAATCCACAGGAAGAAAGAAAGGAACTCAGCCTTCACTGCTGCAGCAACTTCGGCGTTGGAAATACTCCAGAGAATTTGAGAATAAGTTTTGTAGTTGCCTTGGCTGCATGTTGAATGCATCTGAATTGTTTCAAAGCAGAAACATTGTTTCAAGTTCACTGGAAACAATTTTTTAGATGCTGTTTTCCATCATGGTTTTTATGTACATGAATGAATTAGGCTATCCAGGTCTTGTGATAAAGAGGTTATTAAATTTACTAATATGAAATATGAATTATGAAAACACTGTTTAATTATAAAAATTATTAATAATTATTAATTAGAAAAATTATTAATAACCTAATTTATATACATGTTCTAGTGCACGCTTGTGAAATACATCCTATAAGTGGCTTAGTATTATGATTAGAACTTAATTGGAATATTTACCGAATCATTTCTCTATTTATATAACGAGGGGTGCAGTTCTGCCGCTTGGCCACTAGATGGCGACTCGACGGAACACGCGCGGCTTCTAACTACAGCAATATTTCTGTGCGTCAGCGATTACTCTGCTAGACGTGGATGCTTTGAACCGAGTTATAGTGAGTGGAAAGCACGTGGAAGATACTCTCTAGCTGTTGTTTGTAGCAAGGTTGAGTTCCGGCAGACTACTGTCGCTGGACTGGTTCCTAGGCTGGTCTGGACGGCAGCGCTGGGTAGCTGTTTCCCCTCTCCGGGGCAGTGGAGAGCAAATGGAACCTCGGCTTAGCTAGTAAGCAGGTTCCCTTGCAGGACTTCGCAGGTTCCCTCCAGACGATGGGGAGCGGTCCTGCGGGGATTGGCCTGGCAGGGCTGGTCCTGGGACGGGGGTCGGCCCTCAGAGTCGGCTCTCATGGCAGGGCGGGGCAACGGTTCCCGATAGGCGGGCTCGGAGGTTTCCGATCAGGCACAGTAGCAGGCGGGGTGGACCCACTGGGGGTCGACTGTTCTGCAATGGGCTTGGGGCTGGCGTGGAGCAGCCCTAGGGAAGCAGCGCGACTACGGCGACTTCCCGTTTACTTGGCTTAAAGGAGCAGCGAGACTCTTAGAGCGGTCCCAGATTTGGAGGAGTATAGGCACGAACAGTGCTCTGGATCATCCCTGAGGTTTACAGGGCTCGGCGTGGGCTACTGGACTCGGTCAAGTCCCTTCTCCCCGGTAACTGGGCAGATCTTACCCTTGGGGGTCCAGTCTTGGGAGGCATGGTGGGCTCTCCTGGTTGGCGTGACTGGTGGTGACAACGCTGGGCTTCACGGGCTCAGCGAAGGTCCTCCCTCTGGAGATAATTCTCAGGGCTAGGCTCGACGGGCCTGCCTGGATACGGGCTGCTTCTCGTCATGCAGAGGCTTCCAGTGTGCTTGCATGTATGAGAGAGAAGAGCTAACAGCAGTGAGCTCAATGGCAGAGGCTATGGCTCTAGCGTTGTCCTCTTGAGCAAGCAGAGAGACAAAGTGAAGGAGGGGACAACATTGTTTACCAACTGGGGTAATACTTAAGAGGTTCCTCGAGGCTGGATTTGACCGATGGGCACTCTTGTAAACAACTGGCTTCAGCCTATCGAAAGTGTGAAGCTGGAATTTTGCCGATACTTGGTGTTAGCACGAGCATCCCATGCGATGGGAGCATGCAGGGGGCCGTGCTGGCCTGGCTAATGCCTTGACTTTTGTCTCCCTCATGAAGGAGGGGAACTTGTCCACATGCAGGGACAAGATTCAATATCTGGGCATAAGGTGCTTTCACCACAGGTCTCTAATGGATCTTCTTGGTCTGAAAATATTTTCAGGTAGCTAACTAGATTAGCAAAGTGGTAGTTTCAGTTCTGTCAGTTAGATGGACACACCTCAAATGACCACTTCTGATGCTAAGTATTTTAGGATCTCAGAATGTATAACAGTTGTCACTATAGGTGATTGCTATAATACTGTAAGTGATGACATGTTGCATGCCAGTGAACCATTTGCATGCAATTTCTCTTGCACTATTTTAAGTGAGAAAAGTGCTGGGAGTACAAAGTGTCGCTTCCATTACCAGTGTAAAACAGCTGTCCCCATGTGAAATAAAAGAAGAAGTACATTCTGGAGGCGGTGGGATCCAGCTGCACGTGTGATTCCAGTCAGATGGTGAATGAACTGGAAACAAATGTCAAATACCAAAATCTTCTTTGTCATTCCCAGATGCTGAAAACCATGGGAACCAACTCTCTATCATCCATATTTTCAGCTTGCTTGAATGTAGGTGCTCTCAGTGTTCCTCTGTAGTCAGAACCAATCATTCCTCCGAGGCAGCCTCAGCTTTTGTGACCTTGAATGTGTACAAATTGCACACGTGTGTGTATGTGTGTGTATTTATGTGAAGTAATTTAAACAAAACACATTAAACCACTTCTCTGTGGTAACACACTCAAAACCCTTCTTTCTCCCTCCCCCTTGTGGAGTCAGGATGGGGGAAAGAAAAGTGTGGGAAAGGGGCAGCAGAAGGCACCTTTCCCACCTAGGGCCGGGGCACACGGACCCTTCCCCACGCTCCAGGTCAGAATCCCCACACTTTGGCAAGCATGGGATGCAATAGGTCAAGTTTCCCGCTTCTTTTGGTCACATTCTGACAGCCTGACGCTTGTTAGTGGGGGAATAGTCTCTGTTTGTGGACTTGTCTTTTCCCAAATAGTGCTCCTTAAACTGTTACTGCTTATGTATATTGTTAAAGTGTTTTCCAACCAAGCACAGCATCTGTAAGCTTTGCTAACTTTATATACAGTTATGAGGGGGCAGGGGTTTAGATTAATAAATTATTTATGTTTTTATTAATTCCCTGCCTCACCACCTCTTCATTTTGTAACAAGTTGTTACTACAGTTCAGCCCCACAGGGTTCCTTAATTATTCAAGTCAGTGACAGAACTACTGATAATAATGATGACAATGTAGCAATAATGTGATTTGTTGTGGACCGTAATGATACAGGGAACAACTTTATTATGCTCTCAAAGCTGTTCAGTGTTGCTGTCCCTTTTCCCAGACCTCCTGAGGGAGAACCATGGAGCACTGTGCCTAACAATTCTCCTGTGCATCATCTTGACATGGCTGTAAGAGCACATGCAGGAGCGTGCATCTCTTTTGCCTTGCAAGATATTCTCATCAATGGCAGAAAAGATCACACAGTGTATGTGATTTTCAGTGTAGTTCTTATAGTCCTTAATATTGCTGGTTAGAGCAGTGGGAACTGGAGGAGGCTGTCTTACCTTGCAGACACCATTTTGTAAGGGGTTTTCATTTTTGTTTTGTGAGTTTTGTTTACTGTCCTTTGCAGTGTTCCATAGTGTTACAGCTCCATAAGGAAGTTAGATGAATCCTACCTGTCCCTTGGTGGAGCTTATGTGTGAAGATGTCTGCAAGAAGGACAAATTCTGTCAGAAATACAGCAAAGGTAACAGCACTTGTGAATAATAACTCCCCTTCCCTGCACCAACCTTAACCCAAGTGGGTTTTGAGATATGGTTGCTTATTTTAAATGTCTGTAGTAATCTGAGGTCCCCTTTAGTTGTGATATGAAGATGTCTGGGTTTTTTGTTAACCTGCCTGTGCTGGGTTGGAACTATCACACTGCCACAGACCATTTTGCCTTTGTCAACAGTATGAGGTTCTTTAGATGAGCCCACAGAAGGTTGTCTGTAGTTGACAAAGCTAGAGGAGTGGTCACTTTTGTGTACACACCATGTCCTCACCCTTTGCAGAATACTTCACTACCATTTGGGTTATATTAAGTGTTCTTCCTGCCACTTGTCTAGTAGACGATGTGAGCACCTAGGGCTAATGTGGTATCAGTAAGGTGTTTGTAAAGTTACTGTTTGTGAGAGAAAAACCTCAACAAGATATGTCAGGCACTCCATTTTGACACTCAAAGTGACTCCAAGCATTTTCTTTTGACAGAAGAATAGTTAAACACCCACAACTGGGATTAATTAATACGTGTGTGCTCCTTTTCCTCCCTCCCTTTTCCTTTCTGTAGGAGTCCATAAAGTGCTAGTCCTTTGTGGCTATCACTCAAATGGATGAGAATGAAGTTGGATGTACAGCCGAAAGGCAAATTCGCAAGTAGACTGCAACTTGGAGAACTCCACTTAGAGGTAATGTCTATGACTTTTATTTTTTTTTAACTCATGAGATGAGCTTTAGCTTCTATGTTGATTATTCAGAGCGTGAAGCTTACTGAAAACTAAGCTGTTGCGAAAGGCTAATGCAGTGATTGCTCCTGCGTCCTGTCGACACAGCTTGATGACTATGAATTGCAGCTTAGTTTGTTCCGGTGTTTGATGGGTTTTTTAAGGATGTTCCTGAACTAGGAATCTTAACTAGCTAAAATAGCTTTAATACAGCTGTCTGTACTGAAGAAGGGAAGGAATAAGAGCTTGTCATAAATGCAGTAGTGGTTTGTGATTTGTGTTACAAAATGCAATTTCAGGGTAGCAGGACGGTTGGCTTGTTTTGAGAACAGAGGGTAAATGTTCAGACTCTTTTGACTTCAAAGAGGAGCCTTATATGAATCTTCCCAGGGCTATGGAATGTTTACCTTAGACAAGGCAGACCCGAACACAGCTGTGCCTGTGTAAGGCCTCTTTGTGCCTGTGTGAGATGAACCTCACCTGCGACCCCATCTGCGACCCCCACTGCAAGGCAAGTGTGTACTCAAGAAGCCCAGGAATTTGCTAGAACTCGTTGTCATGTCCCTGCCTTCTACTAAGCATAAGCATGCATATGTAGATGATGTAGCTGTAGAAGGAAAAGGTGGTAGCGGTGAGGTGCTTTTTGGCAGACTGGCGGTGGCCGCGAGGGGGAGTCTCTGCAGCCCGGTGCGTCGCTGCTTTGCTCGCCTGTCTCCTCTTTTAAT
Source organism: Picus viridis (assembly GCA_033816785.1). Lineage (NCBI taxonomy): Eukaryota > Metazoa > Chordata > Aves > Piciformes > Picidae > Picus > Picus viridis. Next base: position 2,345,323 of record CM066575.1, read on the forward strand.
AAAGCCACTCTCACAAGAGGCTTAGGCGTTTTCTTGGGCGGCCCGTTCTTGACAGAGCTCATATTCTTTCTGATGGCATCTGGATTGGAAAGTAATGGGCTAGATATGACTGTGAACAGACTTGTTCCTTGCTGGCATATTAAAAAACATAAGAGCCAGCCCTGCTAGTGACCATAAAGGGAGTGAGTGGGATAATGAAAGGACTCAACAATCAAGTATCTTGCTTCTCTGAACTTCTCAAATACTGGTTTGTAATGCTTCTCTACTTGCTGAAAGCAGAATTGATACTTGTTTTTTATTCCAAGATAGCTCATCTTCTTTAACCAGTTCAGTCAGCAACAGGGCCAAGTTATGCTTTTCTAGGAGTCCATCTGTCGGTTCAAGTAACCCAAATAAACCTACATATCCCTATAAACCTATATACTTTGTATGCCCACGGGAGCCATCAAAGGTAGGATGCTCTCAGTCTCTGTTACAGAAAATGAGAAATCACCAGCTGCAGTTCTCTCCAGCTGCTGTTTTATTATGGCTGGGCAGACAGCAGCCCTGCACAGCCCCACAGCCTGCTCCTTGCTCTCACTGCTACCAGCCCACATCTCGGCAGAGGTCCTAGACAAGGAACAGCAGCAGCAGCTGGGGCAGCAGGGAGGAAGCAGCAGGGAGGAAGCCCCAAGCTCAGGCCAGGGTGGCTGTTAGATGGGGGCCAGGGGTGGGGGTCTTTGCTCTCCACCCTCTCTGTCTCCAGATCATCTTCCTCCTCTTCTAGCTCGCCTCTGAAGCACTTCCAGGGTCCCCAGGCCTGCAGAACGTGGGCACCATCAGATGCCACCCCTGATTTCCAGAGGGACACCCCAGTGCCTCCTGAGCCCCTTGCATCTGGCAGGGAAGGGCCGGGGTGGTGCTGGGCATCACCATGGCAACAGCCTGCCCCATAATGGCACCATGGAAACTCTGCCCCATAAAGGCACCATGGGACCTGCCCCACCCTGAAAAGCCTATAAAAAGGGGGCGCAGGCTGGTGGGAGCAGGCAGTCGGCGTCGACAGCGCAGTCTGTTAGCCCCTGCCAGCTCTCAGCAGTGCTGGGATCCCGTGGCTGGTGAGGATGGAGTCTGACGAGCACACCGCAGAGTGTGACCTGAGCTTCTACAGCATGTTGAACCCCAAGCTGCTGCTTGTGGTGCTGGGGTACATGGTGCTGGACCTTGCTGTGTGCTGGTCACCGCGTCTGGCCGCCTGGCTCTGGGTAAGCGACCACTGCACCCCCACCACGGTGCCCTGCACAGCAGGATGGGGTGAGGTGGGGAGGTGGGATGGGGTGGAGTTCTGGGGGCCGTGGGGGGCCATGGGCAGGAGTGTCTCAGTGTAAGGTGGGAGCCAGGCTGCCTTGACAAACCCTCCCTCTCTCCTTTCAGCCCTGGCTGTGGCAGGTCATGGACAAGCTGTGGCGGCCAGGCCAGAATAGGGACCAAGAGCCCCTGCAGGACCCCCCGAGGAGCAGGATGAGCAGGAGATGAACATCCCTGATGCTGGCAGTAAGTTCATCAAGCAGTGGATGATGAGGGCAGAGGCAGAACTGCAGAGGGCAGTCAGGCCCCTGGCACAGAAGGAAGAGTGAGAAGGTGTTCCCCAAGGGGATGTTAACGTGGTCACTGTCTTTCTCGCAGGGCTTTTCCCGGCTGGTGACATGCGGAAGGGCTCTCCCCGTCCAGCACGTCTGGGAGTCAGGAAGCCTGCAGCCGTGGAGGAAGATGGTGCCCAAGAGGAAGGTGGCACCGCCGTGCCCCCAGGCAATGAGGCAGAAGAGGAAGCAAATGCTTCTAAGGTGGCAGCGCCGGGGGAAAAGCCTCCCTCTGCTGTGCCCCCACAGGAGCAGGCGGCCACAGCTCCTCCCGCGGCTGCCCCTGGCACAGCCCAGCCCCTGGCTGCGGAGGAGGCGCTGCCGGAAGCCCTCAGGCGTGATGGGCAGAGCCCAGCTGCCCCCAGGCAGGCCCCAGCTCGCCGGCGCAGGTCAGGCTTCTCCAGGAGGGTGCGGAAGGGGCTGAGCAGGGCACGCAAAGCCTTCCTCTGTGCCTGCTGCCTGTCAGTGCCAGAGCACGACTAGCAGCATGGCCTGGGGCCGGGGCCAGGCGGGGCCAGGCTGGGCCCCAAGGATAACACCAAGCCCGGAGACGACACCTGGCCCTGAGATGACACCAGGCCCTGAGATGACACCTGGCCCTGAGATGACACCAGGCCCAGAGATGACACCTGGCCCTGAGATGACACCAGGCCCAGAGATGACACCTGGCCCTGAGATGACACCTGGCCCTGAGATGACACCAGGCCCTGAGACGACACCTGGCCCTGAGATGACACCTGGCCCAAGGATGACACCAGGCCCAAGGATGACACCAGGCCCAGGGATGACACCAGGCCCTGAGAAGACACCAGGCCAGGCACAAAGATCACTCCTGGCCATAAGATGACGTCTTTGCCATGCTTTGGTTGGGCTGCCCCTTTCCAACTGCAACGCTTGCGGCACTGGCAGTGACCCTGCTGTGGACAGCAGCCAGCTATGCCCAAGGAGCGCCAGAGGCGCCGGTGTGCCCGGTAACGCCGGATCAGAGCTGGATTCTCGCAGCGAAGCTCCAGGCTTGAAGGAGCTCTGGGCGATGGCTTTAGGCAGGGCTGTGGGCTCTGCGAGTGCTTCCGAGTGCGGGTGGTGGCCTCTTTCTCCTGCGGCTCGGGTGAGTCCTGCGTGCTGAGCGGTCGAGCGGCGTCTTGCTGCGCAGCTGCAAAAGTCCAGAGACAACCAATAGCAATTTGAACTGTGAAGAGAAAAGAAGTTCATCGGCAGCATGCCGGAGATGGCCCACGAGGGGGGAACTCCAGAATTCCCTGGGGCAACAGACCTTCCACAGATGCTTATAAAGATCACATTCTGTCATTCCCCCTGATCCTGGCACCCGCGGCACGCCTGGGGGTGCAATCAAACCCAAAATGGCATCGCCCCCTGGAGAGCTGCAGGAGCACAGCTTCGCTTTCTGTTGGCTTCTGCAGCTTGTTGCTGTAGCACACACAGGGTTTATCTCCAAAGGCCTTATAGCTGAAAGCTGCGTAGCAAAGAGGTTGCTGCCGAGGCCTGCAGGGCTTGTTGGCTTTGCAGCTTTGCCTATCTGGAGAGGTTCTTCAGCTGCAATCTTCGCAGCGGTGCTCGTTGCTTCTTCCACTAAAATGAAACTGTCCCGGGGACTCAGCCTCTCCTGGGGATCATCTCTTGGCCCAGCAGGACCTGTCTGCCTGCTCCGGGACCTGTCTGTCTGCTCCTGGGCTTTACAACACTTACAGCAAGGGCTCCTGCAGTCTTTCTGGTAAACTGAAGCACAGCTCCGATTCCAAGCCAGGTTTGTGACTTCCCCCAGAGCTTGGGCAATGGCAAGGCAAAGCTCTGCCTCTTTGGGCTGGTATTTATAGATTTCCCAAGACAGTGATGGCCAGTGACAACAAAGATTAAGAGACAAAGACCTGACACTTTAACCTAGAAAAAACCTGTAGTTTTCTCCAAAGGTGGCCAGGGGCACACACACACACACACCTGGCCCACTTGGGCCCCAGGGCATGTTCAGATGAGCCTGGGCAATTTCCTGAAAAACCAGACCTGCTGCCTCCTGCCCCATTGTCTGGTTCAGGGCATTTTTGAGGCTTCTTGTCCCTTCAGGACAGTGAGCCACTGCTTGGTGCTCCCAGGAGTGCCCCGGGGCTGCAGGCACCCAGCCCTCTGCCCCAGAGGGAGGCAGGAGAGCCCCCAGCGCAGGAGCTCTGCCAGTGTGCTGTGGGGGTGCAGGGGCAAGGACCAGAGCTAAGCACAGATCTCTGTGGCTTCTCTTGCAGGCCCCTGCAGCTCCTGAGCAGGAGCAGAGTGAGGAGGAGATGGAGGAGAAGGAGAGGCACAGGCAGAGGCTCAGAGAGGTGAGTGCCATGGTGTGCCAAGCACTGCAGGGGCTGGCTGGGGACACTGCCTGGGGTGGGATGGCACAGGCCGTGACCAGACTCCACCTTGGGCAGAGCACCAGAGGAGCTCCTCCAGCTGTGGGGCTTGTGGGGGTGCCAGGGGCAAGGCTCACAGGCATGGAACCTAACAGATCTCTGTGGCTTCTCTTGCAGAGCCTTCCATCTCCTAGACCCTTGGAGCAGAAGGACACCCAGGAGCTGGACAGCTCCTTCATGTCTTCCTGAACAGATGTGTGCTCTTGGCGTGCTGGGCACAGACAAGTGAGTGCCAGTGCCAAGGAGAGGGCACTTGGGACACTGTGGGACGGGGCAGAGGCTGACTCTCCATCATGTGCCTGCCATGAGCTGCTTCATCATCCCCATCCTCCCTGCCCCATTCCTGTCCCAGAAGCAGCTATCATCATCAGGTCCTGCAGGCATGAACTTGCTGGAGGGACCCAGGGGACCTTTACAGAATCTCCCTTTCCCTACAGGAGGCAGAAGTGGCCCTGACTGAGGGTAGGAGAGACGTCCCTGCAAGTGCCACAAGCTCCCTTTCGCCCCCCCTGTACCTTTAGAGAAGTAAAAGAGAGAGCCCCAAGGTCATAGGGAGAGCACAGCCTGAAAGCCACAGAATCAATCCCAGAATCAGCCAGGTTGGAAAAGACCTTCGCGGTGGTCAGGTGTGTAAGGAGGAAGTAGAAGTTTCTGTTCACAACAGAGATAGAGGAGTTTTGTTGTAGAGAGCAATGAGGTATCCCCTGAGACAGCTCTTCTCCTGGCTAAACACCTCCGGCTGCCTCGGCTGCCCCTCACAGGGCTGTGCTGCAGAGCCCTCCCCAGCCTGGGTGCCCAGCTCTGAGACATTCCAGCACCTCAGCATATTCCTTAAATTAAGGGGCACCCAGAACTGGACACAGGACTCAAGGTGTGGCCTAACCAGTGCTGAGTACAGGGGCACAATGACCTCCCTGCTCCTGCTGGCCACACTGTTCCTGATGCAGGTCAGGTTGTCATTGGCCTTCTTGGCCACCTGGGCACACTGCTGGCTCATGTTCAGCTGGCTATCAACCAGCACCCCCAGGTCCCTCTCTGCCTGGCTGCTCTCCAGCCACTCTGACCCCATCCTGTAGCTCTGCATGGGGTTGCTGTGGCCAAAGTGCAGCACCTGGCACTTGGACTTGTTGAATGCCATCCTGTTGGACTCTGCCCATCTGTCCAGCCTGGCAACATCCCTCTGCAGAGCCCTTCTACCCTCTAACAGATCAAATCCTGCTCCCAACTTGGTGTTATCTGCAAACTTACTGATGACTGACTCAATGCCCTCATCCAGATCATCAATAAAGATATTGAAGAGGATGGGGCCCAGCACTGATCCCTGGGGGACACCACTAGTGCCTGGCCGCCAGCTGGCTGTGGCACCATTGACCACCACTCTCTGGGCTTGGCCCTCCAGCCAGTTCCTAACCCAGCTCAGAGTGCTGCTGTCCAAGCCACGGGCTGACAGCTTGGCCAGGAGTTTGCTGTGGGGGACAGTGTCAAAGTCCTTGCTAAAGTCCAGGCAGACTACATCCACAGCCTGCCCCACATCCACCAGGTGGTGACCTGGGCATAGAAGATCAGGTTGGTCAGGCAGGACCTGCTCTTCCTAAATGCAATGCTGTGTCACCTATTCTTGCAGAATTAGAATGTCTGTTGTAGAGTTCCATAGATATTGATCCTGTGTAGATTTCGCTAGTTTTCAATTGAACATACACCCCTGTAACAAAATCTATCCAGATTCAACATGGTACTCTGTAACAAGTTTATCACAGGTAAAGGTCAGACACAGCTCAAAAAATACTTGTTAAACATTATAAAGATATAAGATACAAATTTTATATTTGTGTGTAAGAGATACACAACAATCTGAATGAACAATCTGAATGTTATAGAATAGAATAGAATTAACCAGGTTGGAAGAGACCTTTGAGATCATCGTGTCCAACCTATCACCCACCACCACCTAATCAACTAAACCATGGCACCAAGTGCCTCATCCAGGCTCTTCCTGAACAGCTCCAGTGATGGTGACTCCACCACCTCCCTGGGCAGCACATCACAATGGCCAATCTCTCTTTCTATGAAGAACTTCTTCCTAATCTCCAGCCTAAACTTCCCATGGCACAGCTTGAGACTGTGTCCTCTTGTTCTGGTGCTGGCCGCCTGGGAGAAGAGACCAAGTCCCACTTGGCTACAACCTCCCTTCAGGGAGTTGTAGAGAGCAATAAGGTCTTCTCTGAGTCTCTTCTTCTCCAGGCTAATGAGGGAAATTAAGCACATGCTAACATATGTGACCATGTTACTAAACTTTCCTCGTACTAAACATCACCCAGCAGGCAGGGACAGTCTGGGCTAGGGCATAAAACCCACAAGCTGGACATCTCTCTCACACACTGGGGGGTACTGCATCACCAAGTGTGCAGGGATACCAGTGCCAGCAGCATGGTGCAGCATGCCCAGCAATATCATCACCATCATCAACTGGATCAACTGATCTGATCCCAGGATTTGCTCTTGCTCTGGCAGATCATTCTCTGATCGAGCAGCAGGATTGCTGAGTATTTGGTTTCCCCTAGACCTTGTCCTTGTTGACTTTGATCTGCTTCTTCCAGGCCTACAATGCCAGCACTTTCCACTCCATGGCCACCAGAGCCAGGAGCAACCAGTAACCTCCTTGTACATGTGCACTGTTTCCTTGGGCAGTGCCAGCTGGAACACACTCGGTTTCAGCACCTTCACGGCCCCAGTGCCTCCCGTGTCTTGTATCATCCAACAACAGCCCCTGAATGATAGTGGCAAACTTTCTTGGGCAGTTGACTCTGTCACACACCTTATTCATGATCTGTGATGTTGATTCCTTGAGTGTATGAAAGCACAGAGTGTTTCCTAAATGACTTGAGATTTCCCCACAGTCTAATACTGGACTTTCTGTCTCTCTCATTGGCAGTGCAGTTACCCTTGCTATGCAGTCAAAAACTGATCCACAGGGAAGCATTTATCTCTCTTTAAGTGTTCGCTCTTCAGCCCATAGATGATACAGTGTGCTGTATATTTGATTAGGTAACAAAGTACCCACTGAGGCATAGTATTCCCAAAGGTGTCCTTGTGACAGGGGGCAGCAGCAGTGAATATAGAAATGATGAAAGCCTGCCTAAAGTCCCTGGCTGCATAGGTTGAAGAGACTCAGAAACTTGCTAGGTGGGTTAGGCTGGCAGAGAAGCATAGGCTCAGAGGTTGACTCTTTAAAAAAGGCAAATCAGGGGGAAAAAAAATTCATACAGTTGAGCACACAGAAAATCAAAAGAAAAGAAAATGCAATAAAAAAGAGGAGAAAATTTGGGGTTTTTTAAAAGAAAATGCTGTTCATGAAGAAATACATCCAGAGAGGCGCTGGGGTGCTGTTCATGCTGCGGAGGAGAAGGCAAGCAGAAACTACTGAATTCTGGAGAAGAGGAGGCTCAGGGGAGACCTTCTTGCTCTCTACAACTCCCTGAAGGGAGGTTGTAGACAGGTGGGGGCTGGTCTCTTCTCCCAGGCAACCAGCACCAGAACAGGAGGACACAGTCTCAAGCTGTGCCAGGGGAGGTCTGGGCTGGATGTTAGGAAGAAGTTCTTCCCAGAAAGAGAGATTGGCCATTGGAATGTGCTGCCCAGGGAGGTGGTGGAGTCACCATCACTGGAGGTGTTCAAAAAAGGATTGGATGTGGCCCTTGAAGCCATGGTTTACTTAGTCCTGAGGTGTTGGGTGTCAGGTTGGACTTGATGATCTCTGAGGTCTTTTCCAACCTTATTGATTCTATGATTCTATGAAATGTCATGTGGGTTTCTCTATCGCTGTTGTCTCACTGTCTTCACTTGTGTATTTGTGCTGTGTCTTTGCAGTGGTTTTTCTTTCTCAGTTTGGTTTTGGGAGCAATTGGAAGGTTTCTATGTATTGTGTAGAAAGCAGAGTAGCTGTTAACAACCTGCTGAGTTTAGTCTATCACTGTACAGGAGAGACATCTGATCCAGAACTTGGATAGGATAGGATGGGCTAGGCTAGGCTAGGCTAGGCTAGGCTAGGCTAGGCTAGGCTAGGCTAGGCTAGGCTAGAATAGAATAGAATAGAATAGAATAGAATAGAATAGAATAGAATAGAATAGAATAGAATAGACCAGACCAGGCTGGAAAAGACCTTTGAGATCACCAAGTCCAACCTATCACCCAACACCATCTAGTCAACTAAACCAAGTGCCCCATCCAGGCTCTTCCTAAACCCCTCCAGAGATGGTTACTCCACCACCTCCCTGGGCAGCACATTCCAATGGCCAATCTCTCTTTCTGGGAAGAACTTCTTCCTAACATCCAGCCCAGACCTCCCCTGGTGCAGCTTGAGACTGTGTCCTCTAAAACCAAATTCTTTCAATTGCAGAGGAACTGGGGGTTCTGCATGGGAATTTTTATTACCCAATACAGGAATTCTGGCTCCCTAGGTCAAGACAAGGAATACAATACATGCATAAACTTAATGATTGATATGATCATGCATTGGATTGTGATGCTTGTGATCACAAACAATGTGATCTGATTGGGGTTTTTTTTTAGTTGTTATTGCAGAGGAAGTATAGAGGTAAAGCTTTTTATTCAGCACCATTTGGACTGTCATGCCCTGCCATGGCAAGACAGCTGAGAAAAGGGCTTGCAGTAGTTGAAGGAGAAGGGATTAATATTTCTTCCCACAAGCTAAAGATGAAAAGGGAGAGCTGTGCCTGTGACAAACATTACTTTGAGTCACTCACTAATGAAAAATGAGTTTGCAAATCAGAGAATGTAATTTTTTTAACAGGGAACTTTGGCTCCAATGGGAAATTTTTGTCAGGGGGTTTCTTACCTGAATTTTCTCAAGTTAACTTTTGAGGCAGTGAGAACTGCTAGCAGGGCAGAGACAAAGCATGGCACCTTGGTGCTTATTTAGTGTACTCAGTTCTTAGTTCTTGCTGGCTTTTGCTTCTTCATGTGATGTCAAGTGGCACAATGCTTTAGGTTTCAGTAGTGTGGTCTGATTTATACCGTGCTTTGTCTTGACATGAATGCATCAGTACGGTGATTATCCCTGTTGCCTCAGTCCTTTATAAGTCCTTTATCCCAACACCCTGGTAGAATTTGCACATGCAGAAAGTTCCTGTTCTTTTTTTCCATCTGAAAATACCCACAACAATCTTTTACTTGAGATCCAGCAAAAATGTAATCGTTTCTGGTTGGCTGGGTGTTTGGTATGTTGTTTTTGTTGGGTTTTGGTTTCAGCTGAGAATGAATAGGGCATCTTGTGAGCCACCAGGTGGAGAATTTTGGTCCTGCTGAGCGAGTCTCCCTCTTCAGGTGTCCACTTGCAATTCACAATGACTTCTAAATATCTTCTGGTGTGGAAGCTCACTCTGCATGATCATAGAATCAAGAAGGTTGGAAAAGACCTCAGAGATCATCAAGTCCAACCTGTCACCATCCTGACTAACTAAACCATGGTTTCAAGTGCCACATCCAGTCCTTTCTTGAACACCTCCAGGGATGGTGACTCCACCACCTCCCTGGGCAGCACATTCCAATGGCCAATTACTCTTTCTGGGAAGAACTTTCTCCTCACCTCAAGCCTAAACCTCCCCTGGCACAGCTTGAGACTGTGTCCTTTTGTTCTGGTGCTGGTTACCTGGGAGAAGAGACCAACCCCCACCTGTCTACAACCTCCCTTCAGGGAGTTGTAGAGAGCAAGAAGGTCTCCCTGAGCCTCCTCTTCTCCAGGCTAAGCAACCCCAGCTCCCTCAACTTCTCCTCACAGGGCTGTGTTCCATAACCCTCCCCAGCCTCGTTGCCCTTCTCTGGGCATGTTCAAGTGTCTCAATGTCCTTCTTAAAATGGGGGCCCAGAACTGGACACAGTTTATTTTATACCTGTATTGTGCTGATAATTCTCACAAGTGGCAGGCATGCAGCATCGTTTGATCTCTCAGAATCACCAACCTGTTGTAACCTTCTGTTCCAGCTTTGTAAACGTTACTCCTACACACAGAGAGCTTCTTGTTACTTCTTTGTTTCATCTGCCCCGTGTGTCAATGTGCTGCAGCACATTCCTCCCAGAATAAGACAGTTCTCAAAAGGATCACTAGATGGCTACACAGTCACACCGGATTTCACAGCTCTCCTATTCCAGACCTTCCTTTCTCACGGACCTCTGATTTGTAATATCTTTGGTCTGAACTGCAAGCCAGCCACAAAACACAATTTCCATAGCTTTAGTTTTCTTTTCAGCATGTTGCAATAGAGTTCCACAGCGTTCAAACTGATTGTACACAGAAGCCACTGGGGCATAAATGCCATCTAACTGCTGAAGTATCTAGTATTGTCCCTGTGTGCTCCATAGGTCTGATACAATGGAAGAAGGCCTTTCTGGAGGCCTCTGAAGGACTCTTTCTGGAGTCTCTGTAGAAAACCTTTGGAGTCTGTTTGGCATGAGCTGCTGTGTGCATTGACTCCGTTCTGGCTGAGCAGCTTTGAAAGCCATGAGACTGGGGACAGGTGTTGGTCTGTGATTCTTGCCAGTAAACACTGCTGTTTTACAGGGAATGAGAGTGATTGCTGAAGGAGAAGGGAGAAAAATATATCTGCCTATTTGCCTATTCTAAGCTAAACAAGGGAGGAGGAAGCACCTTGAGTCCTGTGTCCAGTTCTAGGCTCCTCAATTTAAGAAGGACTTTGAGACTCTTGAATGTGTCCAGAGAAGGGCAACGAGGCTGGGGAAGGGTCTGGAGCACAGCCCTGTGAGGAGAGGCTGAGGGAGCTGGGGTTGCTTAGCCTGGAGAAGAGGAGGCTCAGGGGAGACCTTATTGGAGGTGTTCATCCCTGGAGGTGTTCAAAAAAGGATTGGATGTGGCACTTGGAGCCATGTTCCATTTAGTCATGAGGTGTTGGGTGTGGTGGAGTAGGAAGGTTCACACACACACACAAAAAGAATCCACAGCTAACTCAGCCAGAGAAGCAGATGAAAGCTGTATTTTACAAGCAGATATGGAATGCAATGAATATGTACAAAAACAGACAATATTTACAATATATACAGAAATATACAGGAAACCTTTCCCCAACCCCCCTGCGGCCAGGGGGGTTCGGCCTTTCCCTCCCTTCTCCCTCCCTACCTCCCCTTTTTCCCAAAAGGGTTAGAGAGAGAGAAAAGGAAGGTAATTAAAAGGGGAAAACTTTGTTAAAGCTCAAAGCGAATGCAAAAGTTAGTTTTCTCTTATCTGGTTAGCAAGAATCATTCCTGCATAGCAAGCTGTTGCTTCAGAGAGAAAAGCAGGCCAGTACAGGGGGAAGAAGAAGACTGACTGCCCCCCTTCGACTGAAAGACTAAGCCAGAACTTACAGCCGGGTTCTACCAATGAAATTGGTTTAGCATATCTTGTTTTCATTCTAATATCAAAAACATTCAGCCAGAGTGTTCAGAAAGTGTCCTTCTCTTAAAGGCACAGCCTAAACTGGTCACATTGGGTGATAGGTTGGACTTGATGATCTCTGAGGTCTTTTCCAACCTGTTTGGTTCTATGATTCTGTGATTTTGCATAGAGGGAGAGTCTGATGGAAAGACGTTTTGAGTGAAAGAAATCACGGCTGAGGAGCAGGGTGAATGGTGATGGTGTGTAGCAGCTCCACCTCAAGGGGAGGCAGCCTAGAAGTTTTCAATTAGTTGTTTACAGTTCTGGACATGTTTTATGAATAGCAGGGCTATAAATATGTGTATTTTCAATGGGAGAGCATGAAGAAGGAAAAGCATCAGGAAAGGAGAACTAGCAGAGCACAGGGTGGGAGTCTCTGCCACATAGCCATTTGGACCCCGGGAGGGTGTGCTGTGCTCCCACCAGACTGCCCTGGCTGGGTGCCCTAGCACTGGTGGCCGTCCACCAGAAACCTTGGGACCACGCAGTTGCTTGCAAGGAACAAAACAAACCATGCTGGGTTGCCTATGAACTCCCCATGGGAAATAGAGCTCCCCATTTGGCAAACATTCAGCCTGTTGTAAAAAGGAAGCTGATAAAGCTAAATCACTCTGTAAGTGCAGAGGAGCTCTGAACTGTGGATTCATAAAGAGCATTACAGTTGTTTGCTCCAGGCAGTCTGGAACCAAAGAATTTTCTTATTTCAGCCATTTCAGAGGCAAGACAAGTTGGGAAAAGTGCTTCAAGCTGCCATGGGCTGACTGATCACAAATCTTCAGAAAAGAATTAAAAAATACACAACACAGAATTAACCAGGCTGGAAAAGACTATCAAGATCATCAAGTCCAACCTGTCACCCAACACCATCTAATCAGCTAAACCATGGCACCAAGTGCCTCATCCAGGCTCTTCCTAAACACCTCCAGTGATAGTGACTTCACCACCTCCCTGGGCAGCACACTACAATGGCCAATCTCTCTTTCTGGGATGAACTTCTTCCTAACATCCAGCCTAAACCACCCCTGGCACAGCTTGAGACTGTGTCCTCTTGTTCTGGTGCTGAGTGCCTGGGAGAAGAGACCATCTCCCACCTGGCTACAACCTCCCTTCAGGAAGTTGTAGAGAGCAAGAAGGTCTCCCCTGAGCCTCCTCTTCTCCAGGCTAAGCAACCCCAGCTCCCTCAGCCTCTCCTCACAGGGCTGTGCTCCAGACCCCTCCCCAGGCTCATTGTCCTTCTCTGGACATGTTCAAGAGTCTCAATGTCCTTCTTAAACTGAGGGTCCCAGAACTGGACACAGGACTCAAGGTGTGGCCTTGCAATTTTGTAAACAGAGCAGGCACTTGTTCAAAGAGAAAGAACAAAGGCAAAGTTGTTCACTCTGAATCCTCCATTATTTCTATCTATGATAGAAATAGTGATTGATGAGCAGCAAGGATGGATGCTTTGTTTTCACCTCTCTAAGTTTCTGCTACAATCTCTTGCCATCTGTCAGGAAGCTCAATGAATAGGTTACATTAAAATCCTACACAGAGTTATGCATGTAACAATAATCTCTGATGCCTTGACAGGTTCTGTGTGGCTGAGAGTTATGGAGGTTCTCACTTCCTTCAACAAGGAGTTGGAAAACACAAGCAAAGCCCTAGGACTGGCAGCTTATACAGCACTGTCCTCTGCTTCTCAGGAAGCTTTTCTTAGGGACATCTTTTTCACAAGTGGATGAATAGTTTTTTGGCTCAACATTATCCAAGAGAAGAGGAGAAAATAATCTGGGCTAGGAGCATGGCCTAGGGCTATAATAACTCCTTTCTGCCTTCCACGTCTGCTCTACATTAAGGTTTTTCCCCAGCAATTGTGCCATTTCACAGTTCACAGCTCATAAACTCTTTTGATGAGAGGTTAAAGCCAGCTGTGGACCACAAAAGCTGTTGTCATGCAGGAACATGATTGTCACTGTGCCTGCAAATCACAGGAGGAGAATGAGTGCCCATGCTCTAGAAATGCGGCAGACACCCTTGGAGCTCCTGAAGCCTCAGAAAAAATTAATAGACTAGTTCATGTTCTCTGTTCCAACCAAGATCTGCCTGTGGATTTCTTACACCAGCAACTTGGTCTCAAAACCTGCCAATGCATAAGACAGTTTAGAATAGAGTGGAGAGAGTAGAGTGGAGTGGAGTAGAGTAGAGTAGAGTAGAGTAGAGTAGAGTAGAGTAGAGTAGAGTAGAGTAGAGTAGAGTAGAGTAGAGTAGAGTAGGATAGGATAGGATAGGATAGGATAGGATAGGATAGGATAGGATAGGATAGGATAGGATAGGATAGGATAGGATAGGATAGGATAGGATAGGATAAACCAGGCTGGAAAAGACCTTTGAGATCATCAAGTCCAACCTATCACCCAACACCACCTAATCAACTCAGCCCTGGCACCAAGCACCCTATCCAGGCTCTTCCTAAACACCTCCAGTGGTGGTGACTCCACCACCTCCCTGGGCAGCACATTCTAACGGCCAAAATCTTTCAATCTCCCCTTACAATCTATTACTTGTGGCAGTCAAGGATTAATTCCTATCCTGAAAATGCTTCTGGTAACCTCCAATCTACTTCCTATAATTTATTTATTTACATCTTTATATCCATCTCCACCTTTCCATCTCCCATTCTCTCCACCTCCATCTCTTCACCTCCATCATCTCCATCTCTCCATCTTCATCTCCTCCATCTGCATCATCGCCACCTCTCCACCTCTCCACCTCCATCATCTCCATCTCTCCATCTGCATCTCCAAAGCTCCATGTCTCTTTCTTTGCATCTCCATCTCCAAATCTCCATCACTCCATCTCCATCTCTGTATCTCCATCTCTCCCTCTTCCTTTCCCTCTCTCTCTCTCTCTCCCTCTCTCTATCTCTGTGTATTTTGGTTTTCCCTCCAGGCAATGCTGTAAGCTGAAGGGCTAAACATGGATTGTTTTCTACTCACCCAGCCAATCAGGTGCAGAGGAGGGCTGGCTGAATCCAGTAGATTAGGTAATATCTGTGTACACACAATAGCTGTTAAGTCCAATCAAAGGCTCACACTGCTCTGTTTGGAGCTTGCTTGGTTTCATCCACTGCACACTAGACAGTTACTCTGAGAACGCTGGTTTATGATAGAAAAGTCGCAGAAATGCTGCTTTGGCAGTCAGCTTTCTATCCAGAAATAGCCACTTTCTTCATCCCTGTGCTAGACTTTTCTGCACAGATCACAGGGACTTGTGTCATTGGGAATTAACTATATTCAGCCTCCATTTTTGAGATTAACAAGAAAGTTATTTTAAATACTAAATATTATTATTCTTTTTTCCCCCCATTTTTTTTCTTTGTTTCCTTCAAACTCAGAAGCGAAAGGGGCACAAAGTCAATTCGGTAAGGTGCAGACTCTCCCATGACTGTGTAAAGCCCATTTGAAAGAGAGAACGGTTGGCACCGTAACAGACTTTTAGCTGAAGGGTTGAAATTGGCTTAGCAATTTCCTCAAAGAACAGAAGAAAACTGACCTTTCTGTGTCATGCAATGTGCTTGCATGCCTTTGAAGCTTGTGTTTCTAACACTAATGTTCCAATGCACAGTTAAACTTCCTGGGGTTTTGGGTGGTTTTGGGTTTGGTTTGCCCTCTTTTTTTCCGTGTGATACTGAGAGGTCTTTGAAGACAATAAGATAATGTTTTTCATCTTGTTGGATAACCAGGGGATGGTGAGGGGAGCTGAGAACCACACAGATCTCCACCAGCACCAGGCAGTGAGTAGCAGAGGAACAACCCCAAACATTCATTCAGATGTTGGTTAAGTGTGAGCTGCTCCTGGAGGTTCTTGGCTTTTTCTTTTTTTTAAGACTTTCATTTTCCTTGGACTCTTTACTGCTTCTGGATTCTGCTAAGAACAGATACAGTCTTAGTGTGATGCAGTGTTTCCTATTAGGCATTCATGTTATTATTTTTATGATGATGTTATTTTTATGGCACTGGTTGCTATCAGACTTAGCTCTGAGATCTCATAGATGAAGCCCCTGGATTTGCCAAGACATAGAGGACAGGATGCTTGTGCAGATATGGACAGGCAGGAGAAGAGAATACAATACAGTAATAATACAATACAATACACCAGGTTGGAAGAGACCTTCAAGATCATCACGTCCAACCCATCAACCAATCCAACCCACCCAAACAAATAAACCATGGCACCAAGCACCCCAGCAAGTCTCCTCCTGAACACCTCCAGTGATGGTGACTCCACCACCTCCCTGGGCAGCCCATTCCAATGGGCAATCACTCTCTCTGTGTAGAACTTCTTCCTAACATCCAGCCTAAACCTGCCCTGGCACAGCTTGAGACTGTGTCCTCTTGTTCTGGTGCTGGGTGCCTGGGAGAAGAGACCAACCTCTGCCTGGCTACAACCTCCCTTCAGGGAGTTGTAGAGAGCAAGAAGGTCACCCCTGAGCCTCCCCTTCCCCAGGCTAAGCAACCCCAGCTCCCTCAGCCTCTCCTCATAGGGATTGTGCTCAATGGCCTCCTGGCCTGGATCAGAAATAGTGTGGCCAGCAGGAGCAGGGAAGTCCTTCTGCCCCTGTACTCAGCAGTGGTTAGGCCACACCTTGAGTCCTGTGTCCAGTTCTGGGCTCCTCAGGTCAGGAAAGATGTTGAGTTGCTGGAAGGTGTCCAGAGAAGGGCAACAAAGCTGGGGAGGGGTCTGGAGCACAGCCCTGTGAGGAGAGGCTGCAGGACCTGGGGTTGCTTAGCCTGGAGAAGAGGAGGCTCAGGGGAGACTTTATTGCTATCTAGAACTCCCTGAAAGGAGGTTGTAGCCAGGTGGGGCTTGGTCTCTTTTCCCAGGCAACCAGCACCAGAACAAGAGGACACAGTCTCAAGCTGTGCCTGGGCAGGTTTAGGCTTGAGATGAGGAGAAAGTTCTTCCCAGGAAGAGAGATTGGCCATTGGAATGTGCTGCCCAGGGAGGTGGTGGAGTCACCATCCCTGGAGGTGTTCAAAAAAGGGATTGGATGTGGCACCTGAAGCCATGGTTTAATTAGTCCTGAGGTGTTGGGTGACAGGTTGGACTTGATGATCTCTGAGGTGTTTTCCAACCCTATTGATTCTATGATTCTATGACCCTATGACACATTTTTATCTGCCTGCATTTATGGGAATACATTTTACAGCATTGTTTTTCAGGGCAAAGGAAAGTCAGCAGGTTCCAGGGAGCATACTTCGCAGGAGTTTGGAAAAAAATACGGAGAGTTTAAATGCAGTTCTGGGCGTCGGTTTGGGTTTGGGAAGGTGGGGCTCAAGTTTTGCTGCCGGGGCGGTTGTGCGAGTTCTTGTGGATTGCAGGGGGACACCTGGTGCGTGGCCGGTGGCACGGAGCCCCTTCTGCTGTTTTAAGCAGGGGTGGTTCTTGACCATTGGCACCAGGGTACCGCTTGAGAACGCGGAGCCTGCCCTTCCTCCACGGGAGCGCAGCGGGGGAGGGGCAGCGGCGAGCAGATCAGAGTCAGGTCCCAGCCTGGGAGCCAGCCCCCGCGACAGCAGCCTGCTGGAACCGAACCTTGCTACAAACGAAGGACACAGTGTGTCTTCCACCTGCTTTCCACTCACTAACATTCAGTTCAAAGCACTCGCGTCTAGCAGTGCATTTCTAGTTCAAGCCTCCGACACGCTAGACTTCTCTGTATATAGTTAAGCAGCCGCCAGTGTCCCGTCGAGTCGCCGCCTGGTGGACAGGCAGTGGAATTGCACCATGTGTTACATTAACAGAAAGTAATTCTGTAAATATTCTAATTGAGTCCAAATTATAAATACTAAACCACTTATGGGATGCATTTCACAGTCGTGCACTACAATATGTATATAAAATAGTGATTCATTGGTTATTTATACATTTAATAATAACATTAATATTTATATATTTCATATACATAAATTAATAACCTCTTCATCACAGAGAGAGACTTGTTTTTATACATCTATGTGTTGCAAAATTAAGGCACAAATGAGGTCAAATATCCAAAGCAAGGCTATTTATTAAAAGATGATGTAAACAAAACAGTGGAAGGGGAAAAAAAGGAGAAAGAGAAAGGAAGAAAGAAACAAATGGAGACAGAGACGATGAGAGAGCAGGAAGGGTATTATATTACCACCCCCCACCAAGATGTTTTTCTGTCTTTGGCTGGAGAAGGTCCAATGAAGGGTGTCACCAGTTTGGCTTGGAGATGTCCCAGGTTTGTTCTTGTTGGCTTGTGCTGTCCTCAGCTGGAGGAGAGGAGGGAGAGAACATCCATGGATCTTTTTCCCTCCTCTGAGCAGCCTCCAGCATGTAGTGTTTCTCAGTGGAGTTCTTCTCTCTTCTCCAGGTGTTCTTCTTACAGCAGGCAAAACCTAGGGCACAGCATGATCTTTCTTTGGTGGTGGTGAGAATGTTCCTGGGATACTGCTTCCAGGCAGGATGTTCATGGTGATATTTTCTCCCACCAAGCTGGTATGACTCAGTGTCTTTTATTCACTTCTCTTAGTCACAGCTTCCTCCTGGCCCCTCACCCTTAGTTCAGGTGTCACCCCCCCAGGACTCTTCCTATGTATTTCCGTGTGCTTGCAGGGGTCTGGGGCTGAGAGAGTGGGGCTCCACCCCTTGCCCCTCCACTTCTCACTCCTCCAGTACATATCCCTGAGCTTATTAAGCCAGGAAAAGATACATAGTCCAGAGAACTTAACACCCCACCCCGGGCACTAGTGGTCTTCTCAGGCAAACCACCCAGGATGTGCTTTCACCACACCTCCTCAACAGCTGTTGTCTCAGGGGAAGCAAAGGTGATTTTATTGTTGGACATTCCAGGGTTTTCACCACACTCTTCCCCAAGCAGCTACTGTCTGGTGAGCAGATGTGATTTTGTCTTTGTTGATTTACAGGTACAAGAGAGACAAGATTTAATCTCTCACAGCTTCCTGCCTATGTTTTTTTCCCCCTCACTGGTCAGGGGTCTTCTTTAAGGCTGTCAGGATTTTGCACAGGGATTGCTATTGAGTTTTCACACAGGTTAGAGTGTTTTGGGCTTGAGTGGCAGAGGGTTAAGGGTTAAAGCATAAGTCAGTCACTGCAGACAGAGAGCTGGAAGGAAGAGTCATACAGGCACCCTTTTCCAAGAGTAAATGGTGGGGGAGCACAAACAGAAAGGCTGAAGTTGCAAAAAAGCAAGCACAGCCCTTGTTTAGAAAGAGACCTAGGCAAGCACCCATGTGAAACCCATCACAGCCGCCACTCCCACTGCCCGGCAGGAGCCTGAGCATTTGGTCAGGCTCTGGAAAGTGTTGCTGCCAAAGGCTAGTAGCTTTGCTGCATTCTGTATCTAGCTCCAATTTACAGTCTTACCTGTCACTAAGCCCAAGGTAAGACTACATGTCTGCTAGATAAAATTCAAGAGGCTGACACTGATAGGGTGACATGTAAAATATACTCTTACATGGCTTGTTTGCAAAGAGCAAACAATACTCCGTGAGACGAAGCACTCCAGCCGCTCCAGCGATGTCGCTATAGCAACCTCCACGCTGTTACACTGGTAATCTGCAGGTGTTGAGGAGTCATAGATGGATACTGTTAAGTAATTCAGCTCCAAATAGATACTTTGATCTGCATAACAGCTTGCATTTATAGCTCAAACATGGATCATTTCCAGTTCTGCAGCTCTTCCCTATGAAAGCAAAATTCCTGTCCTTTATTTAATGACAGTCTTAAAACTGGTGCAATCATAGAGGAATCATAGGGTCATAGAATCAATAAGGTTGGAAAAAACCTCAAAGATCATCAAGTCCAACCTGTCACCCAACACCTCATGACTACTAAACCAGGGCACCAAGTGCCACGTGCAATCCCCTCTTGGACAGTTGGAGGGGAGAATTACATCTTCTGTTCTGGCCATTGAAGGGAAGTGGTGCTTTGGTCTTTGGCACCTTGGCCCTGGATGTCCTGCACACACAAGTCTTGCATCTTAAACAAACAGCTCCTGTCTACTCACCTGCTACCAATTGTGCTTCCCAGCTCAAGCAATCAGCCCTTTCTCAGTAAGATCATAGTAATTTGTGGTGAGCTGATCCTCACTAGACACCTGGTGTCCACAGAAGTCACTCTGTCACTCCCTGACTCAGCTGGACAGGGGAGAGAAAATATAACAAAAGGCTCATGGTTCACGACATGAACGGGGAAAGATTATTAATGAATCACCGAAACAGACTCAACTAGGGGAAATTAGTTTATTCATAATAAAATCAGAGTAGAGTAATGAGAAATAATCTTAAAATACCTTTCCCCACTCTTTGCTGCTTCTTTACTCTTGAGTTCTCTACATTCTTGCCGTCAGCAGCACAGTGAGATGGGGAATGAAGGTTGTGGTCAGTTCATAGAATCATAGAATCAATAAGGTTGGAAAAGTCCATTGAGATCATCAAGTCCAACCTAGCATCCAACACCATCTAATCAACTAAACCATGGCACCAACCACCCCATCCAGGCTCTTCCTAAACACCTCCAGTGATGGTGACTCCACCACCTCCCTGGGCAGCACATTCCAATGGCCAATCTCTCTTGCTGGGAAGAACTTCTTCCTAACATCCAGCCTAAACCTCCCCTGGCACAACTTGAGACTGTGTCCTCTTGTTCTGGTGTTCGGTGCCTGGGAGAAGAGACCAATCTCCCCACCTCCAGCTTCATTCCATTCCCCCTAGTCCTATCACTACCTGATAGCCTGAGAAGTCCCTCCCCAGCCTTCCTGTAGGCCCCCTTCAGATACTGGAAGGCCACAATGAGGTCACCTCTGAGCCGTCTCTTCTCCAGACTGAACAGCCCCAACTCCTTCAGTCTGTCCTCATAGGAGAGGTGCTCCAGCTCTCTGATCATCCTCGTGGCCCTTCTCTGGACACCTTCCAGCACCTCCAGATCCCTCTTGTAATAGGGGCTCCAGAACTGGAGGCAGTACTCCAGGTGGGGTCTCACCAGACCTGAGTAGAGGGGGAGAATCACCTCCCTTGACCTGCTGGCTATGCTTCTCTTGCTGCAGCCCAGGATCTGGTTGGCTTTCCGGGCTGCAAGTGCACACTGAGAGCTCATGTTGAGCTCCACCAGCACCTCCAAGTCGCCATTGGAATGTACTGCCCAGGGAGGTGGTGGAGTCACCATCCCTGGAGGTGTCCAAGAGGGGTTTGGATGTGGCACTTGGTGCCATGGTCTAGTCATGGGGTCTGTAGTGACAGGTTGGACTCGATGATCTTCAAGGTCTCTTCCAACCTTAGTAATACTGTGATACTGTGAAGTCTCTCTCCTCAGGGCTGCTCTCCAGCCAGTCACTGCCCAGCCTGGATTTGTGCCTGGGATTGCCTCGATCCAGCTGCAGGACCCTGCACTTGGTCTTGTTGAAGCTCATGAGGTTGGCTTGTGCCCACCTCTCCAGCCTGTCCAGGTCCCTCTGGATGGATCCCTTCCCTCCAGCGTGTCCGCTGCACCACACAGCTTGGTGTCATCAGCAACCTTGCTGAGGGTGCACTCACTGCCACTGTCCATGGCACCCACAAAGATGTTGAACAAGCCTGGTCCCAGGCCTGATCCCTGAGGGACTCCGCTTGTCCCTGGCCTCCACTGGGACATGGACCATTGGCAGCCACTCTTTGGGTGCAGCCCTCAAACCAGTTCTGTATCCACTGAATGCTCCTTCCATGGAACCCATCCTGCACCAGCCTGGCTGTGCTGCGGGACAGTGTCGAAGGTTTGCTCAAGTCCAGGTCAATGATGTCAGTTGTTCAGCTTTCATCTATTGATGTTGTGACCTTGTCATAGAAGGCAACCAGGTTTGTCAGGCAGGATTTGCCCTTGGTGAAGCTCTGCTGATTGTGCTCAATCACCTCTGTGTTATTCTTCTGCCTCAGTAGTGCCTCCAGGAGGATCTGCTCCATGATCTTACTAGCACAGAGATGAGACTGCCTGGCCTATAATTCCCTGGGTCATTCCTCTTTCCTTTTCGAAAATGGGAGTTATGTTTCCCCTTTTTCAGTCAGTGGGGACCTCCCTTGCCTGCCAGGACTTTTGGAATATGTTGGAGTGTGGTTTAGCAACATGGAATGGAATGGAATGGAATGGAATGGAATGGAATGGAATGGAATGGAATGGAATGGAATGGAATGGAATGGAATGGAATGGAATGGAATGGAATTAGCCAGTTTGGAAAAGACCTTTGAGATCATCAAGTCTAACCTACCACCCAACACCATCTAATCAACTAAACCATGGCACCAAGTGCCTCATCGAGGCTCTTCCTGAACACCTCCAGTGATGGTGACTCCACCACCTCCATGGGCAGCACATTTCAGTGGCCAATCTCTGTGAAGAATTTCTTCCTAACATCCAGCCTAAACCTGCCCTGGCACAGCTTGAGACTGTGTCCTCTTGTTCTGGTGTTCGGTGCCTGGGAGAAGAGACCAACCCCCACCTGGCTACAACCTCCCTTCAGGGAGTTGTAGACAGCAAGAAGGTCTCCCCTGAGCCTCCTCTTCTCCAGGCTAAGCAACTCCAGCTCCCTCAGCCTCTCCTCACAGCGTGGTGCTCCAGACTCCTCACCAGTTTTGTTGCCCTTAATTCATCCTGTTTGCAGCCCCAGCTGTGTGCATTGGCACAGAGGCACTTCAGCTGTGCTGGCAGTGCCACCCTCTTACATGAATCCCCCTTGATTCCCAGTGCTTTGTCCTTGGCTTGCCTCAGGGCAACAAGTGGAGAACCCTTGCTAGCATCCACCCCTCTGCCTCTGGGGAGCTGCCCCAATGTTTGTCCCAGGCAAGCATGAGATTAACAACCCCTTCCCCCTTCAAATCGAGTTTAAAGCCCTATCAATGAGCCCTGCCAACACCTGCCCTAGAATCCTTTTGCCCCTCTGGGACAGGTGCATCCCATTGGTTGCTTGTAGCTCTGGTGCCCTCTAAACTGATCTGTGATCGTAAAATCCAAACCTCTGTCGATGACACCAGTCCCAGAGCCATGAATTGACCTCTTGGCTCTTCCTAAATGTTCCCTCATCCATCACTGATGTCAGAGGGATGAAGGAGGACACAACTTGAGCTCCTGTTCCCTTTAGCAGTTGGCCCAAGGTCCTGAAGTCTCTTCTGACTGACTCTGAGCCTCTCACTGCTGCATCATCACTACTTACCTGAGAAACCATCAGTGGGTAATAGTCTGAAGGGTGGGAAGTTTACCTACAACATCCTTTACCCAGGCACCAGGAAGACAGCAGAGCTCCCTACGGAGTGTGTTTGGTCTGCATCAGCCCTCTGCTCCCCTCAGCAGGGAGTCACCTACAACAATGACCCTTCCATTTTGCTTTTCAGGGGCAGCTTTTGTGTCCTTTGAGGGTACTGTGGGTGGTGTGCTTCTTAAAGCAACACGTTTGCTTGTTTTGTATGGTTTGTTTCATTGGGTATCTGCCTGTTCCCTTTGACCCTGCACACGAGTTACTGTAGGAGGGCTTGGGGCTTGCTGGTGAGATGATATTGAATCCTCTTCTCAACTAAGACTCAACTCCTATTCTGTTTTTGTAAAGATCAGTTTGTGGAAGTGATCAATTTCCCTCTCACTGTCTTTGATGTTTTTCAGCCTACTCACCTCTTCCCTAAGCTGCATTGCTTCATCCTGGGGATGTGCCAGCCAGCTGAGCAGGTCAAAACCCTACTCACATAGCATGCAGCCACAGCCAGTGTTGCCCCTTGTTGCCAGTGAAAGGCTGTGGCATTCCTCCCAGCCTCTGGCCCGGACACCAATATCCATTGGTGTTATGAATATACTGGTGATTGTGTGATTGGTGTTACAAGGTTTAGAATTCAGAGTGCACTGGGGATGGGGGTCAGGAGCTGTTTTGAGGACAAAGGGAGGGCTACATATTTCACAGACTTCAACAGAGACAGTGTGTTTGGCTAATTGGAGACACCAAGGCTGAGGAGAAGAACTGAGACTTTGTTGTCTTTAGATAAGAAGCCTGGAGACGACTGAGCATGCCTGAAAGAGGATGCTTTGACCCTTACCACACAGAGCACACAGTGCAGGGTAGCAGGGATTTGATCACCTGTTCTGAAGACTCATTATCATATGCCTGCCTTCTATTTAGCATAAGCTTGTTTATGTAGATGATGTAGTTATATAAGATGAAGAAAGCTACTGTAAAGTGCTGTGGAGGGGAAGTTTGGTACCCTCACATGCCCAACAGGTTGCTTGGCTTGCCTTTATTGCCCTTTATTGCCTGTTTATGGTCTTTTATTTCCAATAAAATTGTGACCAGAAACTTTTACCTGGAGTCATCTATAACAATTGGCACCCATAATCCTCCCAGTTGACCAGACCTTTTTTCCACATACTGTAAACTTCCTTTTTCTTTTTCAGTTGTTTTTGTGGTGGTTTTTTTTCCAGATGAAGGTTCCCATCAGGGAATCTGATGACATTCTGATCTGTATCTATCCAGCCATTCCTGCAAAGGATGTCTAACAGATTGCTGTGGTTTAAAAAAGAAGAATTTATTCCCTGGGAGAGAGTGAACAACACCTTGGGAGGCTGACAACCTTAAAGTGGCAACAAGTGCTGCTGCCAGAAGCAATCTTGTAGCTGGAACTGTTTTCTGCTCTCTGATGTGACATCTGATGCTCTGGATGTCTTTCAACAAGTGTCCAAGGGCCAGGTTGCCATGGTGAATAAGCACAGCCAACACAGTGAGAGCACCCCGGAGTCCTTCCCCGGCGCAGCAGGGAGACAGGCAGTGTTCTTCCTCTCCAACATGCACTCTACAATGAAACCTCATCTGGTGGATAACAGATGAGCTTTCTTTCCTCTGAAGTCTCATGATGAGAGCCTCTGATGACTGCATCAGTTCAGGAATTTTCCTTCTGTGTTTACCCCTCCATCCCACTCTACCCACAGCATGGAATAGATGGGGTCATGTTTCAAGAGGAGTGGAGGCTTGTTTAAAGCCCTACATGTTTAATCATGTGGCTCCTCAAATGTTTTATTTGAATCAGTCCTTTAAATCAACTCAGAGCTTACACCTTGTTAGGTAACTGCCATGAAAGAGAGTAGCAGAGGCTTTGATGGAGAATAACTACTGCAAAGAAGTTTTTGTCTTCTCTTTCCTCCAAAATTTTAAGTAAGGCATACCTATTTCTGAGCTAGGAAACCCACTGCGTCTTCTGTATTGCCTTTGCAATTACTCTTCAGCTTGGTGGAGCCAATGTTTGAATATTAATCATCTCTCTTGGGCCCCCTTTCCTTCTAGAGCCCTAGCCCACCAGATAGTAGAGTCTTGAGGAGGGCAAAATTAGCCAGTCCCTCTCTGTTCGTTAACGCGAGGTCCAGCATTGCACTCCTCCTTGTTGGTTCTTCAACTACCTGCAGAAGAAAATTGTCACCAATGCACTGCAGGAACCTTTTGGACTGTTTATGCTTGGCTATGTGACCTTTCCAACTAATATCAGAGTGGTTGAAGTCACCCATGAGCCCCAGGGCACTTGATCTTTAGGCTACTTCCAGCTGCTTGTAGAAGGCCTCATCAACAGCTTCTTCCTGGTTTGGTGGTCTGTAGTAAACCCTCACAACCACATCACTCATGTTTGCATGCCCCCTCACTCTTAGCTGTAAGCTTTTAATACTTTTATTATCTTCCCCTGGGTTTAACTCAATTCATTCTAGTTGCTTACTCCCACAGAGAGCAAGTCCACCACCTCAGCTTGTCATCCTGGTGTGCATCAGGAACAGTGTGGCCAGCAGGAGCAGGGAAGTCCTTCTGCCCTGTACTCAGCACTGGTTAGGCCACACCTTGAGTCCTGTGTCCAGTTCTGGGCTCCTCAGTTTAGGAAAGATGTTGAGTTGCTGGAAGGTGTCCAGAGAAGGGCAATGAGGCTGGGGAGGGTCTGGAGCACAGCCCTACGAGGAGAGGCTGAGGGAGCTGGGGTTGCTTAGCCTGGAGAAGAGGAGACTCAGGGGAGACCTTATTGCAGTCTACAACTCCCTGAAGGGAGGTTGCAGCCAGGTGGGGGTTGGTCTCTTCTCCCAGGCACCCAGCACCAGAACAAGAGGACACAGTCTCAAGCAGTGCCAGGGGAAGTTTAGGCTTGAGGTGAGGAGAAAGTTCTTCATAGAAAGAGTAATTGACCATTGGAATGTGTTGCCCAGGGAGGTGGTGGAGTCACCGTCCCTGGAGGTGTTCAAGAGGGGATTGGCTGTGGCACTTGGTGCCATGGTTTAGTAGTCATGAGGTGTTGGGTGATAGGTTGGACTTGATGATCTCTGAGGTCTTTTCCAACCTTCTTGATTCTATGCTTCTATGACTGTGAAAATACTATTTTGCAGTAATTTCTCCATACTTTAGCTTTAGGTAATGTCCTTAAGGGTTAGCATTCCATAGCATGGCTTATTGTTTCATATATTCACTGATATTGAAAGCCACTGGACTGTTTTTTTTGGCAGGGATTATTTGGGTGGTCATGTTTTTCCCTGCTCTCAGAGGACTTCACAGATATTCCCAAGATCCAGCATAGTCTGGTGAGTGCAGTTCATCATGTCCCAGTTCCTCCATGGAAAGATAGGAAGGATCTTGTTGCTGGGGTCAGCCATGTGGTTTTCTTAGGCATCAGATGTTTCCCAGCCCTCTAGACAGCTTAGTTCTCTGGCCTACAGCTCTGGCCTTCCCAGCTCTCAGCTCTGGCCTTCCCAGCTCTCTTGGTTGTGAGCAGAAAGTACAATCCAATTACTTCTTCCATGTGGAGAAGATGCAGAGAGTCACCAGTGACAGACAAATCCCTGCAGGGCAGAAAGACTCATCCCCTGCAAAATAATGAACCCTGTAGCACCAAAAAACTCCCCAAACTCAAAAACCCAAAAAACCAAGCCACAACAAAAAACAAGCAAACAAACATAAACAACACCAAAACCTACAACAAAACACAAAAAAACCCCAAGTCCCCCCCCCAAAAAAAAACAACCCACCCGAGTTGAAATTTAATGTGTTTTGGAATCATTGCTCCAGGCTCTCTCTGAAGACAGCCAAAGGGGTCTCAGTTTACACATTGGTTATATGTTTAATTTTGCTTTAGTGGCTGCAGTCAAGTCAGAAGTTTTTACTCTCTGGGAGGGTTGTTGAATGTGGTGAGAGAAGGCTTTCTTCAATTCCACAGACCTGAAATAATCAGCACCCTGGTGTCAGCTCCACTTTGTTCAGATGCACTGTAGGCCAAAAGTGTAGTCATAGAATCATAGAATCAATAAGGTTGGAAAAGACCTCAGAGATCAAGTCCAACCTATCACCGAACACCAGCCAATCAACTAAGCTATGGCACCAAGTGCCTCATCCTGTCTTAAACACTTCCAGAGATGGTGATTCCGCCACCTCCATGGGCAACCCATTCCAATGGCCATCACTCCTTCTGTGAAGAATTTCTCCCCAACATCTAACCTAAACCTCCCCTGGCACAGCTTGAGACTGGGCAGAGTAGAGAGGGAGGAGAACCCATGCAGAAGTTGCTGTCCACCAGGACTCCCAGGTACTTCTCCACAGGGCTTCTCTCCAGCAGATCACCTCCTAACCTGTACTGGTGCAGTTTATTCTTCCTTCCCCTTCCTAGGTCTTGTTCTTTAAATGCTTGTGCTACCGTAGTCCTACAGACTCGAATCATGCCGGGATTACTGTGCTAGACAGAGTAGGTGTTAGAGGTAGTCGCATTTGTACAAGATAGCTATTTTAGACTAAGGTGAGAAATGAGGTGGGAAAAGATGACTGACACAAAGGAAAAACAAATTGAGGTTGGCATGAGTTCCACAAGCTGGACCTGTGTTGATAGCATAACATCAGCTATAGACCACTGAAGAACAAGATTCCTTCCCACAAACGCAAGGTTAACACTTCCTATCCCATTTGTTAGCTCTGCTTAATTTGCATTCTTTTTCACCTGGCTGTGAAAACACTCACTTGTGTGAATGCAAGCCCCGTGTAAATGCCTGCATTCAGTTCCATTACAGTGAAAAGCTTTGGTGTCAGATGAACTTCTGACAGACGGCTTACCCTCAGCCTACCTGCTTTTGACATTGCCTTGGCTTAGTTGCTTGTGTACTAACTGGGGACAGGTAGCGTGCAGCCTTGACTTTATTTAGCAATCTAAACTTAACGTTTTGCTGAGTGGTTAGTATTAAAAATGCCACATTGTGAGGGTTTTTGTTGCCCCCTTGCCCTATGATATGTTATTTTGATTAGAAGTAAAATTGCACATCTCATGCAAAACAGCAATTTTACCTCTGCTCTTATTGAAGTTAACCACACTTACTGCTTCTAGCATAATGTATTTTTCCAGCTGCATTCCAAAAGCAGTACTTTATCATATGAACCAAGTTAGATTTAATCAAATTCAGTTTGTGTTGTGAATTTTAAGACATTTGTTCAATTATCTGGAATAAGAGCAGAACATTTGGAAGAAAGATTAAAGCTGAAAATTGCTGGTGCTGAGCTGGGCATTCAGTGCTCCTTCTGCACATTTCCTGACCTGAAACATTTCTCATGCTTGATCAGTTGTGGGTTCTTTTCTCTCCTTCTGTTTCTCAGATTGCTTGTGATGCTCATCAGATGAGGAAGACAAGAGTCATTTTATCAGGTTGCAACACCTGTGTGCATATAAGATCTGATCAGTTTTCCTCCTGCTGTGCCTGTCATGAGCTTTTATGGGGCACTGATGGACAATAATGGGACGACATTCAAGCTGTGGTTATTTTAGTCTATTGGAGTCCATTGGGCAGCCACAGTGCATCTCTATGATTCCCCAGTTGCACTCCAGTCTTATCAGTGCCACTGGACTGCTTTCCTATTACTCTCGTTGTTGCCACCTGGTGAGAAAATTGCCATCACTCACTGGGGTTTGCCTTTTGGACCTGAGCACACAGCTCAGGAGGCTACCGCAGCAGCTGAGGAATATCAAGGAGGTTGGTCATCCCCTAACACCCCTTTCCAGCCAACAAATTACTTTCTCCTCACATCCTATCTATTGCTTCCCCTAAAATGGTTTATTTGCACACTTATCATGTATTTGGGGGGTGTGTGTGTGTGTGTGTATCAGGATGTTTATACCATGTTGTCCCACGTACTGAAGGCAATACTCAATTATTATTAGCACACTACCTTAATTAAGAAAATGTTGAAGCCTTTTTTGTTGTGTCTTATGAATATAATTCTCCTTATCTGGGAATTCATTATTAACTTGGTTCAGGTTCACCAGCCTGAGTGATTTGAAAAGGCCATTGTAAAATGACAGAGAAAAAGAAAAATGTCTTGGTGCAGTCAGAGTCCACTTCTTCAGCTGAAAAATGTGGTGGTTTTATATTTTGAGACAGCTCCTCAGCCAGCCAGCCATGGTGACATTAAACACATCACTAATTACTGCACCATTTATGCAGATAGATTTTACTGGCCTGCTAATACTTGGCAGGAGTTGCCAATTACAAATGCTTCCAAAAAGAGCATTTCCAGCATTAACGTTTTTAATTATTAGGAAGATCACAGCATCACAGCATCACAGTATTGCCAGGGTTGGAAGAGACCTCAAAGATCATCGAGTCCAACCTGTCACCACAGACCTCATGACTAGACCATGGCACCAAGTGCCACGTCCAATCCCCTCTTGAGCACCTCCAGAGACGGTGACTCCACCACCTCCCTGGGCAGCACATTCCAATGGCGAATCACTCTCTCGGTGAAGAACTTTCTCCTCACCTCCAGCCTAAACTTCCCTGGTGCAGCTTGAGACTGTGTCCTCTTGTTCTGGTGCTGGTTGCTAGGGAGAAGAGACCAACCCCTTCCTGGTTACAACCACCTTTCAGGTAGTTGTAGAGAGCAATGAGGTCGCCCCTGAGCCTCCTCCAGGCTAAGCAACCCCAGCTCCCTCAGCCTCTCCTCACAGGGCTGTGCTCAAGGCCTCTCCCCAGCCTTGTTGCCCTTCTCTGGACACGTTCAAGTGTCTCGATGCCCTTCTTAAACTGAGGGGCCCAGAACTGGACACAGGACTCAAGGTGTGGCCTAACCAGTGCAGAGTGCAGGGGCAGAATGACCTCCCTGCTCCTGCTGGCCACACTATTCCTAATGCAGACCAGGATGCTGTTGGCCTTATTGGCCACCTGGGCACACTGCTGGCTCATGTTTAGGAGGCTGTCAACCAGTACCCCCAGGTCCCTCTCTGTTTGGGAGCTCTCCAGCCACTCTGACCCCAGCCTGTAGCTCTGCATGGGGTTGTTGTGGCCAAAGTGCAGCACCTGGCACTTGGACTTGTTGAATGTCATCCCATTGGACTCTGCCCATCTGCTCAGCCTGTCAAGATCCCTCTGCAGAGCCCTTCTGCCCTCTCACTGACCAACATCTGCTCCCAACTTGGTGTCATCTGCAAATTTGCTGACTGTCTCAATCCCCTCATCCAGATCGTCAATCAAGACATTGAAGAGGATGGGACCCAGCACTGATCCCTGGGGGACGCCAGGTGAAGATGGGATGATGGAGCTTGCCAAGCACTCTTGTCTGTGTCAAGGGAAGCAGAGCCCAAGGGCAGAAACAGAAGGCAGGGACTTGAGTTGGGGTCATGGTCTTCAGAGTTGTACAAACTGCATGTGATCCCAGGCAGATCACTTCTGAATGCACCCCACGCCAGACAAACGATCCCTGACCCTTTTGACCTCCTATACCCAATGCCAGGTTTCCTGCTATGTTTATGCATGTCATTCCCAGAAGAGCAGACAAGATATTGTCATTGTGGTCTAGGGAGATTTTGCATGGTTGATAGTACATCGTACAACAGAGATGAAGATCACACCTTTTGTGCATTAGCTACCTCATTAACAGAGCAAGGGTTAAAAACTTACCCATAAAATTTGCCAACAGCATCACAAAATTTGTTTCCCAGGAGCCTGTAAAGAGCTTTAAGCTTAAACCTTTGAGAGATGGAGGACTTTGCCTTCTATTCACTATCTAAGTGTGTGGTCTTGTAAGATGTTACTTCACCTGATCCAATACCAGCTAGCAGTTACCTCTATTGCAACAGAACTGACAAAAGCATGTGGAGCATCCAATCCTCACCCACCTGGCTTCTTACAGCATAGTTTAACTCTGTGATTTACATGAAACCAATTGTCCCACAAGATGTCCAGATGCATCATGAGGGTTTTGCTGCATGCACAACAGCAGTCTGATAATAGCAAATGGCTTTAGGGGCAGAGCCAGGGGGAGAAGGATGGAGGGAGAGAAGGCTGCTAACAGAGGTAAAGCTTCCATGGGGAATGAAGCATCCTGATCTCACCAGCCATAGGAACTCCTGAGAACTGAAGACAGAGAGCCTTGCTGTCTCCCTGGTGCCCGGGTAAAGGATGTCATAGGCAAAATCCCCACCCTTGTGAGTCCTTCAGACTATTACCCACTGTGGCAGGGTGAGTGAGTTCTCCCCACACACACAAAGATACCACGGCTAACTCAGTCAGAGAAGCAGATGAAATAAGCTGTATTTACAAGCAGGAACGGAATGCAGATGGATATGTACACAGTATACAGTACTTACAGTATATACAGAAATATACAGCACTGAACCTAATACAGAAGACCTTTTTTCCCTCCTCCAGTGTGACCGGTTTAGGCTGTGCCTTTAAGAAAGGGACACTTTCTGAACACTCTGGGCGAATGTTTTGATATTAGAATGAAAACAATGATATGCTAATTCAATTTCATTGGCGGGACCCAGTTGCAGTTTTTTTTTGTTTAGTCTTTCAGTCGGGGAGTCAGTCGGCAGTCGTCTTTCTTCTTCCCCTGTGCTGTGAGCTGGCTCGTTTCTCTCTACGATTCCTCTCTAACCAGATAAGAAAACTAACTTTTTGCATTCGCTTTGAGCTTTAACGAAGTTTTCCCCTTTTAATTACCTTCCTTTCTCTCTCTCTCTAACCCTTTTGGGAAAAAAAGGGGAGGTAGGGAGGGAGAAGGGAGGGGCAGGCCGAACCCCCTGGCCGCAGGGGGGGTTGGGGAAAGGTTTCCTGTATTACATACATTGCTGTATATTTCTGTATATATTGTAAATATTGTATATTTTTGTACATATTCACTGCATTCCATATCTGCTTGTAAAATACAGCTTTCATCTGCTTCTCCGGCTGAGTTAGCTGTGGAATTCTTTTGTGTGTGGGGGGAACCTTCCTACTCCACCACATATTTTTTAATTGGCGCCCAACGTGGGGCTTGTGGATAATTGCTGTCCAGAAGCTGGGCTAAAAGGTTGCTTGATTTATTGCCTGCTCGAGTCGGAGTTGCAAACATGAAAGTGTTTTGGCTTTTGGAGCGTCTGTTCTTTTCAATTTTTGGGGTCCTTATCTATAAGCATGTTCTGGGAATGATTTTTGATCGCTTAGGCAGATACTTGATGTATAGATTGTATTTATGGTTTAAGTATAAGATTCAGCTTCTTTACGACCGGTGCCTGGGATTCTTCTGGCTTAACAGATACGGGAATGTGACCTCCAGCACTCTGCCCATAGAGATAAAGGAGTTTAAGATCCCGGTAGGCGAAAGGGTTGTTTTAAGTGATGGCTGGGATCCAAAGGTGATTTATTTGATGTGTGCAATCCTGCTGTTGGTGATAAGTAATGTGTTCTTGTTATATGCTCTGTATCGGAAGGAAAAAGTGGCTAAAGCGTGCTTTGTAATTAAGCGTAGATCGAAACGCAGAAAGCGCAGCTCTAACTCCACCCCAGAGGTATCTAGTGATGAGGAAAATGCAGAATCTGTATCAGTTAACGACAAGGCTAAAAGTCCATCGGAAAGGCTGCTCTGAACGGTGCTGTTGGTGGCTCTGGCAATCAGCCAGCGGCAGCGGCAGCTCCTAACATGGCTTCCACGCCCTCGGCAGCCATGAATGGGGCAAAGCCATTTCCTCCTTCTTCTTCGGCAGGACCGGAAGTGTCCTCCACAGCAGCTGATCCGTCTCAAAACCTGTCAGCTTCTATTAAGCTAGCTGTAAATCTAAACACAGCTCCAGTTAAGCAGGTAGCTGTTTTAAGTACGAGAGGAAAAAAGGGCAAAGCTGATCCAGATGCTGATGGGGGAGAGCAGCAGGATCCTGGTGAGGGAACTTCTGCTCAAAGAGACCCTGCTGAGATGGGGGAAAAGGTTTGTCTTAAAGATATAGCTGAGTTATTGAGATCATCACTGGATGGAGATGCAGGGCAAATTGCTGATAGCAGAACAACCAAAGGTGGTACTCCTGACCTTAAGCAGATTCTTAGGAGAGTGACAGTAAGATTATTGGGACAAGAACTTCAGGAAGATGAGGCAGAGGAGGAGGAGTCAGATGACATTGAAAGCTGTTCGTCACCCAGGGAAGAATTGAGGAATGTGCGTAAAGATTACATCAGAGCAGATAAGGAGCCAATCCTAGCTTGGCTTGGTAGATGCTATGATACAGGTGCTCCAGCTCTGGTAGTTGGAGACAAGTCAGCAGCCCAACTAGGAACTCTCTCAAAGGATAATGGAATAGATAGACATCTAGGCAGGACTCTCGGTAAGGTTACTCTGTGGATTCGCCTTTTAATGGCAACTCTCATGAGATATCCTTCCCGAGATGATCTTCCATGGAATGCTAAACCCTGGACTACCATAGATGAGGGAATTAAGCGTCTGAGAGAATTTGCTGTCAGAGAGGTACTCTATGGTGGCCATGAGACTCTGAATCCTGATGAAATTCCTGTAGGAACTGGTCTTGCTAAAAAGCTCATCAAACTTGCTCCTCCTAATTATGCAAATATTCTGGCAAGCAGAATTGTGGCAAGAAATTATGGTGGTGCTTCTCCTACGGTTGGCCAATTCACTGATCAGATGAGACAATTGGAGGATAGCATGACACGTGTTTCTCTGGTTTCAGCCATTGAAACTCTGTCTGGAAAAATTGAGAATTGCATGAAAGAGCTGAAGGATGAATTTAAAAATACCATCTCCCAATTGGCACAAAGAGATAATTCCAATTCTTCCTCCAGATGGATACAGGTTTCCTCTGTGAGGAATAGACGTCCTCCAAGGATGTCATTCCAAAACAGGTCATTCCAAAACAGGTCATTCCAAAACAGGTCCAACCAAAACAGACCACCAAGGCAATCACGTGCGAGTATTTGGATAACTCTGCGTGATCAGTTTGGTGAGAACATGAACAGATGGGATGGTCAACCAACTGCTAATCTTTTCAGGAGACTGAGGGAACTGCAAAGTGGCAGAACCCGAGGTAGCAATACCAGAAGGGTAGCTGTTACTTCTACAGTTCCCCAGGACAACTCTAATAGCTCCAACAGCGGCTCCAGTTCTAACACCGCACCATGTGCTCATTGCACATGTGGGCATGTTCCCCATAACTAGGGGTGCCCTGCCTCCCGCCAGGGGGAGGAGAGGGGTAACAGAGATAACAGAATCTATTGGGATGTGTACATCCAGTGGCCTGGCACTTCACAATTTCAGAAGTACAGGGCCTTGGTTGACACAGGGGCTCAGTGCACCATAATGCCATCAAATTATCAGGGATCAGAAGCTATAACTATTCTGGGAGTCACTGGTGGATCTCAAGAGTTAACTAAGGTGGAGGTTGATATAAGTTTAACTGGTAAACAGTGGAGAAAGCATACAGTTGTGACCGGACCTGATGCACCTTGTATTCTGGGAATCGATTTTCTGAGAGAAGGGCGTTTCAAAGACCCTAGAGGTTACAAATGGGCTTTTGGAGTAGCATCTGTAGAAACTGATGGACAAAAGCTGAAGCTGTCTGTTAGACCTGAGCTTTCTGATGAATCTGCAGTTGTGGGTCAACACAAGATTCAGGACATTAAATTGCCGGTTGCTTCTCAGACTGTGCATCACAGACAATACAGAACCAACCGTGACTCTTTGTTGCCCATTCAGAATCTGATTCGTCAGTTGGAGAGTCAGAAAGTCATCAGCAAAACTCATTCACCTTTCAACAGTCCAGTGTGGCCTGTACGAAAGCCAAATGGAGATTGGCGTCTGACAGTCGACTATCGAGCCCTGAATGAAGTAACTCCACCTATGAGTGCAGCAGTACCAGACATGATGGAACTGCAGTATGAGCTGGAATCCAAAGAGGCCAAATGGTATGCTACCATAGACATTGCTAATGCCTTCTTCTCTATTCCCATAGCAGAGGAATGCAGGCCTCAGTTTGCTTTCACCTGGAGAGGAATCCAGTACACTTTCAACAGATTGCCCATGGGCTGGATCCACAGCTCCAGCATCTGTCATGCAGTGATCCACGATGCTCTGGAGGAAGGTGGTGCTCCAGAACACATCCAGTTCATCGATGACATCATCGTCTGGGGTAAAACTGCTGAGGAAGTCTTCGAGAAAGGTAACAAAATCATTGACATTCTTCTGAATGCAGGTTTCGCCATCAAGCGAGACAAGGTGAAAGGACCTACCAGAGAGATCCAGTTTCTGGGAGTGCGGTGGCAGGATGGACGCCGACATATTCCAGTGGATGTGGTAAATAGAGTCTCTACCATGGCAAATCCCATGAACAAGCAAGAAACTCTACGTTTCTTGGGGATAGTGGGATTTTGGAGACTGCACATTCCTGGATACAGTCAGATTGTGAAACCTCTGTATGATGTGACTCGAAAGAGAAACCATTTCCACTGGGGACCTGAACAACAAGCAGCCTTTGACCAGATAAAGCAAGAGGTAGTGCAAGCAATGGGTCTGGGACCTGTCCGAGATGGTCCAGACATTAAGAACATTTTGTACACGGCTGCAAGTGACAATGGTCCAACCTGGTGCTTGTGGCAAAGAGCTCCAGGTGAGACACGTGGACGACCTCTTGGTTTCTGGAGTCGAGGTTACAGAGGTTCAGAGGCTAACTATACTCCAACAGAGAAAGAGATTCTAGCTGCCTATGAAGGAGTAAAAGCAGCTTCTGAAGTAATTGGAACTGAATCACAACTTCTCTTAGCTCCCAGATTACCAGTTTTGAATTGGATGTTCAAAGGCAAAGGTTCTACACCACATCATGCAACAGATTCCACCTGGTCTAAGTGGATGGCTCTGATAACACAGAGAGCACGAATGGGAAATCTTGAAAGACCTGGTCTAGTGGAGGTGATCTCAAGTTGGCCTGAAGGTACCAACTGTACTAAACCTCCAGAGGAGAGAGTAACTCGTGCTGAGGAAGCTCCTCCTTACAATGACCTATCTGATGATGAAAAGAAATATGCTTTGTTCACAGACGGTTCCTGTCGTCTCGTCGGGAACAAGCGAAGATGGAAGTCTGCAGTGTGGAGTCCAACACGCTGAGTTGCAGAGGCAAAGGATGGAGAAGGAGAATCCAGTCAGTTCGCAGAGGTAAAAGCTGTCCAGCTAGCTCTCGACGTAGCTGAACGTGAGAGATGGCCAAAGCTTTATCTCTACACCGACTCATGGATGGTAGCCAATGCTCTGTGGGGTTGGCTAAAGAACTGGAAAAAGAATGGTTGGCAGAGGAAAGGAAAGGCCATTTGGGCAGCTGACCTGTGGCAGGACATTGCTGATCGAATCGAGAGAATTCCAGTGAAGGTGAGACACATTGATGCTCACATTCCTAAGAGCAAAGCTACTGAGGAACAGCAACACAACCATCAAGCAGATCTAGCTGCAAGAGTTTCTCCAGTAGACATGGACTCTGATCTTGATCTCGACTGGAAACACCGAGGTGAGATATTCTTAGCTCGGTGGGCTCACGATTCGTCAGGACATCAAGGCAGAGATGCAACATACCAGTGGGCTCGTGACAGATCCATAGACATTTCCATGGATGCTATCACACAAGTCATCCATGACTGTGACATTTGTGCTGCTATTAAGCAGGCAAAACGACTTAAGCCCTTATGGTATGGTGACAGATGGTCCAAGTACAAGTATGGTGAAGCTTGGCAAGTTGACTACATCACTCTACCACGTTCTCGTTCTGGTAAGCAGTATGTGCTTACTATGGATGGTTGGATGGTTGGAAGCTTATCCAGTACCACATGCAACTGCACGCAACACCATTCTTGGTCTGGAGAGACAAATCCTGTGGAGACACGGAACTCCAGAGAGGATTGAGTCGGACAACGGAACTCATTTCAAAAACAACCTTGTAAAGAGTTGGGCCAAAGAGCACGGCATCGAGTGGATATTCCACATTCCCTACTATGCACCAGCTGCAGGGAAGATTGAACGCTACAACGGTTTGTTGAAGACCACTCTTAAAGCCATGGGGGGTGGATCTTTGAAAAACTGGGAAAAGCATTTAGCACAAGCAACCTGGCTGGTAAATAGTAGAGGTTCAGTGAACCGAGCTGGACCAGCACATTCAGATCTGCTACAGAAAGTAGAAGGTGATAGAGTTCCTGTTGTTAGAGAAAAGAATCTGTTAGGTAAAACTGTTTGGGTATTTTCTCCCTCAGGAGAGGCTAAACCTGTCCGAGGGGTGGTTTCAGCTGAAGGTCCGGGTCACACTTATTGGGTAATGCAAGAGAATGGTGAAATTCAGTGTATTCCACAAAGAAATTTGACTTTAGCTGAAAGAGTTTAATTTCAGAGTGTTGTACAGCTACATCGCGCCCAAAGGAAGAATCCCTGAGGAATCCACGGTACACGAACCCTGAGAACCCTGAGAGCCCTGAGTCAACTGAGAGTCCCTGTTTCCCTTTTCTTCGCTTCGTCTGCGAAGAGACAAACTGTTTTCCATTTTTTTTCTTTCTTGGACTTCTGAATCATCTACACCTGAGGATAGCCGGAATGGACTATGAACTTTACTTACAAACTGTGGATATTGTTTTGGATTGGATGGACAGTATGAACAGCCAATGAAATTGTTTAGCAGGGGTGGATTGTGACCGGTTTAGGCTGTGCCTTTAAGAAAGGGACACTTTCTGAACACTCTGGGCGAATGTTTTGATATTAGAATGAAAACAATGATATGCTAATTCAATTTCATTGGCGGGACCCAGTTGCAGTTTTTTTTTGTTTAGTCTTTCAGTCGGGGGGAGTCAGTCGGCAGTCGTCTTTCTTCTTCCCCCTGTGCTGTGAGCTGGCTCGTTTCTCTCTACGATTCCTCTCTAACCAGATAAGAAAACTAACTTTTTGCATTCGCTTTGAGCTTTAACAAAGTTTTCCCCTTTTAATTACCTTCCTTTCTCTCTCTCTCTAACCCTTTTGGGAAAAAAAGGGGAGGTAGGGAGGGAGAAGGGAGGGACAGGCCGAACCCCCCTGGCCAAAGGGGGGGGTTGGGGAAAGGTTTCCTGTATTACATACATTGCTGTATATTTCTGTATATATTGTAAATATTGTATATTTTTGTACATATTCACTGCATTCCATATCTGCTTGTAAAATACAGCTTTCAACTGCTTCTCCGGCTGAGTTAGCTGTGGAATTCTTCTGTGTGTGGGGGGGAACCTTCCTACTCCACCACACTCCAGCCAGGGGGATTCCCCCTGCACCCCCTCTCCCTCCCTACCTCCCTTTTTTCCCAAAAAGGGTTTGAGAGAGAGAGAAAGGCAATGAAGGAGGAGATTCTGTTAGCTCAAAGCGTGTGCAAGAAGTAGTTTTCTTATCTGGTTAGCTCTGTTAATTCAAGGTCGACTCCGTCCGGCACCTGCTGCTTCAGAGAGAGAAACAGACAGGCCCACAGGAACAGAGAGGAACAGACTGAACAGACTGAGCTGAGACTCAAACTGAACTAAAAACTTAAAAGTTGCACTCTACCAATCTACCAATGAAATTCATTTAGACCTTATCTTTGTTTTCAAAACATTCAGCCAGAGTGCTCCAGCCACTGTCCCTTTCTTAAAGGCACAGCCTGAAACGGTCACACCCACTTCTGGTTTTTCAGGTAGGTAGTGATGATGCAGCAGTGAGAGGCTCAGAGTCAGTCAGAAGAGACTTCAGGACCTTGGGCCAACTGCTAAAGGGATCAGGAGCTCAAGTTGTGTCCTCCTTCATCCCTCTGACATCAGTGATGGATGAGGGAACATTTAGGAAGAGCCAAGAGGTCAATTCATGGCTCTGGGACTGGTGTCATCGACAGAGGTTTGGATTTTACGATCACAGATCAGTTTAGAGGGCACCAGAGCTACAAGCAACCAATGGGATGCACCTGTCCCAGAGGGGCAAAAGGATTCTAGGGCAGGTGTTGGCAGGGCTCATTGATAGGGCTTTAAACTCGATTTGAAGGGGGAAGGGGTTGTTAATCTCATGCTTGCCTGGGACAAACATTGGGGCAGCTCCCCAGAGGCAGAGGGGTGGATGCTAGCAAGGGTTCTCCACTTGTTGCCCTGAGGCAAGCCAAGGACAAAGCACTGGGGCACCCCAAGGGAATCAAGGGGGATTCACCTAAGAGGGTGGCACTGCCAGCACAGCTGAAGTGCCTCTGTGCCAATGCACACAGCTGGGGCTGCAAACAGGATGAATTAAGGGCACTGTGCTGCTGGGATGCCATGACATAGTGGCTATTACTGAAACTTGATGGGATGAATCCCATGGCTGGAATGTAGGGATAGATGGGTACAGGCTCTTTAGGAAGGACAGGCAGGGCAGGAGGGGAGGAGGTGTTGCTCTCTCTGTCAGTGACCAGCAGGAATCAGTGGAACTCCTCCTGGGCAAGGATGATGAGCTGGTTGAGAGCATATGGGTGAAGATGAAGGGGAAGACAGGGGAAGGTGATGTTACTGTAGGGGTCTGCTACAGGCCACCCGACCAGCAGAACCAAGCAGAAGAGGCCCTCCACAGGCAAACAGAAGTGGCTTCGTGTTCACAGGCCCTGGTCCCCGTGGGGGATTTCAACCACTCTAAGATCTGCTGGAGGGGCAACACAGCCAGGTACCAGGTGACAATACATAGATGACAATTTCCTCCTCCGAATAGTAGAGGAACCAAGGAGAAAAGGTGCTATGCTGGACCAGTGGGAAAGGGCTGGTCACCAGTGTGAGGCTCAGGGATAACCTTGGCTGCAGTGACCATGAAGCAATAGAATTGAAGATCCTCAGGGCAACTAGGAGGATGCCTCCCAAGCTTGCAACCCTGGATTTTAGGCATGCAGACTTTGATCACTTCAGGGATCTGCTGGCCAAAGTATGGTTGGAGAAAGCCCGAGAGGGAAGAGGGGCCCAGGACAGCTGCTCAGTGTTCAAGGATCACCTTCTCTGTGCCCAGGAGCAAAGTATACCCAGAAAGGAAAGCAGGAAAGAATGCTAGGAGACCTGCCTGGATGAGCAGGGAGCTCCTGGACATGCTGGCACACAAAAAGAAACTCTACAAGGAGTGGAAGGAAGGACAGCTGAAATGGGGGCATGTAAGGAAGCTAAAGCTCAGTTAGAACCTAAATCCAGACAGGGAGAGCAAGGGGGACAGGTATACTGATGGTAAAAAGAAGCCTGGGGAAGGTGTGGACCCCTCAGAAAGGAAACAGATGAGCTGGTGACAAGTGACATGGAGAAGGCTGAGGTTCTCAATGACTTCTTTAGCTCAGTCTTCACTGGCAAGGGCTCCAGCCACACTCCCAGAATAATGGAAGATAATGGCAGGGACTGGAAGAAGGAACTACCCATGGTGGGTGAAGATCAGGTTGTGACCATCTGAAGAACCTGAACGTGTGAATAATGAAAGATAGATTGAGAGAGTTGGGGCTCTTCAGTCTGCAGAAGAGAAGGCCCTGAGGACAACTTCTTGTTTCGGTATCTTAAGGGGGTTGCAAGAAATCTGGGGAGGGGCTTTTAGGGTGTCAGGGAGTGACAGGACTGGGGGAATGGAAAAAAAAAAAAACTAGAAATGTGTAGATTCAGATTAGATGTTAGGAAG
Source organism: Picus viridis (assembly GCA_033816785.1). Taxonomy (NCBI): domain Eukaryota; kingdom Metazoa; phylum Chordata; class Aves; order Piciformes; family Picidae; genus Picus; species Picus viridis. The sequence goes on from CM066575.1 coordinate 2,385,706, forward strand.
AAGTTCTTCCCCATGAGGGTGGTGAGACACTGGCACAGGTTGCCCAGGGAGGTGGTGGAAGCCTCATCTCTGGATGACCTTAAGGCGAGGCTGGATGTGGCTCTCAGCAATCTGAGCTAGTGTGAGGTGTCCCTGCCCATGGCAGGGGGTTGGGACTGGATGATGCTTGAGGTTCCTTCTAACCCTAACAACTATAAGATGATCAGCACCTTAGCAACCTCTGGGAGCTACACCTGAGTACTTTTTTCTTTTTCCTTTTTTCTTTTTTAATAGTAAAACTCAGCATCTGAACCTGAATGCAGTTTGGTGATTGCTAAATGGTTCCATAGGCAAAAGAAAAGTGTTATGGACAGAAAGTTTTGGATAAAGCATGGTGCATGGGACAGGATGGGATCCACCCTAAGGTGCTGAGAGAGCTGGCAGATGAGCTGCCAAGCAACACTCCATCACTTTCCACCAGTCCTGGCTCACATGGGAGGTCCCAGAAGACTGGAAACTGGCCAATGTGATCCCCATCCACAAGAAGGGTTGGATGTAGGAACCTGGAAACTCCAGGCCTGGCAGCCTGACCTCAGTGCCAGGAAAAACTATGGAGCAGATCATCTTGGGGGCAATCACTGTGCACTTGAAGGATAGCCAAGGGATCAGTCCCAGCCAGCATGGATTTAGGAAGGGCAGGTCCTGCCTGACCAACCTGATCTCCTTCTATGATCAGGTGACTGCCTGGTGGATGTGGGGCAGGCTGTGGATGGAGTCTGCCTGGACTTCAGCAAGGCCTTTGACACCGTCCCCCACAGCAAACTCCTGGCCAAGCTGTCAGCCCCTGGCTTGGACAGCAGCACTCTGAGCTGCGTTAGGAACTGGCTGGAGGCTGAGCCCAGAGAGTGGTGGTGAATGGTGCCACAGCCAGCTGGCAGCCAGTCACTAGTGGTGTGCCCCAGGGATCATTGCTGGGCCCCATCCTCTTTAACATCTTTATTGATGATCTGGATGAGGGCACTGAGTCCATCATCAGTAAATTTGCAGACGACACCAAGCTGGGGGCAGGAGTTGATCTGCTGGAGGGTAGAAGGGCTCTGCAGAGGGATCTTGACAGGCTGAGCAGATGGGCAGAGTCCAATGGGATGGCATTCAACAAGTCCAAGTGCCGGGTGCTGCACATTGGCCACAGCAACCCCATGCAGAGCTACAGGCTGGGGTCGGAGTGGCTGGAGAGCAGCCAGGCAGAGAGGGACCTGGGGGTACTGATTGACAGCTGGCTGAACATGAGCCAGCAGTGTGCCCAGGTGGCCAAGAAGGCCAACCGCATCCTGGCCTGGATCAGGAATAGTGTGGCCAGCAGGAGCAGGGAAGTCCTTCTGCCCTGTCCTCAGCACTGGTTAGGCCACACTTGGAGTCCTGTGTCCAGTTCTGGGCCCCTCAGTTTAAGAAGGACATTGAGACTCTTGAACATGTCCAGAGAAGGGCAATGAGCCTGGGGAGGGGTCTGGAGCACAGCCCTGTGAGGAGAGGCTGAGGGAGCTGGGGTTGCTTAGCCTGGAGAAGAGGAGGCTCAGGGGAGACCTCATTGCTCTCTACAACTCCCTGAAGGGAGGTTGTAGCCAGGTGGGGTTGGTCTCTTCTCCCAGGCAACCAGCACCAGAACAAGAGGACACAGTCTCAAGCTGCACCAGGGCAAGTTTAGGCTGGAGGTGAGGAGAAAGTTCTTCCCAGAAAGAGAGATTGATCATTGAATTGTGCTGCCCAGGGAGGTGGTGGAGTCACCATCCCTGGAGGTGTTCAAGAAGGGAGCCACGGTTAAGTAGTCACGGCGTGTTGGGCGATAGGTTGGTCTTGATGATCCTTGAGGTCCTTTCCCACCTTATTGATTCTATGATTCTATGTTTACAGTGGAAACTGGTATACATATGAAGCAATCACTCTGGGCATGGGGAGCTTATGAGGAGGCAGGTAAATGTGGGGGAGGCAAGGAAGAGGGGAGCTGGAGTAACTCCAGAAGGAAGGAGATGGACCAGCAGAAAAGATTTGCCAGTCGTAGTACAGAAAAGAGGTACTGATGGCAGTGGGAAGCCCTGAGCATCATTGCCTTGTCCTGCTTAATTGCAGTGCAAGTGTCACAGTGACACTTAAAAAATCACAATCTAGAAAATCTCTGAAAAGATCTCGAAATTAAGTTAAGATTCTAGAGACTGCTAAAGACAGTAAGTGCCACTGTCTCTCTTCTCACTCTGTGAAAGGAGGATTCTAGTCACATCTTCAGGCTGTTTTCTAGAACTCAGCAGCTGAGAAAGCAATTCTTGCCAAGAGGTGTGACAGAAAGAACTAAGGCCTTGGGGAAAACATCAGATGTAACAAACCCTATCACTAAACACCAAGCACTGTCCAGCAGGGGAGCAGATTTTCTCTGGACCTGCCCCTTTAAGCTCCTGGTAGATTTAGTGGGTTTTTTTGGCAAAGGCAGCTTTGATTTAGCAGCAGAGCAGTGAGGTGGGAGTGACAGACTGCACACTCCCTTCTGGATGCTTTCTTCTTTTACTTCCCTGTGAGTTAATCTTGGCTAGAAATGGGAATGGATTGTTTCTCCTTGTGCAAGGAGAATGGATACTTTCTGTGCAGGTGTTTGCAGCCATCCACACGTTTGATGAGGCAGTGCAAAACAGGGTCCAGTCCCAGCTAGCGTGACTTCAAGAGACAGTTTCTGAACAAGGGTTAAACCAGGACTTGCAGCCTGATACCTGGGCACGTGCAGTGAAAAAACAAGCCACAGAACCACACCCTGATTGTAAAACACTGCTCCATCTCCCTGGCAAGCTTTGTTTAGCGCTAGGGGACTCCTGACAAGCAGCCAGAATTGCCAAACTATGTCTGGACAACGTTTCTGGATAGAAAAAAATTAATATTCCTCTCTCTAGAGAGAAGTGTGCTCTGTGCAAAGCCACACCCCAGCTTCCCACGCAGGCGCCACGCGGTGGCCTGCACCAGCCTGCAGATTCCCAAAGGCAAACTCCACATCCACATCCCTTCAGACAGTGTGAAAGCTGATTCATGGATTTGCAGAACATCCAGATAAAATCAAGTTAATCTTCACCTTTCACCCAATGAGACATCTCATGCACCTTTTAGAATTACACGAGGCTCCCTTTTAAAGCCTGAAATCATCACACTCGTAATCAATCTTTGTGTGGAACTTCAGCTTCTTGAAATAAAATTGGAATAGGAAGTGGCTGTATAGACAGAAACAAAGAATAAACCAGGCAGGGGGTCTTACAGTGGCATGTGCTTTCTGTGAGAAAATGGATCAGTGGCCCTCCGTGCAAAACCCTGCACCTTTCCACATCTGTGGAATGCATTACAAGACAATTTGTAATGAAAATTTACTTCTCTAGCAATAAAAAAGTTATTTTTCTGGGTATCTCACTTGCCCAAGCCTAACCCCAGGATTAGTCTAGGATATGCTAAATTATTAGTCTACCTGGACTCCAGCAAGACCTTTGACACCATCCCCTATAGCAAACCCCTGGCCAAGCTGTCAGCCCCTGGCTTGGGCAGCAGCACTCTGAGCTGGGTTAGGAACTAGCTGGAGGCTGAGCCCAGAGAGTGGTGGTGAATGGTGCCACAGCCAGCTGGCAGCCAGGCACCAGTGGTGTGCCCCAGGGATCAGTGCTGTGCCCTATCCTGTTCAATATCTTTATTGATGATCTGGATGAGGACATCGAGTCCATCATCAGTAAATTTGCAGATGACACCAAGCTGGGGGCAGGAGTTGATCTGTTAGAGGGTAGGAGAGCTCTGCAGAGGGACCTTGCCAGGCTGGACAGATGGGTAGAGTGCAAGAGCATGAGACTGAACACATCTAAGTGCCAGGTTGTACACATTGGCCACAACAACCCCATGCAGAGCTACAGGCTGGGGTCAGAGTGGCAGCCTCGGCCCTGCCAGGTCCCTTAGCCTCAGCAGCGAGCAAGCCAGCAGTAACTTAGCAACCTGCATAGCAATGTGTTTAACACCAGTTACGGTTTTGTTTAAAATTCCTCTGCTTTAGCCTGCGTGGTATTGTAACTTATGGTTCAGAAGCAGCCACCCCGGCCATGCCTGGAGTGATCACAAATTGACCTAAGTCTCTGATAAGTTCCTTTGGTTGTATTGCCCTCACGCTTTGGTCTCCTAGCTAGCTAGCAGCTGCAAGCGGCTTTTCGTGTCGACATCTAGTGGACAAGCAGCAGAATTGCAACCTCGGTTCTTCATTGAATAACTGTTACTGTATTTTCCCAGTTTGGCTCAGAATTGTTACACTGTACCAGTTCATGGGATATATTCCACGACCCTGCATTAGAATCTGCATATAAAATTTGTTTAATGTTTAGTTAAACGTTTAGTTTAACGTTTTATTAATAGCTATCAAAATATTATAATTAATTTTTCATAATTCATAAATCAATAACCTTACCCATCACACCATCCAGCCTGGTCTTGAATACTTCCAGGGATGGGGCATAGACAGCTTCTGTGGGAAACTTATTCCTGTGTCTTGCCGCCCTCATGGTAAATAATTTCTTCCTTATACCTAATTAAATCTACACTCTTTCAGTTTAAAGCCAGTAATTCTTGTCCTTTCACTATAAACCCTTGTAAAAAAAGTCCTTCTGCCACGTACCTGCAGACCCTCTTTCAGTACTGGAAGGCTGCTATAAGGTCTCCCCTGAGTCTTACCTTCTTCAAGCTGAACAAGCCCAACTCAGCATGTCTTCACAGCAGAGGTGCTCCAGCCCCTTGATCCCCTCTGGCCCTACTCTAGACTTAAACACATTCACATCTTTCTTACGTTGGGGGCCTCAGTGCTGAACACAGGTAGGGTCTCATGAGAGTCGAACATATAGGTAGAATCAACTTCCTCAGCCTGCTGATTATGCTTAATGAAGCAGAGGATGCAATCTGCCTTCTGGGCTGTAAATGCACATTGCTGGCTCAAATTACTTCTTCATACCCCTGAGTGCTTCTCCACAAGGCTGCTCTCAGTTCACTCATCACCCAGCCTGTATTTGTGCATGAGATTGCCCCAGCCCATGTGCAGGACCTTGCACTTGTCCTCGTTGAATTCCATGGACCCACCTCTCAATCCTGGCAAAGCTTGTATGGATGAAATCCTTCCCTTCCACTGTGTCAACTGCACCACACAGCTTGGTGCCATCACCAAACTGAGGGTGCATTTAATCCCACTGTTCATGTCTTTGACAAAGCTGTTAAATAGTATTAGTCTCAATACTGACCCCTGAGGAACACCAGTTGCCACTTATTTTCACCTGAACACTGAGTTCTTGAACAGCTCTTGGAGTGTGACCATACATCCAAATCTTGATCCACCAAGCGATCCATCCATCCATCCATCAAGCCCCACGTGTCTCTGTCTTATTCCACCCAGGCTGGTATCCAGCATCTTCCAAGAACTTCTTACTGACAGTTTCATCTGTTCATAGACAAGGGATTCATGAATGCTTCTGCACTGCTTACTGACCGCCAGCTCTGGTTTTCCACTCAGAAGCTCCTTCTGCTTGACCCTAGATGGCAAGAGAATTGAGTCAGTATGCCCTTTCTCTTTTCAGCAGTTTCCCAGCAAAAGCGGCATTCACATGTCAGACTGCCAGAAAACACACCACAGAAATTCTCCCTCGTATTCCTTCTTTTCTTCCTTTTTTTTTTCATGTCAAGAGCTGAAGAGGTGGGATGATAGATTTCCAGTGAGGACAAGAAATGCTGGGTACTGCTATTACAACCTCTCTGTCGTTTACACTTGAACAGGAAGAGGCTGTGATGTGAGGCACTAGAGCAAACAGCTTATCCACCATGCCCCTGCATAATTAGCTATAAAAAAAGTAATACAAAATAATTTAATTGCAATCTATTGAGAGAGGAAAGTAGGATTTAAAAGGGTGCTCCTTTAGAGCTATGTATTTCTAAAGAAAAAGAGTGACAGGATAATACGAAAAGGGTCAATTCAACAGAACAAAGGAAAGAGACACCTGAGATTCCTTAAAATCACCAGGCAGGCAGCTGTGCTGGTGTGCCTGCTGCACATGCATGTAGCTGGATAATTGCTAGGTTAGGAACTGAAGTAGCAGCATGTGGGCATCATCCAAAGGAGCAGCAGACACACAGGGAAAAAAAATCACCAGCCCAGCCTTGGGCAAAGTTTCACTGAATGCAGAGTAGATCTACCATTTATTTCTGAAATTCACACTTTGTAAAGCATAAATAAGCAGGGAGGATCAATGTCATCCCCTAGCAATGCACATACCCTCTGACAGATACTGCATTTGGCTGTATCTAATGAGTGCAGCCCCAGAAATGAGGCTAGAGCCCTGCACTTTTTACCGAATAGTTCAGTTAATCTGAAGGTTAACTTAATTAAGTAAAGCTCACCTCCTTATCAGGACTCTTGTAGGCTTTTACATCATACCAGATACTGTGTAGCCATTCATTAGGCCTCACAATGTGCCTCTCAGCTAGGTAAATATGTTCTAATGACATTTCACAGAGGGATTCAACAGAAGAGAACAGATAAACCCGAAGTTGTAAATGTCTAGTCTTCAGGAGTTGTAGGGGGACACACAGGAGAAACTGGGGCAAGGGAAAGTTATGGCAAGGCCTGCGCCCTGCCACGTGTGCCAACACCTTGGTGACAGTGCAACGTGGAGTCCCGTGCATGGATGAATGAGTCAGTGCTTTAATCTGGGGGAACTACCTCTTGCTCTTAAATAGAGAAGAGAGTTTGTCCTGCTGCCCTACAGCCTCGTCTACTGCAGCAAAAAAACAACCTGAAAGAACTGGACAAGGTCACCCAGAGAGAGAAAAACAAATCTGAATGAGTTTTTCACGACAACCTGCCTTGAACCCTTGTGCCAGTTATACTCTTTCTGCCTTCTCTTGCACTTTCAAGTTTTAATTTATTATCTGCACTTTTCCCAGAAAAGAACAGCAATTCTTTCTTATAAAAGAATGTGATGCTTATTGCTACAAGAAGTGCAAAGCCATAATCAGGTTAAGAAAACAACTGACTGAATTCAGACATATCTTAGAGAAAACCAGGTTCTGAAAAGCTTCGTTCTTCCATCGAGGGCGTTTTTCTTGTTTGCAATGCCACTTGCGTTACAAGTGGGTTTTAAGTACAGGTACTTCTGAGAAGGAGTCTGATGGTCTTGTGAATTTGACGTGCAAATTTACCAGGCATAGTCAACCTCTGTTTCCTCACCTATCTGCAGTAACAAAAACCATATCTATTCACCTCGAGGAAAGAGAGAAAGATTAAAAAAGGAAAAAGGCAAGCAAGTAGCCAACCAACCAAAAATCAGCCACAGGAGAGGAGACATATGAAGAAAGAAAGGGAGGAAGTATTTGGACCTAGAGCACAAGAAGTTAGCAGCAGAGATAGGAGCTGTGTGTACGTCACTTGTACACTGTTAGCGCTATGCCAGTTCTGTAGCTGCCTTGAAAATAAGTTCGTTGGTTAATTGCTGCACAAAAATGTACCTCCCAGTAGCCCCTGTTTTCATCTCGTTCTATTCTCAGCAATTTAAAAAGATGCACCACCTGCCAGTGCATTCTCAACCAGACATATTCATCTCTATCTTTTCTCAGGGATTCCTCAGCACCTCTTTTCACGAATCAAAGTGGTGACTTTTAAAGGCTTATTTTCCCCTTATGTTGCTGATTTGGAGGCAGGACTTATTAGGATCTTCCCTTTCCCCTACAAGAACAGAGTCTATGTTTTAAGGGCACATTTTGCTCACCTTCCTGTTCATATCTACCTCACTTTAAGCAAGCAAACACTTCTCTTGAAAAAATTAAATCTATGGTAGCCCCAACCTCCCTAAATTTCTAGAAAAGCAGCCACAGGTGCTCTGATGCAAGTAACCAGCAGCAAATACCTTGTGGAAACAAGCATGTCTCTTTGCTGCCTAACCTGGAGAGGTCTTGGGCACACATGGATCTACAACCTTAAGGCTGTTTCTGAAACTCTGGAATATAGATGATCTCAATTTCAATGTCTCTTGCTTTCCTGTGCTCAAATGACATCACATGTGCTGTGAGCAGCCTAACACGGCTCACACAGCTCTGTACAATGTGCTGACTGCTTCCCCAAACATTGTGCATTTGACATGTGAGGTCACACTCAGCCAACTACACAGCACAGGGCAATGATTTAAAAGTGTCTTCTGAACAGATTATGCCAAGTCAGAAAATTACAAAAGCATGATAAAAGTATAGATTTTTTCACCCCTCCTTGATCCCTTTATTGTGTTTTCTAGTTTAAAAACTGCAACTTGCTATTGTCCATCAGTTTCCTCATTTACAGAAGACTTAGAGTCTCCCTGATATTTAACAGGTTGACTCTATAGAAAGGAGCCACATTGGTTTATGCAGACCTCTCCTGGCTTGCTGGGAAGGCCAGGAGGAGTGGTCAGAGTGTTGTGCCAGCAAACTGGAACTGAGGTAATGTTTGTGATGGGTTACACCCATCCTGAAAGCAGCAGGGGGAGGGCTTGTGAGAGCTTTGTGCTCCCTGGAGGGTGTTTCCCCCTGGGAAACTAAGTTAGTCTGTTCCACTCCCCTCCCTGTCCAGCAAGACTATAAAAAGGAGGACACTGCAGCCATAAGCTCTCTTGGCCCCTGCCTTTGCCTGGACAAGGACTGCTGCTGGTTCCCTGCTTCTCTGCCACATGGTCCTCCCTGCTACATCCACACCTTTGCAAAGGACTGGTTTTGTATTTCATATATTTTTTTCCATCCATCCTTGTTCCTTACCCTTGTGAACCTTACCTGTTATTGCTACATACACACACACACACACACACACATATATATATATATATATATATATATATATATATATATATATATACTCTGTTTAAAGAAAATTCTTTACCTCTCTACTTCCCAGTCGAATCCAAATTATTTCTTGGTGGATTTGCTCCCTCCCTTTCTTTTCCTCTCTATTGGGAAAGAGGAGGGGGGTGGGGGAGGGATTCTCAGCCTTGCCCCTATCTGAACTCTTAAGTCCCAGTTAAGGCTTAAACTACCACATTCCTGCAGAGCAAATCAAAACAGAAGAGCAGAGCTGGACACACATTGTTGAAAGAAGCACAAGTGGAAATTTTGTCCAAGCAGTGTGGAACTGCCAAACCCACAAATGGTGTGAGACTACCTCCTAGCTCATGTTTTGGAAAATGTAGTGTATTAAGAGTTACACACACTCCTAAGAGCCCATGGTTTAGTCTAAAAGATAATCTGATTCATACACAAACCAGGAATGTGAGCAACATGGAGATGGGAGCAACAGAATAGAAAATACACTTTGGAGCTCAGTGGTGACTGAGATATTGGGTGCTATTAGCCGTCAGTGGGACTGATGCTGGGACACCTTTAGAAAAGGCAGCAGATAATAAGAAACAGCTAAGAACAAACCAAGGTGGGAAACTTTTATTGCTTTCTTTGCTGAGAGATTGTGGATAGAAAATTGGGAGAGAGTGAAAACACTGAAAAAATACAAGCAAATAAATTCCACAAGAAACAGCAGAGCATTTGTAAATCATATCCTTTAAATAATCTGCTATTTGCATTACCATAACGTGCTATTGCATTTGTCCTGGAGGGGCAAACAAGCCCAAATATGCCCAAACTCAACCCCCTCTTTTCTCCCTCCTATGGAGCTGGGATTTTTGTCATGAAAGGGACAATAGCCAGGTGCCTGATTGCCTGTGCAAACATGGGCTTGCCCGAACTTGTTTTGGTAAACAAGAAGCATGTGCCTTACCTGTGTTTTGCCTTATGCTAGGCTTATGCATTTACCTTGTTTGGCCAGGTTCCATTCTATAGATTAAACAAGGTTGTTTATTTCTTCTGTTTTTGGCCAACAATTTTCTTGGCAAATGTTAAATACAAGCTGAGATGGTAAACAAATTGCCTGTGTTTTACCAAGAAGCCCTGGGTTTCACCAAAGCCTGTTTCGTACAAGCAAAACTGGAACTGAGTTGTAGCTGAACTGAGTCAGTGAAAGTTGCTCGTATGTATGACAGCCCTAGCACAAACGGCCCCACTGGCAAGCAGAAGCTGCCTTGCTGAGCAGCTGCACATGAAGCTGCAGCCTGTGAGCAAAAGCTGCTCTGCTGTGGTGGATAAGGTTATTAATTATGCTTTATGAAAATTTGATAATTAATATTTTTATTATCTATTGCTATACAATTATTAATAACCTTTAAACAATATTTACATGCAGCTTCTATTGCTCAGTTGTGGAATATATCCCATAAACTGGTACAGTATCAAAACTTCAAACCAAAACAGAAAAATACTAAACAGTTATTCAATTAAGATGCAATTCTGGCACTTGTCCGCCAGATGGCAACTCAACAAGGTGCTTGGCAGCTTGGCTAAACAGCTAGCAGAGACAAAATGTCAGGGCATACAATTAAAGGAACCTTTCAAAGACTTACATCAATTTTGATCATGAATTATGTCTCTGGGCATAGCTGCAAGTGGCATTAATAAAACACAGGCTGTGATACCGTGTGGGATAAAGCAGGGGAATTTTAAACACAACCAAAACTGGTGTTAAACACCTGAACACTGAAAAGATACAGTTTCCCTTGTTGCTAAGATGGTCACTAAGTTACTGCTGTGCCAGATGCCTTGACTAAAGGACCTGGCGAGGGCTGTGTGAGAGACCAAATCTTGTCCCTCTCGATGTGACTCAACAAAAATCACCTTTGCTGCTTGCCCAGGCAATAGCTGATGTGTATTGGGCAGGTGCCACTGGAATGACTCTCTGGAAGGTACCTGTCAATATATTGTAAATATGTTGTGGGACAATTTTTTTGTTAATAAATAATTAACCTTATTTTATTAATACCTCCACCTATTAAATACTAATAACTTCATAACAGCATTATTCAGGCATGGAAACAATTGTTGAGTTCCCAACTTCTGCTGCTGGGACCAAATGGTGACATGGAGAAAAGAATTTCTGTAATACATACCTCAGCATGAATCATAAGATGAGGTTATTTAAGTGACAGCTTCTTGAAAAATTGGCCTAAATTCCTAATATCTTTAGTACACATTTTAAATAAATCCAATTTTATCTCTGCCTTCCACACAGTAAATCTCCCTATCACATTCTTTCCTTACTTCATTGCTATTTCTTTGCTTAGTAATCAGCTACTTAAAAGATAGGGGATAATGTTAACAGTGGGCAAATTAGGTACACAGAAAAGACAGGCTTTCTGTGCTTTGAGATGAACCCAGCATGACTGTCATCAAACCAAAACCAAGGCTTGGGGTGGGTGCAGGCTGCAGTGGAACAGCACAAGGACTGCAGCTAACTTGTTGTTGAGCAGACAACATTAGTTCACCGTTGCAATGGCAAAGTATTGAACAATGGGAGCTTGTGGTGGGTTGAAATTTCTCCCCAACATAAACTTTGCCAGACTAACTCAGTTGAAGCAAATGGAAGCTGTATTTACAGGCAAAACTACAATCTACACTGGAATGCAACGAATGTGTACAAAATACACAGGATTTTACAATATTTACAGATATTTACAATTAACAAACAACACAAACCCCTGCCCCGGTCACAGACTTCACCAAAGCAATGCAGCCAAGGTCAAGCAGAAGCAGATTAGTCTCCCTTCAGAGCAACAAAGTGATAAGAGAAGAGATCAGAAGAGAGAAAGATTGTTTTGGTACAGCCAATCTCATAGCAGACATTTCTCCAATTAAATTGTTTAGAATTATCTTTGGTTTTCCTTTTCACACCCAAGAGTGATTTATTTACCTTTTTCTACTTTTCTGCTTGAAATCAGCAACAAAATTCTGAAGGCATAGCCTAAAACTACCACAGAGCTCCTCTCCCCTTCGGTATTGCTGGCTAAGCTGTCAGCTCATGGCTTGGACAGCAACACTCTGTGCTGGGTTAGGAACTGGCTGGAGGGCCGGGCCCAGAGTGTGGTGGTCAATGGTGCCACATCCAGCTGGAGGCCAGTCACTAGTGGTGTCCCCCAGGGATCAGTGCTGGGCCCCATCCTCTTCAATGTCTTGATTGACGATCTGGATGAGGGGATTGAGACAGTCATCAGCAAATTTGCAGATGACACCAAGTTGGGAGCAGGTGTTGGTCAGTTAGAGGGTACAGAAGGGCTTTGCAGAGGGACCTCAACTGACTGGACAGATGGGCAGAGTCCAACAGGATGGCATTCAACAAGTCCAAGTGCCGGGTGCTGCACTTTGGCCACAACAACCCCATGCAGAGCTACAGGCTGGGGTCAGAGTGGCTGGAGAGCTGCCAAACAGAGAGGGACCTGGGGGTGCTGGTTGACAGCCACCCAAACATGAGCCAGCAGTGTGCCCAGGTGGCCAAGACAGCCAATGGCATCCTGGCCTGCATGAGGAATAGTGTGGCCAGCAGGAGCAGGGAGGTCATTGTGCCCCTGTACTCTGCACTGGTTAGGCCACACCTTGAGTCCTGTGTCCAATTCTGGGCCCCTCAGTTTAGGAAGGACATCGAGACACTTGAACGTGTCCAGAGAAGGGCAACAAGGCTGGTGAGAGGCCTTGAGCACAGCCCTATGAAGAGAGGCTGAGGGAGCTGGGGTTGTTTAGCCTGGAGAAGAGGAGGCTCAGGGGTGACCTCATTGCTCTCTACAACTCCCTGAAGGGTGGTTGTAGCCAGGAAGGGGTTGGCCTCTCCTCTCAAGCAACCAGCAGCAGAACAAGGGGACACAGTCTCAAGCTGCACCAGGGGAAGTTTAGGCTGGAGGTGAGGAGAAAGTTCTTCACTGAGAGAGTCATTCGCCATTGGAATGTGCTGCCCGGGGAGGTGGTGGAGTCACCGTCCCTGGAGGTGTTCAAGAGGGGAGTGGACGTGGCACTTGGTGCCATGGTCTAGTCATGAGGTCTGTGGTGACAGGTTGGACTCTTTGAGGTCTCTTCCAGCCTTAGTGATACTGTGATATTTTTCTCGGATAAACTACTTTAGCTGTAATATTTTGAGTGCTTCCTTACAGGTCAGGCTTTTTTTTTAGCACGACTGGGCTGTCTGGGCAAAGCTGAATTTTTGCTGTGATGAAAAAACTCGCACTACACTTTGCCTCCGTCTCCTTTATATTTATTTTTGCGTTCTAGACAAAGCCACTCACATGACCAATAGATTACTTTCACTTCCAATTAAGGATAAAACTCACACTGAATTAAATGGGAGCAGGTTTGCACCCCAAGGGCTAGCAGGCAAGGCTTGTAACAGTCATGCTACTACTAACAGGGAAAGTAGAAAGAGTTAGAAAATGTTGTCTTCTTCCTGTTTCTTAAAAGAGGTGATTCAAAGTGAATAGAACAGGCATGTTCAGTTTGAAATTACTTGCAGGGAGGAAAAATTGTACTGACACTATTTATAATGTGGTGAGTCAGCTCTTCTTATAATTATGGATGTGATCTGCTGCAAAGAAGGAGGTAGTGCATAGATCTTCCTTTAAATAGTTTGCAAGCCCTTTCTTAGCCCTTGCTGTACTCAGCCCTTATTACATTACTTAAGTGGTGCAGTTGTGTACATTGCTGCTATAATGTTTTGACCCATTAACATGGTTATAGTGGAGGCCACTGTTCCATAAAGAGCAGAAGCTCCTGGCATGCTTCAGATACTTCCTCAGCACTGGCCTCCTGCTATAGACAGAGCCACATAGAAGGCCCAGGAAGAAAGAGAATTCCGTTTTTCTTTCAGCAAAGTTGACAAAACCAAGCAACAGGCAGAGGCTGGATTCACAATGGCCACACACATGTTAAATTCTCTTGTATAAACCTACGTACTCTTGGGGTGAGGGGCAATCCACAAGTGAAAAAGCCTGAGGAAAGTGCTTTGGAGACAGCCTGGCAGAGGGGCGTAGTGTTTAAGTTTTCCATGACACCTTCAAAGGCAGCTTCTTTCACTTAACCCTGTTCCCCAGCCTCTGTGTGATCCCCACTCCTTGCAGAGAGCAGAGGTACCTAAGGGCAGCCCCTTGCGGGCACAACGTGCTGACAATGATCAACCATTTCTTCTTTTTCCCCTCTTTTTGCTACCTTACCACAGTCTCCAGCACACAGGGGCTTCTACCAGCAGGGAGCACTTAAGTAGGAAGGGCATTGCTACCACTGGGCTAGTGCCAGGAGGATACTCAGTGCAGTTCCATCAGGTATGCAGCTGGAGGGCTGCCTGCAGGAACTCTGCAGCTCCCTGCCTGGCACTGCCCCAGTGCGTATAAAGGAGTCATTCTGGGGAGGCTGACACCATAGAAAGTTTGGAACCTTCTGCCAGCTGGATTCAATGCTTCCTCAGGATGCCCTTGACAGCCGTAGTTCTAACTGCCTACCACGTGTGGGAATAGGGAAGCCTGTCCTGCTCTGCTCCAGTGTTGAAGTATTTGGTGTCTGTTTTGGTTATTGTTTGTCACCTGGTGGATGTGTTCCATCTACAGTTATGTCTTTCATCCCAATGTCTCTTCTACTCCTTCCTTTTCCCCTGCTAGCAGAGTGGGAGGAAACATGTTTGCCTTTGGTGGTGTTAATGATCAAGTTCATGTATCAGGATAGGTTGGCCTGTTGGAAAGCAGTGAAGGGGAAAAAGGACCTGGGGGTCCTAGTGGATGGAAGGCTGACCATGAGCCAGCAATGTGCTCTTGTGGCCAAGAAGGCCAACGCCATTCTGGGGTGTATTAGAAGGGCTGTGGTTAGTAGGTCAAGAGAGGCTCTTCTTCCCCTCTACTCTGCCCTGGTGAGGCCACATCTGGAATATTGTGTCTAGTTCTGAGCCCCTCAGTTCAAGAAGGACAGGAAACTGCTTGAACACGTCACATGCAGAGCCACAACAATGATGGAGTGGAACATCTTCCTTATGAGGAGAGAATGAGGCAGCTGGGGCTCTTTAGTTGGAGAGGAGGAGACCAAGGGGCAACCTCATTAATGTTTATAAATATGCCTGGATGCATTCCTGTGTGATCTGGTATAGGTGGCCCTACTCTGGTAGGGGGGTTGGACTGGATGATCTTTCAAGGTCTCTTCTAGTGCCTAACATTCTGTGTTTCTGTGATTCTGTGCTGAACTGTAGCACTGCCTGAGTAACTGGATGCAATAAGCCCACAAAGGAAGCAGAGGTAAAGGGGGTGGCTTTTGTGAATCATATTCAAGTTTAGCTTGCAGGTTTGCAGCTCTTCTGAAAAATTGGAATAGCTCATACAGCAAAGACTGGGAGCTAAGTGTCATAATCCGTTACTGCACCGGAGATTTAGGTGACTTGCTGAAGTTGATGAAGTTGCTCTGGAATTACATGAGGGTAACAGGAATCTACAGCATCTGCTCCCATGCCTTTTCACCTCTTCTCTCATCAGCCCATGATCTGGAGAGGACACCTGCACAAAACCACACAAGCACTGTTTTGTTCTCATTTTCTACACCATTCACCTTCCCAAACCTTTTTTGATTCTCACAGCTTCAAATCTCAGAAGAGTCCTAGCCTCCCCCTCTAATTAAAATGCAGATTGTGGTTTTGTACTCCTGTGCTAAATGTTGATAGTTAACAGCATTCCAAATGACCAAAAAGTTGATACTGAAATAGTAGCTTGGTACAAGCACAAACTACAAGACCTCTTGGAGGAGGAGGCAGTGCAGTCCTGGAGGCTGTGGATCAGGGTGCTTCGTCTTCCTCTCTTCTTCCTCAGCCCATGACTCTTCTTCCCTCCCTCCCAGCCCCCTTAAAGCAGCATGACTGGTGCTGAGGGCCTCTGTGCTCTCCTATGCTGTGGATGCCCTAATCACTAATGGCTTCCCTCCTCTTCCAGCTGCACTGCATAATCTACAGACCCACTCTGGAATGGCAATGGTGAGGAAAAGATAGATCAATGGCATCATACAGGAAAACCTACTTACATCCCTGCTGCTGCTGGCTCTGCCTTATCTTTGAGAAACAGAAACAAGGGAGAAGAGCACCAGAAGTGCAGCTGGCCCAGAGAGGAGATTGTTGTTTAGGAGAGGACATACAGCAGCTCTGCTATGGTCTAGTACTGCATGCATGAAGATCAGCCGTGCTGCCACAGGTGTCAGCATGTCAGCCAGCAGAAGGATATAGAACCATTCAGGACAAGTCTTGTGCTACCAGAAAAGCCCTTCTGCCTTTAAAAAAGGTAGATTAATTTGAAAAATGTCCTTCTATAGCTAGCTAGCTTTGCAGGCCAGTGCGTGAAGAGGGAATAAAACTCCTCCCTGCTTTTCTGTTGCAACATGCACTGATCTTGCTCACCTCATCACTCTCACTGGGATTTCTGAACTGAATCTCTGTTGGCCACAGGATTGTGCTACCAGATCTTGCCTTGCTCCCTTCCTTCATCCACAGGGGAGAGGGATATCCTCTCTGATCTGTCTTACTTAATCTGGCCCCATTCAAAAAGTGCTATGCAGCCCCTTGTGCTTGCTGTGCCATTTTGGCTCAGATAAATTTACAGGGACACTCTTTTTCCTCACTACTGGAAATTCCCCTAAAGCTCTTAAGAGATGTTTCTCCTGCTGCTAAACACTCTTCATTAAAATAAATTAATCTCTGCTGAATACATATGATGCAGCCTGAAGCCCACCTCTTGTTTGACAGCTGGCTGAACGTGAGCCAGCAGTGTGCCCAGGTGGACAAGAAGGCCAATGGCATCCTGGCCTGCATCAGGAATAATGTGGCCAGCAGGAGCAGGGAAGTCATTCTGTCCTGTACTCAGCACTGGATAGGCCACACCTGGAGTCCTGTGTCCAGTTCTGGGCCTCTCAGTTTAGGAAAGATGTTGAGTTGCTGGAAGGAGTCCAGAGAAGGGCAATGAGGCTGGGGAGGCGTCTGGAGCACAGCCCTGTGAGGAGAGGCTGAGGGAGCTGGGGTTGCTTAGCCTGGAGAAGAGGAGGCTCAGGGGAGACCTTACTGCTGTCTGCAACTCCCTGAAGGGAGGTTGTAGCCAGGAGGGGGTTGGTCTCTTCTCCCAGGCAACCAGCACCAGAACAAGGGGACACAGTCTCAAGCTGCACCAGGGGAAGTTTAGGCTGGAGGTGAGGAGAAAGTTCTTCCTAGAAAGAGTAATTGGCCATTGGAATGTGCTGCCCAGGGAGGTGGTGGAGTCACCGTCCCTGGAGGTGTTCAAGAGGGGACTGGACATGGCACTTGGAGCCATGGTTTAGTTGTCATGAGGTGTTAGGTAATAGGTTGGGCTTGATGATCTCTGAGGTCTTTTCCAACCTGGTTGATTCTGTGATTCTGTGATTCTTCATTACCTGCATTGCTCCTGCAGCAGAAAGAAGGAAGATTTCTTTTAGTCAGTAAAGTGAACAAACACCACCTGTGATCCAGTCAGGAAGCTGAATTGAGCTAGAAGATGACACTTTTACTGTTTCTTTTTGACTATAAGCAAGGCTCATAGTGCATGGATTACTATGCTTCCAGCAAAGCTGTCTTTTTAGTTGAAAATGAGGGTTTTGTTAACTAAATTCTCAGTGAAACAAAGACTGTGCATCATGCACATAATAATTCAGTTTTTCAAACATGCTGAAAGGAGAGGTAAGCCTTAGAGCCTGCAGGAGTGTAGGCTTTTCCCAGACATGTTGCAAAGCATGTCTCCTTACAGCAAAGTCAAACAGGGTGTACCATGCAGGCAATGCCTTCCCACTTTGTCCTTCAAGATGCACTGTGCCTGATTTCCTGCACTTGGTATGCAGTATTAATAAAACAGTCAGGAATTGCATAGTAGAGCTTGCATTCTGCTACGTGCTCTCTGCTGGGACTGCCTGAGGGCCTGAGCCTTAACAGGGCTTAACAACTTGAGCATTTGCTAAATCAGAGGGGGCTGAGAGTGCTCGAAGAAGGGGGACGAGAAGAACAGCAAAGAACAGATGAAATCACAAACTATTAGGGCATATCTGGGATAAACTTTTAGACTTTGTGTCCCATGCTCAGTCTTTCATTCTTGTTACCATCTGGGGACACAAGATGAAATCAGAGCCCCTATGGGAAGAGCTAGGTTGATCATATTGACTTGTGCCAATCCATGCAAGAAGCCAGACCAGGTGGGAATTACGTGCTCAGACTCAGGACTCCAAGGATGTGTACACCTCATGTGAAAGTTTAAGAGAGAGAAAAGAGCCTTTAAAAGGAATACTTCAACTCTGTTCAGAACTCAACTTTGGTTCATTAATAGCTTCCAATCTTGTGAAGCAGGTAAATTATAGACAGTAAGTCTAATGCTGTAATGATTATTACTGTCAAGGTCATATAATTAGTTCAAATTCCCTTGAAAATCCTTCTATTGCTGCATGTTGCACTGGCAGAGCAAAATAAGGGCTCTGACTAGTACAGGAAGAAAAGGCTCCCACTATTTTCATACTTAAACCTAGGAATTTCATAGCAGATTTGGCAACATCTCAAACCTTCCTCAACCCTATACCTATTATCAGTTACATTATGTTGCAGTGCTGCATTTTAATTGCTGTATTTCCTGAGACAAAGGGAGCTGAATCTCAAGCACCAGAAATGATATTTAGCTGTGATACTGCAATTACATATTCAGCCACCACCAGTGAATAAACGTCTCATTTGAGTAGATAGCTTCTCTGAAAAACACTTGAATATTTGACAAAATCCCATTTTCTGTTATTTTTATACCATTAGGAAGCCTTGGCTTTCTTGATTGGTGGGGTGTGCATCTGAACTGCCAAGAAATTACTTGTTTTCAATCACAGCTCTCTTATGAATGCAGGCACTGACAGCTCTAACAAAGATGCTCAGCCAGGAAGCTTTTTCTCCTTCAAGAGAAATGAGATATGGCTGAGTTTAAACCACTAATTACAGTTTATCATAACAACACTGCCTGGGAAAACAAACCAAAACAAACCAAAACTAAACTGAAAATGCTGTGTTTTTTTCTTTAAGCTAGGGGTTTGGCTACAGACTGGAGGCCAACTACTTGCAAAAACCTTCTCAACTGATACAGTCTAGCTGGTAGACTCAAGAGCAAGCCAAAGTACCCCTCTCCCATAGCACAGACTTTTTCTTTCCCCCAAACAATCTGTTTTGCATTTCTAGTGCAAGTGCAAAATTAATGTATGCAATAAAAAGCAAATAATTTTAATAAAGATCACTGAAAAAACCCTAAAGTGTATTTTTTTGAAGTATTTTAGAAGGCTCTTGAAATTTTTGTTAGCCTACATGGGATACTTTAGAAAGGGCTCAGTGTTAGGACCACTTCTGTTCAACATCTTTATTGATGATCTTGATGAAGACATTGAGTGTGCCATCAGTAAGCTCACAGATGACACCAACTAAGGCATCAGTGTTGCTCTGCACCAGGGCAGGGAGGCTCTACAGAGGGACTTGGATAGATTGGATCTATGGGCAATGTTCCCAGGAGGAGCTTCAACAAGGCCAAGTGCCAGGTCCTGCACTTGGGTCACAGCAACCCCAAGCAGTGCTACAGCTTGGGGCAGTGTGGCTGGAAAGCTGTCTGGCAGAAAGGGACCTGAGGGTTCTATTGGACAAGCAAATGAATATGAGCAAGCAGTGTGCCCAGGTGGCCAAGACAGCCAATGGCATCCTGGCTGGGACCAGAAATGCAGCAGGAGCAGGGAGGGGATTGTCCCCTGGTACTCAGCTCTTGTGAGACCCGACCTCGAGTGTCGTGTCCAGTTCTGGGCACCTCAATACAGCAGAGATGTGGAGGTGCTGGAGCCAGAGCAGAGGAGAGCAAGGAAGCTGTGAAGGGCCTGGAGAATAAATCTGATGAATGAAGAGTGACTGAAGGAGCTGGGGATGGTTAGTTTGGAAAAGAGGAGGCTGAGGGGAGTCCTCAAGGCTCTCTACAACCACCTGAAAGGACATCATGGAGAGGCTGGTGCTGGTCTCTTCTCCCAGGTCATTAATGACAGAACCATAAGGAATGGCCTTCAAGCTGCAACTGGGTAGGCTTAGACTGGGTAGGCTTAGACTGGACATTAGGAAAAAATCTTTCCAGCAAGAGTGGTCAGGCTTTGGAATGCACTGCCCAGGGAGATGGCTGAGACACCAACCCTAGATGTATTTAAAGGTCATTTGGATGTGGTGCTTGGGGATACAGTTTAGGGGTGAACCTTATAGAGTAGGGTTATTGGTTGGACTTGCTGATCCTGCGGGTCTTTTCCAGCCTGAATGATTCTGTGATTCTGTGAAATCATTTGAGAAGATGCTTAGGTTGTAGTAAACTGGTGCAACTACAGAGAATTACAATCCAGACCTCTACTCTTCTGTCCAAGTGCACATGTCCTTGTTTCCTTCTGAAGTCTTGTTTCCTCCGAGGCTTACCACTGGGACTGGGAAGGGTTTCTCACTCACTTTTCCTTATGTCTGAGCATGACTTGTATTTGAGTATACTGAGAGACGAGGTTCTCTTGCAAGAATTTTCTTATTGTCAGGTTTTATGCTCCTGAGACTGAATGAGATCACAAAATCAGAATGCTTTGAGTTGGAAGAGACCTGTGCTAGAGGTGGAGACATGCACACATGAGGCAGCAATAACTTGGGTTTTTCAACCCAAGGGGAATTAACAGGGCACTGGATGGCAGTGGAGCATGAGTCTCCCCTGGGTTATTTAGCTATTTCTTTTCACTGACTGGCACCAAAGACCTGAGGAATTAACTGAAATAATGTAAAGGGCATTGAAAACTAAGCCAGGAATACCGACCCAGAAGGCCACTTTCTGAATGGAAGCACTCTCATTTAAACAATAGCTACGCAAAGTAAGCAGGAAACACTGTGCCTGATCAGAGGTGAGGATAAGAATACTTATTTACCTTTCTTACAATTTTATTTTCAATTTTCCCATGAGAAAGAACAATCTAGATAGGACTACAAACCCACAACATTTATCAAGGAAGGGAATCTTCAACAATATCTGTCTTCTGATGACCAGCTTCTGCTATTCTTAATCCCTTAAACAGAGCTTGCTTTGTTGCTGAAATCAATTAATCTAAAATGGAGCAAAGTCTGAATGACCACAGATAGTCTGAGAACATGCTCTAAACCGTTCAGATCTTACCCCAAAGTTTAACTGTGCTTGCATTTGTAGTTTCTGGAGATGTCCAACTGGAAAGATTGCAATGAAAACATTTGTAATCATTTATGCTATTTAAAAAATACAAATCCAGAGTCCTCTTCTCTGTGTTTCAGTGGCATACACGTTTTTTAATGCAGATATTTAAAACATGATATCCCAGTATATCCAGCTTAGTGCAATATTAAAGGGAAGACTTCAGCTGAGTATACTTTAATACTTTATTAGATGGGACAACCGGCACCAGAACAAGAGGACACAGTCTCAAGCTGCACCAGGGGAGGTTCAGGCTGGATGTAAGGAAGAAGTTCTTTCCAGAAAGAGAGATTGGCCACTGGAATGTGCTGCCCAGGGAGGTGGTGGAGTCACCATCACTGGAGGTGTTTAGAAAGACACTGGATGGGCTCTTGGTGCCATGGTTTAGTTGATTAGATGGTGTTGGGTGATAGGTTGGACTTGATGATCTGAAAGGTCTCTTCCAACCTGGTTAATTCTATTCTATTCTATTCTATTCTATTCTATTCTATTCTATTCTATTCTATTCTATTCTATTCTATTCTATTCTATTCTATTCTAGCCTAGCCTAGCCTAGCCTAGCCTAGCCTAGCCTAGCCTAGCCTAGTCTAGTCTACTTGCAGGCAATGCCTTAAACTTGCAAAGCTAAGCCAAAACAAAGAAGTCATGTTGCAGCCACACTCAAGCTGAGGCATACCCTGAAGTCATCTGATGAAGATGTGAAAAATTTGCCCAAGTGAGAAACATCAAGAAGTGCAAAGCTCCATGCCAGGCATGCTCTCTGCTCAAAACACAAGGCTACTTCATTCTGTTTCTCACACAGAAAGCTCACACCTTCGGCTGCTGAAGTACAGAA
Source organism: Picus viridis (assembly GCA_033816785.1). Taxonomy (NCBI): domain Eukaryota; kingdom Metazoa; phylum Chordata; class Aves; order Piciformes; family Picidae; genus Picus; species Picus viridis. The sequence goes on from CM066575.1 coordinate 2,407,702, forward strand.
ACGAAACTGCTGGGCTTCAAAACAGCAGCTCATGAGAAACTTGGACACTGTGTAGGTTTTAACTCAGGGATGCTAGTCAAATTTGAAGAAACCAAGAGGGCCAATGTCAGCAGCATTGTAAATACAGAAACATTTACCTCCTGATTCAGATCTTTCAATCTGCATTCAAGAAGAGGCAGAAATCTGACATTTCCTCTGGATCTAGGAGAAAACTTCAAAGCCTAATGCCGGTTCCTGAGTCTGCTTCTCTCAGACGTTCAGTGAAGTTCCGTGCCAACACCTCTCTATCACTCGCTCTTTACTCCTCTTTCATGTTGGCTTCTTCTACTTGTCTCAGACTGGGTTGAAGAGATGTGCCCCTCTGGCTGCAACACAAGACACGAGGGTTCAGAAAAGCTCCCATGTCCTGTGTTGTAGCCGGAGGTCTCACAATAGTTTCTAGCAAACCCCTGGAGTGCAGGCTCCTTAGCAGGCAGAGGTTTTTTCCTGCACTTTTGAATTCAGTCTATGCATCAATCTGTGAAAGAGAAGCTGAGAAGAATGGAAATCAGGTGACTGTGGACAGCAAACAGGTAACACTGTGCTATTGCTGCTGTCAACACTGTGCATGGAAAAACAACCCAACTAGCTGCCAACCTAGGGCAGAAAGGTCAAGTTCTGACCCAGAGTCAAAAGCTGCCATTCAGCTGTCCTTGGCAAAGACACACCAACTCATGCCAACACTTTGAATTAGCCCCACTGATCTCCAGCATGATCTCCAGAGCACGAAGACTGCACACATTTCTTAGGCAGATTTTGCAGCACCTGTTCTTTCAGCGACGGGTAAAACTAAGCAAAGAATTACCAACTAGGCACAGATAAACAAATTCTGCCTTTTGTTTCATGTTTGTAAATTACCCTTACACAGATCACAGCATTGCCTGTTTTGTTATGCAGAATTATTTATGAATGCCTTCATAATTAGTAATTCCAGGTCCACAGATCACTTTGAAGGAGTTGTGAACATTTGCAAATCATCCTGCATTCCTTACTTACATAAGCCATGTAAAACTCGTTGACCTGCTGGAGGGCAGAGAGGCTTTGCAGAGGGACTCGACAGGCTGGACAGATGGGCAGAGCCCAAGGGCAGGAGATTGAACACATCCAAGTGCCGGGTTCTGCACATTGGCCACAGCAACCCCAGGCAGTGCTACAGGCTGGGGTCAGAGTGGCTGGAGAGCGGCCAGGCAGAGAGGGACATGGGGGTGCTGGTTGATGGTAGGCTGAACATGAGCCTGCAGTGTGCCCAGGCAGCCAAGAAGGCCAATGGCATCCTGGCCTGCATCAGGAACAGTATGGCCAGCAGGAGCAGGGAGGTCAATCTGCCCCTGTACACTGCACTGGTTAGGCCACACCTTGAGTCCTGTGTCCAGTTCTGGGCCCCTCAGTTTAGGAAGGATGTTGAGTTGCTGGAAGGTGTCCAGAGAAGGGCAACAAAGTTGGTGAGGGGTTTGGAACACAGCCCTGTGAGGAGAGGCTGAGGGAGCTGGGGTTGCTTAGCCTGGAGGAGACTCAAGGGTGACCTTCTTGCTCTCTACAACTACCTGAAGGGAGGTTGTAGACAGGCAGAGGTTGGTCTCTTCTCCCAGGCACCCAGCACCAGAACAAGAGGACACGGTCTCAGGCTGCACCAGGGGAGGTTTAGGCTGGAGGTTAGGAAGAAGTTCTATACAGAGAGAGTGATTGCCCATTGGAATGTGCTGCCCAGGGAGGTGGTGGAGTCACCTTCATTGGAGGTGTTCAGGAGGAGACTTGATGGGGTGCTTGGTGCCATGGTTTAGTTGTTTAGGTGGGTTGGATTGGTTGATAGGTTGGACGTGATGATCTTGAAGGTCTCTTCCAACCTGGTGTATTGTATTATTATTATTATTATTATTGTATAGTTGTCTAATTAACTGACACTGTGGATATACAGCTCAAGAAATCACTTTTGGTACACATTCACACTTTTGAATTTAAAATGAGCACTGGTGAGAATGGTTTCTGCTAATAAGGGGCCATACCAAATATCCACAGGAAACAGCCCTGAGAAATGGTTCCAAATTGAAATTCACTTATGAATCCAAGCAGATATTCACAGGACAGCATATTTGTTACTGCTTGCTCAACTCAAGCCATAAATTAATAATAAGAAAATATTCAGAGCTGTTGTTGAATTTCCCAGGCAGAGAGGGACCTGGGGGTAGTGGTTGACAGCAACTGAACATGAGCCAGCAGTGTGCCCAGGTGGCCTAGAAGGCCAATGGCATCCTGGCCTGCATCAGGAACAGTGTGGCCAGCAGAAGCAGGGAAGTCCTTCTGCCCTTTTCTCAGCATTGGTTAGGCCACACCTTGAGTCCTGTGTCCAGTTCTGGGCCCCTCAGTTGAGGAAAGATGTTGAGTTGCTGGAATGTATCCAGAGAAGGGCAACAAAGCTGGGGAGGGGTTTGGAGCACAGCCCTATGAGGAGAGGCTGAGGGAGGTGGGGTTGCTTAGCCTGGAGAAGAGGAGGCTCAGGGGAGACCTTCTTGCTCTCTACAAATCCCTGAAGGGAGGTTGTAGCCAGGTGGGGGTTGGGCTCTTCTCCCAGGCAGCCAGCAGCAGAACAAGAGGACACAGTCTCAAGCTGCACCAGGGGAGGTTCAGGCTGGGTGTTAGGAAGATGCTCTTCCCAGAAAGAGAGATTGGCCATTGGAATGTGCTGCCCAGGGAGGTGGTGGAGTCACCATCACTGGAGGTGTTTAGGAAGAGATTGGATGGGCATTTGGTGCCATGGTTTAGTTGATTAGATGGTGCTGGGTGATAGGTTGGACTTGATGATCTGAAAGGTCTCTTCCAACCTGGTTAATTCTATTCTATTCTATTCTATTCTATTCTATTCTATTCTATTCTATTCTATTCTATTCTATTCTATTCTATTCTACTCTATTCTATTCTATTCTGATGAGCACAGTATTTACTTGCATGTGTTGTTTTCCTTGTGGACTCACAATTCACTCCCAGCTGAAATGCTTTGAGAGGTAGAGCTCGAAAACACTCTTTTTTTACCCCCTCTCATAAATGTCAATCCAGTACAATACATTGCTGTGCATTACACTGAAGATCAGCAATTTGGAGGCAAGCATACAAGACAAGGTTATTGCTATCTCTGTTCAAAATATCATTGGCAGATTGATTGCTTTTTTTGTCCCTGACTCTCTACACATCACTTTTATGTTGTTGATACTTCGTTTGGTGCTTTTGCTCCAAACAGTCTCAGGAGAGGAGATGAAGTGCTCTTAGCTGTTATTTTTATGAAGATCACAGAATTATTCAGGCTAGAATAGACCTCTGAGATCATCAAGTGCAGCCTACGACCTGACACCACCACATCAACTAGAGCCTGTCACTAAGTGCCGTATCCAATGTTATCTTAAACACCTCCAGCACCACCCTAGGAAGTCCATTCCAGTGTCTAATTACCCTTTCTGTGAGGAAATGCTTCCTAACATGCAACTTAAACCTCCCCTGGCACAGCTTCAGGCCATGCCCTCCCATCTTGTTGCCTGGGAGAAGAGCCTCACCCCAACCTGACTACAACTTCCCTCCAGGTAGTTGTAGAGTGTGATAAGGTCCCCCCTCAGTTCCCCCTTCTCCAGGCTAAACACCCCCAGCTCCCTCAGCCTTTCCTCATACGAATTTCCTTCAGTCCCTTCTCCACTCTGGTCACTCTCCTCTGGACCTGCTCCAGCACCTCAAGATCTCTCTTGTAGTGAGGGGCCCAGAGCTGCACACAGTGTTCAAGGTGAGGCCTCATCAGTGCCAAGTACAGGAGCAGAATTCCACCCTAGCCCTGGCCCAGTGCTGGCTACACTGTTCCTGATACAAGTCACAAGGCAACTGGCTTTCCATGCCACCTGGGCACACTGCTGGCTCATGTTCAGGCATTCTGGTGATAAGTACTCACATTAATAGAATTCAGTAAATTACATAAGCAATTTGGTCTAAAATGTCAAACTTGTGATCAAAAGATTATTAAAAAAACCCCAACCAAACAAACCAAAACCAACCAAAACCTTTCCCACCTACTGCAACGCAGAGCTATCAGCATTGCTCATTCCCAGACTTATCTTGCTTGGAATAAAGGACAATTCAACCACTCACAGCTCATATTAGAGAAAGGACAAAGCTATGAATTAAAAGACCTTCTTATATATGTGCATCAAAAGGAATGCAGCATTTTGGACAATAACATAGCACTTTAGATTGCCTAATGATGAGTTCAGCAACAGTTTTCAGCCATTAGTCTGCAAGAAGAATCTTCTGTGTCATTCCAGGTTCTGTCTTACCAGTTACCTAAACAGTGGCTATCATCAAGTCCAACCTGTCACCCAACACCTCATGACTACTAAACCTTGGCTCCAAGTGCCACATCCAATCCCTTTTTTAACACCTCCAGGGATGGTGACTCCACCACCTCCCTGGGCAGCACATTCCAATGGCCAGTCTCTCTTTCTGGGAAGAACTTTCTCCTCACCTCCAGCCTAAACCTGCCCTGGCACAGCTTGAAACTGTGTCCTCTTGTTCTGCTGCTGGCTGCCTGGGAGAAGAGCCCAACCCCCACCTGGCTACAACCACCCTTCAGGGAGTTGCAGACAGCAGTAAGGTCTTCCCTGAGCCTCCTCTTCTCCAGGCTAAGCAACCCCAGCGCCCTCAGCCTCTCCTCACAGGGCTGTGCTCCAGACCCCTCCCCAGCTTTGTTGCCCTTCTCTGGACACCTTCCAGCAACTCAACAGCTTTCCTCAACTGAGGGGCCCAGAACTGGACACAGGACTCCAGGTGTGGCCTCACCAGTGCTGAATACAGGGCAGAAGGACTTCCCTGCTTCTGCTGGCCACACTGTTCCTGATGCAGACCAGGATGCCATTGGCCTCCTTGGTCACCTGGGCACACTGCAGGCTCATGTTCAGACTCCTATCAACCAGTACCCCCAGGTCCCTTCCTGCCTGGCCTCTCTCCAGCCACTCTGACCCCAGCCTGTAGCACTGCCTGGGGTTGCTGTGGCCAATGTGCAGCACCTGGCACTTGGATGTGTTCAATCTCATGCCCTTGGACTATGCCCATCTGTCCAGCCTGGCAAGGTCCCTCTGCAGAGCTCTCCTACTCTCTAACAGATCAACTCCTGCCCCCATCTTGGTGTCATCTGCAAACTTACTGAGGATGGACTCAATGCCCTCATCCAGATCATCTATAAAGATATTGAACAGGATGTAATGCTTCATACAATATTTTCTGAATTAAAGACTGAGATTCAAAATAATGCTGTGAATTGAAAATCTATTTGATGTGCCTGAAGGGGGACTTCTAGACATAATTGTCTTAAATATAGATTTTAAATCAATATGAGTAGTTTGGAAGCATTACTGTTCCAAGATTTTGTGCCACCACTGTTAAATGATTACTAATTCATGTCCTTATCTTTCTCACATCATAAAGTGGAAGAGTTTCCCTGGTGTAAATCTATTAATGCAGGAACTATAATCCATATTTTTCTATGTTGCCTTGGTATTGCCTCCCCAGACCAAAGTTTGATTATAACATAGAATGAATTTCATAAACTATATTGAATGATTTTCCAGAAAATAAAGAAAGGAGGAAAAAAAAATGCAGGTTAAAGTCAGAAGCATATCACAGAACCTCCCACGATGCAGCCAAGATTGCTTGCCATAATCTGCTAATTTTTAAAGATGGCAGATGTCCTAAAAAAAACAGAGGCTGCTGCAAAAATAAAGCCTCCAGAGTCTGGGACTTCTGTTTGTATGTCAATAAAAGACAATGTAGCCTGTCAAATGTGCAAATACATTTTATCCTACCATCACAATTCAACCTTCACCACTCAAGCATTACCTTTCCAGGAAGCATCCACATCTGCCTGATTATCCCAAAGTAATTCTGATAAAGACAGCAGGCTGCAAAGTAAAATCATCTTTCAGCCCTCAGTATTCTCTCTCTCCCCTCCACCTCACTTTTTAATCCTTCATTTTTTCACAGTTCAGCTAATTTATATTTTTCTTGAAAGGTTAAGGAGCTAGCCATTATTTCAATGGCTCTTGAACTTCAGGGCAAGTTACTCATCTGGCCTTTATTTTAAGGAGCTCTGCTTCATGCTCCATACTTGATGTTTCTATCACAGTGGTTACTCTAGAGTTGTGGTACAACAGTAGAATCATAGAATCAATAATAAGGTTGGAAAAGACCTCAAAAATCATCGAGTCCAACCTGTCACCCAGCACCTCATGACTACTAAACCATGGCACCAAGTGCCACATCCAATCCCCTCTCTAACACTTCCAGGGATGGTGACTCCACCACCTCCCCGGGCAGCACATTCCAATGGATAACAACTCTCTCAGTGAAGAACTTTCTCCTCACCTGGAGTCTAAACTTATTACAGTATTACCAAGGTTGGAAGAGACCTCAAAGATCATCGAGTCCAACCTGTAACCACAAACCTCACGACTAGACCATGGCACCAAGTGCCACATCCAGTCCCCTCTTGAACACCTCCAGGGACAGCGACTCAACCACCTCCCCGGGCAGCACATTCCACTGACGAATCACTCTCTCGGTGAAGAACTTTCTCCTCACCTCCAGCCTAAACTTCCCCTGGTGCAGCTTGAGACTGTGTCCCCTTGTTCTGGTGCTGGCTGCCAGGGAGAAGAGGCCAACCCTCCCAGTAACTTGGGAGATAGCAAGTCTTGTTTCTGCTAAAGCATGCAAACTGTGGTATGAGGATGGCCTGCAGCTGCTGTAAATGGGTTGTCATGCTTCACAGTCCATTGAGCTGTTGCGCCACCTGTTGTGGTTTGGGAGACGTATTCTCCCACCACGGGCAAAAAACTGACGCCTCAGACAAATGGGTTGCAAAGGATGGGGAAAGTTTACACAGAAAGAACCGAAAGAACAACAAGGAAAGTTTCACAGAAAAACCACAAGCACCGTTACAAAAGAGAGAGATCCCAGAACACACCCAGGAACGTCCCAGCCCCACCTGGGGGTACACCCAACCCCCCCCCCCCCCCCCAGGGCTCTTTCTTCCCCCAACCCCGCCTTGGGCCAGGGCAGGCCCAAGGGAGGCAGCTCAGGCCATTTAACCTAGGCAGCAGCAGGGGACGAAAGAGGAAGTGCAGACCCCGCGTGGATGTGTTATAGGGGAGCAGGGCGTTATGGGAATGGAATATCTGGTTTCCTGTGACCACCCCCTGGGCTGGGCCCACCCCCTGGGACCTCCCAGGTGAGGTCTGTGCAGTGGCATCCAGGCCAGCACCCAGCCTAACCCACCACAACAAGCCACATGAGGAGAGGCTGAGGGAGCTGGAGTTGCTTAGCCTGGAGAAGAGGAGACTCAGGGGAGACCTTATTGCTCTCTACAAATCCCTGAAGGGAGGTTGTAGCCAGGTGGGGGTTGGTCTCTTCTCCCAGGCAGCCAGCACCAGAACAAGAGGACACAGTCTCAAGCTGTGCCAGGGGAGGTTTAGGCTGGATGTTAGAAAGAAGTTCTTCCCAGAAAGAGTAATTGGCCATTGGAATGTGCTGCCCAGGGAGGTGGTGGAGTCACCATCACTGGAGATGTTTAAGAAGTGACTGGATGGGGTGCTTGGTGCCATGGTTCAGTTGATTATATGGTGTTGGGTGACAGGCGGGACTTGATGATCTCGAAGGTCTTTTCCAGCCTGGTTAATTCTATTATTCTATTCTGTTCTGTTCTGTTCTATTCTATTCTATTCTATTCTATTCTATTCTATTCTATTCTATTCTATTCTATATCATCCTGCTGTATTCTCCATGTGTGACTACTGTTGCAGAGAAATTTTCATGCAAAGTCCTTCTAACCCCAAACAAGTACATTCATTGCAGTTCTGAAGAACATAAAAGGCTACCATCTCGTCCAGAGCTGCCCTTCTGTTACCCATCCCTCTGAGAGAACAAATGCATTCCCTTTAAGGAAGGAATAGCATGCAAGGCACTTTTTGAAGTTCAGACTATTGTACAGTGTTTGAGCACTTCATATACTTCAATGACTATTCTTGCAGCTACCTGTAAAAGAAGAACAGATGCACACAAAACGTAACTAGGTTCAAGGCTGCACAGACTGTGGCTGCAATGTCTGGCAAGGGCAGTGTCAGATTTTAAATATTCTCAAAACTAAATATATCTGCTGTACAGGGGTGAGTCTGAGAGCACATTTACTGGTATAGCTGGAAACTGACCTCCAGAACATGTGCCCTAGAAAGACCAGGACGTTAGTGCATGGCTTTCACAGCATGCTCACACACATCATCCACTGCACGCCTCCAAGGCAGCTGCATGGCAAGTGGTGAAGAGCAAGAAAAGTGCATCACCCATTCACCTGCTCTGGAGAAAACACTTTCAAACTACTGTACATAGATCAAAAACACTGAACCGGCTGTCTTGAATATCATTACATGCCTTTCCCATTTCCCAGGACCAAAAGTGCTTTGGGTGGGAAACCTCAAATTTTGGGAAACTGTAGGGGCATGATGTTGAATACTGTGAATGAAATGAACAGATAGGTTCTCAAAGATAGCTGTGGAAGTGAAAGTGAGAAAAGGGAAACACAAAACAAAAGAATTAAGTCTCTATACAGGAATCATTCAGTAGTCTAGTCTTGGGTTGCTGCAAGTGCCAGTAGCTGTTCTGCAATGTTATTAATAAAAAACCCAGCAGCAACAAAAATATTTTGGCTGGACTTTGTATTTAAGTTCATTGAATTGGTTTACATTAATCAGCATAATGCATTTACAGTGAGTTCATGTGCCATCTGTGTGAAGTGTCTCTCAGTAAATCTAGGTTAGAACTTGTAATTGAATTTAATTTGTGAGAATTGGCTGTAAATTAAATGCAGTAAATGGTGAACATGCTAAGAACAGAATAGAATAGAATAGAATAGAATAGAATAGAATAGAATAGAATAGAATAGAATAGAATAGAATTAACCAGGTTGAAAAAGACCTCAGATATCATCAAGTCCAACCTATCACCCAGCACCAATCAACTAAACCATGGCACCAAGCACCCCATCCAGTCACTTCTTAAACATCTCCAGTGATGGTGACTCCACCACCTCCCTGGGCAGCACATTCCAATGGGCAATCACCCTCTTTCTGGGAAGAACTTCTTCCTAACATCCAGCCTGAACCTCCCCTGGTGCAGCTTGAGACTGTATCCTCTTGTTCTGGTGCTGGGTGCCTGGGAGAAGAGACCAACCCCCACTTGGCTACAACCTCCCTTCATGCAGGTGCAGAGAGCAAGAAGGTCTCCCCTCAGCCTCCTCTTCTCCAGGCTAAGCAACCCCAGCTCCCCCTCCTCACAGGGCTGTGCTCCAGACCTCTCCCCAGCTTTGTTGCCCAAATGCGTGGTTCAGTGTGAGCTATGCTCCAGAACTGAGGTTGTCCACTGTAAATATAGCTGAGCTGCATGCCAAGGAGCAGCAGACAAGTTTTTGGTGGGGTGTGAAAAGAACACAAAGCTCTGTGTGTTTTATACAGTCAGTCAGATGAGAGGACAGAGCTGTGCACATATCAGAGACAGCAAAAGGAACTAGGTTTCAGTGAGACATCTGCAGTAATCTGGACTTGTCTGCGTGTGAGAAGTATCACGAGGCAACCAGCAAAGATTGTGAGTGCATATGATACAGTAGAAGAATGTGGTGCTGAATGTGATGCCCCTTGGAATGGAGCTGGTGGTGCCACTTCACTTTTTCCCAGCACTCCAAAGCAGCAGGGCTAAAATCCACCAGGGACCAACCTCCTATTAGTTTAAACAGAAAGCTACGTGCTTAAATCATCTTTGGGGATTTGTGGTGCTCAGGAGGAGACTTGCTGGGGTGCTTGGTGCCATGGTTTAGTTGTTTAGGTGGGTCAGATTGGTTGATGGGTTGGACACGATGATCTTGAAGGTCTCTTCCAACCTGGTGTATTGTATTGTATTGTTTATCAAATGGTAATTACTGTCAGCCCCCCCATGGACTTTTTCATCTCCAGCTTGGGAAATATGGAAGGGAGAAAAGGTGGCATTCTGGGAAATTTGTAAAACAACATATTTGTATAAGAGGGGAAAATAATGCAACAAAGGGAATATTAGTATTCAGTAAATGAGACTTGTATTTCCCCTTAAGAGGCCACAGATGGGTAAAATTAGCCCCTGCAGCTGTTCCATCATTCAGACAGATTCCCTTTGTCATCCCACATTAAAAAATGAAGGTCAAGGGGAAGTTAACTGTTGAATAAAAACCTTCTCCAGGGTTCGAATATTCAAAACTCCTTCCTCATGTAAATACTATTTTCCCTCCTCAAACCTAAGTAAAAAAGTAAAGCAATCTCCATCACTCAAAACTGTGCTCACTCACAAAACATGCAAAGACACATGCTCTACAACAAACTTCTTATTATAAGCAGGGAGGCATCAAAATCCATAAGAACAGCATTTATAAGAGAAAGATCAATCTGGCACCTGGTATTTCAAAGGCAGAAAACTATTCTATTACATTTCTATCCACAGAAAATGCTCTTGACAAAGTACCTAAAACCTATAATGGGTTTTAACCTCTCACACTATGCCCCTGAATAAATCATAGGGAAACAATCACAAAATTCCTTGTAGAAGATACACTGGGGCCTGCTTCACCCTATTTTGGTTGAAACAACTGCTCTCCAAAACAAAGCTGTGGGTCATGATGTTGCTGACCTTCTGTGAGAGACTAAATCTTGTCTCTCTTGATGTGAATCAACAAAGATAAAAATCACCTTTGCTCCTTGATGATGCGTATTGGGCAGACACCACTGGATAAGGTCTCTCTAGAATGTGCACAGACAAGGTCATCTCTACCCATGAGCTACCCTGGAAAGGGAGGATGGTGAAAGGACAATGGATTCACCCCCTGGACACATACCTAAAAATTGTATCAAAGACCTGAGTAATACTGGCTCAGAAGAAGGGAAAGACCTGGGTAATGCCAAAGAACAGGAGAGAAAAGGACAGACAGAAGAAAAGACATCACCATGCAGCCTGGAAGCAGCAGACCAGGAGGAACCCTCTCTGTGTGTCCTAGGTTCCACCTGCTGCAACTCATGGAGCTGAAGAGGCTGCTCAGAGAAGGACTTGGACTTTGGGTTCTCTCCCTCCCTCCTCCAGTGGAGGACAGCACAGCCAACAAGGCAGCAGCCTTCCTCCACAGACCCAGACTGTGTTAGGGGGTGGGGGTGGTAATATAATTCTTTTCCACTTCTCTCTCCCTCTTCTCCCTCTTCTCTCTCTCTATTCTCTCTCTCTCTCCTGATCCATCCACTTTATTCTCTTAATAAACAGCCTCGCTGTTGATATTTTGGCCTCAGTTTTGCCTCTAATTTCATAATTAGGTGAGGAGGTGTTCAAGAGGGTTGTGACACTTGAAGCCATGGTTTAGTTAGTCATGAGGTGTTGGGTGGGACTTACAATACAATACAATACAATACAATACAATACAATACAATACAATACACCAGGTTGAAAGAGACCTTCAAGATCATCGTGTCCAACCCATCAACCAATCCAACCCACCCAAACAACTAAACCATGGCACCAAGCACCCCATCAAGTCTCTTCCTGAACACTTCCAATGAAGGTGACTCCACCACCTCCCCAGGCAGCCCATTCCAATGGGCAATAACTCTCTCTGTGTAGAACTTCTTCCTATCATCCAGCCTAAACCTGCCCTGGTGCAGCCTGAGACTCTGTCCTCTTATTCTGGTACTGGCTGCCTGGGACAAGAGACCAACCGACTTGATGATCTCTGAGGCCTTTTTCAACCTTTTTGATTCTATGATTCTATGAAGCTGTATTTACAAGCAAAACCTACACTCCACGATGGAATGCAATGAATGTGTACAAAATGTACAGGAGTTACAATATTATACAGGTATTTACAATTAATAAACAGCACAAGGATCCCCCAGGCCATGGACCAGAAGAAGCTACTGGTTTCTCCCTCCCTTACCCCCTTACCCCCTGTACAAAAGGGACAAGAGAAAGGAGCAGAGGAATTAGACTCAAGCCAAGGCCAACCAAAAGCATGCAGGTTCTCTCTCCTGAGCAAAGCAAAACAGCCAGAGATCAGAAGAGAAGAGGAAAGGGAAGAATTGTTGTGGTACAGCTCCAGATATTTACCCAATGAATTTGTTTAGAATAGTCTTTTGTTTTCCTTTTCACACCCAAGAGTGATTTGTTTATATTTTTCTACTTTTCTGCTCAAAATCAGTAACTGAATTTTAAAGGCACAGCCTAAACCCACCACACTATCTAAGGGAGGCTGTAGTGAGGTGGGTAGTGATCTCTTATCACAAGTAACTAACAACAGGATGAGAGGAAATGGGCTCAAGTTGCACTGGGGGAGGTTTAGATTGGATATTATGGAAAAAATTCTTTGCTGAAAGAGTGGTCAGACATGGGGATAGGTTGCTCAGGCAGGTGGTGGAGTCACCATCCCTGGATGTTAGAAAAATGTGTAGATGTAGCAGTTGAGGACATGTTTTAAAAGCCACAGTGGTGCTGGGTTGATGGTTGGACTTGACAATATTAAAAGTCTCTTCCAACCAAAACAATTCCAGGATTCTAGGCCTGGAAAGTTGTATCTTTGCTCCCTATCCTTTATATACGTGATCAGTCATCCTGTCCCTTTATTTCGGAAAGGTCTGGAGTGGCTGTGCATTCAGAGAGGAGGCTAGTCTAAAGCAGCAGCTCCCTTTGCTCCCGTTGCTCCCATTGAAACCTGTGTGTTTTGCTGCAACAAACTCTGGCCATTTTTACAGGTGATGTTTATGGCACCTGTAAATTGTCTTAGAGAAATGCTCAGTGCTGAAGCTAGTGACATTTTATCAAGTTGGAGACTGGATTTTTACATGCACCTGAGAAAGAAGCATAGCAACTGGTACACAGCCTCAGAAATTTGTACATTGGTAGTAATTAATTAATACCAGTCCTTAACCTGGGAGCCACAAGGGCTTATGGTGTCTGAAGACCTCCACTGGATGCTAATATAGCCATGCTTTTAAATAAGGAACAGAGCAGTTATGGATAAAAGCAGTAGAATAGATGTGACAACCAGCAATTTTAACTTATCACACCAAAGCTTTATTATTTTCAAAGGCTTTTACTTCCCACTGATAGCAGGCTTCCAATTTTGTGTTGTCACATGGTGCTTCTTAGAAAAATTGTGTTAAAAGCTTCTTTTTTTAATAGGATGAGTTATATATTGCTGCCATGGTGATTAAAAGAAGAAATCAGCACCAAACAGTAGCCTAGAAATATGGAACCAGATCAAAAATTCTCAGTAGGCAAGGTATTCGAGCCCCTTCTAAAGTGCGGTTCTCACCGTGTGCATGGAGGGGGCAAGGGCTGGAAGGCTGGAGCAGAGAGGTCATTCTGAAGAGCAGATGTCCTGGTTTGAGTTAGAAGAACAACAAAAAATACCCCTGGTGATTTTACTTTCCAGCTGAATCTCTTCTAACTAACTGCACTTTCTGAAATGAATGGCATGTTTTCACAGACACCGTCTGCTTCAAGCAGGGATGAAGCTCTGTGCTTCCCCCGCCACGGCTGCGGCCAAATCTTGTAGTGCTTTGGGTCACACTTGCAGTGAGGAGCAGGCAGGACTGACCAACAAGGAATTCCATTCCATATATATCATATTAAATACAAAGCAGGGGGATCATGAGGGTCAAGCTCTCTTCTTCAACAGCCAGCATCGAAGGGGGAATCTGTCCATTCTGCCTTTAAGGGCAGTCCATGAGTTCCTGACTTCAGCTCTGCCACTGAGTCCAATCTGTGACACAGCATCCGTGGTGATTGTGACATAATTGCCAACTGGGGGGGTTGGTTAGATGTTGGGTTTGTATATATTTCATGTTGTTATTATTCCAATTACAGTAGTTTTAATTTCCTTTGTTTCCAATTTTTAAGTGTCTCTCTCTTCTTCCCTTTCTTTTCCCCTTTTGGAAGAGAAAGGAGTTAATAGAGAGTGTCTGTCACTGGTTTGGTGGCCTGTCCAGCCCTAGCTCTTGACAGTAGATCATTAATGCTTTTCCTGAAAGCAAGAGGACTCTCTAACTTACTAATCTGTCTGAAGGAGGCCTGAAGGAGATCATTACAAACAGGGAGGTGCACCTCTCCAGGAGCGTGGAGGAGAAGGCATCATCATGCCTGAGGTGACTGCAAGGGTGGTATCACTGTGCTGATCATTCAAAAATTGTCCCATTTGACCAGAACCTTCCCTCTTCAGCAATGAAGTAGACTTGACTCTTGCATATACCAAGTACTGACATGGTTTAGTAATATTCATTGCCACGTTTACTGATCACTGAATTTATATTCTAAGTAAATATTCTAGGCCAAATATCCAGTTTGCTGACAGTGGACATTCTCAATCATAATCAATCACAAAAAGTCTCTGTCCAGTTCTGGGCCCCTCAACCAGCACCAGAACAAGAGGACACAGTCTCAAGCTGCGCCAGGGGAGGTTTAGGCTGGAGGTGAGGAGAAAGTTCTTCCCAGAAAGAGTAATTGGCCATTGGGATGTGCTGCCCAGGGAGGTGGTGGAGTCATCATCCCTGGAGGTGTTCAAGAGGGGACTGGACATGGCACTTGGTACCATGGTTTAGTAGTGATGAAGTGTTGGGTGACAGGTTGGACTTGATGATCTCTGAGGTCTTTCCCAACCTTATTGATTCTATGATTCTATGATTCTAAGTCAGCAATAGATGCAAAGAGAAAATTTACAAGAGCCATTGTGAAGACAGTAAAAACATTTTCAATATTTAATTATCTCCTAAGTATTATCCACAATGAGAGAACAAATATATTGTGCAACAAACCCATTAAAAAATGCCACATTCAAAACCTGCAACTTCCCTATTCCAAATGCAAATTCAGCAATAGTCTGGTAAGCACCTGAATAACACTCAAAGTCTTTGCACCAGAAGAAAAAGGTAGTGCAGTCAAGGATGGAAAGTTTCTGTCATGTGTCTCCCATGGATGGCTTGAGAAGCAGCCATCTGCTCTGGTTGGGAGCAGATGTTGATCTGTTAGAGGGCAGAAGGGCTCTGCAGAGGGACCTCGACCGACTGGACAGATGTGCAGAGTCCAACAGGATGGCATTCCAAGTGCCGGGTTCTGCACATTGGCCACAACAACCCCATGCAGCGCTACAGGCTGGGGTCAGAGTGGCTGGAGAGTGGCCAGGCAGAGAGGGACCTGGGGGTGCTGGTTGATGGGAAGCTGAACATGAGCCAGCAGTGTGCCCAGGCAGCCAAGAGGGCCAACCGCATCCTGGACTGCATTAGGAATAGTATGGCCAGCAGGAGCAGGGAGGTCATTGTGCCCCTGTACTCTGCTTTGGTTAGGCCACACCTTGAGTCCTGTGTCCAGTTCTGGGCCCCTCAGTTTAAGAAGGACATTGAGACACTTGAACGTGTCCAGAGAAGGGCAACGAGGCTGGTGAGAGGCCTTGAGCACAGCCCTATGAGGAGAGGCTGAGGGAGCTGGGGTTGTTTAGCCTGGAGAAGAGGAGGCTCAGGGGCGATCTCATTGCTCTCTACAACTACCTGAAGGGTGGTTGTAGCCAGGAAGGGGTTGGCCTCTTCTCCCTAGCAACCAGCACCAGAACAAGGGGACACAGTCTCAAGCTGCACCAGGGGAAGTTTAGGCTGGAGGTGAGGAGAAAGTTCTCTACCGAGAGAGTGATTCGTCATTGGAATGGGCTGCCCGGGAGGTGGTTGAGTCTCCGTCCCTGGAGGCGTTCAGGAGGGGACTGGATGTGGCACTTGGTGCCATGGTCTAGTTGTGAGGTTATGGTTACAGGTTGGACTCGATGATCTTCAAGGTCTCTTCCAACCTTGGTAATTCTATTCTATTCAACAAGTCCAAGTGCCAGGTGCTGCACTTTGGCCACAACAACCCCATGCAGAGCTACAGGCTGGGGTCAGAGTGGCTGGAGAGCTCCCAAACAGAGAGGGACCTGGGGGTGCTGATTGACAGCCAGCTGAACATGAGCCAGCAGTGTGCCCAGGTGGACAAGAAGGCCAATGGCATCCTGGCCTGCATCAGGAACAGTGTGGCCAGCAGGAGCAGGGAAGTCATTGTGCCCCTGTACTCTGCATTGGTTAGGCCACACCTTGAGTGCTGTGTCCAGTTCTGGCCCCCTCAGTTTAAGAAGGACATCGAGACACTTGAACGTGTCCAGAGAAGGGCAACAAGGCTGGTGAGAGGCCTTGAGCACAGCCCTGTGAGGAGAGGCTGAGTGAGCTGGGGTTGCTTAGCCTGGAGAAGAGGAGGCTCAGGGGAGACCTCATTGCTCTCTACAACTACCTGAAGGGTGGTTGTAGCCAGGAAGGGGTTGGCCTCTTCTCTCTAGCAACCAGCACCAGAACAAGAGGACACAGTCTCAAGCTGCACCAGGGGAAGTTTAGGCTCAAGGTGAGGAGAAAGTTCTTGACGGAGAGAGTCATTTGTCATTGGAATGTGCTGCCCAGGGGAGGTGGTGGAGTCACCATCCCTGGAGGTGTTCAAGAGGGGACTGGATGTAGCACTCGGTGCCATGGTCTAGTCATGGGGTCTGTGGTGACAGGTTGGACTCGATGATCTTTGAGGTCTCTTCCAACCTTGGTGATACTGTGATGGACCTGTGTATCTTCAGGTTCCTCAGTTGATCATGCACCTTGTCTTTCCTTAAGTGGGAGGGACTTTGTCTCCTGGTCTCCATTTTGTAGGCCATCAACGTGAGACCTTTGTGGAGAGGGGGTGCTTCTTGTTGTTACTAGTTCACCACTGATGCTCATCAGGTGGGATGCACTTTCTTTAACTTTCCTTTTCTGGTTAACGTACTGTGGAAGCCCTTCTGGTGTTCCTTTACATCTCTTGCCAAGTTCAGATCCAGCTGCACCTTGGCCTTCCTGACCTTGTCCCTGCATAACTGGGCAACATCCCTAGACTCTTCCCAGGGTGCCTCTCCCTCCTTCCATTTCCTGTGTAGTCCCAACTTGCCTTTGAGTTTGACCAGCAGATCACAGATCAGCCATGGTCGCCTCTTGCCTTCCTTGCTCCATTTCTTACACCTGGGGATTAGATCTCTCGGGCTCTATGGAACGTATCCTTAAACATCTGCCAGCTCTGTTCTCCTCCCCTGCCTCTGAGGGCAGTTCCCCATGGGGTCTTATTTACTAACTCCTTGAAGAGCTGGAATTTTGCTTTCCTCAAATTTAAAGTCCTGACTATGTTTCTCATGGGCTTCATACCCCTTAGGACAGTGAACTGCACTGGTGCATCATCTCTGCAGCCCAGGCTGTCTTCAACTTTGACATCCCTGATGGCTTCACTTGCATTTGTGACCAACAGGCCCAAGAACCATCCCCTCAGGTAGGGCTGTTAATTTAAGTGCCTATTATAATTAGGTATTCCTCAAAGAGAGTGATAAAACTGTGCAGTCTTATTAGCACTACACTCCAGCATCACAATTAAACCCATAACTCACAATATAATATACCTCAGAAGCTAAAGCAGTGGAAGGTTTGCCATCACCATGGCAGCCTCCCACTCCTGTAACTTCATTTTTTCCTTAATATCATTCTTCTTTCCTCATTGTGACTTCTACAAGGGAAAATGGGAAAAATCTCTTCTCCTCATGGGCCAAACTCAGTATTGTTCTTGCAATAACAGCATCATCTTCCCTGGAGTTATTCTAAACTCCAGTGTACCTGGATGAATATATTATTAAGAAAAATTCCTTTTGTGCAGGTATTTTCACATGCAATTTCTGTCTGTCTTTTGGCTTCCAGCCACTGCGGATCTGTCTGCGGGCACAGAACCCTCCTCTTTGCTGCCTTCAAGCATTCTGTCTCCTTCCCTGTCCAACCATCCCTAAAATATACTTTATTTTACATTTCACAGCTGCTGGATTCTGAAAGGAAAACTAAAAATGTGTCCTTCATATTTTCTGACTCTTCACAATAAATTAATTGTGGGCTGAAGGAGCAAGTTGGTGTGCAAAAGCCATACAGGCAGTCGATCAAAAAGCATTGATACAACACTCAGTAGTGCCAGTCTCTAGCATCCTACCCTTGTCTGCTGAATGATCAAGTCAGGAAACTCCAATCACTGCCATTCAAGCAGCTTCTTACATACATTTTCGGTATTAAGCAAAACTCCAATAAAATGATATGTTGATCCCAAGTCTCTGGAGGTGGGTAACAGTTTCCATTTTTACTTCAGGATTTTTAGGATAGCAATTTAGGAGCTTAAAAATGACATTAGAGAAAAAAAGACTTAACTCTGTGTGGGTACTATCATACAGTGCCAGTTTCCAATGTGTGTGTTTGATTGCTTGTTTGTTTGTTTGTTTTCTTGCAGCTCCTTAAAATTTACTCAACAAATATATCTTCTTAGCAAAGTTCTATAGATGAGATATGAATAGTGCTCAAACTCTCAGAGAAGTATGGGTCATACATTGAAAATATCTGTTAAGGAGAAGGAAAGTACATTCATATAAAATCCTCTCAAAGCTCACCAGTAACTGAATACAGGGAAGTTCTGCTTCTGCATTCCTATTTCACGTTAATTACCAAATTCTTTCAATGCCAAATTGCACTGCATTTCCCTCAGACTCACACCCTTTGCCCCAATCCATAAAAAGCCTCCAAGTAAATAGTGAAATTGAATAGCTAAGCTTGCAGACATTTCTATTATTCTATCAATGCCTGAGCCAACAAAACTATTTTTCGTGCACCTGCATAAAAGAGGAGTTGAATAGCTTTTAAGGAATGTGCTACATTCTAATGTGTCCTGCAGACATGCAGAAGCTTGCTTACAATGCCAAAAGTGGAGATGGAAGAATGGGTGGAAAGGCCTCCACTGATGTAGGATAGGATAGGATAGGACAGGATAGGATAGGATAGGATAGGATAGGATAGGATAGGATAGGATAGGATAGGATAGGATAGGATAGAATTAATCATGTTGGAAAAGACCTTTCAGATCATCAAGTCCAACCTATCACCCAACACCATCTAATCAACTAAACCATGGCACTGAATTGGATTAATTCAGAAAATAAAGCCACTAACGCTTGATATGCAGGATGATTAATTAACAAAAGGGATTCATTTATTTATTAATAATAATTTTCCATGCCAAATGTTAATAAACTTATTTACAATTTGTTTAGGTTCAGGTATCTGGTGGGGAATCACTTACACAAAATGTTGGTAATATTAATGATGTGAACACTTTAGTTGGAGGAAGATCTAGAGTAACTACACTCCTGATATCAAACTCAAAATTGAAGGGAGAGCGAGGAGCCACAATTTCCTGATTCAGTAACAAAGTGGGTCTCCTTTGCTCCCTGGTGGAGCAAAGGCAGAGGGTGAGAAGGGAATTAATGTCCAATATGCTTTATGGAGTCAATAATCAGAATCACTTACAAAGCAATATTCAGTCCGGAGATTCTGAATCAGTCCAAGGTGTGGTGTTTAGAGCAGCGGTAAGGAAAGTTTATAATCCAGAATTCTGTTCTCAATATAATTTTGTAAAGCCAAGGATAAGGAAAAATAGGACCCAAGCACGTTGCACAACACTGAAAGCAAAACTGGGGTACACATGGAGGATACTGGAGGAGGGGGCTGGGCGAGTAGCACACCTCACTGGCTGGAGACAAGCCGGAACCAAAGAAAAGACAAAAGGGCCAGGTTCCTGAAGAACCCCTCTATTTAACTCCTTTTCTGAAACAAAACTGACCACTGGCAGAAAACTGATTTGAAACTTAGCCAATCACCTTCTGGGCATCAACACAGTGGTGAGTGGTCAGGATACCTGCCAAACAGGTTTGGCTGGCTTTTTAGTGGTATATGTTTTCTTTTGTCTGTCTCCCCAGCTTCTTAGGGCTCTTACTAAATCCTGTTTTGGGCCCAGTCATGCCCAACCAGGACAGGCACCAAGCTCCCCATCCAGTGTCTTCCTAAACAGCAGCTGAACCCCAGTCCAACACCTCAGCTTGAAACAAAAGCTTCTCTCAGGACCTCTTGAATTTAGAGAGATGCAAAACTCACCTGGGTCCTGGGGACATCTTTAAACAGATCACAACAGAGTGTTCAGCTTACTGGGGGCAAATGCTACAACCAAACTTTTTTTTTCCCCAGCCAGTTTCTGCTTTCTCATTAATACACACCCACCTCTAAATTCTGGAAGCTCAATGGAAATGTTAAAGAGGGAACAAGAAACAAAGAGGTTTATTTGCCTCTGCAGAACATTTGCAGAAACTAGTGGATGCCGGACTAGAATATCTGAAGTCACAGTATCACAGTATCACAGTATCACTAGGGTTGGAAGAGACCTCGAAGATCATCGAGTCCAACCTGTCACCACAGACCCCACGACTAGCCCATGGCACCAAGTGCCACGTCCAGTCCCCTCTTGAACACCTCCAGGGACGGTGACTCCACCACCTCCCTGGGCAGCCCATTCCAATGATGAATCACTCTCTCGGTGAAGAACTTTCTCCTCACCTCCAGCCTAAACTTCCCCTGGTGCAGCTTGAGACTGTGTCCCCTTGTTCTGGTGCTGGTTGCTAGGGAGAAGAGGCCAACCCCTTCCTGGCTACAACCACCTTTCAGGTAGGTGTAGAGAGCAATAAGGCCTCCCCTGAGCCTCCTCTTCCCCAGGCTAAACAACCCCAGCTCCCTCAGCCTCTCCTTGTAGAAAAGAAAAGGGCAGGTGAATGGATATAGAGATTGACACTGCAGGCTGACTTTTCACAGAAAACTGACAGTCATTTTTGTAAATACAGAAAAAACAGAGCTGTCATGATTTTTTCCCTCTGACCCCAGCTTCTCTCTTCCTTTTAACCCTCTACGAACTCCTTAAAACCATGAGCCGATGCGCGTCGGCGTAACTTAGTTTCAACAAATTATGCACAAGCTGCTCCGCTAAGAGCTTGGGGCTTTTCATAAGTCATTCACCATCAAATGCTGAATTGTTCAATATACTTCCTGCATGCATGCATGCTAAAGTGCATGTGATGGGTTGAGGCAGACCCCCTCCCCACCACAGGCAAACAGAATGACTCAGACAAAGCGATTGCAAAAGTGGTGGAATCTCTTGCCCGAGATCGACTGGGCCAATAGGGCATGAAACCAGCACATAGTTACCCAATAGCAAGGGGTTCTGCCAGGCTGTGGCCAGCACACGTGCCCTTACCATAGACACAGGGCTGGTTACCAGACACCCATGGCCCTGTCCCCTTTGTTCCTTTTCCCGCATTGCTCTGGCTTTCTGCAGGGAGGAGCGGGGGAGAGGGGGACCATGTCTAGACACCTTAGTGTCTGGGTTTGTGATGGGGCTGTTTGGCCCTACCATGACACCACATCATAACTGGAAGCAAACACAGTGAGAGTTTTGCACAGAAATGAAATATTATGTACTCACAGGAAACATCATCTAGTGGTTAAAGTATAGAATTGAGAGCTGAGTAGTGCCACTTTCATTCTTGGCCATGTTGCTGCAGGTTTTGTTCCAAACAAAGAAAAGCAGAGGTCAAAAATACACCTTTATAAGAACTTTCCATTTTTAATAATAGCATGAGATAAGGGCATATCCCAGAGCCTTAAAAAGAATCAGAACTCTGATTGTAAACAAGATTATGAAACCCACACAGAATTTTTAAAAAGAGACAGATTTGAGTTAAATGAAAATGCATATGGGAAGCAAGTCATGCTCATTCTGAAATCACAGCATCACAGGATGTCAGGGGTTGGAAAGGACCCAAAGAGACCATCAAGTCCAACACCCCAGCCAGAGCAGGACCACACAATCTAGCTCAGGTCACAGAGGAACACATCCAGATGGGGCTGGAAAGTCTCCAGAGAAGGAGACTCCACAACCTCTCTGGGCAGCCTGTTCCAGGGGTCTGTGACCTCTACAGGAAAGAAGTTCCTCCTTGTGTTGAGCTGGAACCTCCTGTGCTGCAGCTTACATCCATTGCTCCTTGTCCTATCACAGGGAGCAAGTGAGCAGAGCCTGTGCCCTCCCTCCTGACCCCCAGCCCTCAGGTAGTCATAAACATTTATTAAATCCCCTCTCAGTCTTCTCTTTGCCAGACTAAACAGCCCCAGGTCCCTCAGCCTCTCCTCACCAGGCAGTGCTCCAGTCCCTTAATCATCCTTGTTGCTCTCCACTAGACCCTCTCCAGCAGATCCCTGTCCCTCTTGAACTGGGGAGCCCAGAACTGAATGCAGTACTCAAGATGATGTCTCACCAGGGCAGGGTATAGGGGGAAGAGAACCTCCCTTGATCTGCTGGACACACTCTTCGTAATACACCCCAGGATCCCACTGGCCTTCTTGGCCACCAGGGCAGATTGCTGTCCATGGATAGCTTGTTATCCACCAGCACTCCCACGTTCCCCTCCATGGGGCTGCTTTCCAGCAGATCACCTCCCAGCCTGTACTGCTGCAGTTTATTCTTCCTCCAACATGTCATATGAAGTAAGTCCTGGCAGCCTGGGGCAGTCCCCACAGACTGGAAAAGGGGAAACATTGCTCCCATCTGCAAAAAGTGTAAGAAGGAGGAATCAGGGAACTCTAGGCCAGTCAGTGTCACCTCTGTGCCCAG
Organism: Picus viridis; assembly: GCA_033816785.1. NCBI lineage: Eukaryota > Metazoa > Chordata > Aves > Piciformes > Picidae > Picus > Picus viridis. Next base: position 2,430,409 of record CM066575.1, read on the forward strand.
AAAGATCATGGAGCAGATCCTCCTGGAGGCACTACTGACTCAGAAGAATAGTGAAGAGGTGATTTGGAACAGTCAGCATGGCTTTGCCAAGGGCAAATCCTGCCTGACAAACCTGGTGGCCTTCTATGAGCAGGTGACAACATTAATAGATGAGGGGCGAGCAACTGATGTCGTTTACCTGGCCCTGAGCAAAGCCTTCGACACTGTCCCACACCACCTCCTGGTCTCCAGGCTGGTGACACATGGGTTTGATGGGTGACCACTAGATGGATAAAGAACTGGCTTGATGGCTGCACCCAAAGAGTGGCTGTCAACGGGTCCATGTCCCAGTGGAGGCCAGGGACAAGCGGAGTCCCTCAGGGATCAGTCCTGGGACCAGTCTTGTTCAACATCTTTGTGGGTGCCATGGGCAGTGGCATCGAGTGCACCCTCAGCAAGTTTGCTGATGACACCAAGCTGTGTGGTGCAGTGGACATGCTGGAGGGAAGGGATGCCATCCAGAGGGACCTGGACAGGCTGGAGAGGTGGGCACAAGCCAACCCCATGAGCTTCAACAAGACCAAGGGCAAGGTCCTGCATCTGGGTCGAGGCAATCCCAGGCACAAATACAGGCTGGGCAGGGACTGGCTGGAGAGCAGCCCTGAGGAGAGAGACTTGGGGGTGCTGGGGGACGAGAAGCTCAACAGGAGCTCTCAGTGTGCACTTGCAGCCCGGAAAGCCAATCAGAGCCTGGGCTGCAGCAGGAGAAGTGTGACCAGCAGGTCAAGGGAGGTGCTTCTCCCCTCTGCTCAGCTCTGCTGAGACCCCACCTGGAGTACTGCCTCCAGTTCTGGAGCCCCTATTACAAGAGGGATCTGGAGGTGCTGGAGCGTGTCCAGAGAAGGGCCACGAGGATGAGCAGAGGGCTGGAGCACCTCTCCTGTGAGGACAGACTGAAGGAGTTGGGGCTGTTCAGTCTGGAGAAGAGAAGGCTCCGAGGTGACCTCATTGTGGCCTTCCAGTATCTGAAGGGGGCTACAGGAAGGCTGGGGAGGGACTTCTCAGGATCTCAGGTAGTGATAGGACTAGGGGGAATGGAATGAAGCTGGAGGTGGGGAGATTCAGGCTGGAGGTGAGGAGGAAGTTCTTCCCCATGAGAGTGGTGAAGCCCTGGAATGGGTTGTCCAGGGAGGTGGTTGAGGCCCCGGCCCTGGAGGTGTTTAAGCCCAGGCTGGATGAGGCTGTGGCCAGCCTGATCTAGTGTGGGGTGTCCCTGCCCATGGCAGGGGGGTTGGAACTAGATGATCCTTATGGTCCCTTCCAATCCTGACTGATACTATGATACTATACTATGATTTTTAACAGGCTGTGTCCCAGTAGTTTTGAGAATGTTTTAAAACAAGTCATCCTGATGAGCCCTGTAGAGACTAATCCTTCTTAAGCTTAACAACTCTCCAAAGAAGAGCAGGCATCAAGATTAGGCCACACCTCGAGTCCTGTGTCCAGTCCTGGGCCCCTCAATTTAAGGACATTGAGACACTTGAACGTGTCCAGAGAAGAGCAATGAGGCTGGGGAGAGGTCTCAAGCACAGCCCTATGAGGAAAGGCTGTGCCAGGGGAAGTTTAGGCTGGAGTTGAGGAGAAAGTTCTTCCCTGAAAGAGTAATTGGCCATTGGACTGTGCTGCCCAGGGAGGTGGTGGAGTCACCATCCCTGGAGGTGTTCAAAAAGGGATTGGATGTGGCACTTGGAGCCATGGTTTAGTTAGTCACAAGTGTCTTGGGTGACAGGTTGGACTTGATGATCTTAGAGGTCTTTTCCAACCTTATTGATTCTATGATTAAACAGCCACAGGGGGCTTTTGTAGCTGATCTACAATAGCTGTTCAAGTCAGATGCAGGCAATGTCCAAAAAAAGCTCAAAATATTTTGGAAGATGAAAGTGCATGGGAACCAAAGGGTGCAGGGATTTGTCCAGACACCCAGCACCTATATGTCTCACAGCCCTTTTGCCACTTGAATCAGGTTATGTTTTTGTCTATTTCAGTATTATTAGAATCTTTTTCTGGTGCTCCTGCATTTGACACATGTACAAATACTGAGTACTCAGGAAAATGATCTTTCACAGAGCTAAATTGTTGCATGGAGAAAGTACTTGGTAACTTCTTATTCCTTGGATTTTTGTTAGATCTGAAGATAGAAAATGGCTGTGTTGTGTTAACACTGGAAAAGCGTAGTCAGCAGCAGACACTGCCCCAGAGAGCTTGTAACTGAAATCTGTAAAATATATTCAGAGCCAAAGGAAGCAAACATGTTTTATTTTCACTCTCACTGTAAGACGTGGGAAATAAGCCAGTGTCACTCATCTGGGGCATGACCAGTACTCGAACAGTCTACTTGACTTCTCAGTCTCCTTCTCAGCTGCAGGAAGATTTTTCCTGTTTTCAACCACTAGAGTCATAAATAGGAGTACAATATTTCACAGAATCACAGAATTTCAGGGAGTGGAAGGGACCTTGAAAGCTCATCCAGTCCAAGCCTCCTGCCAGATCAGGATCACCTGTACCAGATCACATAGGAACACATCCAGGCAGATTTTGAATGTCTCCAGAGAGGGAGACGCCACAACCTCCCTGGGCAGCCTGTGCCAGGCCTGTGTCACCCTCACAGGGAAAAAAATTTCCTCATATGTATGTGAAACTTCCTGTGCCCTAATTTCAGTAGGACACTGGAAATTAAGAGAGAAAATTTTGTTTATTTTCCTGCTCTTTTGCTTCCTTTAATAATCTGGCACTATGTGCCCAAGTAGTGAATAGAATAGAATAGAATAGAATAGAATAGAATAGAATAGAATAGGAGTAGAATAGAATAGAACAGAGTAGAATAGAATAGAATAGAATAGAATAGAATAGAATAGAATAGAATAGACCAGACCCAGGTTGGAAGAGACCTTCAAGATCTTTTGAGCTGGCTTGTGTGTCTAAGTTGGTTTTTTCTTATCTGGGTAGAAAGAGCTACAAGACAAATACAGTAGCACAGACTCAGCAGTCTCTCCAAACAATCTGACCTGATTGAGGAGATATTTTTTTCATTGCAGACATTCTCTGTGACTGAGGAGATGTGTATTGAAAGACATGTTCTTTTTATATATATATATATATATATATATATATATATATATATAAAACACATATATATAAAACCCCAAATCACCTCAAATCCCAAATATTCAACCACAAAGTCGTATCATTTTTAATTTCTGAAAGCCTCCATGATACCTTCTATTACAATTTAGATGCTTCTTGTGGCTGTTCTACTTAAGGTGCCTGTTTTTCTGCCTGGACCTAATCTTCCATGATGTGCCACTATCTCTGTTTCATGGCTATGGACAGAGCCTATTCTCTGATGAACTGAAGGAAATACAGTCTAACAGAATTGCTACACAAGGGAATGAGAATATGAGTCACTCAGACTTTAATATCTGTGAGGGCCAGAGGCCTGTATTTAAAGCTCCCCTGGAAAATTGAATTCTCCTCTTCAGAGGAAAAAAAACCCCACAAATATTTTTAATTACCTCTAGACACCTAGTTGAATGCTGTGGTGAATTCAGTTCTGAGGAAATGAGCTTAGAAATGAGCTGTGCAGAAACCCAGTGATGCACATGAAAGACTTAAACTGGGTTGGGTGTTGGGTAATTGGTATTCATGCCATATTCTATTGGTACAGATAACTGTTTTTGTTGATCTTTTCAGTCTGTAGCATTTGAGACAAAAGAACTCTTTAAATATGTTGTTCATGTGGCATGGTCATAGAATCACAGCATTGTCAGTGTTGGAAGGGACCTCAAGGATCATCTAGTTCCAACCCCCTGCCATGGGCAGGGACACCTCACACTACAGCAGGTTGCTCACAGCCACATCCAGCCTGGCCTTCAAAACCTCCAGGCATGAGGCTTCCACCACCTCCCTGGGCAACCTGTGCCAGTCTCTCACCACCCTCATGGGGAAGAACTTCTTCCTAACATCCAATCTGAATCTACCCATTTCTAGTTTTTTTCCATTCACTACCTGATACCCTATAAAGTCCCTCCCCAGCTTTCTTGTAGTCCCCTTCAGATACTGGAAGGCCACACAGGTCTCCTTGGACCCTTCTTTTCTCCAGACTGAACAACCCCAATTCCCTCAGTCTGAAATCCATCTGTGAACTACAGTGGGAGCATGGCATCAGTTACTCTGTGGCTCTAGGGTAGGTATCTTTAAGCATCAAACAAGTGGAATTTGTATTTCTAAGCTTTAAAAACAGCTGACAGTCTGAAAACTCTCTAATTCAAATAGAATATTCTCAGCCTAGGTTGCTTAATCAGTGCTCCTTTTTCACTTCTTATTAACTTCTCTATTAAAAAATTGTTGTTTCCGACCTGGCTATAGGGGTCTGTGCAGTCATGTCTTCTGAGTCACTGAATCATCATAGAATCATAGAATCAATGAGATTGGAAAAGAATTCAGAGATCATCAAGTCCAATCTATTACCCAACACCTCATGACTACAAAACCATGGCTTCAAGTGCCACATCCAATCCACCTCCATGGACGGTGACTCCACCACCTCCCTGGGCAGCACATTCCAATGGCCAATTACTCTTTCTGGGAAGAACTTTCTCCTCACCTCCAGCCTAAATTTCCCCTGGCACAGCTTGAGACTGTGTCCTCTTGTTCTGGTGCTGGGTGCCTGGGAGAAGAGACCAACCCCCTCCTGGCTACAACCTCCCTCCAGGGAGTTGTAGAGAACAATAAGGTCTCCCCTGAGCTTCCTCTTCTCCAGGCTAAGCAACCCCAGCGCCCTCAGCCTCTCCTCACAGGGCTGTGTTTGAGACCTCTCCCCAGCCTCGTTGCCCTCCTCTGGACACATTCAAGTGTCTCAATGTCCTTCTTAAACTGAGGAGCCCAGAACTGGACACAGAACTTAAGGTATACCCTAACCAGTGCTGAGCACAGGGAAGGACTTCCCTGCTCCTGCTGGCCACACTATTCCCAATGCAGGCCGGGATGCCATTGGCCTTCTTGGCTGCCTGGGCACACTGCAGGCTCATGTTCAGCCTAGTGTCACCAGTACCCCCAGGTCCCTCTCTGCCTGACAGCTCTCCAGCCACTCTGACCCCAGCCTGTAGCACTGCCTGCAGTTGTTGTGGCCAAATTGCAGCACCTGGCACTTGGACTTGTTGAATGCCATCACATTGGACTCTGCCCATCTCTCCAGCCTGGCAAGGTCCCTCTGCAGAGCTCTCCTACTCTCTAACAGATCAACTCCTGCCCCCAGCTCAGTGTCATCTGCAAAGTCACTGTTTAGGCAGGGTGCCTCCAAAAAAGAAGCCACAAAGTTGAGACCTCAAATTTCCAGAGTGCCCAGTGCAGTGTGTGGACACAAGAAATAGTGGATTTCTATCCATAAATCTGGCACTCTTATATAACTGGCTGCAAAGTTATTGTCTTTCTTTTCTTCCCTCTCTGCTCCTGTGGGAGAGAGATGCTCTCTCATCTGGCAGCAATGGGGGACTATCCCAGGCCTCTTTGGCCTGAGTGATTTTTATTCTTTTTCCCTGTACAATCTTAGCCTGTTTAGGCCTAATGCAATGGTAAAAAGGGGGGAGGCGTGGAGGGGTGGAGAGGGGCAGTTCAGGCCTGGCTAGCCTGAAAACAGCCTAGCAACAGAGGGGAAGAAAGAGCCCTGGGTTTTTGGTGAACCCCAGGTTGGGAGAAGAGGTGTTGGGCTTTTAGTCTTGTGTGTTAAGTTTAGACTGGGGATTTCTTTGAACATTATATGCTTTGCTATGCTCACCACTATGTTTTGTAGTTTTTGTAGTGTATGAATCACTTTTCTGTTTAAACTTTCCATTACTATCCAATCCATTTGTGTGAGCATTATTCTTTTGTCCCTTTTGGACCAATAGAGCAATCTGTCCCACTCTAAACTAGGACACCCCCACTGGGAGAAAATGCTGCATCTGGTGAAAGTACTTTACGTAGACTATAGACACTGATTCTCACATGAATAATCTTCATTAGTAGGGGTATTTATATAAGAGAGACACAAGGTATAGGATCTTAAGAACTGAATTAACATAGTAAAGCATTGTAAAACAACAATAGAGCCCAGAGAGTGGTGGTGAAAGCTGCCACATCCCGCTGGAAGCCAGGCAATATTGGTGTCCCCCACGGATCAGTGCTGGGCCCCATCCTATTCAATATCTTTATTGATGAGGGGATTGAGTCCATCATCATTAAGTTTGCAGATGACTCCAAGCTGGGGGGCAGTTCATCTGTTAGAGGGTAGGAGAGCTCTGCAGAGGGACCTTGCCAGGCTGGACAGATGGGCGGAGTCCATGGGCAAGAGGTTTATCACATCCAAGTACCGGGTTCTACACATTGGCCACAACAACCCCAAATACAGGCTGGGGTCAGAGCTGCTGGAGAGCAGCCAGCAGGCAGAGAGGAACCTGGGGGCACTGGTTGAGAGTAGGCTGAACATGATCCAGCAGTGTGCCCAGGTGGCCAAGAAGGCCAATGGCATCCTGGCCTGGATCAGAAATACTGTGGCCAGCAGGCCCTGTACTCAGCACTGGTTAGGCCACACCTGGAGAACTGTGTCCAGTTCTGGGCACATCTGGAAAGATGTTGAGTTGCTGGAAGATGTCCAGAGAAGAGCAAAAAGCTGGGAAGGGGTCTCATGCACAGCCCTGTGAGGAGAGGCTGAGGGAGCTGGGGTTGCTTAGCCTGGAGAAGAGGAGGCTCAGAAGAGACCTTATTGCTCTCTACAACTCCCTGAAGGGAGGTTGTAGACAGGCAGAGGTTGGTCTCTTCTCCCAGGCAGCCAGCACCAGAACAAGAGGACACAGTCTCAGGCTGTGCCAGGGGAGGTTTAGGCTGGATGTTAGGAAGAAGTTCTTCCCAGAAGGAGAGATTGGCCATTGGAATGTGCTACCCAGGGAGGTGGTGGGGTCACCATCACTGGACGTGTTTAGGAAGAGCCTGGATGAGGCACTTGGTGCTATGGTTTAGTTGATTAGATGGTGTTGGGTGATGGGTTGGACTTGATGATTTTGGAGGTCTTTCCCAACCTGGTTAATTCTATTCTGTTCTAAATGGCATTTAAGCTCTCTCAAGTTACATCTATTCTGTGGATCAGAAAAAGGAGAGTAAATCAAGCAAGCAGCTTTTACAAAGTGGCAGCCAGGAACTAGGAGGACCTTGTAAGAAGAGCTCTCAGGTGTAACATGAATGATTAACCACATTGAAAAGAAGCTATTGGAAGTAAGTGGCACCCACACAGAATGCCCAAGGTACTGCCCACAAATTAAAAACACCTGAGAAGTTAGGAATCATAAAGACAAAGTTTGAGCTGCCACAAACCTGACTGAGTTATATCTTGCAAGGAATATGAAAGCTCTCTGGTAGCATAAATGAGAAAAATACAAAGAAAAATGCTGTGCCACTGTGGAGGGAGGATGGAGTAGAGATTAAAGGGAACATAAGGAAAGGCCTTGAATAAGTGTTTTGTCAGAGTGTTTAATGTTTTAATAAGTGTTTTAAATCATCACTTTAAAGTTGGAGATATATATATATATGAATAACGAGACGGTGAGTATGCAACAGAAACTACCAGAGGCAGCACAAAAGCTCGACTGAAGAAGTTAAATGCATCAAGCTTGGAGTCTGGTTAATCATGATCTCTGACTTCTGACACTTGCAACACTGGTCCAGTGACAAATATTGTCAATGGCACCACCACAGTAGGGAGTGAAACTGAAAACTAGTAAATAGGGTTTCTTTACTTATGAAAAATAAAGTGAAGGAAAATAAGCTGGCAAACTACAAGCTGTTTCATTTGACCCTCATTAGTATGAAAGGTCTTCAAATATATTAGTAGATCTCATCTTTCAGGACTTTAGGAATGCATTTGGCATCATGTTTTATGTTACTAAGGAATCTGAGGAACAAGAAAAAGACTCTTTTGGTGGTTAAAAAACAGGCAAGTGCCTGTTTGGGGATGCACCAAATCAATCTTAGCAATGAGGGTCTTCAGGATCCATCCTGGGGCTTCTGCTCCTCTTTCACAGGTCTTGATCACTGTCACTGTACATTCCTGTACTGCCAACACAGAAGCACAGTGAAATAAAATACAGCATCTTGAAAATGGGAGCCATAGCAATGGAGAGAACGGCAAGGTCAAGTGCAGAGAATCCAAATGTAACCTGGGAGATAACCAGGTAAGAGATAAATGAGGAGTGCAGTTGCCAATGAGAGGGTGACTAAACCAGTAACCTGATGAAAAAGGCAAGTGATCCTGTACTTCAGGAGAAAAGAGACTTTCAGTAGAGCCTGACTATGTCCAAGGTGTGAGTTGAAATCTTATACACATTCAAGAAAAATGAAGTTAAATGGGGAAAGTGTAAATAGCTTTTAAAACAAGTGAAGGAATGGACATCCTCCACCCAAATTATCAATGGAGCTAAGTTGTAGAATGGAATGGAATGGAATGGAATGGAATGGAATGGAATGGAATGGAATGGAATGGAATGGAATGGAATTAACCAGGTTGGAAAAAACCTTCGAGATCGAGTCCAACCTATCACCCAACACCATCTAATCAACTAAATCATGGCACCAAGTGCCTCATCCAGATTCTTCTTAAACACTTCCAGTGATGGTGACTCCACCACCCACCCTGGGCAGCACATTCCAATGGCCAATCTCTCCTTCTGGAAAGAATTTCTTCCTAACATCAAGCCTAAACCTCCCCTGGCACAGCCTGAGACTGTGTCCTCTTGCAATGTAGCAATAAGAGAGCTAAATAAGGAGCGGCTGCCAATAAATACCTTGAGGCAGATGCTCCCAGGCAGGAGAAGTGCAATTTAAGTTAAAAAGCACCAGTGTGGAGGGATAGAGAGAAGGCACTATACATGCTACACATTCATCTAGGCTGTAAAGAAGGGGCCTAGAAATAAGCCTATGAGCTTCTCAAATAGTCTTCTAGACAGATGAGTTAGGGTAACATTGCAGCCTTCAAACTGGAGCTTGAGATACAACTGGAACTATCCCATGCTATATGCCCTTTACAATTGACCAGAGCCATTGTTTGTCATCCACTGGTGACAGAATGTCCTTTAGCTCTTTCATGAATAATGTAGTGGTGATATTTTTACTGCTTTGGTGTTAGTGGTGCAATTTTAGGGGACATACCAAACCACATTTATCATCTCATTTTTCACATACAGTCTTCACTACAAAATCCAGGTAAACCTAATTACACAGATAAAGGCTTTTGAAATAAGGCAGGCTACTTGTAACTTAAAACAAATAAACAGGAGAATGTAGGATTCAATATTCTTTGGATAGCTAAGACTCACACAAATACAATCTACAGGAACTTTAAATAAGAATAATTATGTCTCTTGTAAAATAGTCCAACACAAACTGTGGAATTATTTTAAAACTGTCATTAGTTGCTCAAATGGAGTTTGCCTGATGGCTCTTCAGTGCTCTAACATGGAGAAATTGAACAGAAATAGTATGTTTCTGCATTTCAGAACTCACAGAGAGATGCACCTCTCCTGAAGAGAGTGAAGATTTGGCATTTTGTATGAGGAGAGAGGATCTGACCCAGACATTCCTGTTTGCAGATGATGACATTACGGTATTACTCAATTTCTCGTGGAACAGTCAATCAACAGAGGAAGTGCAGTGGAAATAAAAAGGCTTTTTCTCTATTTGCTAATAACATTTTTAGGACGTCTGAAGAACGGCAGCAATTTCCACACCACAGAAAATGTGTTGAGCAGACAGAAAAGGACAGAGAGGACACCAGTACCTGGAAACAAACAAATGGAAAGGAAACAACAACCACCACCCAAACCACAAACAAAACAACCACACTAAAAACCATCTGTGTGAAAAAATAACTCCTACAATTTTAAAGAAGCATTTGACAAAAACTTTCTGTGGTAAATACAATACAATACACCAGGTTGGAAGAGACCTTCAAGATCATCACGTCCAACCCATCAACCAATCCAACCCACCTAAACAACTAAACCGTGGCACCAAGCAGCCCATCAAGTCTCCTCCTGAACACCTCCAATGAAGGTGACTCCACCACCTCCCTGGGCAGCACATTCCAATGGGCAATCACTCTCTCTGTATAGAACTTCTTCCTAACATCCAGCCTAAACCTCCCCTGGTGCAGCCTGAGACTGTGTCCTCTTGTTCTGGTACTGGCTGCCTGGGAGAAGAGACCAACCTCTGCCTGGCTACAACCTCCCTTCAGGGAGTTGTAGAGAGCAAGAAGGTCACCCCTGAGTCTCCTCTTCTCCAGGCTAAGCAACCCCAGCTCCCTCAGCCTCTCCTCATAGGGCTTGTGTTCCAAACCCCTCACCAACTTCGTTGCCCTTCTCTGGACACCCTCCAGCAAGTCAACCTCCTTCCTAAACTGAGGGGCCCAGAACTGGACACAGGACTCAAGGTGCGGCCTAACCAGTGCAGTGTACAGGGGGAGAATGACCTCCCTGCTCCTGCTGGCCACACTGTTCCTGATGCAGGCCAGGATGCCATTGGCCTTCTTGGCTGCCTGGGCACACTGCAGGCTCATGTTCAGCCTACAATCAACCAGTACCCCCAGGTCCCTCTCTGCCTGGCCGCTCTCCAGCCACTCTGACCCCAGCCTGTAGCACTGCCTGCGGTTGTTGTGGCCAATGTGCAGAACCCGGCACTTGGATGTGCTCAATCTCATGCCCTTGGATTCTGCCCATCTGTCCAGCCTGTCGAGTTCCCTCTGCATTATGCATTATGCAAATGCTGCATTATGCCCAGAATTATGCCCCAAATATGCCCAAAACATGTCCCTATATGTTTTGCTCAATCCCCCCTTCCCCCTCCCTTTTGGAGTGGGTACTCGGCCAGGCCTCAACAAGCTGGGGTGAACAACCCAACCTGCTTTGTTAGGATAAACAAGACCAAGCACCCACCCTATGGGGTGCTTGTGCTGTGCTTGTGCTTCTACCAAATATGGGCATATTCTGACCATCAGCTTTGCTGCTGGCTAATGGTGTTTCCCAAGGCTAAATCCAAGCCTCAAGCAACTGTGCCCTGTAGGGACAGAGACCCGGGAAGTCAAGCCCTGGGGAGAACTTGCCCGAATCCCTTTTGGTAGTTGTAAGCGTGTCTGCTGCAAGCCCAAAGCTACAGACCCATGAGCCAAAGCCAGCTCCATGCGCCTGCTGCCCGCAAAGCCCAGATGCTCCTTGCTGGCTCATAAGTCGCAGGAGAAGAAGCCACAGCCCAAGGGCCAACTGCCAGGGCAATCCAGAGCACTGTCCGTGTCCTGCCAGGACTGCCTGTGAGTGCCCTGGTCAGACACAGCATCCTGCAAACTCCACAGCACCGCCAGCACCAAGGGAGTCGCCTGAGAGCCTGTTCCAGGTGAAGCAACCTCCGGCGCACCCCCACAGAGCCCGCGCCGCACCTCTGAAGCTGCGGGAGAAAGCTGCCTCCACCGCACCTGGAAGAGACTGCTCCGAGGAGCCAGCCATGGCCCACCGAGTCCCTGCAAGCCTCAGCAGCTACTGGCAGCAACGAGTTCAACAGTTGACTTAGCAACAAATGTTCACCAGTGAAACTGTATCTTTCCAGTGTTCACACACCTGACACCATTTCGTCTCTCTGTAAAATCCCCATGCTTTACCCCACGTGGTATTGTAGCCTGTGATTGTAAAGCAGTTGCTCCTGGTATGCCTGGAGTTAGATGTTTCGTGAGTGAAAATTGGTTTAAGTGTCTTTGAAAGGTTCCTTCAGTTGTATGTGCCTTGATACCTAGCCTCACGGCTGCATCCAGCTGCCAGGTGCCTGCTGAGTCGGCCCCGGGTGGACAAACAGCAGACTGAACCCTGGTTCCCCTGTGAAGTAACTGCTTTGTAGTTTTCTAATTTGGTTGAGAATTGTTAAACCGTGCCAGTTTATAGAGAATACATCCACCACAGTACACTAGAAACTGGACATATATACTGTTAAGAGGTTATGAATAGTTTTACTATTAACAAATAATACTTAATATTGCTAATAATATTTCATAATTCATATTAATAACCATGACAGGGACATAGTGCCCATTTACACCCATTAAATTCACATGTATTTGAACACCAATCAGTAGGTTTGTACTAGGGATCAATGCACTTTGTGTTGTGTATCCAAAATAGTATGTTCAAGAGATTAGCCAGGAGAGCAGCATTTTTATCAAACAGAATTCCTTTGCATCCCTCCTCACATTACCAGAAACACAGCTTCTCCTAATTAGCACCTCTCCAACTTTAACCTTTTGTCTTGACTGCAGCCTCTGAGATTAGTGGCAGTGTCTAGCCTCCTCAAAACTTTCCCTTTCATAAATGGACTATTTCCATGGTAACAGCTGTCACTTTCATTTTGCAAGCATCAGGAAAATGTGATTCCCTTTACATCAGTAGATTGGGCTGTGTGTGCAACTTTGGCCTTTGTCAATCCTCTTTTCAGAGAAAACTGTTTATTCCAGAAGAAGAGGAAACAGGTGCAAGCACAATTCCAGAGGCAGTTATTGACTGATCCATGAAGCAGGACTGGCAACAGTCCAAAAGGGAGCTGTTGGACAATCCACCTGCAATGCCAGTATGTTTTGCAGCTGCAGAATGGAAGGACAAATACATCCAACAGCAGCCACCAAACTGAAATTTGCATTTTCTCTGGGGTTTTCTTTTGGGTTTTGGTTGGATTTTTCTCTTTTTGCTTGTTTCTTTGGTGGCTCCACAAGCATGGCATTACCTTAATGACCCCCACATGAACAGCTGAGAAACACTTAATGTAAATCAAGGGTTTTGATTTAGGGAACAGTGAACATAAGCCAAAAGAACATCAGTTTGTTGCTGAGAAGCTAACACAGCCTTCCATGATCAGTTTTCAGCACTTCAGCCTATAACTGAAGTCCTAATCCAAGTCGAAGTCAGTTCCCAAAGGAGCATCAACTTCAGTGGGACCAGCAAACGTCCGTAACAAAAGTACTCTGCTTCCTACCATGATGTGGCAGTTTAGGCTGGGTGTCTCCTGTTCCTGCCACATCAGTTACACCTCCAGTGTCCTGAGTGTCCAACCCAATGAGGTGGACACAGGAAGCAGTGTATTTCATACCCATAATATCCTGTGACCTATAAATCCCTCTGCAAAGTCTTTCTCTTCCTCTCTCTTCCCTCGCTGCTCCTGTGGGAGATGCTCCCTATTGGGTAACACTGGGGGTGTATCTCAAGTTCTCTTAGGCCTGGCTAGGCCTAATGCCAGGAGGAGAAAGGGGTGGCAGTCTCAGACCTGGCCAGCCTGAGACCAGCCTAGCAGTGGGGGGGAAGAAAGAGCCCTGGGGTGGGTTTTGGGTGTATCCTTGTGGTGGTTTTAGGCTTCAACCCACCACAACCCTCAGGTGGGGAGAAGGGAAGTGTTGGGAGGCTTCCGGGTGTGCTATAGGGGACTCTGTATGCTTTGGGATTCTTCTGTCACTCTGCTTTGTAGCTTCTGTAAAATGCTTGCTGCTTTTCCATTTCAACTTCACATCACTTCTGCAATCCACGAGGATGAGCAGAGGGCTGGAGCACCTCTCCTATGAGGACAGACTGAAGGAGTTGGGGCTGTTCAGTCTGGAGAAGAGAAGGCTCCAAGGTGACCTCATTGTGGCCTTCCAGTATCTGAAGGGGGCCTACAGGAAGGCTGGGGAGGGACTTCTCAGGATCTCAGGTAGTGATAGGACTAGGGGGAATGGAATGAAGCTGGAGGTGGGGAGATTCAGGCTGGAGGTGAGGAAGAAGTTCTTCCCCATGACAGTGGTGAAGCCCTGGAATGGGTTGTCCAGGAGGTGGTTGAGGCCCCATCCCTGGAGGTGTTTAAGCCCAGGCTGGATGAGGCTCTGGCCAGCCTGCTCTAGTGTGGGGTGTCCCTGCCCATGGCAGGGGGGTTGGAACTAGATGATCCTTGTGGTCCCTTCCACCCTGACTGATACTTTGATACTATGAATCCATTTGTGTCAGTGTCATTCTTTTACCCCTCTCAGGGGCAAGAGAGGATCTGCATGGCCTCAAACCAAGACACATGTAAAGGTGACATTTTGACATTTTTCTGGGAGTTTATCAAATTGGAGGCTTTTTCCAAAAGCCTAATCTGTTCCATATGAACTCATTCTGACACACCCCTTTCAAACTGAAGGTTTCCAAGTCAATACATTAAGGTGAAAATGGATCAAGTGAGATTCATGACTACTTCTCCAGCAATGCACTGAAATAATAGTTTTCCCTTAGTCACAAATGTAAGGTTGTGTCAGAGAACAGAGCAGCAGATTTCCAAAGTTAGTGTTACATCTCCAGTATCTTAAATTGGTCTCTAAAATCTTTTTTAAATGAAATTTTAATGAAACTTTTAGCACTCATGTGAAGGACTGGCAGACAGCACAGAAACTGAAACATTAGGCACAACTCTACCAATCTTTTCTTTTGCCCCCTCTCCTTAATTCTTCATTATTATTTTCAGGACTACACCAGGTGATTGCTTTCCTTACATACTTGTCATTCCAGACACACCAATACCTGCTGCTAATTACACTTGGAAAACTTGAACTCAGTGTGGATTTGGCCCTACTGCTTTAAACCCCAATGTATTTGAGGACAGATGTAGTGGTCTGGGCTGGGTGCCCTCTGCTACGTGGGGTGCTTCCTGTGTCCAGAAGTCCAGCCCAGTGGGTGGACACAGGAAACCAGGTATTGCCTACCACAATTCTCTGCACCGCTGTAAGATCCAGGGCAGGGTCTGGCGCTTCCTCTTTCTTCTCCCACCATCACCCGGTAACCGGGGAGACGTCTCCCAGCCATGGGCCTGGCTAGGCCCAAGGCCACCGGGGCATAGGTGGTCTCAGATCTGGCCAGCTGAGACTAGCCTAGCAGTGGGGGGAAGAGGGAGCCCTGGGGGTCTTGGGTGCACCCTCAGGTGGGGATGGGATGTTTCTGGGTCTGCTTTGGGATCTCTTTTGTCACTGCTTCTGGCTCTCTGCACACACTCACTGCTTCCATTTAAACTTTCCATCACTTCTGCAATCCGTTTGTCTGAGTCGTTATTTCTGCCCGTGGTGGGGAGGGGCTGCCTCAACCCACTACAACACAAAAATCACAAATCTGCTTTTCTAAAAGTGAACAATCAATGGCTGCAGTTGTGTGACCTACATAAACTCTTCCTCTGCTCATCCCAAAATTGTTTGGAAATTAACTCACTTGTGACCCTCATATCTGAGCATTTATGATGCTTCTACATGTGCAGGTTTTGTTACCACTGTAAGGTTCCAAACCCAACACCAATGGTAAAGGCCACAGCTTCTCCCACTGCAGCTGACAATGAAAAAAGGCCCTAGCTAGAAAAGAATAGCAGGCTGTAAACATACTGCAAGCACTAATCTAATGTATTGACGTGAGTATCACAGAACCTGGATGCCATTCTGATTCAAAACACAATTCTGCCACTGGATCATAAACGATGAAGGGCCAAATTGAAATTCTCAGTTCATAGCTCACTTCAGGACTGTCTGGATATGGGTTTGAGCTCAGAGTACTATGTTCATGTTTATTTTCACTTCAGCTCACAAAAAATTGGTGAATAATCCAGAACTGCTCATCCAGGAAAGATTATACAGACTTGCCAAGTTCCAGACAATTGTCCATGGAAACAAACAACTGTACAGACCTGATGGCAGGAGACGGCTTTACCCACGCTCAACTCACACATGTTCCTAGGGGGTTTCTGAAAAATGGAATGCCCTTGGAGAGGGAAAGATGAGGGAGTAAATTCAAACACACCTGCAAATGCCATGAATGCTCCTTGGATTTAATGCAAAGGAACAGCGAACAAATTACTGCAGGTTAAAGTAAAAAAGAGGAAATGGTTGGCAAGAAAGGCTGTCTGCATGACTGGCAACATCACAGTGACAACAGGATCTCACAGGATAGCTCTCAGATTCTGCAGTGTAGCTGCTTTCTGTCTCAGTTATAGTACTCTATATTCTGATGCTGCAGTCCAGTTTCAAAATTTTACTACAGGCACCAGAACTGTTAAGGTGTTACTTTGACACCCACAAAAATAGCCTGCACCCAGTTTGGTGCATTCCTCTACACTCTGCCCCAACTTCCACCCGGGAGAGGGGTGGGGCTCCACCTGCACTGGCTCCTGCAGTCACGAGAGGCACAGGAGGTAAGCAGCACTCATTTGCCACTTTCCCCAAGGCCTGCTTTTATTTCCAGTAAAACACCAGAATAGAGTTTCAGTGCCTGTACATTTTACAAGGATCCATGGCTCTTACTGAGTTCAAGGACTGGATGGTGCCAAGGTGGAACGTCCCATACCACAGACAGAGAAGACTGCATCCCACATCCAATCCCTTCTAAATTTAATCCTTAAATCCTGTTTTTTCTTCCACCACCCCAGTGATAACATCAGCCCATATCTCACAGGAAGCAGGCTAGGGAGGAGACCACTCTCCTGACCCCCAAGTCCCATAGATCTCACTCCTTCTTTGCTCAGAACTGTTAATGATTGCATTTACTATACTTTTTTTCTTTCTTTTTAATCACTAATATGGGAGATTGCAATGATCCTGCTTTGTCGTCACACTGCTTGTGTGTTGCAGTTTAAAGGCTATGCTGAATTGTGAACAAGAATTAGATTTTTTCCACATAATTCAGTCCAGGGGCTGGACGAATTTTTCTAAGAGGCTGAGCAAGTAACAGAGAGAAGTTTATTGCATTTCATTGGTTCTGCAAGTTCCTGTATAGTAGAGGAACACAGAGTGTTTTCTCTCTCTTCTTCTCTGGGGCTGCTCCTGCTTCGTTTCTGGCCTGCTCTGTCTCCTTTGACCTTGCATGTGTTTTGACTGGTGAGGTACAAGGGAGGGTAGAGACAGGCTGCCTGTGTGCAGCCTTCTTTGGGCTTTGTGTCCAGAGGTGGGGGGAGGGGGGAAGAGAGAACAGAATCACTGTACAAAGGGAGTATTCTGATGTTATTGAACTGTAAATATATGTCAATATACCTTGTATGTGTTTATTGCTTTCACAATTGCATATTTAGTCCACTTTTATGAAATATAATTTCATTTTGCTTCCCAAATCTGAGTTAGTTTGGAAAATTTACTCCGGAGGTAAATTTCCAGTGTGTTGGGGTGCAAATCCAACTCACAGCATTGTGTCTCCAGCTTCTGGCAAGCAGCACATGACAGGCCCTTCCTACCTCATGCCAGGTAAGCACATCCCCACACCACTCTCTGACTTTTGAACTTTTCTTTTCTGCATGCTTTTACCATGGGACTTGGCCCACACCAATTAGTGTGCTAATTGCTGCCATCACAAGACAGGCCTCAAAAGACATCTGGTATTTTTTTAACATCTAAGGGAAATGTGAGAGGGAAAGGATGTACTTTGCATGTCTTGAGGGCTGCAACAGACGTTAAAGGAAACTTTTATGATCAGTGGAGTTTGAGGATCAATTATCCAGCTCCAGCAGGTGTATACCTTACATTTAGCTCTATGTGATTCCCTATGTAGCTTAGTTTGCCTCCTGGGCATGCCATGTTCATGGATTGCCTGTATGCTGGTTTAACCTGCTGCAGCCACCAGTGTTCAGAAAGCAATGCTGTGAAGCAATTCAAGATACCAACACCAGAAGCAAAGTCATAAGGTACTTATGATAAGGAGGTAACATTTGTTTCTATATTATGTGCAGCTATTTTGGAGGGATGCTAGCCCAGTAATGTCCTCTGTGGGAAACCATTGCTTAGTGCTAACTTTCCAGTGGCAACCATCATAATTACTCCAGCAGAGCTATAAATAGCACAGCGCTGTAAGTAACCTCAAACCATGACCAGGCCTTTTAAAGTTGTGTTTTATACCATTAGGTTCACAAAGGTCACACTAGCAAACTGCTGAGACTAGACTAGACTAGACTAGACTAGACTAGACTAGACTAGACTAGAATAAACCAGGTTGGAAGAGACCTTCAAGATCATCGCATCCAACCTATCATCCAACCCACCTAAACAACTAAACCATGGCACCAAGCACCCCATCAAGTCTCCTCCTGAACACCTCCCGTGACAGCGACTCCACCACCTCCCCAGGCAGCCCATTCCAATGGGCAATCACTCTCTCTGTATAAAACTTCCTCCTAACCTCCAGCCTAAACCTCCCCTGGCACAGCCTGAGACTGTGTCCTCTTGTTCTGGTGCTGGCTGCCTGGGAGAAGAGACCAACCTCTGCCTGTCTACAACCTCCCTTCAGGTAGTTGTAGAGAGCAATAGGGTCACCCCTGAGTCTCCTCCTCTCCAGGCTAAGCAGCCCCAGCTCCCTCAGTCTCTCCTCATAGACACATTTGGCTCTTATTCCAAAGCCCTTCAGCTGGTTTCAATATTGATGACAACTGAACAAGCATTTGAATAGCTGCAATGAAAGGCCAAAGCACAAGTGTGTGCTACTCAACACATGGAAGAAGTCTGAACCCTTCCAAACCACTTAAGTTTTCATGACAAAGCTGTGGTTACCAACAGAATGAAAAACTTAACATAGGAGGAGGATTCCTATATCCTACCATGCTAATTTGTATTGCTAGAAAGGAAACAGCTATCTTAGCCGTGCTGAGGATTTTCACATGCAGTATCTGGGGGTTCCTTTAAAAAAACCCAATGTTTAAATGAATTCAGAGTGTGCTGGGTCTGCAGAACTGACAGTGTGTCCATCACCATGGCACCTGAGCATTCAAGCAAATGATTAACCAACAGTAGAAATGCAAGAGCAGCAGAGAGTCCAGAAGCACTGTAAGGAGCTCCTCATAGACCTGCAATACATCTCTCTCTGAACCTTCACTGCTTCGGGCTTTCCACTGTTCGATCTCCCACCCACACTCTTATGATAACCACATGGGGTTTTTTCCAAACGATGCTAAGAGTGGCTGGAGAACAGTCAGCAGGCAGGGACCTGGGGGTGCTGGTTGATAGTAGGCTGAACATGAGCCAGCAGTGTGCACAGGTGGACAAGAAGGCCAATGGCATCCTGGCCTGTATCAGGAACAGTGTGGCCAGCAGGAGCAGGGAAGTCCTTCTGCCCTGTACTCAGCACTGGTTAGGCCACACCTGGAGTACTGTGTCCAGTTCTGGGCCTCTCAGTTTAGGAAAGATGTTGAGTTGCTGGAAGGTGTCCAGAGAAGGGCAACAAAGCTGGGGAGGGGTCTCAAGCACAAGTCCTATGAGGAGAGGCTGAGGGAGCTGGGGTTGCTTAGCCTGGAGAAGAGGAGGCTCAGGGAGACCTTCGTGCTGTCTACAACTCCCTGAAGGGAGGTTGTAGCCAGGTGCAGGTTGGTCTCTTCTCCCAGGCAACCAGAACAAAAGGACACAGTCTTAAGCTGTGCCAGGGGAAGTTTAGGCTGGAGGTGAGGTGAAAGTTCTTCCCAGAAAGAGAGATTGGCCATTGGAATGTGCTGCCCAGGGAGGTGGTGGAGTCACCGTCCCTGGATGTGTTCAAAAAAAGGATTGGATGTCACACTTGAAGCCATGGTTTAGTAGTCATGAGGTGTTGGGTGACAGGTTGGACTTGATGATCTCTGAGGTCTTTTCCAGCCTGGTTTATTCTATGATTCTGTGCACTTTATCAGGTTTCATAATCAAAGCTAATAGAAGATGTTTGTTTAGCTGCTGTAAAATGGCTTTGAAACTTCCAGTCTCTGCAAGAGTGATGAGCTAAGGATGTTAGTGGGGCAATGAGTTTGAGGGAGTCTAGCCAAAACTGATTACTGAAAAAATGGTATGAATCTTTCAAATTCATATTATTTTACATACTTTAGCAGCAGCTATTCCACCCATTCTTGCCATCTGACTCTCCAAGGACAAAGCTGTGAGAATCAGCAGTAATGCCAGCTTTTCAGATGTGAGACCAACTTTGGATACTATAACAAGTTGTGAGACGCTGGCTTTCGACTGCAGCAGCGAGTACAGCCCTGAAACAGTTTAGCCCTCAGCTGACTCCATTTCTGCATAACAATAATTCCATTAAGCAGCCTGAACATGATGGAAAGCATTTTATTATAAAACTCAGGAACACAAGCCTATCAAAACCCTCCACAACTGCAAAGAACTACTCCACACCACTGTTGTTTGTTGGAAGTTACTGGTTTTACTCTCTCTGCTCCATTTTCAAATTAATTAAAATAGTAACTTAGAGGGGAAATAAAATTATCTTAGAATAGAATGGTCATGGGGGGTTTGTATCTCCAGGTAATGTGGAGGCAGGAAGAATCCAAAATAACAGCATGAGTGTTGAAAGTTACAGAGTAAGGTTGAAAATCTCTAGAGGTCATCTAGTCCCACCTCATGCTCAAATCAGGGTCGCCTCAGGACAGGTCATTCAAAATTAAAGGACAAAGAAAATAACGTAAAAGAAAAGAAGTGAAAAATTCTGACTTCCCCTCTTCCCTCTTTGCACCAGGTTCAAAAAAAATAATAGTCAACTCCATTTTCCTTAAACATATAGCTCTTCTGTGGTGTTCATACGTAAACATGACCAATATGTAAAGTATCCACAACTGTCTCCTTTGGTTGACCCAGTTCCCTTTCTGTCTTGAGAAGGTAGTGTTTAGCACAGCATGGGGCAAACACATTGCCAGCACTTGTCTGCCACAGTCCAGGCCAGAAAAGGCTGGTAATGCTGCACGTTGAGCTCCAGTGACAGAGAAAATGCTCTGTATCACTCATTAGCAGCCCTCTTCAAATTAATTAAGGAAGGGAGCTGACAGCTGCTGAAGAGGTTTCCACCCTGTATTTATTGGCCAGGACAGCAAGGTCTGTAGGGCAGTGCCTGAAGTATACAGCAAAGAACAGGGTGGGGGAACCTTAGGAGGTTTGAGCAAAATCCAGATGACTCATCAGAAAGCAGAATATTCCTCCTCTGGCAATAGACTGAAATGCTAGCCCTGTGCTGTGTTGCAGCACAGCAGTAAATGGCCCTGAGCGCTTGGGACAAACTGATGCTCTTCACGGTACATTATATGACAACACATCGATTAGCAGTGTCTTTTTCACAGGTGGAACTTGGGCTTGAGATTTCAACTGTTTTAGACAACTTTTTCATACTGAAAATGAAAGAATAGTTCCTTATGAATCCAGCCGACAAGGACTCATATTTGTGTATTTGTCTGTGTTTTGAAGGGCACTGCAACTAGATGATGGCCTTTCCTGTAACTTCTCACTGCAAGAAGGATCTCGTTGTACATTTACAGCCTGTCATTCAAAACCTAGCCCTTAGTGTGGGCAAGATGCCAAGCTGGCTATATCATCATAAACTGACCATAAAAAGGCCTAATATATCTCAAAGCCTGGACTTGCAGAAGCGGTCGCTTCAGTTTTGCAGCCCCAACTGCTACTGACCACCTGTGTGGTTCCTCAGTACAAAAATGCTTTAGATTATTTTTGTCGAGGTAAGCCCTGCGAGAAAACCCTTCGGCAAACACCTAGCAGCAGTCATGCTAATTTCACTGAAAATAGGTATCAGCCATTAAAGAATATTTATTGCTCTAGAACTTCACATTTTAGATAAAGAACTAGTAATTTCTAGCAGAGATTGCTTTAAAGAATCCCTAAGTATTGATTTCCTTAAACTGCAGGTATGTTTCTCTCTAAGTTGCTGCCGTTTGTTTTTCAAACCCATCTGTATTTTCTATTATCTTTTGAGAATGGATCTGCAGGTATACAAGATCTAGGGCACTGGAAATTGAATGAAAGGAAGTGGGGGCAAAAAAAGAGAGACTAATTGAAACTTGTAGCTTTCAAGATCAGGGGGATCCTGATACTGAGTCCCTTCCTTGTCAAATGGATGTTGCCAGCCCCATGGAAAATAGTGACACGCTTTACATATGTATCTTTCACTTCCCTCAGGTGCATGCTTCAAGGAAGCTGTGCACTTAATAATGTATAAAGAAACAATCAGCATATTAATCTCCTACATATTTTTGCCCTCAAAGCACAGATGAATCACTGTGCTAAAGCAGAGATGAATCACCATGCTGAAGTCTTACCTATCATACTAACCTACAAAATAAATCCAGGCTCAGGAAGAATACTAGATTACTTGTCCTTTAATTAGCTTCTCAAAGTTAATGGTACTTTCTAGAACATGATTTATTCCTTTTATTTATCAGCCTGACTTACTTCAGATGAGTACTGTCTGACTGACCTCTAGATACCCTTGTACTTGCTCTGTGATATCCACAGAATGCCAATTCTTCATCTTTTGGAAATCCAAAATGTTTCTCATTGGTCATTTCTAGTACCACCGGCAAATGAAGTGGAAGTTTATCCTCCGGCAATGTGCACTGCTTTAATGGTTCCCAGCATCCCAAGGATATTTTCCAAGTATTATGGTGGCATTAGATATCAGCAATAGAAAAGTGCTTTAAATGCTTATTTCCTAACTTAGTCTCCTTTTTTCCACACCTCCCCCCCCTTGCTTTCCCTAGCCTCTGTCGGGCCCTTGATTTCTGTGGCTAATTCCTTTTGTTATTGTTACGCTCTTTGTTATCACCTCTTAATATATTTCTGATAATAAAGCCATTGAAAAATCTCAGGGTATTCCCACCATGCATCCAAAATCTCTTAATAAATTTCTCCAAACCTTTCTCCAAACCAAAAGTCACATTTGTCTAAAAGCTTAGCACAAATCTCCTCTGCAAGGACTAACAATAGTAGCATCCTTTTCATAAATCTCTCTGTAATCTACAGCCTAGGAGCTACAGCACAGAAACCTTGCAAAATGCTGATCATCTTTCAAACAGTCCTGATATAAAATAGCACACCCAAAACAGGTCACCAGTTTTAGCATCTCTCCAAAATGCTGTATACTTAGAAATGCTTATTCTTGTAGCACCACTATCTCTTGGGGTTTTTTTTAGGATAAAATTAGTCTTGCACCAGCATGCCTGAAGAAGCAGAATTCTCATACCATTTCAATCATTCATGCATGCAGTTTGCTTATGACTTTTACATAGCTGACTGAACAGCTATTATCTCACCTGAAAGAGAAGCTGTGAGTTTGCTCACCTCAGTCACCTGCAGGATCAGAAGAGGACGTTTCCTCTTCTGTTCCTTCCAAAGAGTGCCTTCCCACATCTCCCAGTCCATGCTCGAGTTCAGTGAACACACAGTCAGCAGTAAGTTCGGGCTAAGTTATCCTATGCAACTGAAGCAAAAAGGAGACTCACAAATGCTTCAGAAGCTCTTCTTTGCTCTCTTTGAAAATTTTTTCTCAGTCATCTGTCATGGTCAGGTCTCCAGTAGTAAACCGAACAATCTATCCTCCTGGCTCTTCTTTTTCTGCTCTGTAAACACATAGTCAATGCTTCAAATCACAAACGGCATTTCTCCATTGCCCTCTGCTGCCTGCCAGCTAACATTGCCTTCCTGGAGAAATGAGCAACAGATCCACAGCGGCGCTTTCCTCCAGTGCCCTCCCTCAGATCAATAATGACACACGATGACCAAAAGTGAACACAAATCATTCTATTTTTTCCTTTGCTACAAAACACTAGGCAAGGTTTACGGCTCGTTGGCCAACTGTGGTTACCATGAAACACTGAAGAACAGAAGCAGGAAGCAGCCAGTAACATGAGATGGCTAATGTGTGAGGGGGTTGTGAACCAAAGCCTGGAAAAAGCTGAGAGGAACGCATTCCACCTTTAATTGCAGGTGAATTCACCCCACTGGTGCTGTAAATACCATTCTATCGAGATGAGAGTTATCTGCTGTTAAGGAGCCAGTCCTGCCAGCACTGTGTGCACAGAAATACTAACTTGTCATGGGAGTTCTGCAGGAAGTGGCTCATAGGGAGCCAGGGTTCCTTGCTCATTTTCTCTTTGTTTCGCACACTCAGCACCACATCTGACATAGGAAACGCAGTTTCTGCCTCCTGAGACAGGTACCGTGTCAAGACACATGATATACCACGAGGTGCTGCTCACTTTGCCTTTAGGACAATGATGATCTATAATGTGAAGAGAAACCAGCAAACCAACATAAAAACAGATGGCCCAGAGTAGTTCCAGGGACAGAAGTTAAAAAATGTATGAGCATTTCATACAGACTGGTAGAGACTTAGGGGGAGAAAATGTACCAGCAGGGTGGGTGAATGTAAAATCTACAAGCAGGGTTGCTGCTTAATTAGTAGAGTCCTTGTTAACCAAGTCATTCAGGAACTGTTACTCACAAATCCCCCATTATCCTAAGTGCTGGTGCAAGAGCTCTGGTGTGCCTGCACCACCCCTGGGGCAGGGAGGAACAGGGTCCCAGCTTCAGACAACAGAAAAATCCACAGCCCAGCACACTTTCCGTTTGCTAGGCAGAGGCTTCAAGCAAACGTGGCACTGTTCTTCCTTGCCATTCCTCCTTTGCAATTAAGTCCCCTAGCTGGCAAACATGGTTAAAAATTATATAAACAGACCCACACCCTAAAATCTGTTGAAACTAGTTTTGCTTGTGTTCAAAACATACTTCATTCCTCCCCTCCCCTCCCTGCCCCCCCATTAGCAGGAATATTATGTTTGCTAGAAATCTGTTCACCGATGAATAGAATAGAATAGAATAGAATAGAATAGAATAGAATAGAATAGAATAGAATAGAATAGAATAGAATCAACCAGGTTGGAAAAAAACTTTGAGAACATCAAGTCCAACCTATCACACAATCAATCCAACCTATCACCATCTAATCAACTAAACCATGGCACCAAGTGCCTCATCCAGGCTCTTCCTAAACACCGCCACTGATAGTGACTCTACCACCTCCCTGGGCAGCACATTCCAATGGCCAATCTCTCTTTCTGGGAAGAACTTCTTTCTAACATCCAGCCTGAACCTCCCCTGGTGCAGCTTGAGACTATGTCCTCTTGTTCTGGTGCTGGGTGCCTAGGAGGGAGAAGAGACCAACCCCCACCTGACTACAACCTCCCTTCAGGCAGTTGTAAAGAGCAATAAGGTCTCTCCTGAGCCTCCTCTTCTCCAGGCTAAGCAACCCCAGCTCCCTCAGCCTCTCCTCATAGGACTTGTGCTTGAGACCCCTCCCCAGCTTTGTTGCCCTTCTCTGGACACCTTCCAGCAACTCAACATCTTTCCTAAACTGAGAGGCCCAGAACTGGACACAGTACTCCAGGTGTGGCCTAACCAGTGCTGAGTACAGGGCAGAAGGACTTCCCTGCTCCTGCTGGCCACACTGTTCCTGATACAGGCCAGGATGCCATTGGCCTTCTTGTCCACCTGTGCACACTGCTGGCTCATGTTCAGCTGCTGTCAACCAGTACCCCCAGGTCCCTTTCTGTGTTGCTGCTCTCCAGCCACTCTCTCCCCAGCCTGTAGCACTGCCTGGGGTTGCTGTGGCCAATGCGCAGCACCCAGCACTTGGATGTGTTAAATCTCCTGCCCTTGGACTCTGCCCATCTGTCCAGCCTGTCGAGGTCCCTCCGCAGAGCTCTCCTACCCTATAACAGATCAACTCCTGCCCCCAGCTTGGTGTCATCTGCAAACTTACTGATGATGGACTCAATCCCCTCATCCAGACCATCAATAAAGGTATTGAACAGGATGGGGCCCAGCACTGAACACTGGTTGTGTTTTAAGTAGGTATGATGTGAGACCCTCTTCTACTCTCGAAAGATCAACTTGGCAACAAATGTAACATTGAAAGGCCCATAGAATATTTATTTTTAATGCAAAATAAAGGCAGCAGAGCCCCTAATTGTAGCTACTATGACCATTTCACTAACAAGCTCCGGTTAAATGACTGCACTGTAAATCTCTATTATAAAGGGATGCCCAGAAATTGTTCTCCCCCATGCTTTTCTGCTTCTAAAGCCCTCTCTATTCTGTATCAGAAAATGAGACAGTTATTCAAATTCCTTAGCAGAATGTTGCAGGCTGCGCACAGGAATACCTCTCCTAAACTAACACTAACAGGTCACAGCAGCACCATGTCCAGCAAATGAATGGGAGCCCTAGAATTAACAAAACACACATCAAACTGAAAAACTGAGGATACCCTCTTTTTACAGTGACAGAACTCGTAACAAGACACCTAAATACCGGGGAAATGCTGGGAAACACCCTTGGTGTGCCGGTTGAAACGGTTCACATGAGAACTCTTGACAGAGAGATCCCCTAAGATGAAAGTTTTCTCCCCTACAGAAACGACTTTTAACACCGCTGATGCCACGGGCAGCTGGTGGGGACCACTTCCCGCCGCTCCTTATCGCATAACCCGGCTGGGAGAGCAGCCCCTCCCCGTCGCCCCCCGGCCCGCCAGAGCGCCAGGGCTGCGCGGGCGCGCACTCCCGCCCCGCGCCCCCGCCCGCAGCCGCGGGTGCCGCCCCCACGGCCGCACAGGCACGGGGCGCCGCTAGCGCAGCCCCCTCGGCGCGTTGGTGACGCAAGGGCTGCTCCGCCTGCTGTCGGCCCACTAGCCCCGCGACGGGGGCCGTGCCCCTTCCCCCTCACTCATTCTAGCATCCCCGAGCACACCCATGTCCCCCGCGCCGAACTAAGCAGGGCGCCCTGGGCCCGTCCGATTTAGGAACCGTAGTGCTGCAGCGTCAGCCACCCTCCGAGCCGCGGCGAAGCGCTGCACACCGTCCCCTTCCCCGCCCCAGCCGCCGGACCTGGCTGCTGGCGGCTTCCGGCGGGGCTGGCGTGTGGTGCTATGGGGAGGCAGCGGCGATTCCTGGAGGTGGCAGCGGAGCTGGTGGCGGGCGGCTGCCCGGGCCAGGCGCGGTTCCTGCTGTAAGAGCTGAGGGGGGTGGTGGGGGTGAGGTGGGGGGGTGAGGGTGGGAAGGTGCCGCTGGTGACGCGCATGGGGAGCCCGGCCCCTTGTCCGCGTGCCTGCCGCAGCGTGTCGCAGCGCGGCCGTGGGGCTCCGCGCCGCGCCGTGCCGCGCCGTGACGCTCTGCTTTCTTCCCGTGCAGGTGGACGCTCCGCAGCTCCCGAGGCGAGTGAGAGGGCCGGGTGGTGCCGGTGGTGCCGAGGCCGCTGTCCTGCAGCACCCCTCTCGGGCTCCGCGATCCTGCGGTGGGAGAGCAGTGCGCGGGGGTTGCCTCGGCAGCTGAAGGGCAGAAGCGCGACCCTAAGAAGGCTGTCTTTTCTTTTCCGATTTCCCCTTCCTCTGGCACTGCCCCCCACTAAAGTGCACCAGGGTGTGCTTCGGGGCTGCAGGCAGAAAGGGCATACTTGCTAGCCAGCTGGATCTAGGGGTTTCCTCAGGGCTTTAGGGAAGTGCAAGTCCGTCTCCGCCAGCAAGAAGTAACAAGGCGGGCGCAGGAGCATGCCTCTTGTTATTAGGCCTTAAGTTTATCTCAAAGAATTTTGTCATCTCGGGCTGAGATGCTGTCATCTTGCACTGAAAACGAGCAGAGAACTTTACAAGGCTTTGTTGTCACCAGTCTGGCAATTGTGCCTGCACGGAGCTCCTTGCAGACCTGCGAGTCTCCTTAATTAAAGACTTGCAGGAAATAATTGCATTTTTCTCAGAAAACATGCCAGTTATGTAATGCATAAGCTTATTCCGTGCATAAACTTCGCATGAATTGTAATCAGCTGAGCACGTGCTGGTGCTCAGCTTCCTCTTGGTATCCGAAATTTGAAATGAAAACATATCTATCTACGTAATATTAAAATAGAAATATACTGGTTTAATGCTTGCCTGTAAAACATGATTTCATTGAAGTTTTTACTCTTTTCTCATTATTAATCTGTAGATAATGAATGTGGATTTGAAAGAATATGTCCTTACTGCTTCCAGTTCCTGGTTCCTGACAGCTGCCGGGTGCGTCTCAAACCGAAGATGAAGGTGACTCCACAGATACAGAAGGTTCTTAAACGAGAGGGGAAGAACCGCAGTCTTAATATGAAACAGACAAAACTTTTGAGAAAGTACAGGGAGTCAAGAAGTGTTCTGGTAAGGATATTTGCTTGGGTCTGCCAAATACTTGGTATTTGCCAGAGTCCTCTATGTGGCATAAGAAAGAAGCTGAAGAAATCTTTCTCTTCACGGAGAAGCTCACAGCTATGCTTTTCCTGCTTTAGGAGCATGTGTTTTCCTTTCATTCAGGACAACATCTGTTCACAAACAAAAGGTTTTTTTAATCTACCTCCACAACAGAGGCATCATGACCACACTGTCAAGAGCAGTAAGCTTCCCTCTCCTTTGAAAAGCTGCAGTGCCACGTGTCAGAGAAGCTACACAAACAGTTCCGCCTTCCCTCTGGTCTCCTAAGCAGTGGTATGGGTAGACACTGCAGGTGTCTAAGATCTCTCTGTAAAGGCCTTCCTTGCCAGGAAGCTCTGCCATTTCTGTTGTTGTCTGCTTGTTTTAATTTGCTTAGCTTTCTAAAAATGGCAGGAGTGGCAATTTGTATGTTTTTCTCATGAGTATGTCAGAACTTGGACCACACAACTCCAATAGATGCAGACCCTTGTACAGCCATGTAGAACCAAAAAAACCCTAGAAATCCATTGCTAAGAAGGAGCCATTGGCTGCAGTCAGGCTGGTTTTGGCAATGCACACAGCATGACATCTACTGTTGTTTTCGCTTAAGGAAGGGTTTCAGCAACTGATAAGATTGGGAGGTCTTTTCTTAGGTGAACTATGAAACTGAATTTATTTTTTCAGTTCAGAAGCTTGACATATATTTCAGTAGACTCATGGCTGCATCAGACTGTTACCTTCTGTATGAATTGAAGTTTTTATGTTTGTCCGAAGATTACTGGCTATAGGAGGTCTTGAGTCCTGTGTCCAGTGCTGGGCCCCTCAGTTTAGGAAAGATGTTGAGCTGCTGGAAGGTGTCCAGAGAAGGGCAACAAAGCTGGGGAGGGGTTTGGAGCACAGCCCTATGAGGAGAGGCTGAGGGAGCTGGGGTTGCTTAGCCTGGAGAAGAGGAGGCTCAGGGGAGACCTTCTTGCTCTCTACAACTCCCTGCAGGGAGGTTGTAGCCAGGTGGGGGTTGGGCTCTTCTCCCAGGCAACCAGCACCAGAACAAGAGGACACAGTCTCAAGCTGCACCAGGGGAGGTTCAGGCTGGATGTTAGAAAGAAGTTCTTCCCAGAAAGAGAGATTGGCCATTGGAATGTGCTGCCCAGGGAGGTGGTGGAGTCCCCATCACTGGAAGTGTTTAGGAAGAGCCTGGATGAGGCACTTGGTGCCATGGTTAATTATTAGATGGTGTTGTGTGATAGGTTGGACTCGATGATCTCAAAGCTCTTTTCCAACCTGGCTGATTCTATTCTATTCCACGAGTAAACCACATAGGTAATTTATACAAGTTAATGTTACTCTCAGGGTTGGTTTTGTTTAGTTTTTCCTGCAGTTATACAGGAATATAAGATTTAATTACTGTTTTTTATCCTAATAAATGTTATTTGAAGAATAACAGCATGTATTTACTCTGGTGTTGGCAAGGCATGCCATGTTAAAACAAGTTACATGAACAGGCATTCTGATGAGTGAGAGAGCACCTTCTTGTAGCCAGCAATTGCTGGCAAACTTTGCATTTTCTCAGGTGACAGTCTGCTGGTTTGGGGTGTAAGATTTGCAAACCCCCAAATTACTGCAGTCAATTGAATTAAACTGAGAGAAGAATTGAAAAAAAAAAAAAGAAAGGAGGTTTTAAACTGTCAGGGCAAAAATTGGGTGCTCCAGGAAGGCACCTGTACAATTGCTCTTTTCAAACTGTAGATCATAGTGGAGCAGCAGAAGGGTATCTGAGAAGCTGGAATCCTGGCTGTATTTTTCTGTGATCATAAATATTTAGTGTACATTAAGAGCTGCCCCTCTAGATGACGGATGGAACAGTGTCCTATGGAATTCTGATGGCTTCTTAGTTATCTTCTGCGGCTGGAGGATGCTTTGTCTGTTCATATGAGTAGTTTAAATTTCAGTTTTAAATAGGTCCAGTTTAAACTCTGTAATACTCTAACCTGGGGATGTAATTACAGCTTGCTGCACATGTGTTCAGCTCATTTCTGTTTGCATTTGTGCTGCAGATTATGATTTAAGTATTTCTGCTTTTAAGTGTTTAAAATACTGTCAGCTGCCGACAGCTGTCAAAACTAGCAATGTAGATCCCTGTAGAAGAATAACCTGAGACATGCAGGAAGTGGAAACACGAGTGTGGTTGAAAACCACACCAAGCGACAGTGTGACAGGTCGCGCCTCTGATACCTTTCTTAGCAAGTAGAACTGGATTTGAGGATGCTTCTGTCCTGAAAAGTTGTGCAACATAGGAACCATTTCAGGGATTTTAAAACTTTTGGAGTTAACTGCATATGCAGTTCAGGAAATGGAAACTAGCTGGGCAGTGCTGTCCACTAATTGCTGCTTTGTGGGGTGTTCACCTCCATTTATCTTCCATGGAGTGCTAAATTGGCATGTGATTCTGTGGGGGTTTTTTCCCATCTGAGCTAAAAATACATCAATATGTGAGCTGTACAAGTTAATGATCTTTTTTAGTTTGTTAGGCTGACAATAGTATCTAGAGACAATCATAGAATCAACAAGGTTGGAAAAGACATCAGAGATCATCAAGTCCAACCTAATACCTCATGACTAAGTAAACCATGGCTTCAAGTACCACATCCAATCCTTTTTGAACACCTCCAGGGACAGTGACCCCACCACCTCCCTGGGCAGCACATTCCAATGGCCAATTACTGTTCCTGGGAAGAACTTTCTCCTCACCTCCATCCTAAACTTCCCCTGGCACAGCTTGGGTGGAAGGACTGAAAGAATGATACTTCCTTTCTTTTCTTCACAGCTGGTTACTTGCAACTTGTGCAACAAAACAACAAGACACTATGGTAGAAGCAGGGCTGCCAAGACAGACAGTTTTTGCACTCCAAACAAGAAATCTAGCCTGAGAACACCAGATGTAAAAATACAATCTGCAAACAAAGTGACACCTGTAAGCTGCAGTAGGTTGGGATATAAAGGAAGCAGTCCTTCATCTTGTCCCAGGTAACTGTTTCTCTCTAATTTAGAGGCACGCTGTGGGTAGTGTATTCTGTCTTGTGTCCTGATTTCAGGTCAGTCACTTGATTAAGTATTTTTCTTCAGATGGGCTTTAAATTCACAACCTTTAAAATCAAAGATTCTAATGAAAAACAGCCATGTGCAAAGAATCTCCAGTTCTGTTTTTGTCACTAATGTGAAATGCCTGGCTCAGCTTGCACAACAAACTTACATTTCTCACTGCTCGGTTTCACATGAAAATACGTTGGTTGCCTCCAGAGTTTTTCACTGAAAGGATATGGATGCACTTTCCATAGTTCCTTTATGTTAGCACCTTTAAGACATTTGAGTCTTGTTTTTCAGAGCTCGTGCATCCAGACAGGAGACAACCAGTTCTGCTTCTAAGACTCCCCGAAACTCCAAACTTCACTTCTCAAAGCTGAAACAGATGCTCAGCCTGGAGGAAAAAGAGAAAAGCCGGAAGGCAGATCTGAAGACCTTTTTGAGTTTCCTTTAGTTGCATGTTAGCTCAAAGGGATGAACGGTACAGCAATAAATGTTGGTCCAATTTTAACAAATGAGCAAAGCAATTTCTTTAAAACTGCCATGAATAGAACAGAGTTAACCAGGTTGGAAAAGACCTTTGTGATCATCAAGTCCAACCTATCACCCAATGCCATCAAATCAATTAAACCTTGGCACCAAGTGCCTCATCCAGGCTCTTCCTAAACACCTCCAGGGATGGTGACTCCACCACCTCCCTGGGCAGCACATTCCAATGGCCAATCTCTCTTTCTGGGAAGAATTTCTTCCTAACATCCAGCCTGAACCTCCCCTGGCACAGCTTGAGACTGTGTCCTCTTGTTCTGGTGCTGGCTGCCTGGGAGAAGAGACCAACCCCCTCCTGGCTACAACCTCCCTTCAGGCAGTTGTAAAGAGCAATAAGGTCTCTTCTGAGCCTCCTCTTCTCCAGGCTAAGCAACCCCAGCTCCCTCAGCCTCTCCTCACAGGGCTGTGCTCCAGACCCCTCCCCAACTTTCTTGCCCTTCTCTGGACACCCTCCAGCAACTCAACATCTTTCCTTAAACTGAGGGGCCCAGAACTGGACATAGGACTCAAGGTGTGGCCTAACCAGTGCTCAGCACAGGGCAGAAGGACTTCCCTGCTCCTGCTGGCCACACTATTTCTGATGCAGGCCTGCATGCCATTGGCTTTCTTGGCCACCTGTGCACACCACTGCCTCATGTTCCGCTGCTGTCAACCAGCACCCCCAGGTCCCTCTCTGCCTGGCCGCTCTCCAGCCACTCTGACCCCAGCCTGTAGCACTGCCTGGGGTTGCTGTGGCCAATGTGCAGAACCCGGCACTTGGATGTGTTCAATCTCCTGCCCTTGGGCTCTGCCCATCTGTCCAGCCTGTCGAGGTCCCTCTGCAGAGCTCTCCTACCCTCTAACAGATCAACTCCTGCCCCATCTTGGAGTCATCTGTAACCTTACCAATGATGGACTCAATGCCCTCATCCAGATCATCAGTAAAGGTATTGAACAGGATGGGGCCCAGCACTGATCCCTGGGGGACACCACTAGTGCCTAGCATGTACCTTGTGAAAGCATTGAGCACATTTAGAAGCATTGGACTGATGCTCCACAAGAGGGTGAGGACAAAATAGTGTCTAATATACTTGGGAGTCTTGAACACGCTTTTCAGTCACCAGTGGACCAAGAATGAAAAGCTGGGAATAAGTCCTTTAAGGATGCTGGGTCCATCAGTGAGTCCAGCATGACCAACCGACAGGTTAGCAGGCCTGAAAGTAATTTGAGGATAGGGAGGTTGCAGTTAGTTCCACTCCCACTATTTTTAATACAGTGCACCAAAACAGAACTTTTAAGGTCTCATCCCTGCTTTGAGGAAAACAAAGACACTTTGACCAGCACAGTGTTTTCAAGGGTCTTATGTAGTGTCCTGTAGTGTGTCTGCTTTTCATACAAGTGGTAATTTAAGAAGAGCTTTAATACGGGTTCCAAAATATGTATTAAGACAGTGCTTATAGACAAAGAAATAAAATGACCACGAGATTGTGTTTCTTCTTTGGTGTCTTTTGTTAGCATTCTTTGCAATGTGGACTGCAGATGATACTGGTCCCAGCATAACCTCAGAATGTTGTAAAACCACTCTGATGTGGAATGCTTGCAGTACTGACAGCTCTGTGCTGGACTGCTGCAGGCATCCCTGCTATGGGAGCGGCAACAATTTGGGATGTGTCCTTTTCAGTTGCTGTGGTGCTACCAAAATGGATCACATTAGTCTCATTCAGAAATTGACTAAGGAGAGAGCCTCTTTCTTCAATGTCTTTTGCTTTTGTCAGGCTTTATTGCTGCTTTCTTTCTGGTCTTCAATCTGGGAAATTACGTTTGCCCTGGACAAACATAATCCAGGTGGGGTCCCACCAGAGTGGAGTAGGGGGGAGAATCACCCTGGGCTGCATCAAGAGAAGCATAGCCAGCAGGTTGAGGGAGGTGATTCTCCCCCTCTACTCTGCTCTGGTGAGACCACAGCTGCAGCTCTGGGTCCAGTTCTGGAGCCTCTGTTACAGGAAGGATCTGGAGGTGCTGGAAGGTGTCCAGAGAAGAGATACGAGGATGATCAGAAGGCTGGAGCACCTCTCCTGTGAAGACAGACTTAGTTGGGGCTGCTCAGTCTGGAGAAGAGAAGGCTCCCAGGAGACCTAATTGTGGCCTTCCAGTATCTGAAGGGGGCTACAAGAAAGCTGGGGAGGGACTTCCGAGGGTGTGAGGGAGTGATAGGACTGGGGGGAATGGAACAAAACTAGAAATGGGTAGATTCAGATTGGATGCGAGGAAGAAGTGGTTCCCCATGAGGGTGGTGAGACACTGGCACAGGTTGCCCAGGGAGGTGGTGGAAGCCTCATCCATGGAGGTTTTGAAGACCAGGCTGGATGTGGCTGTGAGCAACCTGCTGTAGTGTGAGGTGTCCCTGCCCGTGGCAGGGGGTTGGAACTAGATGATCCTTGAGGTCCCTTCCAACCCTAACAATTCTGTGATTCTATGGACAGCAGTGAATTCCTTGTATTGAAGTGTTTTGATGTGAATAGGTGATTGCCAAAGCAGGCCCCACTGTCAGATTCACATTTTCATTGTAGCAGAGTTTAGAGCCCAGCTTTCTACTCTCTCAAACGATACTTAGCAATTAGGGCAGTGCCTTTTGATGGCCCTCCAAGTCTCCCAGCAACTACTTTACTCAGGCTCTTCCCAGAACTGTTCCTAGCAGGCAATTTAACAATGGGAAGAGAGGAGTTCTGTGGAGGTGCAATTGTTTTGCTCCTTGCTGGGGAGGCCAGTGATAGCCATTACACTGGAGTGGCCTCATACAAATTAGCATGGCCTCCCTTTGTGAACTGGGGAGGCCAGTCCGTGCTGTAAGGACCACAATCTCTTGGACCCATGTTGTGTCTGCCACAGAGGCCCTTGCTAGGTGTACCTCCACACCAAAGACCATGGACTAATCCCATGAAGACTTCACTGGATCCAAGGGTGGTGATACCTTTTCTAACATCTCTTTTTCTCTCCCGTTTTTTTCCCCTATTTTGCTCTCATCTAACCAAGTGTCTTTAAGGCACAAATGACCAAGAGCTTTCAAACAGCACTCCTTGGATCAAATAAACAGAACTCATTCTCCCTTTGCTTTCGGTTCACCTCAATTTACTCCAAGTAAATTTCTGAATCTAGCACGACCTCCCTGTTGCCCAGAGTTGCCTCAGAAAATTGGGGTGTGACTTTTTAATTGGCGTAGTTCGCAGGATTCCCTTGCTAGAGTCAAGCAGCTGTTGAGACTCAGGAAAAACTGACACCACAGGAGAGGGAAAAAAGTCCACTGAGGTCTAAAAAGGGATCTGTCCCCTGCAGTTTTGTTGCAGCTCCACCAAGGGAGTTCCGCAGTTTTGTGTTTGCGGCTCCACAAGGGAGCTCAAGAAAGAAGGGCATTTCAGCAGCTGGCAGCTGATCATGACTGCCCAGGCTCATCTCGATTTTAATGGCTCCCCCTGTTAGAAATATTGAAGGTGAACATCTCTTTGCAGCTTTAGGGGCAGTGCTGATGGCAGCACAGAAGAAAAAGCTGTGCTGTAAATCAAACACAGCAAGAAAGGAAGATGGCCTTACAGGGAGGACAGCTTGCTGCAAATTCTGCTCAGTCTCAAAGGCGGTTGCGTAACCTGCTCCTATCTCCTGTATGCTTACACAGCTCGGGAGGTTCATTGATGTTTGCTCCTTAGGTACATGTAGAATCAAATTAACTGCCACTCTTTGATCAAAATACAGACTGTGGAGTTACACCTTCTCCAGTGCAGAACTTGGCATTCATTTTCCTGTTGCTGTGTCTATGATCCGTTCCTCTGGATGGAAAATGTGCATTATGCAGAAGTATTTGAAAAGTTTTAACCATTTTTATCTATCAAGTACAACATTAAGTATTCTACTGCTGTGCTTCCTCTGAGGCTTATTTGAAACCAGCATGAACATCTTGTGTTTTAGAAACGCAGCAAAATTAATGTGCTACCTCAAACTAAGAGTATGCTTCTGAAGCAGATCTCTCAATTATTCTTGTTCATAGTGCTTTTTATGCAAGACAGAGTCATCTCAGAGTATGTGACTCAGCATTCCTTTTGGATGAAACTACAGACAAGGGATAAAAGATGATTTGGGGCACAACCACTGTACTGGGAATGCTAATGGGCAATCTATCCAGGAGAAAGCTGGTCTGAAGTACACACCTCCAAGAAGTGTATTGAGACTTGAGACTGGCAGGCACTGAGCTTCAGGTGTTCATCAGTCCAAGCGTATTGCTGGTGCCAGGCAGTCTTGTCGCGCTCCCAACAGCAGCTTTTTGTTTGCAGTCACCAGAGCTGTTACAAGGGAGCGCTACTGCGAGCTATCAGAATTTACCATGTCAAAGAATGGGGGGAAAAACAGGAACCATGTGGCATGTGCCATTCCTTGTTTCACAAGTGTGCTTCACTGTGTGCACAAGTTCTACAGGAAGTGCTTCTGTATTCAGAATACAGAATTAACCAGGTCGGAAAAGACCTCAGAGATCATCGAGTCCAGCCTATCACCCAACACCATCTCATCAACTAAATCATGGCACTAAGTACCCCATCCAGGCTCTTCCTAAACACCTCCATGGATGGTGACTCCACCACCTCCCTGGGCAGCCCATTCCAATGGCCAATCTCTCTGTGAAGGACTTCTTCCTAACATCCAGCCTAAACCTCCCCTGGCGCAGCTTGAGACTGTGTCCTCTTGTTCTGGTGCTGGTTGCATAGGAGAAGAGACCAACCCCCACCTGGCTACAACCTCCCTTCAGGGAGTTGTAGACAGCAATAAGGTCTCTTCTGAGCCTCCTCTTCTCCAGGCTAAGCAACCCCAGCTCCCTCAGCCTCTCCTCACAGGGCTGTGCATGAGACCCCTTCCCAGCTTTTTGCTCTTCTCTGGACATCTTCCAGCAACTCAACATCTTTCCAGATGTGCCCAGAACTGGACACAGTTCTCCAGGTGTGGCCTAACCAGTGCTGAGTACAGGGCCTGCTGGCCACAGTATTTCTGATCCAGGCCAGGATGCCATTGGCCTTCTTGCCCACCTGAGCACACTGCTGGATCATGTTCAGCCTACTCTCAACCAGTGCCCCCAGGTTCCTCTCTGCCTGCTGGCTGCTCTCCAGCAGCTCTGACCCCAGCCTGTATTTGGGGTTGTTGTGGCCAATGTGTAGAACCCGGTACTTGGATGTGATAAACCTCTTGCCCATGGACTCTGCCCATCTGTCCAGCCTGGCAAGGTCCCTCTGCAGAGCTCTCCTACCCTCTAACAGATGAACTGCCCCCAGCTTGGAGTCATCTGCAAACTTAATGATGATGGACTCAATCCCCTCATCAATAAAGATATTGAATAGGATGGGGCCCAGCACTGATCCGTGGGGGACACCAATATTGCCTGGCTTCCAGCGGGATGTGGCAGCTTTCACCACCACTCTCTGGGCTCTATTGTTGTTTTACAATGCTTTACTATGTTAATTCAGTTCTTAAGATCCTATACCTTGTGTCTCTCTTATATAAATACCCCTACTAATGAAGATTATTCATGTGAGAATCAGTGTCTATAGTCTACGTAAAGTACTTTCACCAGATGCAGCATTTTCTCCCAGTGGGGGTGTCCTAGTTTAGAGTGGGACAGATTGCTCTATTGGTCCAAAAGGGACAAAAGAATAATGCTCACACAAATGGATTGGATAGTAATGGAAAGTTTAAACAGAAAAGTGATTCATACACTACAAAAACTACAAAACATAGTGGTGAGCATAGCAAAGCATATAATGTTCAAAGAAATCCCCAGTCTAAACTTAACACACAAGACTAAAAGCCCAACACCTCTTCTCCCAACCTGGGGTTCACCAAAAACCCAGGGCTCTTTCTTCCCCTCTGTTGCTAGGCTGTTTTCAGGCTAGCCAGGCCTGAACTGCCCCTCTCCACCCCTCCACGCCTCCCCCCTTTTTTTACCATTGCATTAGGCCTAAACAGGCTAAGATTGTACAGGGAAAAAGAATAAAATCACTCAGGCCAAAGAGGCCTGGGATAGTCCCCCATTGCTGCCAGATGAGAGAGCATCTCTCTCCCACAGGAGCAGAGAGGGAAGAAAAAGAAAGACAGTAACTTTGCAGCCAGTTATATAAGAGTGCCAGATTTATGGATAGAAATCCACTATTTCTTGTGTCCACACACTGCACTGGGCACTCTGGAAATTTGAGGTCTCAACTTTGTGGCTTCTTTTTGGAGGCACCCTGCCTAAATAGTGACTTTGCAGATGACACTGAGCTCTTCTTCAGACTAAGCAACCCCAGCTCCCTCAGCCTCTCCTCACAGGGCTGTGCTCCAGACCTCTCACCAGCCTTGTTTGCCCTTCTCTGGACATGTTTAAGTGTCTCAATGTCCTTCTTAAATTGAGGGGCCCAGAACTGGACACAGGACTCAAGGTGTGGCCTAACCAGTGCTAAGTATAGGGGCAGAATGGCTTCCCTGCTCCTGCTGGCCACACTGTTCCTGATGCAGGCCAGGATGCCATTGGCCTTCCTGGCCAACTGGGCACACTGCTGGTTCATGTTCAGCCTGCTCCTACGCTCCTAATACAGTCTTCTGCTAATGGACTTTCACAAAACCCAGCATATTGGAAAACAGCTAGGGACACACACCCCTAGGTACACACACACACCTCTAGGTACACACACACCCCTCTAGGTACACACAGCCCTAGGTACACACACCCCCGAGGTACACACCCCCGAGGTACACACACCCCTAGGTACACACACACACATACACATATATGCCCATAGTTACCTACATATGCACAGGAGCTGCGTATCTACGTGCAGATACCTCTGCGTCAGACGCATCTGATGCGCTGTTCCCTTCAGAACGTGCTGCGTACCTGTCCTTGAGGAAGCAGTGAAGGTTAACTGTTGGCTGCAACAGACTGCTGCCAAGGTCCCTGCTGCCGTGCAGTGTCACTGGTTTGTGTCTGAAGAGTTCAAAGAGCTTTCATTAAGGCCAAAACTTCAACAAGTTTCACTCTGTGAAGCAAGATGAGAAGGATCTTCGTGAAGCACATGACCCTGTGTGCAGGCATTTTAATTGCAGACAGTTATTTCCTGGCTCATACAAATTCTGCTTACACAATGGTGTGTATGGCATTGACAGCAACAGCATCATACCGTATATGGCTTGAAAATGTTACAAAGTGTGTCTTAATATGACCAGCTCAACTAAAGCGTGTTTTGTTTTAGAACAGAATAGAATTAACCAGGTTGGAATAGATCTTTGAGATCATCGAGTCCAACCTATCACCCAACACCATCTAATCAGCTCAACCATGGCACCAAGCACCCCATCCAGTCTTGAAACATCAGTTTGAGCCATTTTACCAGTTTTGATTATTGGCACAATACAACTGGTTCCCCACTGAATAAATGCAAACTTTGGCCAAACTAGATGGTAAATGACCAGTATTTCTTTCAAAGAAATGCATGGTTCTACAGATAATGACTCAGAGTTTTTTGTGGCATTACTTCCTCACTGGTCACACAAAATACAAATACAGAAAGTCACAAACATCAAAATTAATATCAACCCCGTCATCACTATGAGGTTAACGGTGGACTCCCAAGTGTAAGGAGCAGTTCACATCAAAGCCATTTCACACCATGTGATGGAATACAATCATAGAATCAATAAGGCTGGAGAAGACCTCAGAGATCATCAAGTCCAACCCATTACACAACACCTCATGATTAAACCATTGCTCCAAGTTCCATGTACAATCCTTTTTGAACACCTCCAGGGACGGTGACTCCACCACCTCACTGGGCAGCACATTCCAATGGCCAGTTACTCTTTCTGGGAAGAACTTTCTCCTCTCCTCCAGCCTAAACTTCCCCTGGTGCAGCTTGAGACTGTGTCCTCTTGTTCTGGTGCTGGTTGCCTGAGAGAAGAGACCAACCCCTTCCTGGCTACAACCTCCCTTCAGGGAGTTGTAGACAGGAATGAGGTCCCCCCTGAGCCTCCTCTTCTCCAGGCTAAACACCCCCAGCTCCCTCAGCCTCTCCTCATAGGGCTTGTGCTCAAGGCCTCTCCCCAGCCTTGTTGCCCTTCTCTGGACACACAGTTCTCTGAGTGGCCCAGAACTGGACACAGGACTCAAGGTGTGGCCTAACCAGTGCAGAGTACAGGGGCACAATAACTTCCCTGCTCCTGCTGGCCACACTGTTCTTGATACAGGCCAGGATGCCATTGGCCTTCTTAGCCACCTGGGCACACTGCTGGCTCATGTTCAGCCAGCTGTCAACCAGAACAGGCAAGCAATACACGACGACTTCCAAGATGTCTTTACACCAGTGTTTTATTCTATTAAATAGGAAAGCGCATACACAGAGGTGTTATTCTGAGAACATAAATTACACAAAGGTTACACATTATGCGAGAAAAGCACAATAATGAAACATCTTTAAACTTCAAACTTTTCTTGCTGGCTTTAACAAATGAGTATTTGTGTTGCAAACAAGTAATGAGTGCTATTGAACTTTTGCAAATTCCCACACAAACATCATGCTTAGTAGGATACTTGTAAAGAGGAAATCAGATTTCTAAAGAACAAGATGGAAGAGATTTACTAATCATGACACACTGAAATAGGAGCCAGGACAAAATTGGTCATTCATTAAAGGAAAGTTCCACTTCAGACACTACATTTGAGTCTGCTTTCTTTACTTCCAGGAATAGTCACTGTGATTATATGAAGGAATAATGAGCAGAACTGGCCTTAAATGTTCCTAAATCTAAGCATTGAATTTCAGACGTGCTGGCTTTCTAGTTCACTATTTTTTCCTCAACCCCCCCCCCCCCCCCCCAACCCTACACCTGTGAATCTATTTACTTATGTTTCAAAAGGCTGAAATCCAGCTTTTCTGTTGAGGGCTGATGAAGCCTATTTATTTTTATCTTTGTCTTCCATCTGCATCCTACCTGTGTATTTTGGGTAATCACTGAAGTCCCAGAGTGAGTTACCACTGACTTGTGAGAGCAGCCTGTGGAAGACCTAACATATTGCCTTTTTCATCTTCAAGTAAACAGGAATGTGATTGTATCCCAATGAAAGCTCTCCATTTGACATTCAGAAGACTACTTTGATAAAGTACATATTAAGCATGTGGTTTGGGTTGTGTCACTATAGGTTAACTGAAGTGTTTTAATATATTAATACAAACATTAATGGAGTGAAACAGACTAGCTAATGTTACTGCAGGCTGTAGTTTAATTTTCAGAAGGAGCGATGAAACACAATTTCCAAAAATGGCAATTTTTGTAACTAAGGACTTCACATTTATTTCTAAAACCACCACGGTGGGGTAGTAGGCTTGATCACTTCCCAAACGCTCTGCGAAAACACAGCTTGAGCCTGCAAACACTAGAATACACAAGCAGCCCCAGTGACCTCCAAGGTAAGCACTCCCATAGGACAAAGACCTGCAGAAATCTCCTTGCCCTTTTTGTTTAGAGAATGCTCAATGAAAGTGCAAGATAATGAATGTTCTACTATCACAGTAAAAATGTTCAGGTGTTTTGTAACTGTGCCTCTTCCACGATGGGCATTCTGGTTGGAGTCAGAGCTCCCTGGGCATGGCTGGTAATGCTGCAGAACAGTTCTACCGCGTAATCCCGTCTACAGCTAAAACACTGTGCTGCAGTTCCACGCTCTGACCTCTGTTGTGACAAAAAGCTGACGTTTGGTTGGCGTTTCATTTTCACACAGGCATGTTGTCCCTTTCAGCTCCTAGGCACCCTTCCTTTGCCCACCCAGCCTCTTCCTGAGATGTCAGCAGTATGTATGTTAAGCTTTGGAACCTGAGAATCTGGAGGTATTTCTGGATACCACGGGGCTGCATTTGTAGCACACAATGTCCTACCATACTATTACAGTTCCAATATGAATCTTCTAACTACTTGATACCTGATGTCTTTCCCATATAAATAAAAAATGACGTAACATCTGGCCACTAATATGTGACACTTGCTGTAAGAGGGATATTTACCTTCTGCACGCTCTGTCCTCCAAACAAATGCTGAGGGACCGTTTCCCAAAACCCAGATATGAAATATTCCTTGAAGTAAACAATTTCACAGTAAAATAAAGACAAAATATCTCCTGAAAATTTCTCAAAATTAAAACTTATATACATCAAGAAGAATTAAGGGATTTTTCATCATTCTTTTACCAGTTCCACTTTATCTGTGGACAAAGCAGTATTATTAGTGAGAGAGATGAACAGGAAAAACAAGCCTAGTGAAGCAAGTGTTGTGTCGTCTTCGACAGTTTTGGGAGATCAAGGAAAATCAGCATTCGACTTTATTATTATTATTACAATCTTTTTCAGTTGAGGTAGCAAAAGACTGCTTCAGCTTAATCCCATGGAGTTTTGCGTAGCCATGCTGCTACACCTCTGGGTACCACCAATTCAGTTTTCAATGGTTGGGACTCAACCGTGAACTCACTATTTATCCTTCTTGAGTTTTTATGATTTGGCTTTAGAATTCTTAACAGCTTAAGCTTTTCTAACATTTCTGATGAATCTGGTGCTATTCTCTGGGAAGACTGAGCTTTTGCTGCCAGTGCAACAGACATAAGAATTTTTGAGCTGATGTGCTAAAGAGAAATATTTAAAGTATTAAAACTGTACTTGAACATTGATTTTCCTGTCAATGATCTCCACTGAAAAGATGCCATTTAACGTTGCATATTCGACTCGAAGTAAAGAAACACTTCTCTGGATTCATTATAGTTGACTCTTGTTTTCCTACAAAGTGAAAAATTGCCAAGTCTTTGGACAGATCGTGAGCCCTGGTGAACAGCTTTCAGGACAGTTAATTTTTTTGGATGAAATTAGCATTCTAGGTCACATGCGATGGAATGCTGTGTCAACAGCTCACATTTTTATCTTTTGGGTGTTTTTCCCCTGCTCAGCTGAGGTCTAATTCATGGCAGCTTCCATGAGAAAATATAATTGGACTGAGGTGCTCCTGTCCAAGTGTACCTATTTTTAAAAGAGATCATTGTCCATTCACATCCAGCAAGCATTCCAGCTTCCTAGAAGCCAGGAACAAGTGACAGCTCACCATCTTCAACAATTTCACCCCAGGACTACTGTGAAATGTTGTGGGTTTTTTAAAAAGAAAGCATATATTTTTCTAAAGAAAAATTGCTTTCCTATAAGGAGGATTAAACTTTTTAATGATGAACTTAACTAATGCAAAACAATGGCTGACAAGTGCGAATCCATGAGCAAAGTGCAATTGTTAAATCCTCCAATGACATGTTCAACTCAAACGCTTGCAGCCCAGGTTGTTAAGGTGACCTAAAGGCCAGTGGTACAGGTAGGCATTTTAAAAAAATCACTCCTCAACAATCATTCCTCAACCAATTCCAAGTCACTGAAAAGCTAAACTTCCTGTCAATCTGTCAGACACCTCTCTGTGTCTTTAAGTGAACTTAAAAGCTGGTGCATAGTACGGTAGCAAGGACTCTTCACAAACTGAGCTACCTTCCAAGACCGCGCCTGTGCATGGCTGTAGCGCTGTGCTGCTGCACGTACGGATGGTACACAGCACTGTCAAACTTTAGCAACAGCCATTGGGACATTTTAGAGAATGACCTTTTGGTTTAATTAAAGCTGTAAAATGGCTTCATGTTTCTGAAATTAACTTTTATGGATGGGGATGAATATTCAAGAAAGTGATCAGAGTATAAAATGAGTGGTTGCTCGGTTTAGAAACTAAGCAGCTGTAAAAAGGTATTTACAAATGGGAAACATAATTGAACTGGTCAATCATATGGTTTCTTACACTGACTTCTATACTAAAATACTGCAATATTTCATATCGTTTAAAGAGCTACTCAGTGTAACATGTTTTGAGTTTTCCAATACAAAAACCGGTTACTGACGTTTACTTAACAAAACCCCACCTGACTTGTTTTGGGAGTAGGCAATTTAAATACAATGGACAGAAAGATCACTTTTACCTTTGCATTAAATTGAATCGACCTTCTTGCAAACATGAGCTTCTGATTTCCACATTTCACTCCCTCACTAGCAACTGAAATGTTTCAAGTTAGACGTATGTGCGGATTATATGTTGATCTACATTAAATACAGGGCACATAAGAAAAAATTCTTAGCGTGTTGTTTTACAGGGCACTCAACTAAAATCTTTACAAAAGATAAGATAATTATCTATTCTTCAATGTAATAGACATAGATGCCACTTTTATAAATGTACCCTCATGTTCACTTGCCAATAAAATAGTAAACAAATCAACTTTTTAAACCATTTTTTTATAAATTATTAGTTCTTTTACTGACAGTCTCCAACAATATACAAAAATAATACTACAAGAATACCAATCAGTCTGACCTACCCCTCATTTCACAGAAAAGTAGAGGCTGTGGAAGGGTGCTCTTGTAATCAATCGTCGCTGTAGATGTCTCCTGCAAAGGGTAGGTGTACGTGGCTGCCCGTGACGTTGGGGAGCCGGGAGAGATCAGGCAGGTTCTGGATGCGTGACCTGAGCTCTTTCCGCACTTGGGACACTCTGGCTAGCTTGCGTTTGTACTCCTGCAACGCACAACAACTCAACGTGAGCCTCTGCTGCTACTCCCATCACATCTACTTAGCGCGTTCAACATCTTTCAAATAATACAATAATACAATACAATAATAAAATACACCAGGTTGGAAGAGACCTTCAAGATCATCGCGTCCAACCCATCAAACAATCCAACCCACCCAACAACTAGACCATACAGCCAAGCACCCCATCAAGTCTTCTCCTGAACACCTCCAGTGAAGGTGACTCCACCACCTCCATGGGCAGCCGATTCCAATGGCCAATCACTCTCTCCGTGTAGAACTTCTTCCTAACATCCAGCCTAAACCTGCCCTGGCGCAGCCTGAGACTGTGTCCTCTTGTTCTGGTGCTGGCTGCCTGGGAGAAGAGGCCAACCTCTGCCTGGCTACAACCTCCCTTCAGGTAGTTGTAGACAGCAATAAGGTCACCCCTCAGTCTCCTCTTCTCCAGGCTAAGCAACCCCAGCTCCCTCAGCCTCTCCTCATAGGGCTTGTGTTCCAAACCCCTCCCCAGCTTTGTTGCCCTTCTCTGGACACGTTCCAGCAAGTCAACATCCTTCCTAAACTGAGGGGCCTAGAACTGGACACAGGACTCAAGGTGCGGCCTAACCAGTGCAGTGTACAGGGGGAGAATGACCTCCCTGCTCCT
The DNA here is from genome assembly GCA_033816785.1 of Picus viridis. Taxonomy (NCBI): domain Eukaryota; kingdom Metazoa; phylum Chordata; class Aves; order Piciformes; family Picidae; genus Picus; species Picus viridis. Next base: position 2,475,388 of record CM066575.1, read on the forward strand.
GCTGGCCACACTGTTCCTGATGCAAGCCAGGATGCCATTGGCCTTCTTGGCTGCCTGGGCACACTGCAGGCTCATGCTCAGCCTACAATCAACCAGTACCCCAAGGTCCCTCTCTGCCTGGCCACTCTCCAGCCACTCTGACCCCAGCCTGTAGCACTGCCTGGGGTTGCTGTGGCCAATGTGCAGAACCCGGCACTTGGATGTGTTAAATCTCATGCCATTGGACTCTGCCCATCTGTCCAGCCTGTCGAGGTCCCTCTGCAAAGCCTCTCTGCCCTCCAGCAAATCAACTGCTGCCCCCAGTTTGGTGTCATCTGCAAATTTACTGATGATGGACTCAATGCCCTCATCCAGATCATCAATAAAGATGTTGAAGAGCATGGGGCCCAGTACTGATCCCTGGGGCACACCACTAGTGACAGGCCGCCAGCTGGATGTGGCGCCATTCACCATTACTCTCTGGGCTCGGCCCTCCAGCCAGTTCCTAACCCAACGCAGTGTGCTCCTGTCCAAGCCATGGGCTGCCAGCTTGGCCAGGAGTTTGCTGTGGGGGACGGTGTCAAAGGCCTTGCTGAGGTCCAGGTAGACCACATCCACAGGCCTCCCCACATCCACCAGGCAGTCACCTGATCATAGAAGGAGATCAGGTTGGTCAGGCAGGACCTGCCCCTCCTAAATCCATGCTGGCTAGGCCTGAGCCCCTGGTCATCCTGTAAGTGCTGTGTGATCGCACTCGAGCTCCTGCTGCAAGTTCGATGACTGAACATCCTTTAACAGTGTCACCTGGTGGGTTCAAACTTCCCCCTCCCCCAACATTAACTTTGCCAGACTAACTCAGTTGGAAGCAAGTGAAGCTGTATTTACAGGCAAAACTATCCTCTACAAAGGAATGCAATGAATATGTACCCAGGGTTTACCATATTTACAGGTATTTACTATTAACAAAACAACATGAGAACCCCCTGGTCAAGAAGAGCAGGGAAGCTGTCTCTCTGCCCACCCCCACCCTCTGTCCAAAAGGGAGAAAGGAGCAGAGAAAAAGTATCTGTTAGACTTCACCAAAACAATGCAGCCAAGGACAAGCAGAGGCAGATTAGTATCCCTTCAGAGCAACAAAGTGAGCAGAGATGAGAAGAGGGAAACTTGTTTTGGTACAAGCAGTCTCATAGCAGATATCCCTCCAATGAAATTGTTTAGAATTGTCTTTGGTTTTCCTTTTTACATCCAATAGTGATTTATTTACCTTTTTCTACTTTTCTGCTCAAAATCTGCAACGAAATTGCAAAGGCATAGCCTAGAACTAGCACAGACAGACAAGACCTCAGCAAATTGTGTATTTTGGAGGCTGAGTCAAGAGCTCTAACACTTTCTCAGCATCTGACTTTGGAAGCATAGCTGTGGGATTATTGTGCCTTGACTTGTAGGTACATCAACAGTCTCAGTTAACCCCCCACATTTCTCCCTGCAGCTAGCAGAATGGGAGTATTCGTAGAAACTGTCAACCACCGCTCACAGAGTATGTGAGGATAAACTTGCTGATGTTGAAGACGTCGTTTTCAGCTCATAAAAATGAAAGAAAACCCCACCAAACACCACCTAATCAGGCCTGCTGATCAACCCCACCAGGGTGCCCAATCGGAAGTAGTTTGTGTTCATTTTTATAACAAAACCCCTATTGCAGCCATACATTTATGGATCTAATCCTGAGGCTTCACAAACCTCTGCAATTGGGACAACTTTCATGTTGTGTTGGAGCACAGGTGCGGTAGTTTTAGGCTATGACTTTAAAATTTAGTTACAGTTTTTGAGCAGAAAAGTAGAAAGATGTAAATAAATCACTATTGGGTGTAAAAAAGGAAAATAAAGATAATTCTAAACTATTGCATTGGAGAGGTATCTACCATAAGACTGCTTGTACCAAAACATTCTGGGGGCTTCTCTTCTCTGCTCACTTTGTTGCTCTGAAGGGATACTGATCTGCCTCTGCTTGTCCTTGGCTGCATTGTTTTGGTGAAGTCAGATACTTTTTCTCTGCTCCTTTCCCCCTTTTGGACAGAGGGTGGGGGTGGGCAGAGAGACAGCTTCCCTGCTCTTCTTGACCAGGGGGTTCTCATGTTGTTTGTTAATTCTAAATACTGGTACATATTGTAAAACTTGGGTATTTTGTACATACTCATTGCATTCCATGGTAGAGGGTAGTTTTGCCTGAAATACAGCTTTCATTTGCTTTCAACTGAGTTAGTCTGGCAAAGTTAATGTTGGGGGGGTGTGGAATTTCAACACTCATAATTCATACATCTAATAATTCTGAGGCATTTTTCACATGAAACAAGATAAAGATTTAACACTGCAAACCAGGGGATAGAATACAAACACCTGAAACACCTAAAAGCTCTAGCAAATACGAAACATTGTGCAAGCATCTGTGAAAGACAACAATTGTGCTATTTACAAGATCTAAACATGATTTTAAACATTTTTCTATACCGTTAATAGCATGGAATAAGAAGGAGGGCCAGTGAAGAGACCTTTGGTAGTAGAACACAACACAGTAGTGCAAATGGGGCATTATTAACATTATTGCACAAGGTCCAACACACATAAAAACAAAGTTTGAAACTATAAGCAGCAGGGTGGCCTTCTTCCCATGGGCAGTAAGAGGTCACAAGAAATATTGTTTATGAAAAGGTGATACCTAGCTTAAAAAAAATACAAAGTGTTACAGAGAGAGAAGAGAAGAGAAGAGAAGAGAAGAGAAGAGAAGAGAAGAGAAGAGAAGAGAAGAGAAGAGAAGAGAAGAGAAGAGAAGAGAAGAGAAGAGAAGAGAAGAGAAGAGAAGAGAAGAGAAGAGAAGAGAAGAGAAGAGAAGAGAAGAGAAGAGAAGAGAAGAGAAGAGAAGAGAAGAGAAGAGAAGAGAAGAGAAGAGAAGAGAAGAGAAGAGAAGAGAAGAGAAGAGAAGAGAAGAGAAGAGAACCAGGTGGGAAAAGACCTTGGAGATCATTGAGTCCAACCTCATTCAACACTACCTAATCAACTAAACCATGGCACCAAATGCCTCATCCAGGCTCTTCCTAAACACCTCCAAGGATGGTGACTCCACCACCTCCCTGGGCAGCACATTCCAATGGCCAATCTCTGTGAAGAACTTCATCCTAACATCCAGCCTAAACCTGCCCTGGCACAGCTCGAGACTGTGTCCTCTTGTTCTGGTGCTGGTTGCCTAGGAGGGAGAAGAGACCAACCCCCACCCGGCTAAAAACTCCCTTCAGGTAGCTGTAGTCAGCAATAAGGTGTCTCTGAATTAGGATCATCAATTCTTTGATATAATTTAAAAATTAAATATTACATACAGTTCAGAATCTTATTAACTACTAAACAGTGAAAATAGTGCAGGTGCCTAGTCAGCACAACTGGAAACACTTGGTGACAGCAGATAGGGCAAAGCAGTATTCGTTTTATGGCACGGATGCACATCTGGCAGCTGCAGGTCCCTTGATCATAGGAAAACTGTCACTTGCTCATACTTGCCCAAAAGACTGTCTCTGGCACAAGTAAGGGGCAGTACCCTGCTAGTGTATCCTTACAGTAATGCCCAAAGACCATGAACACTTTTCTGTTTCATATCTAATATTACAGCAGCAGCCAGAGGTCTCAGTGAGCTGATTCTGTACCAGAGCCATGGTCCTTTATTAGCATGCACAAAATTAGTAACAGAATACTGCCTGCCCTTTAATAATCTATTTTAGTTCCCATTACAGACATATACTCCTGACTATTGTTTTAGGGCTGGATTTTAGTGTCCAAGGAATAGAAAGGTTTCATTGTTTACTAAAATAAACAATTTGGTGACATACAGAATACCAGCTAACCAGGATCACTATTTTCAGAAGCAGGATGTCTGGGCATCATCAGACATTGGAATGTGCTGCCAGTCACCATCCCTGGATGTGTTTAAAGGTGGTTGGGATTTGGTGCTTGAAGATAGGGTTTAGGGGTGAACTTAGTAGAGTCAATGGTTGGACTTGATCCCCCAGGGGTCTTTCCCAACCTGGATGAGTCTGTGATTCTGAGCAATGCTCAGTGAGGTCTTTGAGCGAGCTTGAAGCTAGGAGACCTGGCCTGTTGTGAAAGATGTACCACTGTAGAGAAGAGGATGAATAGAACTGGAAGCAGAATCAAAACACTCTGAAGGCCCACAAATAGTAAGAGAAAGTAATTATAAGATTATTTTAGAAGTTAATTCTTGTAGGTGGTGTTTGAATGGGCTGAGTCTTGACTGCTCATTCTCTCAGTCAATGAATAATGAGGCAGAAAATCAATAAGCTCAAAGTGTGATGATAGGACAAATACTTAGAGATCATATTTAACAGCTATGTTCCCCGAGACTTTACTCTAAAACCTGAAACATGTCTTACATTAGGTTGACAGTTGCTTGACTCCATTAACATTCCCTTTAGCTGATAACAGATCACTTCCACAGTAACATCAGCCAGCATTTTCAGTGTAGATTTTGCCAGGGATTTGTTGCCAAGGAGTATCAGCTGGACCACAATTACAGTAGATTTTCCTCACTAAGGAAAATGTCCTTCCGTATAACACAGTCTTACTCCTCCTGCCTGCACCTTTAGCATAATGCACACTCTCAGGGAGTGCACACTCCAAACTTGTTCCTCATGCCTTCTCAGAAATAAGAGACCACTGAGAAAATTTGCTCAGGGCTTCTACTGCAAAACTGGAGCGAATAAAAGGGACACAGGCTTTGATCGTTCATTACGCCCAAGGGAGGGTGGTTGGAAACCCATGATCTCTAAGGTTCCTTCCAAACCACTGTATGAATCTATGTTACCGATGCAGCAGAAGGTACAGAATGCAATTTTAATACAATTTGGTAATCCAAAGCATGTGTAAGATCTGCAACCACAGGTTAGACGCCCATGAAAATCATTCCCTGCTAATAGAATCATTCACCTTATCCAGAGTACTTCATTTTCCACGACACCCCCAAATCAGAGATCACCAGATATGTCCAGTTTTCATCACAGCATTCATGAGCAGGTTCAAAAGAGGGCTAATGTCCAAGCACAGTGACTGAGCAGTTTGGAGGTATTTTCAAAGGGGACGTTTTTCAGTTTGGTTATATTTAAAGTCACTAGCTGCTTCTGAAAAGGGTTTTCATGTATGTTTTTTAGGTAATGCCAGGACTATATTAGTAGCCTTAACAGCCCTGGACTGTTGGAATACTAGTATAAAGTAATCCTTATTAGTAATACTCATGATATATATAGCCTTTATTATTTTACCATGATAGCATGCAAATGTATCTACCACCTCTTTCCTCAGTGTATACATTGATAGCATTACTTAATCTAGATGTTATTTCTGCGTGAGTTGCTCCAGAGCAAGAAATGTTGTATACCAGACAACCAGGTAACAATTTAACTGCATCGTTGACACTTCTAACTGCAAAAATCCCCATGGAGAACTTAAACTTCATTTTCATTCACTGATTTTTATCATCTACTTCAAATTATCCCTGTGTAAAGGAGGCAAAATTGAAAGCTCTTTACTTCAAACAGTCGAGAACAGGCAGAAGGCACATGTGTGTGGGGTCAGGGTGGGCAGTGTGTTTAGTTTTGGGGGTTTGTGTGGTTGGTTTTGCTACACTGAGTATAATTTGCATTGCTTGCTACCTACAGCGAACCTTAATGGGCAGGCTGGTGTATAGGATTAATCTCTTCAATTTCTTCAGTGCTCTAAGCACTACTTTAAAGCAATGATTTTTTGTAGTTCCAGTCATAGAGGCAGTCTTATGAAATAGTTAGAACAACTTATTTTGCTCATTAGGATCCCACTGATTACTACAGTTTCCACTAGCCAGCAGAGTAGAATATAGACATTTGGTGAAAGCAATGCTAACAACATATGGATTCCTCACCCAGATTAATAGTCATTCTCTGTCAAAAAAGTCAAATATTTTTTTGTTAGACACAGCAGTCATCGTGAAAAATAACAACAGTGGCAGACGAGACAGGCTGTGCACTGCGGAGTATTTTCCCTTCCAGTTGAAACATGCTGAAGTAGCACTGTGCATAGTGTTTCTGCGATCACTGCAGACCTGCTGCAGCTCAGACTTTGGACTTCATGGGCATGCTTCCCATCTGCAACATGAATGTGACTTTGAACCCTACTCCAAATCCTGTGTGGCAGAAAATACAGAGCAATGCAAAAGAATCAGAAAAGGCTGGTTCTGAAGCAAGAATAAAAGGTTTGCCCTTCTCAGCTGCAGAAAAAACCAGTAAGGTGGAAATCAATATTCTCAATACAGAAAAGCAAAGCCTGAAAGGCTTTTAAGGTGTTGGGGGCATGTGTGTGCACCAGCATCCACAGCTTATGGACCATTGTATTAAAAACTGAGATATGACTTTCCAGGTGAGTTCCAGCCTGCCAGTTTCAGATGCAGATGTTGAATCCATGTCACAGAGCAAAGCTTTCTCACACACCGTGTCAAACGCCACAGAAAGCACTAGAAATCTTCAAAGGCTCAGACAAAGGAAAGTGGCACATGAGAGCCTCACACCTAGATTTTAAAGCTCATGAACATGCTATTTGTTTACAGACTCCACCTTGTTAAAATCTAATGCTTCACACAATCTGGCTATCTTTCTGCAAGGAAGACTGAAAACTCGATTTGAAGGGGCCAGGTAAGCCTATGCTGCCTTTAAAAATTCAGCATCGCTCATGTTTTTCACCAATATGATCAAAAGTGTAATCTATTTTGCCTGTTTACTAGAGGCAAAGGTCTCATATTGCCTGTTTACTAGAAAACAGATACTTGGAAGAAAGCTTCATCTCTCCAGTATGTTAGTATCTATCAGTTTCCCATAGGTCTTACCACGTTTACATCATAATAAGCAACACTGCAGTAATGAGCACCTACCCAGTGACTGCTTTATTACTTATTGTTCTGTAATTATCCTATGCATTACTTACTGTATGCATTGCAGATTAACTAATATTCTCACTTTGACATTAAAAAAAAATGATTCTTCTGAAAATTTGAGCTGACCAAAATCATGTGTCCTCTAATCTTCATTATTTTTATTAGTACTTACAATTATCAACAACCGAATGCTTCAAAGCAAAGTTTCTAACTTAAATTAAAACATGAAAGAATTGTCAGCTTGTCTGCAAATGTAGGAAGCATAAGAATCATAGGATCAATAAGGTTGGAAAAGGCCTCAGAGATCATCAAGTCCAATCTGTCACCCCAAACCTCATGACTAACTAAACCATGGCTTCAAGTGACACAACCAATCCTTTTTGAACACCTCCAGGGATGGTGACTCCACCACCTCCCTGGGCAGCACATTCCAATGGCCAATTACTCTTTCTGGGAAGAACTTTCTCCTCACCTCCAGCCTAAATTTCCCCTGACAAATATAATCAGAAGTCTGAAACCCACAAAATAAATTAGTGACCACTTTGTCTACCATCTATTGTTATGTCGTAGTACAGACAGGAATACACTGCAGATCTTCAAATAGTAGGTTTCTGCACACAGTAGTAATGAAGAGGACCAAAGCATTTTACCAGTGTATGTTGGATCTGAAATTATCCAGAATGTTAAATCCTACAGAGTGGTCACAAACTATTCTTCCCTTTTCTTGGAAATGCAGTTTTGTAGTCTGATTCCTTACAGCCAAAAATCTCCAATCTCATTCACCCCAGTCCTGACTCCTGGTATCCATCTTAATGCCTTGAACATTGTTCCTAGAACCAAGCTCTGCCCAGACAAGCTGTTCAATGCCTCCCAGACTGCTCTCATGCCTGTATCCACATACAGTAAGAACACCTAAAGCTGTTTTTCACCTGTTACTATTGCCTTCCTTTCTGGCTCCATGTCTGAATTCCTCCTTTTCCAATCCTGGTCTGCACTTAACACTTCATATATAGTTTTGGCTATGTCTGGAGTTCCAGTTCCATCCAGTTCTATACTCTGCTTGACCCTGTTCACTGCCTGGGTAACAACAGCATTAGATCTATCACCTCATACAAGTTTTGGTTTCCCTTCTCTTAGTTCAAAGGAATTCCAGTTCCTCAAATTTCAGACCTCCATGACATCACGCTTTTCTGGGTACTCACTTCCTTGCTTCTCAGCCAGCTGATCTCCGATTCCATTCCAGCCTAGCGCTGGATCCCTTCTTAATCTCTGCAGCCTCTGGTGCCAAGCTCCACAAGAACTCCGTTCAAACTCCTTGGCTTTCACCTGCCTGTTACTGCGACTTATGAGAGCCATGGGCAGCCCACTCATGGAAGAAGTTTTCTGCTTTTACATCAGCTGCTTGGCTCATGGTCAGCCTAGGGAACAACCCTATAGAGCTGCAGTTGCAGAATAAATCTTAACCCAAGCTGGAAAACTCTCTGGCAGAGAAGCTCTTCATGGAAGCCATTAATGTTTTAAGAAATCTGATAAGCATATCAAAAGTAGGACTTCCCCAAAGGCTTGTAGTCTCATTGAGGTTGAATTTCAGCATCATATCAAAATAGGGAGAGAAGGGGGAGGGGGACTAACAACTAAATAAAAGATTATAAGCTTGATTAAGAGACACTCTAAGGGACAATTTAACTTAAAGCATTTCAGGATTGCAGATAAGTAGCAGCTTGAATGAAGGACACCTACTTGAGGTTAACTTTGGTGTCCTTGTATTTGATTATCTGACACAGCATCTTTATCTGTTCTAAAATACAGTCATAGTAATAAATTCAAAGCTACACATTTCCAGGAGATGCTTAAATCACACTGAATTCTTAAGTTTCCAACCTTGGCTAAGAGAATGAAGGTTTGGAGAACCTCTGATGAAAAGCAGACACTTCAGAAGAATTCTGTGCCATTGTGCTCAAATATTCAAGCCGGTGCAGCTACTCTTCGTGGGCTCCTTTACTGTGTATTCCGAACTAGCTGTTTGGGTTTCCAACGATGAAAAAATGGCATTGTACAAAGTCACTTAAAATCACTTCGATGCCCTGTTTTGCAATGTGCCTCTCGTGTGTCAACGTGCAAATCACTTGGGTGTAGCTACATTACCCTGGGGATTTGTATGGCACTCGTAATTCCTCCCTGATTCACACAAAATCCACTCTCACAAACTTGGCACCATTTTGAATTTGTGTCAGACGTTCCAGAGGAAAAACCTCAGGCTTTCCTTCCTCACACAGGCTCAAGTAAGAGCCTAAAATGTTTTTAGAAGCTGCTGCTCTTGACAGTACCTCAGGAGAGCAGGGAAGCTCGTGGGGTTTATCACATCTGATGTCCACACTGGAAACTAACTGCATCTCACTTCGGTGGACAGCTGCTTCAAATTCCCTGAGAAAACAAGACCTGAAGTAACAATGGAGACTGAATCATAGAATCAACAAGGTTGGAAAAGACCTCAGAGATCATCAAGTCCAACCTGTCACCCTAACCCTGGCACAGCTTGAGACTGTGTCCTCTTGTTCTGGTGCTGGTTGCCTGGGAGAAGAGACCAACCCCCACCTGGCTGCAGCCTCCCTTCAGGGAGCTCTAGGGAGCAGTAGCAGTCCTGTAGAAGTAGCCTTGCTACAGAACAGGGCTTAGCATTGCAGCAAATTTAGTTGTACATGAATTGAATACAGATGGCTAGCAGGGCGATTTTGGAACTTTAAAAACACTTCTGTCCACCTCTGCCACACTTGTTCAGTAAACCTGTTCGTAAGCTCATGCTTCCAGATCTCTTATAAACATGAAGTTTGAGAGATGCTTCTGCCTGGCATCTGATGATTTCCATCAAGGGAAACAAAACAAAGCAGGTCAGACCTTGCAGCAAGCTCAGGCAAGAACTGGATCGACTGGCTGGCAAAGTAAAACCAGTCAGGCAGGACAAGCACTAAGATTTCTGGTCTGCTGGAAATCATAAATTGCAGAGGAGAGTTAAGTGAAGAACAAGATAAATGTTCTCTGGATGTATCTTTCCCATCTGCTGTGAGGTAGAGGCCTCAAGTATTACCCCTGGTTATGGCACTTTTTTTGCACTTTGCTGGGCAACTGTCATGCAAAAGGGTAAACATTTCCCCCGTGTATGAGATGAAACATAAGAAACAGCACTAAATGCAAGGCACACTTATGGTAAACACTTTATGATCAAAAATTACTTATAATGGAATATGAAGACCTGCATCCAAACTTAAGATACTGGCTTAAACACTGACCATGAAAACCAACATGTATTTCATTATATAGATTTCATTTGATATATACCTGTGCTTTGGTTGCATAGCAAAAGTAATTTCTCTACTGGCACCCTGCAGGGGAGAGAGGGGAACAGGGGAGAGAGGGGAACAGGGGAGAGAGGGGAACAGGGAGAGGGGAACAGGGGAGAGGGAACAGGGGAGAGAGGGGAACAGGGGAGAGAGGGGAACAGGGGAGAGAGGGGAACAGGGGAGAGAGGGGAACAGGGGAGAGAGGGGAACAGGGGAGAGAGGGGAACAGGGGAGAGAGGGGAACAGGGGAGAGAGGGGAACAGGGGAGAGAGCTTTGGTTTTGTTGGAGTTCTAACGAAATTCAGCATTTTCCAGCAACTTTCTCCTACTGAAACTTGGGCACTGACTCAGATGCAGAAAAAGTGCTCACAACCATTCACCACATGATACAATTGCTTAAAATCACAAATGTCTGTTTAAATGCTACGCCTTTATCAATTACACTGAAAGATGCAAACCTGGAGTTTGTGCTCAGCATTTTTTAACTGACCTAGATTGTACACAGAATCATAGAATGGGTTGGGTTGGAAGGGACCTCCAAAGGTCATCTAATCCAACCCTCCTGAAGTGAACAGGGACATACTCCACTACATCAGGTTGCTCAGAGCTTTGTGAAGCCTGATCTTGAATGTCTGGAGGGATGAGGCCTGAACTACTTCCCTGTGCAACCTGTTCCATTGCTCCACCACCCTCACGGTAAAGAGCTTGTTCCTAACATCCAATCTAAACCTGCTCTTCTCTAAGTTAAAACCACTACCCCTCATCCTATCACTACAGACTTCATAAACAGTCTCCCTCCAGCCTCTTGGACACCCCCACCACCCATATCTTGGTCTTTATTACTACTAGGATTTTTAAGACTAACTTCTGTAAACTCTCTTGCTCTTATTACTTAACTGGATGTTGACTATTCAGACACCAAAAGTCAATAAATACTTACAGATAACTCCAAAAGCATGGTGCTATGACTGAGAGAGCAAATTAGTAGGTACAAACACAATGTAATTCTCTGTAGAGATGGCATCTCTGTCATCCTATGCCAGATGATAGGTTTCTATACTGAAAATGGCACTCAATTCACTAAATTACCTGCGGCAGCAAGCGCTCAAGACGATGTGCTAAAATGGTTTGCTAAATAATGTATGCAACACTGATTACAGCAGTACAACTTCTAGATCTAAATAATTTGAAACCAAAACCAACCAACCAACAAAAAGATTAACAAAAATCACCACCACTAACACATTTTTTTATAGGAAAAAATACAGAACATGGGGAAGAAGAAGAAAACATGATTTCGTAGATCATAGAACACAGAATGGCTTAGGTTGGAAGGGACCTTAGAGATCATCTACTCCAACCTCCCCACCATGGGCTTACTGGAATTCATGCAGTATCTCTCACATTGGTTATTACAGAATCATAGATGAGTGAAAGACTGAAAAGATATGGTTGGAAGCTACCCATAAAATGTCAGTTTGACTAAACTCCTGATTTGTCCTGGATGCCAAATTATCATCAGTCTATGGGAGGTCAAGTACTCCAGGATGAAGTTGGTACAATGGTACAGCTAGCTCAATTTACAGAATCATAGAATCAGTAAGGTTTGAAAAGACATCAAAGATCATCAAGTCCAACCTGTCACCCAACACCTCGTGACTACTAAACCATGGCACCAAGTGCCACGTCCAATCCTTTTTGAACACCTCCAGGGGTGGTGACTCCACCACCTCCCTGGGCAGCACATTCCAATGGCCAATCTCTCTTTCTGGGAAGAGCTTTCTCCTTGCCTCAAGCCTAAACCTCCCCTGGTGCAGCTTGAGACTGTGTCCTCTTGTTCTGGTGCTGGTTGCCTGGGAGAAGAGACCAACCCACACCTGGCTATAACCACCTTTTGAACATGGTTTGCTATGGCTCATAGATGTCAGTTATCTCCATCAAACAGACAAATTAAGATAGGAGATTTAGTGAGGTTTCTTAAGCATCAGATTCAGCTTCACCATTGAGTCTTGCTATACAGGACAGCAAAGATGAGGCTAATGCAAGGAAATGGAGAGGAGACAATGCAACATTCTCAATGTTTTCACAAGGACCATAGTGGGGGGAACGGAACAAACCAGAATACAGAATTAACCAGGTTGGAAAAGACCTTTGAGATTGAGTCCAAACTATCACCCAATACTACCTAATCAACCCCCACCTGGCTACAACCTCTCTTTAGGGAGTTGTAGACAGCAAGAAGGTCTCCCCCGAGTCTCCTCTTCTCCAGGCTAAGCAACCCCAGCTCCCTCAGCCTCTCCTCACAGGGCTGTGCTCCAGACCTCTCCTCGGCTTTGTTGCCCTTCTCTGGACACGTTCCAGAGTAAACCACAGAAAAGAACAAAGTGATGGGTCAGGTTAGAGTTAGTGAATTGTGATGTGATGCAGGAAACAACTGATTTCCCATCTACTGCCCTGTAGAAGCATTCCTCCTGCTCTGGTAGTTATTAGAAACCTAGAAACAAATGACATAACTTTGTCTGAAAGACTGCCAAGTGTAACACTTGGGGGAGTTATACCATCTGCTCAGCCTTCTGCCATCTACAGTGTTCACGATCAAAGGGCTCACATTTATTGAGATCAGGACAGCTCTGAGATTTGTTTTTAAAGAAGTCACAAGTTGCTCAGTGCTTCACATAAAATCCAAGAACTTGTTTACAGGCACAACTCAGGAGTGAATGAATGAGTGATGTTGTCCTACCTCTTTCCTATCTGATGAAGTGTTTGGTCTGAAGCAAAATGAACCTTGCCTGAATACTGTTGACTGAAGAGAAACTAAGGATGAAAAGAAACACATCAGCAGGAATGGAAAGGAGAATAAGAACCTAACAGCTGAGGAACTCTAGCAAAGTTCAGTGTCTACTTGACCTCCAGGACCACAGTTAGATGTAAATCTTGCTTCTCCAGCCTTCTTCACATTGTTTTATTGCTGGTTTTTGACATCATGAATGTGCTGTTTCCAGAAGTTACTTCAAAACAAAGGTACTTTGGCATGGTGGAACTCAAAAGCTCAAATGTTCATCTCCAACTTTTAATTATGCCTTTCAAAACGTGCCTCTCTCCCTCTTACAACGCGGTAACTAACAAAGCAGCCACTACACTTTCCCTAGCCCCCACCTGCATGCAGCAGAACTTAAAAAGCACTGTATGTGTGTAGGTGCCAACTGCAAAACAATCTCCACATCTGGTGTACAGGGCGCCAAACCTGTAGCAGCGTGCAAAAGCCTGGTTTGGATGCCTGGGGAGGAGGAGGATCAAAAAACAAACCACAACACAGCACAGGGAAACACTTAACTTACAGCAGGATCAAAGGCTTGATTTTACAGTGATTTCTATTAGTTAACAGTGGCCTGCACTTAAAGATTCACTGAATAGTTTCAAATACTTCAGGACTTGTGCTGACTTACACAATACTCACTAGCTAGTTCAGCCCTTTGGTGTCCATCTACTCGAACTTCCGTAATTTTTAAAAGCACGTAGTACTCTCCCTACTTCTCAGCTTCCCCCTCATCCCCACTTACAAATGGCAAAGAAACCCAGCTATGCAGAGAGAGAACTGATCTCTTTCTCACCAAGAAACCAGTCTGATTCAGGGATTTAAGCCTGGGAGCAGACAATGCTATTAACAGTCATTTGTCATCATAGAGTCCTTATCTTGGCCGCTACAAAAATGTAAAACCTGTCTCTGCCATTTGCTACATTTTCAGCCTAGAAAGTCACAGTATGCTTCTCTCCTGTCTGTGCTCCTATCACCTGTTAGCTTAAAAAAAAAAAGATACTGTGTGGGAAAACACCTGCATATTTTAACAGATCAAAGTCTGGATTTCTTGAAGTAAAACTCTCCAGGTTTACTCTAGTGACTTAAAGACTGGTGCACGATGTCTTTGACCTATAGAAGTCAGTTGCACTTTTGAGTCCTACTGAACAGTGCTTCTGTCTTCTACATTTAGCCCTAGCTGAAAAGGTAAATTACTAACTTCCCTGATCTGCCTCTCCAGCAGTTATTAGAGGTTACTTAAAAAAAGCACACATGAAAGTCAAACAAAAGGACCTCAGTATCATGACCTGTTAATACCCTTACATGTTGGCTAGTGCTTCTCTACTTGCTTCCACCTGTATTAAGAACTGCAGATGGAGAATATATAATTTACAGAAAATCTGAAGCAGATCATGAGTAGCTTTGAAAAGAGCACACAGACCAAAAAATGTGTCTGAAATGGCCACAGCAACTGTGTGACTAGTTTAGTAGCACCTCTACGTAACATCATGATGAATTTCAACCAGGGGAACAAAAGAGCTTTTATGCCTGATTAAAGAAGCTCAACCATGAACGCATTCATTTTGATTTCTATGAACCTGGTTTTGATCTGACAAGAGGATGATTAAAACTGAAAATGATCCTTATCTTGGTCATGCAAGATTCCTATGAATTCTTCAATGTTTTTATTTTCAGTGATACTCTATCTGTAACTGATGGACTTAGTAAATGAAGCACAAACACAACCAAGCCACCAAAACCACTACATGGAAAGTGCAATAACCTTACCTACCACAAAATGTGGACATATTCTAAACCAAGAATATTTCACTCCCAATGCTTTTCTTAGTGCAACCAGGTGTTTGTCATAAAGATAGCACCTATGCTTACTAATCAGTTTGTGCCAGTTAGCATTTCTTCCACAAAGAACTCTGCTTTCCCTCATACTGCCAATAAAATACAACAACAAAACAAAAACCTTATTAACAGACTATTTTTGCCTCAGACTATTACAGAAGGCAATGAATTATTTTCCCCTGTATTTGGGGGGCGCTCTGCCGAAGATCTGCAGTAGCTACACTAGATGCCAATTTTTTTTGAATAGTATCTCCAACAGGTGGCTGTCCACTCGTATGCTGCTTCCACAGTCTTCAATAAAAAAATATCAGCTCAGTCCACAAGTCCAGGAGCACTGCTATGATCTGCATCAGATTTTACCCATGTCCCTCCTAACGCTACACTGGTTTTAAACGGCAATCCCTGGAGTTTGTAACTGACAGGATGAAATTGCCGTTGCATTAATTCAGCAAGGCGGAGTGAAAAAGCAAGCTGATGTTCTAACTATTTCCTTCTCTCTTCAGTCAGAGATCCCTAGAACCACTTCTCAGTAGTCCTTCCGACCAACAGCCAAATCATTATCAGAAACACAAGAAGAAAAATTTAACTCCCAGTACAGGTCATAGTAAAGAGTACCTTCAGTGTGGTGTTCCCTTTTCAGAATGGAATTAACCAGGTTGGAAGAGACCTTTGAGTTCATCAAGTCCAACCTATCACCCAACACCATCTAATCAACTAAACCATGGCACCAAGTGCCCCATCCAGTCTCTTCCTAAACACCTCCAGTGATGGTGACTCCACCACCTCCCTGGGCAGCACATTCCAATGGCCAATCACTCTTTCTGGGAAGAATTTCTTCCTGACATGTAGCCCAAACCTCCCCTGGTGCAGCTTGAGACTGTGTCCTCTTCTTCTGGTGCTGGCTGCCTGGGAGAAGAGACCAACCCCCACCTTTTAACTTCATATAGAAGCATATTCTATCCACAAAAAAGGGTAATAAAGTTTCCATATCTTAATGATGGGGGTGTGGAATTAAAATCCCAAGTGTTAACTTTTGAGCAATGGCCTAACAACACAGGCTTTAATTAGGACACAATTTTGAAAAGACACTCAGGAGCACAGCACTAGACTCAAACGCGGCGTCTTGGCACAGCTGCTTCTTCTAAATGAAACTACCAGAAAACAGGAGCTGAAGTAACAGATTCCTATTCAGTTTATACAAGTCCCCTCATTGTTCAGCCTTGAGAAAAGAAGGATTATGGGAGACCTCATACCCATGTACAAGTAGATAAAGGGCAGCTCTCAGGAAGAGAAAGACTCCCTTTTTACAAAGAGTGACGTGGTAAAGACAAGGCATAATAGGTACAGGTTGTTACTGGGGAGATTCAGACTGGATGCCAGGAAAAAAAAATAATTAAAAAAAAATAAATTCACCACACACACAACTGACCATTGGAATAGAGTCCCAAGGGAGGTGGTGGATTCCCCTCTATTAGACAGTTTCAAGGCCCAGCTCGACAGGGTGCTGGGCCATCCCATTGAAAACTATATTCTAGTCCAACCTTTCACAGTAAGGTGATCCTTGAGGTCCCTTCCAACCTGGTATTCCATGAATCTCCAATTGTGAAGCAGAGTTTTTTTTGATAGCCTCCCTTCCCTTCCCACAGGATCAGAGTTTCCTTCCCATCCACAATGCTCCATGTCAAAATTAGGTTACAACCATTTCCTTTGTAACTTGCAAACCGAGTGAGGCAGCCAAGTATTCAGCCTAGGCAGTACCAGGTGTCATTCTAGTGTAGGTGCATGTTTCTACTTAGACTTCATGGTTGCTTCAAAACCCAACGCTTCATCAACCAAGTTTCTACTTACAGGAGGGATACTGATTTAAAAAAAAAACCACACACATCTGACAATCTGTCTAGTGACACAGTAGAATTTTAAAATGTCTGAACAGCAACAGTATTCCTGTGGGAAATAAAGGCTTATAGAAAAGGTGTAGTCTCTACTTAAAAAAATACATTCCTACTACTGAAGTACAAAGACCAATTTCAGTATTTCTTGAACCCTGTTCTTACATTCCTTTCTCATACACAGGTGTATTTTTTCCTCCAGCACACACGTGATCAAAGAGAACATCCACTGAGGAAAGCATCATGTGAAGTCATTTGCTAATCTAGAGCTGTCCTTCAGAAGTTCTGGAGAGAGCACCAATTATGTAGTTTTCTATCTCCCATCGCCTCAGACGTTTGTTTACACAAACCCAAGTCCATTACATACCTGCAAAACTTTTCTTCTGCAGATGACACAAACAGATCCATTTATTTTGGTTAACAGTACCAAGCTTTTGGCTTGCAGCAGCCACATTCTGTCTATAAGCACCATAATGGCAAGCCATACTTAAGTCTGGTATCTCTTCTTGGTATTATTACACTCAAATTTTGAAAGGAAAGAGAGAGAGTGAAGGTTAAAAAATTTCAGCCTTCACAAACAGTAAGGGTAAAATTGCTAAAAAGCTTTATAAATACAAAAGCTGCATTACATTTTTATTACCCCATTTTGAACAAAGAGCATCTTCAAAGTGACAAGTAATGCCTGGGAACATGATGAACTACAGCAGAAGCCTACCCTTACTTCACAAGGATGAGCAAAGGCAACCTACAACCTGCCCACTCTGGCAGAAAAGCCAGGAATTAAATTTGTGGTAATGTAATTTAGAAAGGGGAAGCCTTCAAGTATTTCTGTTGTTCCAGATGACACAGAGCTCTGTAGTCTAGTACTTTCAGGAAGAAATTGACAAACTGTGTACCGTGCTATCTGAGGCCATCACAATGTAGAAAAACATGTTTTTATTGGTCAGATACAGATAATTTTTAAGAAATAAGGTTAATAGGCATTCTCAAGATTGGTACAGCGCAGAGAACAAAGTGCGGGGACTATATGACTTTGCTGTGTTTGACCCAAGGGCTGCTACTCCTCCACTCTAGACCAGCACATTACTTACATAAAACATTCTTTACAACTATAGCTCCTGTCACTGAAAAAGATGCTCACAGAAACAAAATAACCACATTAAAAAAGACAGGTTAGCAGCCCAAAAACATACTTGGCAAGCCTGTCTGTTGCAGATAAGACATGCTACTTGTGTTTCATTTTAAGCATCCCCTTCCATTCTGCAACTGGTAACCTAATAAACCTTAAGGAGAGAGAGTAATTCCTTAACACTCATCTTCACGTAGGTAATCTGAGCTACTGAGCTTACCACAGTTTAGTTCCTTATTGTTCTGTTTGTTGGGTTTTGGTGCTTGTGGTTGGTTTGGGGATTTTGTTTTGGGTTGGTTGGTTTTGCTTGGGTTCTTTGGGGGTTTTTTTTGTGTGTAGGTGAGTGGTTTGTGGTTTGGGTTTTTGCTCTTGCTTCTTTTTTGGTTTGTTTTGATTTGGGTTTTTTTTGCCAGGGTTGGTGGTGTGACAGTTTAGGCTGTGCCTTTAAGAGAAAGCTGCAGAATTCTCTAGCTGAACATTTGGGTGTAAAAAGGAAAACAAAGATTAATTCTAAATGAGTTTCATTGGTCAGATGTACCATAGCAAAGATCTCTCACATTCCTTTCTGTCACTCACTCTGGCTTGCCTTTCTCTTGGCATGCATGTTGCCCTTGGACAGAGAAGGAGGCCTCTTTATCCAGCAAACCCTCAGATAAGAAAAACTAACTTCTTAACAAAGCTTTGTGCTGAAATTTCCCTAATATTTTTCTCCTTTTCTCTTAAGAGTGAAAGGGGAGGCAGCGAGGTTGGGGGGAACCCGAGGTGGAATCCTCCTCCAAGGTGGATTTCTGTGTTGTTTCCTTTTTTGTAAATCCTTGTATGATGCTGTAACTACTGTATATTTTGTACTGTATATTCATTTCATTCCATTTTTGCTTGTAAAATACAGCTTCATTTGCTTCTCCGACTGCGCTCAGACAAGCTTTTTTTGTTGATGTCAGTGGGTTAGACCATCACACTCCAACAGGGGTGGTTCTGTAGTTTTTTTCTGCTTAAGAAAACATGACTATATTGACTAAAGAACTTGCACTGTGCAGCTCAACTTTAAAATCAATAGAGCGTTCAACACTACAGAAAGCATCTCAAATGGTCACTATGAGCAAGGACTTTGAACTGATCGACACAGATCTAAGCACAGATCTGTTTCTGAATCGTATTCCATTTTGTATAGGGTAGGATGGAGAGAACTAGAATGAAGACAATCCACTTGAGATCCTTAGCCTGTACTTCCTTCTCAATGATTAAAAGCTCCATACATTTCTCTGAACAACACTGAAAGTTACTTGAAGTTGTCACACACAAGAAATAATTCTGGCAAATGTTCTTCTCCCTTTTCTATTGCAAAAAGGTCCACACTCACAATCCCTTCAGTCTAAGGATATCCAGATCAATTTAAAAAAATTAATCTTCTTTCAATAGAGACCATATACTCCCCTGAACTGGAAGCACTGTCAACACAGCTTCAGTTTCTGAAGCTGTAATCCTGAACAGAAATCAAGGGGCCAGTTCATAATGCCTTAGGAGACCACACAACATAGTCTCCCTGTTACCAGTACTTACAGGGAGTCTTCTGCTGCCAAGCATGTTTCAGAAGAGCTTAAATATTCCAAATAGTCCTGATGGGAATGGATGACCCTTCATTACCCACTTCCTGCTAATTCTCAGCTACTAGTTCTGTAATAATTGCACTGTTAGCAGTAATGCTCTCATACAAGTTATTGAATTAAAGAGTTACTGTGGTGCTGCCATATTCAGGGAGCTGTAGATCACCTGGAATGCTGTAAACTTCACCCCATGACAAAAAGCAGTGTACAATTCATGCTACAAATCAATCTTCCTCAACTTCAACCAAAGCTCAGCAAAACGCAGCTGCTCAGCTGCGAGTTTACAAAGGAAATGAATCCCAGTGACTTTTAAGTGTGCTTGAAAAGTATGAAGCACAGCTGAATGTATTACCTGAAGTTCATCTAGCACTAAAAGATGATGGCAAAGATACCAGGTGATTATAAGGGGTCTAAAGAAAAGAATAAACAAGGAAAGCACCACACCTTGCAATAACATGAAAGCCATGATGAAGGGAAACAGTAAACAATAGTATCTGATGAAACCTGAACACAAAGGCCTGTTATACCACTGCCATCCTTCATTTCTTTGCTTACGGTTTCAAATGCAGGGAGAAATACTAAGATGAAACAAAAAATTAAAAACCTAACAACAACAAAAAACCACCAACAAAACAGACATCCCCCCAGCCAACACCCAAAAACCCCTCTTCCTCCAGAGCTACAGACTAGGAGGGCTAACTGCTTGTTAGCCCATGGTAAAATTACACCCTTTAGGAAGACAAGTCAAGCTATAAAGCTCAGTCATGAAATAGAAGTTCACTGAACATGCACTATTATCTCAACATGGTAAGAAACCACAATCATAACCAGATGTGAGAGTGTAGGGATATAAAGCCATAGACAATAAGGAATGGTATCATCAGTGTCTCAAATGCAGGTTGATGAAACACAACAGGACTCTGGGAGCAGCATTTCCTTCATAAAAACTTTAGGTTTAGTGATAAGACATTCCCCAATTTCAGGTGGTAAGTCTGCAGAAATACTATGTGAGAATGTGATCACCCAGTGTATGCCAAGTGTAGCAATACTACGCTTTTCTGGAATGTCAAAATGATAGCAAGAGCACAGAAAAAGGTCCTATGATACCCTCTCCACCCACACTCACTCTGTCGTGTAAAACTTCAGGCAAAACCTTTATTTGAAATTCAGTAAGAGGCTATTCACTCTGTAATGAGATTGTGCCCAGCTTTTGGAAAAAAATGAAAGAAAAAACACACCGGTAAATCCAGTATTTTTTTCCCCAGTAATCCCTGTATTTGAGGCTATATTAGTTCTAAAATACCTAGAGAAGAGCCTTGATCAAAAGGGAACGAGCACACCTGGATGCTAATTTCAGTATACCTAATTTACTGTTTCTGCCTAACACCAACAAAACAAAACAAACCCCACAACTTTCAACAGCCTTCAGAGAGATCAACAGTTCAATACATACTTCTGTTAAAAAACCTAGAGGACAGGTGGGGAGATGAGAGGGATACAACAAGAAAGTAGATAGAAGAGTTCCCAGAACTAGTATAAAACAGGAAATTATATTAATCCTAGAAGTTTGGGGGTGAGGGGGGACGTGATAATCTTTCTGCAAAAAACCCTGCATTTTCTCTATAAATCCTATGCAAAGTTGCAGATAAAATTCAGTGTAAGCATTTACAGTTTGGGTTTGGTTTTAATGAAGGGAAAATACTCTTCAGGACAATCCTAAATTTGAGGGGAGCTCTAAAGGGTCACAGTTGCAAATGTAAAACACATCATCTTTGTTATCTACAGAAAATGTAAAATACAGATGCATTAATAAAGTGGAAGTTCTTTATTGTGCTTGTAAAAGACAAGTTCTATATCCACCATTTCTCATGTTCATGTAAATCAATACCCCTCATGTAAATCAATACCTAGGGGTGTAAGTCAAAAAAGGAAAGTCACAAAATGTCTTGTTTTCACAGCTCACTCTTTCTGGCAGCTTCAATGCAAGCGACATCCAATTTTCTGCATTTAGAATTTCAAAGAATTAGACCAAAATGACCTGGGAGTTTTAGGAACAACAGTGTGAAAAAGTTTTCATCTTCAAGAAAAAGAAACTCAGTAATGTTTGTGAAAACATAGGTATAAACAGTAGAGGTTTGGTCTAAGTAGTTACAGAATTCCTCCTCTTCAGTTTTCAAAAACAACAGACAATACAAGATTTTCATTCTTAAATTTATTTTTAGCAGGATGTGTGTACTAATGGATGGTGACATCATTAGAAGATAGGTCCATGTCCACCACCTGCAACAGAAGCTAGACAGATGTTAAAGAAAACAACTTAAGGGTTAAAGATGACACTACTTACCCAGAGCAGACTTATGAAAACCACCTACTAAAGCAGTACAGATAGCTTTTGATGCAGACATGATAGGTTATCTTTATCTGTTGCCAAAATTGGCTGCCAAGATCCAGTACAAACATTACCTTGATTTTGATGGGAGTCATGCACTCCTGTTTAGAAATTAACTACTAGAGAAACTCATGTTCTTCAAAAGCTACTCTATAAAGACTGGTCATTCCTTCAAAGTTACTTACCTGAAAATTTTCTTCAAAACATAAGATGCCTTAAAATTCAGGTCTAAACCTCACATCTAAGTTCAAAGTTAGGAAGAATTCTCTGGAAATTCAAATTCTAATACTGTTAAACCAGACCAACGGCAGGTAACATTTTTAGATTCCACTAAGAATACAACAATTGGTTTCTTACCATACTTGAGTGAATGCAAAATTAGTAAGGTAGGATCTCAGCTACATCCTCACAGATTGGCAAGACCAATTCAAAAAGAAAGACTTTACTACATTACAACCCACAGACCATGTTATATTCAAAAAAGGTTAATAGCCAAAAGTCTAACAAAGGAAACAAACTTGCCTAAACCAAGGCAAAACCTAGGGACAGGCAGTTCAGGAAATACATTCACAGAGAATTAGGTGACAAGCCATCTCCCAGTGCTTTATCAAATGAGAAGTCAAGAAGCAAGGCTCAATATGAAATATGGTATTTCCTAAGACAGCAAAAGGAGAGTCCTTGCTTCAGAAAACAAATGCTCCAGGTATTTACATCAGAAGATAGCCATTTCTTAAAAATAGTAATAGAAAGAAACTAAATCACTTGGCCCTATAAACAATATAATGTAGACCTCCTGATCATAAATTTGTTTGCACTTCCCAAAACAAAAGGCAGTACTGGTGGTAAGCATACAGTCACTTCACTTCAGTTTAGATAAAATGAATTTTAAGGCTCTTGTTCTTTATCATCTCTTGGCTCACAGCTCTTTATTAGTACTCCAAGTTGATGCCACCTTGGCTCACAGCTCTTTAATAGTAACCTGCATTTATGCCACACTGATCAGCCTGAAGACATTGTTACAGCATACTTCAACATCCCAGGACTTCATCTGTTTAAAGCACACTGCTTCAGATACTGAAGACTGTCTCCTGCTTTCTAAAGCAAAAAAACCCACCCTATAACCAGTCCAAAACAGGACATGTGTTCTATTAGAATGAGATTCTTTAACAGTTTAAGTAATTCAGCCAAGAAACCTGGTTTTAAGGACTGTGACAGCCTGGGAATGATAGCCTCTCCCAAGGTCCCTTCCAACCTCTAACATTCTGTCATTCTGTTCACCTGGCAATACAAGTGCTGCTAACTAGCTGTGGAAGAGGCTGTAGAAGAAAACTCTCCATGTTACTGGGTTTAATGGATGCTTTTGTCAAGTTTAAAAGCACTGAAACCAGTAATTCAATTCTTGGTCTTAAAGCAGCTTTACAAACCTCTAACTACCAGAAAGGCCATTCTAAATACTGTAACACATACCTGAGACTTAAAATAATGAACAGAACAAGAAAAAAAAAATTACATTGTGAAGAATTGATTTTGTGCTATTGAGGATAAGACCTTCTATTCACATTACTAAAACTAAGTCAGTACATAACTCGAAGACTGACCAGGCTAAAAAGCAGAATGGCAAGCACTGGTTACAGATGAAGTGATTACCTAATGTTGATCTGGTTTAACAGATTTAGAAGACTAGAACCTAAAGAAATCTTATTAATGTGCTAGAAGCAAAGACTTAACAGTAACAATTTAAATATATACCTTCGGAGAGAGAAGTCGCTTAGGCAAACTAAAAACATTTGCAAGAACAAGCTTGAGTGAAGAATGGACTGAAACAAAAGGTTACGCACTTCCAGCTTATGTTCCTTCTCCGCAAGGAATTCTTTTTGACATCGGAGAAAGTCTGACAACATTCGAGTTAGCTGTTTTCTATCATCTATTTCAGCTGCCAACCTGCCATTGTAATCCGCCAGCAACATACATGCATCATCTACCATTTTGGAAAGCTGCTCTCCAGATTCCTTATCTAAAAAGCAAGCAGAGAGAAACAAGCAAAGCATGACTTCATTATATACTGTTAAGTTCTCAGAACAGCATTTCAGTTACAGGATACCCCAACCCTCACCTGTTATTCTGTCTAACAGTGACACATCTTGGACCTCTATAGGCAAAGAAGCTATTCTCTGATGAACTGCTGCATCCCCAGAGGCAGCGTTTTCTAGTTCTTGTAATGCTCTAATGAGATCTGTGGTCTGAAAAAAGCATGCAAGATGGAGAACCTGTTTATTTAAATCTTAATACAAAATAGTATTTCACAATAAGCTTATGGAATCAATCTGATAGTAACTTTAACAGCATTTATGATATCAGCATTGTATAGCAAGTCTATCCCCTCTCAGACTGAAAACAAAACCACTAGTTCTACAAACAGAGCAACATTACTGGTTTAAAGATCACCCTCCTGAAAGAGATTTTTCATTTAAATTCCTGCTATAGAACTACTTGAAATTTTTTATTTTTTGACAGCAGTGCTTATTTCACAGCACATGACGAAACAATCATTGCAGGTGTTTTCCCCCCACTATTGCATCAGACTAGATCAGTGCACTTCTTTTGAAAGTAGAGCTGACGTTGATAGAAGCACAGATGTGTGTTACAGAGAAGCATACGAAACTGATTATTTGAGGACAGTCATTCCTTGCTGTAAAGAAAAGCCTTTTGAGATGGGGCAGTAGCATAACAAAAACCCCACAAGAATTATGAAAGCCACAACAATGCAAGGTAGACGAGAACTTTTCCCAGCCATCATGACTGCAACGTTGACAAATACTTTATTGATAAACTGATAACAACCTTATTTTAGTGCATGAATTACTCATTACCAGCACAGAAATCAGACAAGAACCTAAAACACTGTAGAAACAAATGCTGAAATCCTAATGTGGACAAAGCTGGACTTAGAGCTCACACATTCCAGCTTAGTACCAAACTGGACTAAAATTAGAGCACACTCCCCTTGTAACCTGAAGTACTGTGACAACAAGTTTCAAGTGCAAGTCCCGTGCTTTTACCTGTGGAGGTTCAGTGGGAGAACTTCGAGGTGAACAGCTATTCTCATCAACTTTTATCTGTTCATATGTGCGCTTCCTCACCTTTCTGTCTCCATCTAAACAACAAAAAAAAAAGGTCAGGGTAACGACATTTCAAACAAGGGATTGAATCCTCACACACAAATATACTTACACAAAGCTTGCCTAAGTTGTTCTAATACATCATTTTCATAAACAGACCTTTCTTCCCAGATAGAGAGCACTCGGCCAAGGTGTTTCTTACAGCTCTCATCAGATTCGCTGTTACAAGGGGGAAAAAGCAAAAGTCAGCGCTAGGCACCAGAAGTCAAATAATCTCACAAAATAAAATCCTGTTTTAAAGAAAGGAAAGCAAAGACATGTTCAAGACATCTTAAGCAGATAAAGAAGGCCAGTGCCCAATTCCCTCTCTCTTTGCTTGTTCAACCCATAAATCTGTAGATCTCTATTATTACACAAATACTGCAGGTAAGCTTGAGATGTTTCAACAGCTGTGTACCATGGGGAAAAATACCTCCAGGCATAGTTAACAGCCTTATGAGGCAAAAAGGTCCAATTGCAGATGATCTGCTCCTCCAACAGCAGACTAGCCAAGGATACTGAATAAACAAGAGTTTGAGAACAGAAATCACAGAATTATTAGGGTTGGAAGGGACCTCAAAGATCATCCAGTTCCAACCCCCTGCCATGTGCAGGGACACCTCACACTAGATCAGGTTGCTCACAGCCACCTGGCCTTGATCTCCAGAGATGGATCTTCCACCACCTCACTGGGCAACCTGTGCCAGCATCTCACCACCCTCATAGGGAAGAGCTTTTCCCAACATGGAATCTGTATTTATCCACTCCCAGTTTTGCACCACTCTCCCCATTCCTATCACTACCTGACATCCTAAGAAGTCCCTCCCCAGCTTTCATGTAGGCCCCCTTCAGATACTGGAAGGCCACAATAAGGTCTCCTCAAAGACTTCTCTTCTCCGGACTAAATAACCCTGACACAAAAAGGACTAGCTGGGTCAGAAGAGATAACTTAGGACTTTTCTTAGTACTCCTAGTACTCCTCAAAGACAGTATGAAGGACACTGCACAACAGTTTACTGTACCTTGAAACATGCTTAAAAGCTTCCACTATTACTGGAGCAAAGTCTTTCGTAAATTCTGGTCCTTTCCTTTTGCTGTTCTGTATGACATCATTGGCCAAGTACAGGAATGTCAGTTTCCTATTTGGTTTTGCTAATAAAAAGAGGGATAAACAAGAGTAATTAGAGATTTTTGTTCCCCCAACTAATAGCCATTTAGCCACATTCATAATACATAAATAAACCAAATGTGTTTTTTCCCTATTCTTGTTACTGCTTACAACATTACACTCCAATTTTGAATTAAAAAATGTGAAAACATTTTAGTCACACAGTGGCTTTTCCCTCCCCTTTTGCTATCTATCTTTGTTCACAGTATTCCTCCTCCATAATAGCACCATGTCCATAAATAAATAGGAAAAAAAAAAAAAAAAAAAGTATTCTGAAACATACTTTGGCCCAAAACCATTTCCAGGTATTCACCTGGGCCTTGCATGATTTATCTGTTTGGTAGCCTTCATGGCCTTCCAAGTACTTCAGGTTTCCTTTCACCCTGCATAGATATCTCATACTCATGACAGGAAGCTTCATGGATTCACAATCATTCAAATGGGGAACCTCCTCCCTTTGGTATGAATGTCATACAGCCTTATATAATTATCCCCCTTGCTTGTATTTGTGCAAATTCAACTGTCAATCCCTAATCGATCTCTCCCTATCACTGGAATACTCCCCTCCCTCGTCTCCTAATCACTAACACACACATGTGCCTACAGCTGAAACAGCAAGAAAAACATTTTCAAAAAGTCACTTTCAGGGTGTTGCAAGGTATCTCTTCTCCAAGCACCTTACAGAATTCTACCCTATTCCCATCAGATCACAGGCTTCCAAATTGCAAGTTGCTTTTGACAACCTAACTTTGTGTTTCTAGTTGTTCCTACTCCAGTATTTTCATTTACCATCACACTTGATCTTCATTAGTCTACAAGTTTCCCAGAACTGCAAATTTTTGTGTATGGTAATATTTTAACCTTGTGTTAACATCAGAAAAACTGCATTGCCACCAGAGTCTCGGTAAACACGCTTTCCCATTTAAAAAACAAAAAGGCTTCTCTTGAAAGACAAGATGTTTTCTTTCCATCCCTCTTCAGGAAAGCAGCACCGTGATAAAGCTAGTGAAGGACTTCTTAAAAATCCATGCTTAGCTCCTAAAACTGACTGGGACCAGGCTTGTTCAACATCTTTGTTGGTGACACAGACAGTGGCATTGAGTGCACCCTCAGCAAGTTTGCTGATGACACCAAGCTGTGTGGTGCAGCAGACACGCTGGAGGAAAGGGGTGCCATCCAGAGGGACCTTCACAGGCTAGAGAGGTGGGACAAGCCAACCTCATGAGCTTCAACAAGATAAAGGGCAGGGTCCTGCACCTGGGTCGAGGCAATCCCAGGCACAAGTACAGGCTGGGCAGGGACTGGCTGGAGAGCAGCCCTGAGGAGAGAGACTTGGGGGTGCTGGGGGACGAGAAGCTCAACAGGAGCTCTCAGTGTGCACTTGCAGCCCAGAAAGCCAATCAGCTCCTGGGCTGCATCAGGAGAAGTGTGGCCAGCAGGTCAAGGGAGGGGATTCTCCCCCTCTGCTCAGCTCTACTGAGACCCCACCTGGAGTACTGCCTCCAGTTCTGGAGCCCCTATTACAAGAGGGAGATGGAGGTGTTGGAAGGTGTCCAGAGAAGGGCCACGAGGATGATCAGAGGGCTGGAGCACCTCTCCTATGAGGACAGACTGAAGGAGTTGGGGCTGTTCAGTCTGGAGAAGAGAAGGCTCCGAGCTGACCTCATTGTGGCCTTCCAGTATCTGAAGGGGGCCTACAGGAAGGCTGGGGAGGGACTTCTCAGGATCTCAGGTAGTGATAGGACTAGGGGGAATGGAATGAAGCTGGAGATTCAGGCTGGACATGAGGAGGAAATTCATCACCATGAGAGTGGTGAAGGCCTGGAATGGGTTGTCCAGGGAGGTGGTTGAGGCCCCATCCCTGGAGATGTTTAAGCCCAGGCTGGATGAGGCTCTGGCCAGCCTGATCTAGTGTGGGGTGTCCCTGCCCATGGCAGGGGGGTTGGAACTAGATGATCCTTGTGGTCCCTTCCAACCCTGACTGATAATATGATTATTAATTTCCACTCCAACACACAGAAGCCCCACACCAATATACAAAGAGAAAATTCCATGTTTATATGTTTGCATTCTCTAGAAATGGTTTTGAGAAGAGATTTTACACTACAGAAAGGCTACCCTGAAGAACTTCTCCTTTAAAGTATTACATTTTTACCATACTCTTTGAAAGACATATCCAACAAGTTCGGAGAATTCTGACTTAAGGGAGTAAAACAAATTCCCAAACCTGTATTAAAAGTAAAAATTTACCTATCTCTTAGAATCAAGTCAAACAAAAAATGGCACCAACTGATTAGTTTGAAAGTACTGGACATAAGACAGATATATTAAAAGTCTGCTCTGAACAGTGAAGTCACCACACGCAAATACAAGGGAATCCCAGGCAACATGGATTTAGGAAGGGCAGGTCCTGCCTCTCCAACCTGAGCTCCTTCTATGCCCAGGTGACTGCCTGGTGGATGTGGGGCAGGCTGTGGATGTAGTCTGCCTGGACTTCAGCAAGGCCTTTGTCACTGTCCCCCACAGCAAACTCTGGGTCAAGCTGTCAGCCCCTGGCTTGGACAGCAGCACTCTGAGCTGGGTTAGGAACTGGCTGGAGGCTGAGCCCAGAGAGTGGTGGTGAATGGTGCCACATCCAGCTGGCAGCCAGGCACTAATGGTGTCCCCCAGGGATCAGTGCTGGGCCCTATCTGGTTCAATATCTTTATTGATGATCTGGATGAGATGACACCAAGCTGGGGGCAGCAGCTGATCTGTTAGAGGGTAGAACTCTGCAGAGGGACCTCGACAGGCTGGAGCGATGGGCAGAGGCCAAGGGCATGAGATTGAACACATCCAAGTGCCAGGTTCTAGACATTGACCACAACAACCCCATGCAGTGCCAGGCAGAAAGGGACCTGGGGGTAGTGGTTGACAGCAGCTGAACATGAGCCAGCAGTGTGCCCAGGTGGCCAAGAAGGCCAACGGCATCCTGGCCTGCATCAGGAACAGTGTGGCCAGCAGAAGCAGGGAAGTCCTTCTGCCCCTGTACTCAGCACTGGTTAGGCCACACCTGGAGTACTGAGTCCAGTTCTGGAGCCTTCAGTTTAGGAAAGATGTTGAGTTGCTGGAAGGTGTCCAGAGAAGGGCAACAAAGCTGGTGAGGGGTTTGGAACACAAGCCCTATGAGGAGAGGCTGAGGGAGCTGGGGTTGCTTAGCCTGGAGAAGAGGAGACTCAGGGGAGACCTTATTGCTCTCCACAACTCCCTGAAGGGGGGCTGTAGCCAGGTGGGGGTTGGGCTCTTCTCCCAGGCAACCAGCACCAGAACAAGAGGACACAGTCTCAGGCTGCATGAGGGGAGGTTCAGGGTGGATGTTAGGAAGAAGCTCTTCACAGAAAGAGAGACTGGCCATTGGAATATGCTGCCCAGGGAGGTGGTGGAGTCACCATCACTGGAGGAGTTTAGGAAGAGCCTGGATGGATCACTTGGTGCCATGGTTGAGTTGATTAGATGGTGTTGGGTGATAGGTTGGACTTGATGATCTCAAAGGTCTTTTCCAACCCGGTTAATTCTATTCTAAATAAATTCATTTGGGTCAAAATATGTCTGAACTTAAGTGTAGGTCTTGCAAACTTACACCACTTACCTTCTGAATTAAAAATTTACAATACAGGAGCACATCTCCTACTTATGTTTCAGGTAAATCATAGTTCTGACACATTAAAGCTTTAAATTATTACAGTATCACAGTATTACCAAGGTTGGAAGAGACCTCGAAGATCGTTGAGTCCAACCTGTAACCACAGACCTCACGACTAGACCATGGCACGAAGAGCCACATCCAGTCCCCTCTTGAATGCCTCCAGGGACGGCGACTCAACCACCGCCCCGGGCAGCACATTCCAATGACGAATCACTCTCTCGGAGAAGAACTTTCTCCTCACCTCCAGCCTAAACTTCCCCTGGTGCAGCTTGAGACTGTGTCCTCTTGTTCTGGTGCTGGTTGCTAGGGAGAAGAGGCCAAACCTTTCCTGGCTACAACCACCCTTCAGGTAGTTGTAGAGAGCAATGAGATCGCCCCTGAGCCTCCTCTTCTCCAGGCTAAACAGCCCCAGCTCCCTCAGCCTCTCCAGCCTCTCCTCACAGGGCTGTGCTCAAGGCCTCTCACCAGCCTCGTTGCCCTTCTCTGGACACGTTCAAGTGTCTCGATGTCCTTCTTAAACTGAGGGGCCCAGAACTGGACACAGCACTCAAGGTGCGGCCTAACCAATGCAGAGTACAGGGGCACAATGACTTCGCTGCTCCTGCTGGCCACACTGTTCCTGCTGCAGGCCAGGATGCCACTGGCCTTCTTGGCCACCTGGGCACACTGCTGGCTCATGTTCAGGCGGCTGTCGATCAGCACCCCCAGGTCCCTCTCTGTCCGGCCACTCTCCAGCCACTCCGACCCCAGCCTGTAGCTCTGCATGGGGTTGTTGTGGTCAAAGTGCAGCACCCGGCACTTGGACTTGTTGAATGCCATCCTATTGGACTCCGCCCATCTGTCGAGCCGATCGAGGTCCCTCTGCAGAGCCCTTCTGCCCTCTAACTGACCAACATCTGCTCCTAACTTGGTGTCATCTGCAAATTTGCTGATGACTGACTCAATCCCCTCATCCAGATCATCAATGAAGACATTGAAGAGGATGGGGCCCAGCACTGATCCCTGGGGGATGCCACTGGTGACTGGCCTCCAGCTGGAGGTGGCACCATTGACCACCACTCTCTGCGCTCGGCCCTCCAGCCAGTTCCCAACCCAGCGCAGAGTGTTACTGCCCAAGCCACGAGCTGACAGCTTGGCCAACAGTTTGCTGTGGGGGATGGTGTCAAAGGCCTTGCTGAAGTCCAGGTCGACCACATCCACAGGCCTCCCCACATCCACCAGGTGGGTCACCTGATCACAGAAGGAGATCAGGTGGGAGAGGCAGGACCTGCCCTTCCTGAATCCATGCTGGCTGGACCTGAGCCCTTGGCCATCCTGCAGGTGCGCAGTTATTGCCGCCAGGATAATCTGCTCCATCATTTGAAAGAGAGAATCTTAGAAAATGTTTTGTCTCACAAGTACATCAAAATTACATCGTGTTTACCAAAGCTTAACCGAGTCCAGGACTGGAATCTATGTCTAATGATGTAGACTGTTCCCCTGCAGTCCTTGTCCATCCATTTCACAGAAGAAAAAAAAATAAATGATGGTTTAATACTCAGTGATGCAGCTCAACAGACCTCAAATTCCTTGTTTCCAGCAAGTAACCAAATTAACTGAGCTGCTAAAGCAAGAGATGTATGCAATGCCATGAAGTTAGGTATGTTGATTCTCACAGCCTTGGCTTAATCTATTCGCAACAGCAAACAGATCAATGATTGGAAAACGCATGCCAAAGCCCAAAAAGTCGCTTTCAAGTTTATTTCCTCTAGTATGGCCTCTTTGGCTTTCTACTACAATCCAACAGACACAAAGCTGCATATAATAAAGAAAAATTCTCAAAAACACTATTAAGCTATCTACGGTTTTAGTTGGAAATTCAACTAATTCTACCCTTATGTTCACAAGTAATAGTGGGAAGCAAAATTTAATTGTTCTTGCTTTAAGAATGCTCTACATAAAATTCCAGTACTAAAAAGTTATGCCCGCTCCAAGACTTGTTCCCTTCTACTTCACAAATCTTCAAGAGTTACATACTGGCCTTACACCATTCTGCCTTATACAAAAGACTGAAGTGTAATGTAACCCTTAGCAACTGAGACAACTCTCAGCCAACAAAAAAAAAACAACCCAGTGTTCCAGTGCTTCTATGACTATAAATTAACTACTGAAGTCTGAAATAGAAGATTAAAATCCAGACCA
Organism: Picus viridis; assembly: GCA_033816785.1. Classification (NCBI taxonomy): domain Eukaryota; kingdom Metazoa; phylum Chordata; class Aves; order Piciformes; family Picidae; genus Picus; species Picus viridis. The sequence continues at coordinate 2,507,523 of CM066575.1, forward strand.
GATAGATCTGTTCTGGGGTGGAAAAAAAGAAGGAAAAAAAGAGAAAAAAAAAAAAATCTGTTGAGAGCATCTCTCTTTACAGACAGTGACACCAACTTTTCAGCCCTGGGCTTTGATACATCTTCGGACACAAAAACGTATGAAAGAACACTTAGACTATTTATTTTTCAAAGCACCCTCTATACATGGCAGGGCTATTAGCAAAAGCAGTCTTATTGTCAGAAGAGAATTTAAGATGAAAGGCGAGATCTGGGGTTAAAGGGGGATTTGAAAGGCACATATTGCCAGTGCATATTGTTAGAAATAGCTAGACCACGGTACACCTGGTACACTTAACAATGCAGTCTGCATTCCTAAGAACATATCCATGTTGGACTGAGCTATCTTTTCAGAAGCTGAGCAGTTTCTGCTTGTTTCAGATCGACCATTTAATCACCAAAAGCAGTCAACAAAGCAGCTCCCTTAAGCACTGGACCATATTAAGTAGATTACTCCCAAAGCACCCACAATGATCTCTGAGGTCTTTTCCAACCTTGTTGATTCTATGATTCAGTCTATGATTATAATTGCAACCAAAACAAGGTCTATCTCAAAAATGTTATCTGACACACTTAAATGCCAACAAAAACTCTGCAGATAGCATTATCAGATCTTAGCTTTCGGCAATATGTACTTAAGAACACGTATTTATCAGCCTGGCCTGCATATCCCTCATTCTCTATCAGTCCAATACAGCCACTCTGACATTGTACGTTTGAGCATGCACCAGAGAAATCCAACACTGATGAGCCAAGAATTTAGTGCAAGAAACAGTTAGTATTTTACCACAGAATGCAGTGAGCATGTTATTTTCACTAAGGTTAACTCTGGTAGTTAAAATCAGCATCATAATCTGCATTTGTCTTCTCCAGGTTTACCTTCTGGTATTGGAAATTAAGCTCCCATGAAAACTGCTGGATACACATCCATTACTTTCATGCTGTTCTACACCTCTTTCTAGATGTGAGAGAGATTTTCTGTCTCACATATAGATGGAGAAACTACAGAGAAACACATGAGCAATAACAGACTTCGCTTACATCCTGTTACATGTGTAGAGACTGTTGATCTATCTGAAAATGGTACCTCAGGCTTCAACCTTTTACAGGCTGCTATGCCAACTGACCTTGGCAGAAAATATCATTTAACAACAGTTTTTGAGAAAACAAGCACCAATAAGTGAAATTCTACGACCACTGTCAGCACTACAGAGTTACTTCTTCGCTGAAGTTCCCTAATGGAATTTGGCTCAATTGCTTTTGATGTACATTAGTCTACATACAGGCAGCAAAATCCCTGGGACAGCTCCTGTCTCATAGCACGATTCGTAACTTTGCAAGAGAAATTACAGGGCGTCTTTGTAGGCAGCTGAAAAGCCTTCAAGCTTTTTATTACAAGACTAAACTAATCTTTAAGTCAAGCAGCTGCAGGATCACTGACCCTTCAAACTGAGAGCTAAGTGGAGTTTCTATGAAAACTTTGTACAGATATATAAGCTTTGTACAGATATTCTAGCATTATCCAAGATGTAGCCCTTACCCAAGAGGCTACCACTAGGAAGGACACTCCAAAGATGACACAATTGATAGAAGGTACAAAGGTACAACAAGCACTTTAAATTCATTAACTTTTTCATAACAGAAGGTTAACTAAGTGCTCAACATTTCACAGGTGCTTGATTTTCTTGGTAGATTTTACCATGGTTTGTGAATTGCTGTGTTTGCCTTTCAAAGAGGATGATGTAACTGCCAGCAGAATGTGCATTCAAAAAAAAATCTGAGGGCCCAAAAATCTTGACTTTGAATTTGGAGTCTAGTAGACAAAGGGAGCACAGTATACAGCCACTGCTGGGAAAGAGGCCATCAGCATCAAATTACCATGGGGATGGGAGAAAGTTGGTCATAAACCAAGGAAAGTCTTCAATACAATTACCCAAATGTGAAACAAACCAATTTTTTCATTGCTTTGCCTGGCTGGTATAATGCCAAACTGAGTATAAACTGACAGCAACAACAGTGATAGGACAGGAAAATGACACTACACACACATTCAGAATGATGAAAGACAGGCAGGTACAAGTAAGGTACCAGGGCATGGGTGGTACAGCAATAAATCAATATAGATTTGTACACACTGCATTCTTTCAAGAATAATAGAGAGTCAACTAGTCAGGCTTGAATACACAAACCAAATGTGGCAAAAGCACTAATCTAGTTCTCTTGACTGTAGGTAACTTTGTAAATCAGGTATGTAGCAAGTTTCTCTGACTTAACTCACATTCACCTCTGCTTGCTGTTAGATTTCAAAACTTCATGCACAGATCAGAAGATTCATATGGATAAGCAGGAAGGTACCTACAACACAAGCACCTGCATCTTAAGCCTTCTCGAGAACACCTATAAACAGTGAAAGCAGTAAACCAAATCTGTTTCTTTGAAATCAAACAAAAATCTATTAATTCTGTTAAGTGTATCCCATTGACTAATGGCATTATGCCACCATTAAATAAAATAATCTTTCAGTTCCCAGTAGAGAAAGATTCCTTTTCTTAGCAGAAAAGCAACACTACATCGTACAGGCAATAATTGCTTTAAATCAGGAATGTTTCCTGAAATCCACCTCACATCTGTAGGGCAACACATTCCCAGCCACTTATGGCTATGGTTCTGCTCCAAACCAGTTAACTGAACATCGAAGTTACTCTGATATAGTATGATTTTTAAATCTGGTTTCAATTGCACTAGGCCTTCTCAGATCCTCTATTTTCAATCTTCAGCAGCAAGCACTACTGCTGCCACAACTACCAGCTTAAGAAAAATGTAATGCAATGTCAACAACTATAACAAATGAGGAGCCAAACGTCAGCATATGCTCAGCAGCAGAAATAGCCATAGAAAAAAATGTCACTTATACTACTGAATGACTTCAACATTCCAAAATAAACAACAAAATTCAAGTATAACAAATTGGAACAGCAGGTAAACCGACAACTGAGTGCTAAAAATACATTCCTCCGTAGCAGTTGAGATGTACTTGCACAACTGTATCTGTCTTAGAGACAATATGCAACGCCTTGCTCAGCTGGATAACTTTGCAGTCAAGACAGTATCAATGTGACACAGGTGAGCTGACAAATGCCATACAAAAAGTCTAGTGATTAAGATGAGGCAGTGGAAGGTGTTCAACATCTTTTTCTGAGACTGACTAATCTATGAGGTGCCATGTCAGGATATGAGCAAATTGGTATCTGAATCCAAAATCAGGTTTAAAGATACAACATCACAACTATTAAAATACCACTAAGACACAAACACTTAACAAGTGACACTGCTGGACCTGAAAACACTAATGGAAAATTAGTTCACAGGAAAATCCGATATTACAGACATAACTGGAGCTTGAAATAAAAAGTGCCATATTGTCAAATTCGAGCATTTAGCAGTTAAGGGTTTGTGTTTGGGTGTTTTTTTCCTTTTAAATAGAACACATTTTAACCCACTATAGCAAAGATTACATGAAGCAAACCGAACAAGCATTTACTATTCACTCTTGAAGGGGGATGCTTTAAATTGTGGAATTTAAGGTTTTCATTTTAAAACAAGATAAAACACATATACAACACAGGCCTGCAGTTGCAGAGAATTCTGAAACCAGAGAGGAGGAGATGTATGCAGGAGAACATAACCTGATTTGCAAATAAAGTCTCAACAGCCTCCATCTCAGAAAAGCCTCCTCATGAGGGTTCCGAAGAGTTTTCCCAGCAGCAACTCAGTGGCTACAGGCTTGAAAAACCAAACTGTGTATGTGTAGTGCCTCTGCTTCATTTGAAAAAAAAGTTACATCAAGCCCTTTATGAGTACACAAAATTTTAAGTTTGAACAGGCCCACAAGTTGCATTTTGGACATGACTGATGTAGTCACATTACAGTCAATTATTACTACTTAACTACTAAGTAAAGCTTATCATTATTAATTGTTTATATACTATTTGTAACTGCTACATGCCCTGCACCTGAGATACAGATGAAGCATGATCATTTTCCTCAGTGCCTACTGTTCAAGCCTTTATATAATTCTAACCACTCAAAAGGTCTCTGTAAAATAATTAGGTTATGTTACATCACAAAAGTTAATCTACACTAGTTCTTGTAAGCGGTCATGAAGTTGCCATATCACGTGTACCAAAGGAAAAAAGCAACCCTTTTCTAGAATAAAAATGCAAGTTGTATGAGTTTCACATGCAGTAATACATTTACAATAAGGTACTGAAAGAGTAGCCTCCCCACCAAATTACTCATTCCATAAATCAACTATGAAATTCAAAACAATGCACTCATTATAGCATAATCCAGTGCTAACACAGGCTGCATTCTAAAGGGATGATACTATCCTCACAGTATCCTGTGTGCCACTACCCAGTCAATCCATCAGGGAGCTCATCTGTTGCAAAACTGATTATTGGTTTTGCTGGATTTTGATCAGCAGCACAAGATGCTGTCAGAAAAAAAAACAACCACCAAACACCACATCATCAGAAATATTTAAAGACATATTTAAGCAACAGTGGAATAGAAAAGGAACTGATCTGTTGTCATTACAGACCTTGGCTTATCTGTCAAAACAGGAGAAAACTGTTATTTCATTACAGTTGGCATTTAAGCCATTCTATACATTTTCTCTCTTCATTTTACCCATCAACAAAAGGTCAATGAACTACAGAATTTGTTCTCTACTAATCACAGTAAAAGACACTCCCAAAAAACCACTGAATACACCAAAATGTGGAGTACCTCAAGTGACACCTGATTAGTTTTGCACTGATGCAGACTCAGGTACACTCGATACCCCAGGCAGTGTCAGCTTTGCCAGTGCCCCATCTCAGCAGAGATGGTGCATGTTCATCCATACATTTCTCATTAGCCGTGTTTGAGGACAGTCATTAAGCAGTGTATCTCCATACTCAAGTCTCTTGAAGCATGTAACATGCAATTTCTTATCATAATTTCACCAGACTACTGGTTGTCTAGGACAACATAAATATTTTCCTTAAATACCTGTGACAGTTACTATGAGTGTCTGGACATTTCAGAGTCATCACTTTCACAACACAGTCGGTTCTAGAATACATTGTACAAGCTTTCCTCCAGTGTTCTATTATTTCTAAGAATACCCCTGTACATTCCACATGCTAGTATTTTAAGAATTCCATACAAAAGTTGTGATGGTATTAGGAAAAGAGCATATATGCAAAACCCTTCAGTAATCTGAGTTACATTAACTGTCTTGATAAATTTGGCTGTTTAGCAACACTGGAGTTCAGCAAAACAAACCCAGTGTTAGGCATCTGCTCCAAGTTATGACAAAGACATGTAAGTTTTGCCCATTCTTCAAATTAATATCAAACTTCAATAATTCTCCAAGAAAATAAATGAAAGTTAAACTGTAGAAAACCTGGAGATTAAAGTGTATGGAACCAATTATCTATAGAGATGCCCTAAAATGAGAACTGTACACTACCAATTAATTCAAATAAACAAAGGCACTAAGATGTTGTGCTGCCATTTGAAAAGCTGCCTCTTCACCTCTACTCCAACAAAGATAATGATGATTTTAATAAATCAGAATTGGAACCCAACAGCTAAGAACAGATGACCTGTGATTCCAGTGTTCGTATTAAAGGCATCTTCAACACGTTTATGTAAGCCAAACCAACACAGGCCATCTTTTACCAAAACTGAAAAGATTCCAGGAAAGAAAGAAAATAATAAAATGCAGTGGAATACTGCGTTGTGCTCAGCTAGTTGTACAATCGATGTTCGGCGAGTCTAGAAGAGTAGGCTGGAAGGAAGATATGGAGATGAGGGTGAAAATACAAAAAATACAAGGAAAAGAAATAATTTAGGCCAAATTCTCAGTTCCACAGCACCGCTGGCTAGCAAGAGCAGCAGCGGTAGTAACTTTTGCATCCATACTCCCCAAATAGAGATAATTTAAATGATGTTTCTATGGTCTGGATGGTGGGCAAGCCGGGAGCTTTTAACTATTTACTACTTCAATGCCACTGTTTACTTTGTGATGTTTTATGAAAGTCACTTCACCACAAGATACAGGTCTTCCTTCTCATTTTCCACATGCTGTCAGCTTAGACCACCAAATCCACTTTCGGGGGATTTCTGACCATCTTAAAATACTGTGCTGCAATTAACAGCAAGTTAGGACCAGGCAAATGCAAGCTCACATTTAGGAGGCTCAGGTACCATTGTCAGAGCTGGCAAATAAAATACATCTCATGCATATCAACTATGCCAGCTTCAAATGAAGTGGCAGAGGAACACAGGAAAGAAGCACTTGCACATGGGGCCTAAAAGCCCAGAAACAAAAGGTGCTAGACCCTGAAAGCAACTAAGTTACTCCAACCAGAAGACTACCACATGCTTTCCACAGACCCTTGAAGGTTGCTTTCTGAAAGGAAGGTACCAGAAAAATCTTACTTAAAGCAGCAAAAACTTGACAACAACAAACTGAGCACAAAAACAATCACAGCAGCTCTGCTCATCTGAAGCTCAAAACAGGACAAACATTGAATTCTGAGAAAAAGCAAAGTATTCCCATATTTAAAGATTATTGTTATCCTTGCCACCTTCAAGCATGTAGCCCACGCTACAAGCAATTTTGAAACTTAGTCAAACAGCAGAACAGGAAAATTATGCTAATACTAAAGCTAAGAACTGGCCATTAATATTATGGATTCTTATGAACTAGTACATGCTAAGATGGGCAGCCAAAACATGGCAGATAACTTGAATGTTTAGGCTTCTGAATTATACCAGAAAGGTGTTTGTTTAGAAAGCTCAGAAGTACGATTCATTGAATCAATAAGGTTTGAAAAGACATCAGAGATCATCAAGCCGAACCTGTGACCCAACACCTCATGACTACTAAACCATGGCTCCAAGTGCCACATCCAATCCCTTTTTGAACACCACCAGGGATGGTGACTCCACCACCTCCCTGGGCAGCCCATTCCAATGGCCAATTACTCTTTCTGAGAAGAACTTTCTCCTCACCTCCAGCCTAAACTTCCCCTGGCACAGCTTGAGACTGTGTCCTCTTGTTCTGGTGCTGGTTGCCTGGGAGAAGAGACCAACCCCCACCCAGCTACAACCTCCCTTTAGGGAGTTGCAGACAGCAAGGTGGTCTCCCCTGAGCCTCCTCTTCTCCAGGCTAAACAACCCCAGCTCCCTCAGCCTCTCCTCATGGGGCTTGTGCTCAAGGCCTCTCCCCAGCCTTGTTGCCCTTCTCTGGACACGTTCAAGAGTCTTGATGTCCTTCTTAAATTGAGGGGCCCAGAACTGGACACAGTCCTCAAGGTGTGGCCTAACCAATGCTGAGTACAGGTGCAGAAGGACTTCCCTGCTCCTGCTGGCCACACTATTCCTGATGCAGGCCAGGATTCAAATGCAGATGGGAGATCTGTTCTTTTGTTCTCAGAACAGGAAAAAATGCTTGCAAAAAAACAGTGAAAATGCATCTATTTCATTAGCTTAAATACCACCAGGTATGTCTGTCTTTAGGCAACAGAAAAAAGTATTTAACTTATGCTTCAAAAATCCCAAGACAGCATTTCACAGAAAAGGCATATTTTAAACAAAAACACAATAGTCATGTGAAAAATCTAGTTTATAGGACAGTACTTCCATACTACACTGTAAAGTTCAGTATTACTTCATTACTCAAGATTTTTATTTTAGTAGTACAATTCGTCTGCTACGAAGTCACATCCCCTAACCAAGAAGTAGTTGAGGCAGCCATGCACACTTACACCATTGTATTCTATTACACATCACACCTGCAAGTCTACTATTCCTCTGTACTGCACAAAATTAGGGTAGCAGTTCCAGTTTCATAAGTCCTGTAATACTTTAGTGCTATTTTGCTTCTCCATTTGAAAAATTAGCCTTCTCCTTTTCCCCATAAAGATCCATATATTAATGAGGCTCCAAAGGAAGGTTTTGGAAGAAAGTATCACTTCCTTGTATAAGGTAGAGCTCTAGCAAGTAGTAATTTTTCTTAAATAAGTCAACTTAACATCAAATTACTTCCCAGTCAGGCCAAACAAGCCTTCACGTACCATTTCTGCCTGTCAGACCCTAAACCACTGCCTGCAGCTGCAAGTTCCTTCACATAAGAATCGTAAGTCATAGAATCGTTAGGGCTGAAGGGACCTCAAGGATCATCTAGTTCCAACCCCCTGCCATGGGCAGGGACACTCCACATGAAATACCCAATACAGCTGCAGAGGCACAAATTTTTATTATGTTAACATCGATATTAGCCTCCATCTGTCAAATAAGTAAAAAACATTTTGGATACATGAAATTCTCTTCCACCCGAGTATCCCCTCATCTAACCTACAGGAATAGTTGCTGGCATGAGCAGACAAAGCCACCATGTCAGGAGGCTCAAAATAGTATTGCAGATGATGAAAGGCCAGCCTAAAGAGAATGGTCTTGGAAAAGCCATAACTACCAGTATTAAAACGAGAAACCTTAATCCCGTGCTCACCCCCCTGCTTCCCTTTCCTCACTTTCCTCTATCCTGCCCCCCCCCAAAAAGGGGGGTCAAAACCTGAGCATTAGCGTCCTTACAGGCAGCTCAATGAGGGAGAAAAGGGAATGTGAAGGAGAGGAAAAGCAAACATAAAAACCAAACAAACAACAGGAAAAAAAACACAAACAAACCCCACAACAACAACAAAACACACACACACACACACGGGGCGGGGGGAAGCACCAAAAAAACCCCAACCACCAGATGAGGAAGAAGCACTTCGCACACCCTCGTCATCGAAATCCCGAGACGCGGGGTTTAACAGCAGTCCCAGTAACTCCGTTTTCCCAAAGGCACAGCGGGGCGGGAGGGCGGACCTCCCTGTCTCACTCCCTTCTTCCTTCTCCTGCCTGACAGGCCGAGCCCTGCTTTTTCCTCCTCTACAGCCACACAGCCTCCTGAGGGCGGCCCCCTGCTACAGCGGCCGCGCCAGGCGGCGCCTCCCCAGTATACACCGCCCCCGAAAAGAGCTGCACTCGGCCCCCGAGGGCGGGAAAAGGCCTGCTGGCGGTGACAGAAGCCGTGCCAGCCTCACCTTTTCGTAGCTCCCGCTCCCACACGCTGACAATAAGCGCCGAGTGCTTGCGGTGGTGGATGAGCCAGAGGCTCAGGGTCTGCACGCTCTGCTGCGAGTTGCTCAGCTCCGACAGTTTCCGCTCCAGCGCTGCCTCCGAGAACGCCGACATAGCCGGGCCGCACTCGAGCTCGCCGCCCCCACCGGCCCGGCTTGGTGGCGCTTTGTCCCCGCCTCTCTGCTTCAGCGAGGGAGGGGCTAGGCGAACCCTGTCCCTTTCCGCTTCGCCGGCCGCCGCTTTCGTGCGCTCGGCAGGCTAGCGCTAGCAAAATGGCGGTAGCCGAGTCTGTTAGAGCGCCGCTCGGCCTCGCCCCCTTCCCATTTCCTCACTTCCGGCAGAGGCCCACAGCAAGGACCGGGCGGGGAGGCATTGGACAACTTCCTGTCCCTCAGTCTGCGTTGTCTTCCCAGCAGCACCCGCGCGGCAGCCAGAACGGGCGTGTCAGGGCGGGAGGGGCGGCCTTGGCCTGGCTAAGGATTACCGTAGGCTCGCGGTCGCCAGCCGACCTGCCTCTAAGTGGCCGCGCACCTGTGCACAGCAAGTGTCTGTCTGTGCACAGCAACCTTGTTTTACTCCAGAGAGAATTCCTAATGAGCCTCGGGAGGCTGTAGGATAGGGCAAGCAAAAGCACAGTTAAGGACAGTTACTACAACAGTCTGGATACATAAACGTATCACCCTGGCAAATACCTTAAAAAGCCAGGCCCCCGAGGCAGCCCAAGCCCAACAGTACCTTTGGCCTGGCAGGTTAAGGAACTTAATGTCCTGATGGCATGTGTTACAGATAACATGGCATTTTGTGTTCTGCAGATGTGCCTGGCCTCATCTTCAAAAAGCCTTCCCTCCCTCCCTCCCTCCCTCCATTCCTTTCTTCTTCCTTGGTATTAACAGCCTCATGGTAGAATTCCAAAAGTGTTTCCTCTTGGTTGTTTCAAACTCAAAGCTGTGTTGAGTCTTAGAATCATAGGATCTATAAGGTTGGAAAAGACCTCAGAGATCAAGTCCAACCTGTCACCCAACACCTCATGACTACTAAACCGTGGAACCAAGTGCCATGTCCAATCCCCTCTTGAACACCTCCAGGGACGGTGACTCCACCACCTCCCTGGGCAGCACATTCCAATGGCTAACAACTCTCTCTGGGAAGAACTTTCTCCTCACTTCCAGCCTAAACTTGCCCTGGTGCAGCTTGAGACTGTGTCCTCTTGTTCTGGTGCTGGTTGCCTGGGAGAAGAGCCCAACACCCTCCTGGCTACAACCTCCCTTTAGGTAGTTGTAGAGAGCAACTTTGACATTTCTATTTTGGAAATAGTGAATAAAAATGGTTCTCTGGTCATCTTTGTGTGTGAAACACACACACTCTTGTAAAGAATTTTGTGAGGGCCAAAACTGGTAGAGCAAAGAGTTTATTTACAGTGCTGGGTGCACGCCTAATAAACCCGCATGCACACCCTACATCCTAACTAAGGGGGTTTATAACACTGACTAATTACACGTTCAGGTTTTCCCAGAGGTCTCTTTACATAATCAAAACCCAACCCCACATTGGCTCATGCAATACCCTTAGTTCCCTTTTGTGCATGTCTGGTAGGGGTCTTTGGTGGTCAGTGCGTGAAAAATGGTTTTTAATATTTGGCTTTGGCAAGGGGAATTGCTGGGGACTGTGAGGTTCGATCTTTGGGCTGATTGGTTGATTGTGGTCTTTATTGTGTGGGGTTTGGGGAGAGAAAGGTGAGGCGCCGACATGTCTGGAGACTGGCCAGGTCAAAAGTGCGGGTTTTGTCCCAGCCCTGATGGAGAAGGGTGGGAATGTACTGGGGAAAGGTAGGAATATGTGTGAATATGTATGTTTGACGTTCAACTCGTGTTGTTATGGTGCCTCTAGCAAACCTGCTCTGCGCCCAGCGCTGCGTTGCCTTTATTTGATGATAAACTGGTTGTAGTTAAAATTTAGCAGTGAGCGTGTTTCTCACCCCTGCATGCCCAGGACCCCCAGCCATGCCACCCCCAGCGTGGGAAGGGAGTCTCAGGGCATCTAGAGGGGGTGGGAGGGTAACAAAGGGAGTCTGGAGGCATCTCAGGTGAGCCTGGGGACATCCAAAGGAGGTCTGTAAGCAGGTAGAGAGGATCTGGGGCCCTCTTAAGGGGGTATGCAGTCATCTAGAGTGAGTCTGGGGGGAGCAGAAGAGGCTTGGGGGCGTCCTAAAGGGTCTGTGTGCATCTAAAATGGGTCTGGGTATATCAGAAGGGTTTCTGGGGACACCTGAGGGGTCCTAGGGGGCCTCCAAAGCGGAGAGTGGGCATCTAAACTGGGTGTGGGGACATCCAAAGGAGGTCTGTGTGCAGGCAGAGAGGATCTGGGACCCTCTTAAGAGGGTTTGTGGATGCCTAAAGTGGATCTGGGGGCATCAAAAGGGGGTTCTGAGTGTCTAAGGCGGTCCTGGGGCCTCTGGATTTTGCCTTGGGAGCTCCCAGGGGATCTCTGGAGGGTCCCAGAGGAGTTTGGAGGGGCTCTCAGTGAGGTGTAGGGGTCTCTGTGCTGTCCCCACTGTATCTAGGGTCATCTATGGAGTTGTGCTGCCTCAGGTATTGGGGTCCCACAGGATATGGGGAAGTCTCACTCTGGTTTTCAGTGTCCCTGCAGGCCTGGGAAGCCCAGCCACATCCCTTCCAGCATCTGCAGGCAATGTGGGGGCATTGAAAGGAGGATTCGAGGGTGACAAAAGGGTTCTGGGGCCATTTACAATGTACTGGGGGACATACAAAATGGGTCTGGGCCTATTAAAAGGGCTTTTGGGGACATCTAAAGGGGTCTGGGGATATCTGAGGTCGTCTAGGAGGCATCTAAAGCAGTGTGTGTGGGGAATCCTAAGTGGTTCTGAGGACATCTAAAGGAGTTCTGTGAGCATCCAGGGGCCCATGAAAGGGTCTGGGACAGCGGGTCTGCTGCACTTCAGGGCAAGAGGGCAGAGCAGAGTTGCCACCTCCCAGTCCCCATCACCGACGATTCAGGTCAGGCTTACTCGGGAGGATGGTTAAGGGGCTGAGCAGGGCATGCAGGGGCTGCCTCTGTGCCTGCTGAATGTGAGGGCCACAGCAGGAGTAGCACTGTGCCCCGGTGGCCAGGGTCAGACTGGGCCCCTTAGGTGGCACCTGGCTTAGACATGGCAGCTCTCCCTGTGCCCAGTGCCCAGAGGGTGAGAATCAGGCAAGACAGCACCCAAGAGGCTGAGGAGCAGCTAGGGAGGCCTCATGCTGGGGAAGTTCATCTGAAATGTTCAGACCTTGATGGTTTCCTCCTTCCCTGGGGCTGGGACTCTTCAGCCACCCAGCTCATGCCTATCGCTGAGACCCACTCAGTGCCCACCCTCAGTGGGGACAGGCTGGGAGAAACGTCCCTGCAAGTGCCACAGGTTGTGAGGGGGCAGCCCTGGAAGAAGAGCCTCTCTCTTCTATGCCACCAGAGAGGGAGGAGGCTACATCTGCAGAGCTTGGCCCCCAAGTGGATATGGATCAGGCAGCAGCCCCAGACACAGAGGTGGAGCAGACAACTGCCCCAGAGACTGAAATGGAACAGACAACAGCCCCAGAGATGGAGGTGGAACTGACACCTGCCTGGCTTTGCCACTGGAGTGGGCAGACACCTGGGACGGTCACACAGAAGCAGAGCTGCCCAGAGGAGCAAAAAAGAGCTTGGCAACAAACAAGCAAAGAATGTGAAAGAACAGCAATAAACAACAACGACAACAACCCCACCCAGTTGTTTGGTTTTGTGTCTGTGCCTGCTGCACTTCAGGGCAAGAGGGCAGAAGGAGAGGGCAATAGGAGGGGGACTGAGTGCTGAGGGTGCAGCTGTGCCATCACAGCTGGCCCCGAGATGGCAGCTGGCTCTCAGCCCTGCCTGGTGCCCAGAAGGGGAGCATCAGTCACGATAGCACCCAAGGGAGTGAGAAGCAGCCGGGGGGGCCTCATGCTGGAAACCACCTGGGGAAGTTCATCTGCAATGTTCAGACCTGGATGGTTTCCTCCTTCCCTGGGGCTGGGACACTTCAGCCCCCAGCTCATGCCTGTGGCTGAGACCCACTCAGTGCAGAGCAGGGCTCCCACCCCTGTCAGTGCCACAAGAGGCCAAGCCTGCAGTTGTGCAAGAGCCTCTCTCCTGTGACACCAGAGGGGATGAAGGCCCCTGATGGCTTTATTATGGCTGGGCAGACAGCAGCCCTGCACAGCCCCACAGCCTGCTCCTTGCTCTCACTGCTACCAGCCCACATCTCGGCAGAGGTCCTAGACAAGGAACAGCAGCAGCAGCTGGGGCAGCAGGGAGGAAGCAGCAGGGAGGAAGCCCCAAGCTCAGGCCAGGGTGGCTGTTAGATGGGGGCCAGGGGTGGGGGTCTTTGCTCTCCACCCTCTCTATCTCCAGATCATCTTCCTCCTCTTCTAGCTCGCCTCTGAAGCACTTCCAGGGTCCCCAGGCCTGCAGAACGTGGGCACCATCAGATGCCACCCCTGATTTCCAGAGGGACACCCCAGTGCCTCCTGAGCCCCTTGCATCTGGCAGGGAAGGGCCGGGGTGGTGCTGGGCATCACCATGGCAACAGCCTGCCCCATAATGGCACCATGGAAACTCTGCCCCATAAAGGCACCATGGGACCTGCCCCACCCTGAAAAGCCTATAAAAAAGGGGGCGCAGGCTGGTGGGAGCAGGCAGTCGGCGTCGACAGCGCAGTCTGTTAGCCCCTGCCAGCTCTCAGCAGTGCTGGGATCCCGTGGCTGGTGAGGATGGAGTCTGACGAGCACACCGCAGAGTGTGACCTGAGCTTCTACAGCATGTTGAACCCCAAGCTGCTGCTTGTGGTGCTGGGGTACATGGTGCTGGACCTTGCTGTGTGCTGGTCACCGCGTCTGGCCGCCTGGCTCTGGGTAAGCGACCACTGCACCCCCACCACGGTGCCCTGCACAGCAGGATGGGGTGAGGTGGGGAGGTAGGATGGGGTGGAGTTCTGGGGGCCGTGGGGGCCGTGGGCAGGAGTGTCTCAGTGTAAGGTGGGAGCCAGGCTGCCTTGACAAACCCTCCCTCTCTCCTTTCAGCCCTGGCTGTGGCAGGTCATGGACAAGCTGTGGCGGCCAGGCCAGAATAGGGACCAAGAGCCCCTGCAGGACCCCCCGAGGAGCAGGATGAGCAGGAGATGAACATCCCTGATGCTGGCAGTAAGTTCATCAAGCAGTGGATGATGAGGGCAGAGGCAGAACTGCAGAGGGCAGTCAGGCCCCTGGCACAGAAGGAAGAGTGAGAAGGTGTTCCCCAAGGGGATGTTAACGTGGTCACTGTCTTTCTCGCAGGGCTTTTCCCGGCTGGTGACATGCGGAAGGGCTCTCCCCGTCCAGCACGTCTGGGAGTCAGGAAGCCTGCAGCCGTGGAGGAAGATGGTGCCCAAGAGGAAGGTGGCACCGCCGTGCCCCCAGGCAATGAGGCAGAAGAGGAAGCAAATGCTTCTAAGGTGGCAGCGCCGGGGAAAAGCCTCCCTCTGCTGTGCCCCCACAGGAGCAGGCGGCCACAGCTCCTCCCGCGGCTGCCCCTGGCACAGCCCAGCCCCTGGCTGCGGAGGAGGCGCTGCCGGAAGCCCTCAGGCGTGATGGGCAGAGCCCAGCTGCCCCCAGGCAGGCCCCAGCTCGCCGGCGCAGGTCAGGCTTCTCCAGGAGGGTGCGGAAGGGGCTGAGCAGGGCACGCAAAGCCTTCCTCTGTGCCTGCTGCCTGTCAGTGCCAGAGCACGACTAGCAGCATGGCCTGGGGCCGGGGCCAGGCGGGGCCAGGCTGGGCCCCAAGGATAACACCAAGCCCGGAGACGACACCTGGCCCTGAGATGACACCAGGCCCTGAGATGACACCTGGCCCTGAGATGACACCTGGCCCTGAGATGACACCTGGCCCTGAGATGACACCAGGCCCTGAGATGACACCTGGCCCTGAGATGACACCTGGCCCTGAGATGACACCTGGCCCTGAGATGACACCAGGCCCTGAGATGACACCTGGCCCTGAGATGACACCTGGCCCTGAGATGACACCAGGCCCAAGGATGACACCTGGCCCTGAGATGACACCTGGCCCTGAGATGACACCAGGCCCAAGGATGACACCAGGCCCTGAGATGACACCTGGCCCTGAGATGACACCTGGCCCTGAGATGACACCTGGCCCTGAGATGACACCAGGCCCTGAGATGACACCTGGCCCTGAGATGACACCAGGCCCTGAGATGACACCAGGCCCTGAGATGACACCAGGCCCTGAGATGACACCAGGCCCAAGGATGACACCTGGCCCTGAGATGACACCAGGCCCAAGGATGACACCTGGCCCTGAGATGACACCAGGCCCAAGGATGACACCAGGCCCTGAGATGACACCAGGCCCTGAGATGACACCAGGCCCAGAGATGACACCCGGCCCTGAGATGACACCAGGCCCTGAGATGACACCAGGCCCAAGGATGACACCAGGCCCAGAGATGACACCCGGCCCTGAGATGACACCTGGCCCTGAGATGACACCAGGCCCAAGGATGACACCAGGCCCTGAGATGACACCAGGCCCTGAGATGACACCAGGCCCAAGGATGACACCAGGCCCAGAGATGACACCTGGCCCTGAGATGACACCAGGCCCAAGGATGACACCAGGCCCTGAGATGACACCTGGCCCTGAGATGACACCTGGCCCTGAGATGACACCAGGCCCTGAGATGACACCAGGCCCTGAGATGACACCTGGCCCTGAGATGACACCAGGCCCAAGGATGACACCAGGCCCTGAGATGACACCAGGCCCTGAGATGACACCTGGCCCTGAGATGACACCAGGCCCTGAGATGACACCAGCACCAGGCCCTGAGATGACACCTGGCCCTGATGACACCAGGCCCTGAGATGACACCAGGCCCTGAGATGACACCCGGCCCTGAGATGACACCTGGCCCTGAGATGACACCAGGCCCAAGGATGACACCAGGCCCAAGGATGACACCAGGCCCTGAGATGACACCTGGCCCTGAGATGACACCTGGCCCTGAGATGACACCAGGCCCAAGGATGACACCAGGCCCTGAGATGACACCTGGCCCTGAGATGACACCTGGCCCTGAGATGACACCAGGCCCAAGGATGACACCAGGCCCTGAGATGACACCAGGCCCTGAGATGACACCTGGCCCTGAGATGACACCAGGCCCTGAGATGACACCAGGCCCTGAGATGACACCCGGCCCTGAGATGACACCTGGCCCTGAGATGACACCTGGCCCTGAGATGACACCTGGCCCTGAGATGACACCAGGCCCAGGGATGACACCAGGCCCTGAGATGACACCAGGCCCAGAGATGACACCTGGCCCTGAGATGACACCAGGCCCAAGGATGACACCAGGCCCAGAGATGACACCTGGCCCTGAGATGACACCAGGCCCAAGGATGACACCAGGCCCAGAGATGACACCAGGCCCAGGGATGACACCTGGCCCTGAGATGACACCAGGCCCTGAGATGACACCAGGCCCAGAGATGACACCAGGCCCAGAGATGACACCTGGCCCTGAGATGACACCAGGCCCAAGGATGACACCAGGCCCAGAGATGACACCAGGCCCAGAGATGACACCTGGCCCTGAGATGACACCTGGCCCTGAGATGACACCAGGCCCAGAGATGACACCTGGCCCTGAGATGACACCAGGCCCTGAGATGACACCCGGCCCTGAGATGACACCAGGCCCTGAGATGACACCAGGCCCTGAGATGACACCAGGCCCAAGGATGACACCAGGCCCTGAGATGACACCAGGCCCTGAGATGACACCCGGCCCTGAGATGACACCAGGCCCTGAGATGACACCAGGCCCTGAGATGACACCTGGCCCTGAGATGACACCAGGCCCAGAGATGACACCTGGCCCTGATATGACACCAGGCCCAAGGATGACACCAGGCCCTGAGATGACACCAGGCCCAGAGATGACACCTGGCCCTGAGATGACACCAGGCCCAGAGATGACACCAGGCCCAGAGATGACACCAGGCCCAGAGATGACACCTGGCCCTGAGATGACACCAGGCCCAGAGATGACACCAGGCCCAGAGATGACACCTGGCCCTGAGATGACACCAGGCCCAGAGATGACACCAGGCCCAGAGATGACACCAGGCCCAGAGATGACACCTGGCCCTGAGATGACACCAGGCCCAGAGATGACACCTGGCCCTGAGATGACACCAGGCCCTGAGATGACACCAGGCCCAGAGATGACACCAGGCCCAGAGATGACACCAGGCCCAAGGATGACACCAGGCCCTGCGATGACACCAGGCCCTGAGATGACACCAGGCCCTGAGATGACACCTGGCCCTGAGATGACACCAGGCCCAGAGATGACACCAGGCCCTGAGATGACACCAGGCCCTGAGATGACACCTGGCCCTGAGATGACACCAGGCCCAGAGATGACACCTGGCCCTGATATGACACCAGGCCCAAGGATGACACCAGGCCCTGAGATGACACCAGGCCCAGAGATGACACCTGGCCCTGAGATGACACCAGGCCCAGAGATGACACCAGGCCCAGAGATGACACCAGGCCCAGAGATGACACCTGGCCCTGAGATGACACCAGGCCCAGAGATGACACCAGGCCCAGAGATGACACCTGGCCCTGAGATGACACCAGGCCCAGAGATGACACCAGGCCCAGAGATGACACCAGGCCCAGAGATGACACCTGGCCCTGAGATGACACCAGGCCCAGAGATGACACCTGGCCCTGAGATGACACCAGGCCCTGAGATGACACCAGGCCCAGAGATGACACCAGGCCCAGAGATGACACCAGGCCCAAGGATGACACCAGGCCCTGCGATGACACCAGGCCCTGAGATGACACCAGGCCCTGAGATGACACCTGGCCCTGAGATGACACCAGGCCCAGAGATGACACCAGGCCCAGAGATGACACCAGGCCCAAGGATGACACCAGGCCCAGAGATGACACCAGGCCCTGAGATGACACCTGGCCCTGAGATGACACCAGGCCCTGAGATGACACCTGGCCCTGAGATGACACCAGGCCCAGAGATGACACCAGGCCCAGAGATGACACCAGGCCCAAGGATGACACCAGGCCCAGAGATGACACCAGGCCCTGAGATGACACCAGGCCCTGAGATGACACCAGGCCCAGAGATGACACCAGGCCCTGAGATGACACCTGGCCCTGAGATGACACCAGGCCCAGAGATGACACCAGGCCCAGAGATGACACCTGGCCCTGAGATGACACCAGGCCCTGATATGACACCAGGCCCAAGGATGACACCAGGCCCAAGGATGACACCAGGCCCTGAGAAGACACCAGGCCCTGAGATGACACCAGGCCCAAGGATGACACCAGGCCCAAGGATGACACCAGGCCCAGAGATGACACCAGGCCCTGAGATGACACCTGGCCCTGAGATGACACCAGGCCCTGAGATGACACCAGGCCCAAGGATGACACCAGGCCCAAGGATGACACCAGGCCCAGAGATGACACCAGGCCCTGAGATGACACCTGGCCCTGAGATGACACCAGGCCCTGAGATGACACCAGGCCCAAGGATGACACCAGGCCCAGAGATGACACCAGGCCCTGAGATGACACCAGGCCCTGAGATGACACCAGGCCCAGAGATGACACCAGGCCCTGAGATGACACCTGGCCCTGAGATGACACCCGGCCCAGAGATGACACCAGGCCCAGAGATGACACCAGGCCCTGAGATGACACCAGGCCCAAGGATGACACCAGGCCCAGAGATGACACCTGGCCCTGAGATGACACCAGGCCCAGAGATGACACCCGGCCCTGAGATGACACCTGGCCCTGAGATGACACCAGGCCCAGAGATGACACCTGGCCCTGAGATGACACCAGGCCCTGATATGACACCAGGCCCAAGGATGACACCAGGCCCAGAGATGACACCTGGCCCTGAGATGACACCTGGCCCTGAGATGACACCAGGCCCAAGGATGACACCAGGCCCAGGGATGACACCAGGCCCTGAGAAGACACCAGGCCCTGAGATGACACCAGGCCCAAGGATGACACCAGGCCCAAGGATGACACCAGGCCCAGGGATGACACCAGGCCCTGAGAAGACACCAGGCCAGGCACAAAGATCACTCCTGGCCATAAGATGACGTCTTTGCCATGCTTTGGTTGGGCTGCCCCTTTCCAACTGCAACGCTTGCGGCACTGGCAGTGACCCTGCTGTGGACAGCAGCCAGCTATGCCCAAGGAGCGCCAGAGGCACCGGTGTGCCCGGTAACGCCGGATCAGAGCTGGATTCTCGCAGCGAAGCTCCAGGCTTGAAGGAGCTCTGGGCGATGGCTTAGGCAGGGCTGTGGGCTCTGCGAGTGCTTCCGAGTGCGGGTGGTGGCCTCTTTCTCCTGCGGCTCGGGTGAGTCCTGCGTGCTGAGCGGTCGAGCGGCGTCTTGCTGCGCAGCTGCAAAAGTCCAGAGACAACCAATAGCAATTTGAACTGTGAAGAGAAAAGAGAAGTTCATCGGCAGCATGCCGGAGACGGCCCACGAGGGGGGAACTCCAGAATTCCCTGGGGCAACAGACCTTCCACAGATGCTTATAAAGATCACATTCTGTCATTCCCCCTGATCCTGGCACCCGCGGCACGCCTGGGGTGCAATCAAACCCAAAATGGCATCGCCCCCTGAGAGCTGCAGGAGCACAGCTTCGCTTTCTGTTGGCTTCTGCAGCTTGTTGCTGTAGCACACACAGGGTTTATCTCCAAAGGCCTTATAGCTGAAAGCTGCGTAGCAAAGAGGTTGCTGCCGAGGCCTGCAGGGCTTGTTGGCTTTGCAGCTTTGCCTATCTGGAGAGGTTCTTCAGCTGCAATCTTCGCAGCGGTGCTCGTTGCTTCTTCCACTAAAATGAAACTGTCCCGGGGACTCAGCCTCTCCTGGGGACCATCTCTTGGCCCAGCAGGACCTGTCTGCCTGCTCCGGGACCTGTCTGTCTGCTCCTGGGCTTTACAACACTTACAGCAAGGGCTCCTGCAGTCTTTCTGGTAAACTGAAGCACAGCTCCGATTCCAAGCCAGGTTTGTGACTTCCCCAGAGCTTGGGCAATGGCAAGGCAAAGCTCTGCCTCTTTGGGCTGGTATTTATAGATTTCCCAAGACAGTGATGGCCAGTGACAACAAAGATTAAGAGACAAAGACCTGACACTTTAACCTAGAAAAAACCTGTAGTTTTCTCCAAAGGTGGCCAGGGGCACACACACACACACACACCTGGCCCACTTGGGCCCCAGGGCATGTTCAGATGAGCCTGGGCAATTTCCTGAAAAACCAGACCTGCTGCCTCCTGCCCCATTGTCTGGTTCAGGGCATTTTTGAGGCTTCTTGTCCCTTCAGGACAGTGAGCCACTGCTTGGTGCTCCCAGGAGTGCCCCGGGGCTGCAGGCACCCAGCCCTCTGCCCCAGAGGGAGGCAGGAGAGCCCCCAGCGCAGGAGCTCTGCCAGTGTGCTGTGGGGGTGCAGGGGCAAGGACCAGAGCTAAGCACAGATCTCTGTGGCTTCTCTTGCAGGCCCCTGCAGCTCCTGAGCAGGAGCAGAGTGAGGAGGAGATGGAGGAGAAGGAGAGGCACAGGCAGAGGCTCAGAGAGGTGAGTGCCATGGTGTGCCAAGCACTGCAGGGGCTGGCTGGGGACGCTGCCTGGGGTGGGATGGCACAGGCCGTGACCAGACTCCACCTTGGGCAGAGCACCAGAGGAGCTCCTCCAGCTGTGGGGCTTGTGGGGGTGCCAGGGCAAGGCTCACAGGCATGGAACCTAACAGATCTCTGTGGCTTCTCTTGCAGAGCCTTCCATCTCCTAGACCCTTGGAGCAGAAGGACACCCAGGAGCTGGACAGCTCCTTCATGTCTTCCTGAACAGATGTGTGCTCTTGGCGTGCTGGGCACAGACAAGTGAGTGCCAGTGCCAAGGAGAGGGCACTTGGGACACTGTGGGACGGGGCAGAGGCTGACTCTCCATCATGTGCCTGCCATGAGCTGCTTCATCATCCCCATCCTCCCTGCCCCATTCCTGTCCCAGAAGCAGCTATCATCATCAGGTCCTGCAGGCATGAACTTGCTGGAGGGACCCAGGGGACCTTTACAGAATCTCCCTTTCCCTACAGGAGGCAGAAGTGGCCCTGACTGAGGGTAGGAGAGACGTCCCTGCAAGTGCCACAGGTTGTGCGGGGGAAGCCCTGGAGGAAGAGCCTCTCTCTTCTGTGCCACTGTCTCGATCCGGAGGAAAGGTGCTGCAGGAGATGTTGGGTCTGTGGAGGAAAGGTGCTGCAGGAGATGTTGGGTCTGTGGAGGAAAGGTGCTGCAGGAGATGTTGGGTCTGTAGAGGAAGGGTGCTGAGGCTTTGGCTGTAGAAGAGATGAGGTCCTCTGGGCAGCTTCTTCAGCTCCATGAGTTGCAGCAGGCGGAACTTAGAGCACGGAGAGAGGGTTTTCAGAGTCCAGGATCCATTGTGTTGGCCCCGGGATGTTTCCAGCGTGTGCTGCCATCTGCTTTCTTCTGCATCTTGCTTCTCCAATTTTCTCCTCTACAAGCCAGTAGTTGCTCCAGTCTTTTATACAGTTTTTTAGCCCTTAGGCAAGTGTCCAGGTGTTGTTCCCCAGGATATCGTTCTGGGAAATCATCTTTAGGTCCAGGTATCGTTCCCCAGGAAATCTTTCTGTGTACTCAGGTGAGTTTGGGCAGCCACTGGATGGAGGGGGGGAAGGCCTCCACCTCCTCCTGCTCCATCTACCTACCCACACACTCTTTACACATCAGGAGCCATTGTCCTTTGCTGGGGTATCTGATGGCTGGAAATTATCTTGTCCTGAAGGTGTGAATGCTGGGCCCTTGGGCCATTGCTGTAGGCCAGCTGCAGTCCCGTGAGCAATGTTATCTTTGCACCTTCCAAGAGTCCTTCCAGTGGCTCTGCCCAACGCACATCAGCTATTGTCTGGACAAGCAGCAAGTGATTTTGTCTTTGTTGAGTCACACTAGGAGAGACAAGCTTTAGTCTCTCACAGCCACCAGAGAGGGAGGAGGCTACATCTGCAGAGCTTGGCCCCCAAGTGGATATGGATCAGGCAGCAGCCCCAGACACAGAGGTGGAGCAGACAACTGCCCCAGAGACTGAAATGGAACAGACAACAGCCCCAGAGATGGAGGTGGAACTGACACCTGCCTGGCTTTGCCACTGGAGTGGGCAGACACCTGGGACGGTCACACAGAAGCAGAGCTGCCCAGAGGAGCAAAAAAGAGCTTGGCAACAAACAAGCAAAGAATGTGAAAGAGCAGCAATAAACAACAACGACAACAACCCCACCCAGTTGTTTGGTTTTGTGTCTGTGCCTGCTGCACTTCAGGGCAAGATCATCAATAAAGATGTTAGAGCATGGGGCCCAGCACTGATCCTTGGGGCACACCACTAGTGCCTGTCTGACACCCCTCAGGCTGTGCTGCTATCCAACCAGAGCTGGACAGGCTGAGAGCTGGTGCAGGCAAAACTCGTGAAGTTCAATAGGGACAAGTTCAGGGTCCTGCATCTGAGGAGGAATAACAACATGCACCAGGACAGGTTAGGGGCTGCCCTGCTGGAAAGCAGCTCCATGGAGAAAGACCTTGGAGTGCTTGTGGGCAGCAAGTTCTCCATGGGACAACAATGTGCCTTTGTGACCAGGAGAGGCAATGGGGTGCATCAAGAAAAGTGTGTCCAGCAGGGTCTAGGGAAGTTCTTCTCCCCTCTACTCTGCCCTGCTGAGACCACACCTGGAATACTGTGTCCGGTCTTGGGCTCCCCAGTTCAAGAACGACAGAGGACTGCTGGAAAGAATCCAATGGAGAGCCACAAGGATGATTTGGGGACTTGAAGTATCTCCCCTAGGAAGAGAGACTGAGATCCCTGGGGCTACTCAGTCTTGAGAAGACTCAGAGGGGATCTGATAATGTGTATAAATATCTGAGGGGTGGGTGTCAGGTGGAGGGGGCCAAGCTCTTTTTGGTGGTGCACAGGAATAAGACAAGGAACAATAGATACAAACTTGAACAGAGAAGATTTCACCTCAACATGAGGAGAAACTTCTTTACAGTGAGGGTGACAGAGCACTGAAACAGACTGTCCTGGGAGGTTGTGGAGTCTCCTCTGGAGACTTTCAAGGCCCATCCGGATGAATTCCTGTGCAGACTACCCTAAGTGATCCTGCTTTGGCAGGGGGCTTGGACCCTATGATCTCTTGAGGTCCCTTCCAACCTCTAATATACTGTGATACTGTGATCTTCAGTCATTTTTCAAGCTGAAAGACTCAAGTCAGTTCCCTTCCAAGTTTACATGGAAGGTGATCTAGGCTGCTAAACATCACTAGTGTGAGCATGTCTGATTGGTGGTCTGATACCACTTGTGGTTTAGACACTACCAACTAACTGGGGTTTTCAGAGAACTGTAAGTGGGAACCCAAGGGAGTAATAATGGGATGTTTAGCTGGCCTTCATGTCTATGTGGGAGCCTGGAGTGTGAAAAGTGATGTTGTACCTCGAATCACGTGAGCAAGGATGGAAGTAAAGATAATGAAATGCTGTATCTTTGTAGCGAGTGGGAAAGACAACTGGGGAGAAAGCCACCTGCTAAAGTAAAGATAAAACAGTGGGCTTAAGTGTGGTAGGCTGTGGGAATGTGAATTATACCATGCACAAACTCCTCAGTAGGTAGCCACCGGCTCAGTGCATTGGGGCCACTTGGCCTCTTCACAGACAAGGATGATTAGGGGACTGGAGCACTGCCTGATGAGAGGCTGAGGGACCTGGGGCTTTTAGCCTGGAAAATAGAAGACTTCAAGGGGATTTAATAAATGTTTATAACTTTCTGAAGGCTGGGGGTCAGGAGGGAGGGGACAGGCTCTGCTCACTTGCTCCCTGGGATAGGACAAGGAGCAATGGACGTAAGCTGCAGCACAGTAGGTTCCACCTCAACACAAGGGGGAACCTCTTTCCTATAAGGATCACAGAGCACTGGAGCAGGCTGCCCAGAGAGGTTGTGGAGTCTCCTTCTCTGGAGACTTTCAAGGCCCATTTGGATGTGTTCCTCTGTGACCTGAGCTAGATTGTATGGTCCTGCTCAGGCTGGGGTGTTGGACTCAATGATCTCTTTGTGTCCCTTCCAACCCCTGACATCCTGCGGTCCTGTGGTCTGTCAGTTTGGATCTTAGCTCACCATGGTGGGACTGTCTGGATCCACACCACTATATACCTTAACTCTTAAACATCTTTCATGAATCCTCTTTCTGTAGCTAATAATTA
Organism: Picus viridis; assembly: GCA_033816785.1. Taxonomy (NCBI): domain Eukaryota; kingdom Metazoa; phylum Chordata; class Aves; order Piciformes; family Picidae; genus Picus; species Picus viridis. The sequence continues at coordinate 2,532,136 of CM066575.1, forward strand.
TAAATACAGTTAATGAATGTCTTTCTATAAAATGTTTAATTAGGAAAATATGCATATGCATCTTGCTTGGGACATTCTAGCAATGATTAAGTATCCACACTTAAAATATTCCTACAAACTTTCATGCATAGAGTTTGTCCTCACCAAACAGCAGAAAGAGAATTCATAGAATGATTTGGCTTGGAAGGGACTTTAAAGGTCATCTAGTTCTAGTGCCTCTGCCATGGGCAGGGACACCTCCCACTAGACCAGGTTGCTCAAAGTCTCATCCAACCTGGCCTTGAACACTTCCAGAGGAGGAGCATTCGTGGCCTTCCTGGGCAACCTGCTCCATTGTCTCACTACCCTTACTCTAAAGGATTTCTTTCTAATATGTAGTCTAAATCTACCTCCATTCCCTCTTGTTTTATTACAAAAAGCCCTTGTAAAAGCCCCTTCCCAGCTTTCTTCTAGGCCCCCATCAGGTACTGGAAGGCTGCTATAAGGTCTCCCAGGAGCCTTCTTTTCTCCATGCTGAATAGCCCCAACTCTCATAGCCTGTCCCCATAGAAGTGCTCCATCCCTCTGATCATCTTCATAGCCCTCCTCTGGACCTGCTCCAGCAGTTCAGTGTCCTTCTTATGTTGGGGACTCTGGAGCTGGACACAGTACTCCAGGTGGAGTCTCACGAGAGCCGAGTAGAGGGTGAGAATAGTCTCTCTTGTCCTGCTGGTCGCACTCCTTTTGATGCAGCCCAGGATATGGTTTGCCTTCTAGGCTGTAAATGCACATAATTGGCTCATGTTGAGATTTTGTCAGCTGACACCCCCACGTCCTTCTCCTCAAGCCTGCTCTTGAGCCACTCCTCACCCAGCCTCTATTTGTGCTTAGGATTGCCCAGATCCAGGTAGGACCTTGCACTTGGCTTTGTTGAATTTCACGAGGTTGGCTTGGACCCACCTCTCAAGCCTGTCCAAGTCCTCAGGATGGCAACCTTTAGTGTGTTAACTGGACCATGTATATTGGTGTCATCCACAAGCTTGCCAAAGTGCACTCAAGTCCACCGTCCATACCATCAACCAAGATGTCAAACAACACTCGGTAGTCCCAGCAGTGACCCCTGAGGGATCCCACTCATCACTCATCTCCATTTGGACATTGAGCCATTGACTGTAACTCTCTTGAGTGTGAAGCCATCCAGCCACTTCCTTATCTGTCAAGTGGTTCACCCCTGAAGTCCATGTTTTTCCAATTTGGTGTCACGTGGGACAGTGTCAAACTCCTTACCTAAGTCCAGGTAGATAACATCACTTGTACTGCCCATATCCACCGACGCTATAATTCCGTCATAAAAAGCTACCACGTTTGTCAGGCACGATTTGCCTCGGTGAAGCCATGCTGCTTGCCACCAATCACCTCTTCTTCATACTCCATATGGCTTAGCAACATTATGACAAATAATTGCGACCCACAGGCGTGTGCTTTTAAAACTACAAGGGTTTCTCCCTCATTTGTGTCTGGTGCTCAGAGAAGATGTCCCAGAGGATTGTTTTCAGGCAATCTTCCTAATACTAATTCCTAGTGAAATGTTCCTTTTAAACATAAATGTGGGTACAGGGGAGGTGGGAGAAGGGGTAGGCTTTAGTGTGAATTCTGTTTACAAAATCATCTGCAGCATGAATGATTTGGGGCAAACTAGAATGGATTGTGCAAAAACGCTGCTGACAAAATTAAGTTTGAAGCTGCACAGAGCCCTACAGAGTCTCTTGTTCTATCAATTCACTGCATATTTATCATCATAAATGAAAGAATCTGTAATATATTGCTATTTTTGCTATGCACAGCAGAGGACACTCCAGTATTAAGTAGAACTGGCCAGTGAAGTAAAATTAAGACAGAACTAAGACAGATACAGGCATTAGAAAAATATGAATGGTAATATTGTAACTAACATTCAAATACCATCTTCTGAAAGCATGCTAGCAAGAGAAACTTGTGGGCACCTGTGGAATCTCTCTCACATATCCTCTCTCTCACATAAAAGTATCACAATTTTCATAGAGTCATAGAATCAAAAGGTTGGAAAGACCTCAAAGATCATCAAGTCCAACCTGTCACCCAACACCTCATGACTACTAAACCATGGCTCCAAGTGCCACATCCAATCCCTGCTTGAACACCTCCCGGGACGGTGACTCCACCACCTCCCTGGGCAGCACATTCCAATGGCCAGTTACTCTTTCTGGGAAGAACTTTCTCCTCACCTCCAGCCTAAACTTCCCCTGGTGCAGCTTGAGACTGTATCCTCTTGTTCTGGTGCTGCTTGCCTGGGAGAAGAGACCAACCCCCTCCTGGCTACAACCTCCCTTCAGGGAGTTGTAGACAGCAAGAAGGTCTCCCTGAGCCTCCTCCAGGCTGAGCAGCCCCAGCTCCCTCAGCCTCTCCTCATAGGGTTTGTGCTTGAGGCCTCTCCCCAGCCTTGTTGCCCTTCTCTGGACATGCTCACGAGTCTCAATGTCCTTCTTAAATTGAGGGGCCCAGAAGTGGAAACAGGCATCAAGATGTGGCCTAACCAGCGCTGAGTACAGGGCACAATGACCTCCCTGCTCCTGCTGGCCACACTATTCCTGATGCAGGCCAGGATGCCGTTGGCCTTCTTGGCCATCTGGGCACACTGCAGGCTCATGTTCAGCCTTCCATCGACCAGTACCCCCAGGTCCCTCTCTGCCTGGCTGCTCTCCAGCCACTCTGACCCCAGCCTGTGGCTCTGCATGGGGTTGCTGTGGCCAAAGTGCAGCACCCGGCACTTGGACTTTCTGAATGCCATCCTGTTGGACTCTGCCCATCTGTCCAGCCGGTCAAGGTCCTACCTTACCACAAAAGAGACAAGAGCCAAATGCTGCCCGAGCAGCAGCTGAAGAACTTGTCCTAACAACTTGTAGGCAACCACTACAGCGAAGCCTTGCACCTAGACCAAAGCCGAAAGGGGAAAAGCTCCAAGAGAACTGAATCCCAGAAAAACCACAGAAAGGCTGCAGCCCAGCGACAGAGCACACGAGAGAGAGAGGCCTCTAGCCCTCTCTGAGCCAAGGGCAAGCTCAGACCATGAACTGGGCACAAGACGAGAGAGGCCACTGGACCTCTCCAAGCCAAAGGCTATTTGAATTGTAATCACAGCATCTGAGAAGATACCTGTGGTGGGTTTAGGCTGTGCCTTTAAAATTCAGTTACAGATTTCGAGCAGAAAAGTAGAAAAATAAATCACTCCTGGGTGTGAAAAGGAAAACAAAAGATTATTCTAAACAAATTCATTGGGTAAATACCTGGAATAAGAGGAGCTGTACCACAACAATTCTTCCCTCTTCTCTTCTCTTCTCTTCTCTTCTCTTCTCTTCTCTTCTCTTCTCTTCTCTTCTCTTCTCTTCTCTTCTCTTCTCTTCTGATGTCTGGCTGTTTTGCTTCGCTCAGCAGAGATAACCTGCATGCTTTTGGCTGGTCTTGGCTAAGTCTAACTTCTCTGCTTCTTTTCTCTTGTCCCTTTTGTACAGGGGGGCAAAGGCGGTAGGGAGGGAGAAGCTAGTAGCTTCCCTGGTCCTTGGCCAAGGGGGTCCTTGTGCTGTTTACTAATTATAAGTACCTGTATAATATTGTAACTCCTGTATATTTGGTACATATTCATTGCATTCCGTTGTAGAGTATAGGTTTCACTTGTAAATACAGCTTCATTTGCTTCTAACTGAGTTGGTCTGGCAAAAGTTAATGTTGGGGGGAAACTTCAACCCACCACAACACCAGACAAAGGGGCAAGCCATGAGTCCCTGGCTAATCTGCCACAGAATCCCGTTTGTGGGAAACTACAGATTGATGCACCTTTATTTCCATTCTGAATCACTGTACTGAAAATTCTTTGATCTGCGCTTAAATCATTTAACTCTCTGTCATGTGGAATGCATCACTCACAACCAAGTAACAGAACCTGTAAATATACTTTGTAAATAAGTTTTGGTGATGTTTGAAGATAGCACAGCCAGACAATACTCAATAAAAAACACATAAAAATATACATTTTATTACAATCTTTCATCCCAGATCAACAGAATGCTGTCCAAACAATATTAAGTCATCTGATAAATGTTTGTTCCAAAAATAAATGCATTTAAATGCTGAGTGATTTATTATGTTTACTATAATTGTATAACGTGAGATAATAATAGAATACAATAATAGAATTTAATACAATAATAGAATAGAGCAGGTTGGAAGAGACTTTCAAGATCATCGCATCCAACCCATCAACCAATCCAACCCACCTAAACAACTAAACCATGGCACCAAGCACCCCATCAACTCTCCTCCTGAACACCTCCAATGACGGTGACTCCACTACCTCCCTGGGCAGCCGATTCCAATGGGCAATCACTCTCTCTGTGTAGAACTTCCTCCTAACCTCCAGCCTAAACCTCCCCTGGTGCAGCCGGAGACTGTGTCCTCTTGTTCTGGTGCTGGCTGCCTGGGAGAAGAGACCAACCTCTGCCTGGCTACAACCTCCCTTCAGGGAGTTGTAGAGAACAAGAAAGGTCACCCCGAGTCTCCTCTTCTCCAGGCTAAGCAACCCCAGCTCCCTCAGCCTCTCCTCATAGGGCTTGTGTTCCAAACCCCTCACCAACTTCGTTGCCCTTCTCTGGACACCTTCCAGCAAGTCAACATCCCTCCTAAATTGAGGGGCCCAGAACTGGACACAGGACTCGAGGTGTGGCCTAACCAGTGCAGTGTACAGTGGCAGAAGGACCTCCCTGCTCCTGCTGGCCACACTGTTCCTGATACAGGCCAGGATGCCATTGGCCCTCTTGGCTGCCTGGGCACACTGCAGGCTCATGTTCAGCCTACTATCCACCAGCACCCCCAGGTCCCTCTCTACCTGGCCGCTCTCCAGCCACTCTGACCCCAGCCTGTAGCACTGCCTGGGGTTGCTGTGGCCAATGTGCAGAACCTGGAACTTGGATGTGTTCAATCTCATGCCCTTGGACTCTGCCCATCTCTCCAGCCTGTCGAGGTCCCTCTGCAGAGCCTCTCTGCCCTCCAGCAGATCAACTCTTGCCCCCAGCTTGGTGTCATCCGCAAATTTACTGATGATGGACTCAATGCCCTCATCCAGATCATCAATAAAGATGATAAAGAACATGGGGCCTAGCAATGATCCCTGGGGCACACCACTAGTGACTGGCTGCCAGCTGGCTGTGGCACCATTCACCACCACTCTCTGGGCTCAGCCTCCAGCCAGTTCCTAACCCAGCTCAGAATGCTGCTGTCCAAGCCAGGGGCTGACAGCTTGGCCAGGAGGTTGCTGTGGAGGACAGTATCAAAGGCCTTGCTGAGGTCCAGGTAGACCACATCCACAGGCCTCCCCACATCCACCAGGCAGTCACCTGATCACAGAAGGAGCTCAGGTTGGAGGGGCAGGACCTGCCCTTCCTAAATCCATGTTGACTGGGGCTGATCCCTTGGCCATCCTCTAAGTGCTGTGTGATTGCACTCAAGATGACCTGTTCCATGATCTTGCCTGGCACTGAGGTCAGGCTGACAGGCCTGGAATTCCCTGGTTCTTCTCCCTGTTTGCCCTCAGCAAACAGATGAAGCTGAGCTTTATTCTTTCCTTCCTTGAAATAATACAGTCATTCATTTTATTCAAACAAGCTAGGGACACACAAAAAGTGATCCTTATTCCATGAAGAATGGAATAAATTAACTCTGATATGCAAAACATTTTGAGTCTTCGGTCTCTAAATGGCTTTTCCTGCAAGAACCCCAGCTCCCTTACACCTGTTTGATAGAAATGCTTTAAAAGAGGTATCTCAGTGATGGAAATAATTCTGGCTTCCTTAAAAGGCTTCCAAAGGATGCTACAGTCTTTGAGCATTGGGATATCTGCAGGCACCATCCAAGTGATGCCCAAAACCGAAACATTGTTTGGAAGGACAGTAAATTAGGGAACAGTTTTGCAAATGCCTACCTAAGCTTTGTGAATTTTGCACAGTTCTGCTACACAATTGTTCTGCTACGTAATTGTTCAGATAGTTCTACTGTTGTCAGGCATTGGAACAGGCTGCCCAGGGAAGTGGCGCAGTCACCAAACGTGGAAGTGTTCAAAAAAGGTATGGACATGGCCTTTAGGGACACGGCTTAGTGGCTATGCTGGTGTTAGACTACCAGTTGGACTCAATGATCTTAGAGGTCTTTTCCAACCAAAACAGCTGCTCTGTGATTCTAGGATTCTCGAAGTTGCACAGGGAAGGTTTAGGTTAGATAGCAGGAAAACCTTCTGGACTGGAAGACCAGCTACACTCTTTCACGTCAGCACTCCCCAGCTCTGTCCATCCAGTTTTTCTCTGGTCCTTCCCAAAGTTTAATCAAGAACGAATGCAAATTAGAAACTATTTAGAGACCCTCCAGCAGATATTCCTGCTCTGTATCTCACATCTAAAAGTCTCCCTGTTTCCATCAATTTATCAAATGGTACCCACCCAAGAAGGAATACAGTAACTGGCACTTGGAAAAGGTTGTGAAATACAATGTGGCAGAATGACTCCAATGCTTGATGGCACACTGAGGTGACGGACCCTAGAGTTGCTTCAGCAAAGGAGCTCTGAGCAGCCAGCTTGGGACAAAATGCGTTGCCTGGAATGCAAGGCAGAGAAGTGCCAGGGGCTGTGCCTAGGCCACAGGCAGCAGAAGCAGAGCAGTGCCACGGGGCAGTGCCTAGGCCACAGGCAGCAGCAGCAGAGCAGTGCCACAGGGCAGTGCCTAGGAAGCAGAGCAGGGGCCCTGCCCAGGCCGCAGGCAGCGGGGCACAGAGCCCAGCAGCGCGGCCGGGCGGGGCCGGCCCAGGCCGCCTGCCGCAGAGCCCTCTGGGTATGCAGGCGGCAGAGGGAAGGCAGCGCCGGGACACGCGGCCGCTACCAGCTGCCGAGGCGCGCAGCCCAGCGGTGCGGGGCAGCGGGGAGCGCGCCGCTTCCTCCGGGCCCCTGTTCCCTCCTCCCTCCCGGGCAGCCCCCGCTTTCCTCACCCCCACACCCCGCCCGGCAGGCACGGGGCACGCCAGCACCCGCAGCGCTCTGCCGAGTGCCGGGCGCGCTCCTGCCCTGCAGCAGCAGTGTCTGAGGCAGCACCGGCACTGGGGGGGTCGCAGCTCCGCATCCTGCTCCGGGTGCAGCCACCCACAGCCACACTGGCACCTAAACACGGCACCAAGGTAATGAGAAGCTCTGTTTGTAGCAGAGGGGGAAATCAATGATCTACAGACGTGGGGGACTAAACAAGCCGGAAGAAAAGTCTCCTTTTGCATTTATAGTGCACAGTGCCCAACAGAAGATGCACAGTTCGTTTTAAAAATACTTGATGATGAGGCTTAGAATAAGGAGGTTTAGAAGCTGAGTTGGGGGAAAATCACTGGATGCCTAATCAAAACTTCCCTCCCTTTACTGGTTAAGGGAGTATAAACTGCTCTCTAGTTTATCCCCAGACATAGAAAAGCTACAAGTAGCTTAAGCTTCCTGTAAGAGCAAGGAGAACTGATCAGTTTTATTATGCAATTTTAAGAATGCTTTCTTGAGCGAGGGCAGTCCAGAACAGTTATTCAATAGCAGATACGACAATCTCTACTCACTAGTAACACAGAAAAAAAAACAACTTGAAAGACGTTCCTATAAGGATTGCAGGGTGTCTTTCCATATGTGCTTGCTACCTTGATATCCTAATGAGCTGGACACCATCAGCTGATAATTGATGCCAAAGGTCAACCCATCCTGCCCTCAATCCAAGCCAGCTCATTTTACCTTCTCTCCCCCGATGAGCTCTTCACCTTCTGGCTTTCTGGAGTGACAGGAGACACCTGCAAGGAAAATGTGGAGGTGAAGAGGTGGCAAGGAGCAGTGTGCCCAGTTGCTACCTTAGCCCTAAGAGGCACAGCCCATGTATGGAGTTGGATAGCTCAGATGAGCCAGTCCTGGTGGGAACTCTGCACAGACTGGATGACCAAACAACAGCAGGCTTCCTTGGGGCTTCAGCAGAGCTGCAGGCGGGAGATGGCCTTGCTCGTCCCTGCAGCAACAGCCCCACCTTCAGAGGAGGCCCTCACGTACCTCTGATGTTCCACATTCTCCCTCTGGCGCTGGTGTCTCCTGCTCTGAGAGTCTCCCAAGCCCAGCAGTGCTCCTGCCAAAGAGCTCCTCGTGGTGCTCTATGAGGAACTCCACCAGCCCTGTTACCTGCACACAACAAACCACTGCTTTACACCTAGGTAGGAATGGAATGGAATGGAATGGAATGGAATGGAATGGAATGGAATGGAATGGAATGGAATAGAATAGAATAGAATAGAATAGAATAGAATAGAATAGAATAGAATAGAATAGAATAGAATAGGAATAGAATAGGTTGGAAGAGACCTTCAAGACCATCGTGTCCAACCCATCAACCAATCCATCTCACCTAAACAACTAAACCATGGCACCAAGCACCCCATCAACTCTCCTCCTGAACACCTCCAATGATGGTGACTCCACCACCTCCCTGGGCAGCCCATTCCAATGGGCAATCACTCTCTCTGTATAGAACTTCCTCCTAACCTCCAGTCTAAACCTCCCCTGGCACAGCCTGAGACTGTGTCCTCTTGTTCTGGTGCTGGCTGCCTAGGAGAAGAGACCAACCTCTGCCTGTCTACAACCTCCCTTCAGGGAGTTGTAGAGAGTCTCCTCTTCTCCAGGCTAAGCAACCCCAGCTCCCTCAGCCTCTCCTCATAGGGCTTGTGTTCCAAACCCCTCACCAGCTTCGTTGCCCTTCTCTGGACACCTTCCAGCAAGTCAACATCTTTCCTAAACTGAGGGGCCCAGAACTGGACACAGGACTCGAGGTGTGGCCTAACCAGTGCAGTGTACAGGGGGAGAATGACCTCCCTGCTCCTGCTGGCCACACTGTTCCTGATGCAGGCCAGGATGCCATTGGCCTTCTTGGCTGCCTGGGCACACTGCAGGCTCATGTTCAGCCTACAATCAACCAGTACCCCCAGGTCCCTCTCTGCCTGGCCGCTCTCCAGCCACTCTGACCCCAGCCTGTAGCCCTGCCTGGGGTTGTTGTGGCCAATGTGCAGAACCCGGCACTTGGATGTGTTCAATCTCATGCCCTTGGACTCTGCCCATCGCTCCAGCCTCTGCAAAGCCTCTCTGCCCTCCAGCAGATCAACTCCTGCCCCCAGCTTGGTGTCATCCGCAAATTTACTGATGATGGACTCAACCCCCTCATCCAGATCATCAATAAAGATGATAAAGAGCATGGGGCCCAGCACTGATCCCTGGGGCACACCACTAGTGACTGGCTGCCAGCTGGCTGTGGCACCATTCACCACCACTCTCTGGGCTCAGCCTCCAGCCAGTTCCTAACCCAGCTCAGAGTGCTGCTGTCCAAGCCAGGGGCTGACAGCTTGGCCAGGAGTTTGCTGTGGGGGACAGTGTCAAAGGCCTTGCTGAGGTCCAGGTAGACCACATCCACAGGCCTCCCCACATCCGCCAGGCACTCACCTGATCATTGAAGGAGCTCAGGTTGGTGAGGGAGGACCTGCCCTATGTGTGTGGTTTGCCAAAATATCCCCCTGATATCATCCCATGTGTTTATCCTTTTGTTTGTTTCATTAGAGAGCTTTCTCTCCACATATTGTTCAAGTGTATGTTAAAACTCACGTTTCAAGTAATCAGTGAGATGAATTTCACAAGTATTACAAGTTATGTCTTTTAGAGAAACACGGAACATGGGATATATCCCATGTTCTGCATAGATTCTGTGTGCAAACCTCTTCATTTGTAGAAGAATCATAGAATTATAGAATCAACCTTGTTGGAAGAGACCTCCAAGATCATCCAGTCCAACCTATCACCCAGCCCTATCCAATCAACTAGACCATGGCACCAAGTGCCTCATCCAGTCTTTTCTTGAAGATCTCCAAAGAAAGCAAATCCCCCACCTCCCTGTGCAGCACATTCCAATGGCAAATCACTCTCTCTGTGCAAAACTTCTTCCTAATAGCCAGCCTGGCACAACTTGAGACTGTGTCCCCTCTTTCTGTTGCTAGTTGCCTGGGAGAACAGACTGACCCCCACCTGGCTACCTCCCTTCAGGTAGTTGTAGAGAGCAATGAGGTCTCCCCTGAGCCTCTTCTTCTCCAGGCTAAACAACCCCAGCTCACTCAGCCTCTCCTTGTAGGGCTTGTGCTCAAGGCCTCTCCCCAGCCTTGTTGCCTTTCTCTGGACACATTCAAGTGTCTCAATGTCCTTCTTAGACTGAGGGGCCCAGAACTCGACACAGGACTCAAGGTGTGGCCTAAATAATGCAGAGTACAGGGGTACAATGACTTCCCTGCTCCTGCTGGCCACACTATTCTTGATACAGGCCAGGATGCCATTGGCCTTCCTGGCCACCTGGGCACACTGCTGGCTCATGTTCAGCTGGCTGTCAATCAGTAGCCCCAGGTCCCTTTCTGCCTGGCTGCTCTCCAGCCACTCCGACCCCAGCCTGTAGCTCTGCATGGGGTTGTTGTGGCCAAAGTGCAGCACCCGGCACTTGGACTTGTTGAATGCCATCCTGCTGGACTCTGCCCATCTGTCCAGATGATCGAGGTCCCTCTGCAGAGCCCTTCTGTCCTCTAACTGGTCAACACCTGCCCCCAGCTTGGTGTCATCAGCAAACTGAAATGATTCATGATTCATATTAAAGTTAACAAACCAAACCCCACAGCAAAGAGCAAAGCCCCCACGTTGCCACTTTGCAACGGATTACTTCAGGTTGTTTTGTTTTCAGACGTTGCAGTGTTTTGGCTTCTAAAGAGTCATAGCATTTTCCAGCTATACTTTTGGATGCTAGCTGTGTTTCATCCCACCTGCTTGTAATCTGAAAACATTTGAGAGAGTTTTTCTGGAAGCAAGGGCTCGCTCTTGGTTTTCAGGCTCTAGTGTGCGCTCCATTTTCGTGCCAGTTTTGGGGCCTTGTGGACAGAGGAACAACTTAATTTTCCATCAAGGTCAATATTCTAATAGTTATCCTGGGGGCTTGATTCAACCTCACTGAAGCCTGTAAGGCTTTTTCCACTGCTCACAGGGCCAATACCATCACATTTTCGTTTGGCTTTGGTCACTGCTGCCTGATATCCAATAGACCTTATTTATCATTATGCTCACAGGCAGCTTCCTACAGATGATCAATGTGATTGTTTAGATTTTTATTTATTTGCCTGCAAAGCTCTTGACCTCTATAATTAACACAGGATACGTGGGAGGTATTCCAGACAAACCTATGCAAAGGCAGCCTGGTTAGCATTCAAGTTGGTATCTTGGCATTTAGCTGGAAGGCACTTATTTTTTCTTGACTGTGCCATCAAGTCAATGATTTTCCTTAAGTTTATGTGGGGAAAAAGTTTGTTGGAATGATATCCAGGGCCTCCTTTTAACAATAATTTTCCTCTGCTCTGTCTTGCCAAGATTAGTTAAGCCTCACAGTGCATATTTGTAGGAAGTTTGGACAAGGACAGAAGGAGGATGCCTTTTTAGGTTTTTTTGAGCTCTTGCTCCAGAGTCTGAATACTTTATTGCTCTATTCAACAGGAGAATTTTCACCCTGCTGTAGTTTTTGGATACCTGCAAGAAATGATTTTTCACAGGATACTCCAAGGTTTTCAGTACAAACATGTATATGCAATGTGCAGTCATGGCACATGCCTTTGCAATGATGAATACACTCCAGAGCCTTTGCCACCTGCCAGTCCCTCATCTGAGCCCTGCTCGGCTTTGGGAAGGGCCTTTTGTTCCCTGTAGCAAGGAGATTTCAAACCATTACTGATAAGAAAATGCAGAGTTCTTGCAAGGTAGGCTCATGTTGCCTTGAGAAAGACCCAGTGCAGTGTTTAGTGGAGACTATGACCTCAGCTTTGCCTTCAAGTTTGTTCAGTTCCAAGTCCTGTGGAATGTCACTGGTAATGTCTCTGTTGCTTGTAAAATGCTGCTCTTCTTGCGTTACCCTAAACATGGACTGAAAAAAGAAACGGAAAACACATATAAAAGTGAAGACTAGTCATTCTGTCTGCTGTCTATCACAGAATCACAGAATCACAGCATGGTAGGGGCTGGAAGGGACCTCGAAATATCTTCCAGTCCAACCCTCCTCTCAGAGCAGGATCACCTACACCAGATCACACTGGAAAGCATCCAGGTGGGTTTTGAATATTTCCAGAGAGGGAGACTCCACAACCTCCCTGGGCAGCCTGCTCCAGTGTTCTGTCACCCCCACAGGGAAAAAAACTTCCTCATGTTTGCAGGGAACTTCCAGTGCCTCAACTTCCACCATTGGGGTTGCTTAGCCTGGAGAGGAGGAGACTCAGGGGTGACCTTCTTGCCCTCTACAACTACCTGAAGGGAGGTTGTAGACAGGCAGAGGTTGGTCTCTTCTCCCAGACAACCAGCACCAGAACAAGAGGACACAGTCCCAGGCTGCACCAGGGGAGGTTTAGGCTGGAGGTTAGGAGGAAGTTTTACACAGAGAGAGTGATTGCCCATTGGAATGGGCTGCCTGGGGAGGTAGTGGAGTCACCTTCATTGGAGGTGTTCAGGAGGAGACTTGATGGGGTGCTTGGTGCCATGGTTTAGTTGATTAGGTGGTGTTGGGTGATAGGTTGGACACGATGATCCCGAAGGTCTCTTCCAACCTGGTCTGGTCTATTCTATTCTATTCTATTCTATTCTATTCTATTCTATTCTATTCTATTCTATTCTATTCTATTCTATTCTATTCTATTCTCCCTTGTCCTGTCATTGGGCATCATTGAGAAGAGTCTGACTCCATCCTCCTGGCACTCACCCTTTACATACTTATAAACATTGATGAGGTCACCTCTCAGTCTCCTCCTCTCCAGACTAGAGTCCCAGCTCCCTTAGTCTCTCCTCATGAGGGGAGGCTGAGGCAGAGCACTGACCAAAAGAATATTATAAATTTATTTGTAAGATTTTAACACATGCTTAAAGCATTTCTTGTCATAGAATCATAGAATTACAGAATCATGAAATGATAGAATAATAGATTGGTATGGGTTGGAAGGGAGGTCTGGCGATTAGGAAATCCCTTGCCCAAGAAGGATCACACAGGAAAGCATCCAGGTGTGTTCTGGAAGTCTGTAGAGTAGGAGACTCCACAACTTCTCTGGTCAGCCTGTTCCACTGCCCATCATCCTTACAGTAAAGAAGTCTTTCCTATCACTATCTGACACCCTAAAAAGTCCCTCAACAGCTTTCTTGTAGCTCACTTCAGATACTGGAAGGCCACAATTAGGTCTCCTCAGAGCCTTCTCTTCTCCAGACTGCACAACCCCAACTCCCTCAGTCTGTCCTCAGAGCAGAGCAGCTCCAGCCCTCTGCTCATCCTCATGACCCTTCCCTGGACACCTTCCAACACCTCCAGATCCTTCCTGTAATAGAGGCTCCAGAACTGGACACAGAGCTCCAGGTGTGGTCTCACGAGAGTGCAGTAGAGGGGGAATCACCTCCCTGGCCCTGCTGGCTCTGCTTCTCTTGAAGGCCAGGCTCTGGTTGGCTCTCTGGGCTGCAGGTGCACACTGCTGGCTCCTGTTGAGCTTCTCCTCCACAGCACCCCCAAGGCCTTTTCTTCAGGGCTGCTCTCAAGCCAGCCCCTGCCCAGCCTTTGTCCACAGCGGGGTGAGAGTTGAATCTTGCACAAGGGGGTATTGTGTTGCTGCTGAACTGCAAATTCATATAAATATATTCTATATATGCTTATTGCCTCTTACTCTCCTTTGGTAAATATATCTTTCATTTTACTCTGGAATTCTGAGTGTGGTAAATTTGCTCCTTGGGGTAAATTTCCAAATTATTGGGAGGTGTGTGTCCAATCCCAACCAATAACATCCTGTTTCCTTTCTGAGGGGGCCCACACCTGCCTTAGTCTTCCTTTTGCCATTAACATACCTGTAGAAACTTTTGCTGCTCCCCTTGATCTCCCTGGATAGATTGAATTCTAACTGAGCTTTAGCTTTTCTAACCAGGTCTCCTGCTGCTCAGGCAGCTTCCTGACATGCCCCCATTCCAGCTGTCCTTTCTTCCACTCCTTGTAGTTTTTTTGTGTGCCAGCATGTCCAGGAGCTCCCTGCTCATCCAGGCAGGTCTCCTAGCTTGCTTTCCTGCTTTCCTCTTTGTGGGTATACTTTGCTCCTGGGCACAGAGAAGGTGATCCTCGAATATGGAGCAGCTGTCTTGGGTCCCTCCTCCCTCTAGGGCTTTGTCCCATGATACTTTGGCCAGCAGATCCCTGAAGCCATCAAAGTCTGCATGCCTGAAGTCCAGGGTCTTAAATTCTATTGCTTCATGGTCACTGCAGCACTAGAATTTAAGATCCTCATAAGACAAATGTTCCTGCCCCTATAGTCATCCTTGTAGCACTCTCCTGGACTCTGTCTAGTTCTTGTTCTAGGTCCCTGTTCCTCCTGAACTGCGGAGCCCAGAACTTGAAATGGTACTCCAGGTGTGGTCTCACCAGGGCAGAGTAGAGGGGGAGGAGAATGTCCCTTGATCTGCTGGATGCACTCTTCTTAATGCACTTCAGGGTACCATTTGCCTTTTTGTGCACAAGGGCACATTGCTGTTCCATGGATAGTTTATTGTTCACCAGGACTCCAAGGTTCTTTTTCATGGAGCTGCTTTCCAGAAGGTCAAGCCCTAATCTGTGCTGTTGTTCCTCCCCAAGTGAAGGACTCCACAGTTATCTTTGTTGAACTTTATTAGGTTCCTCTTTGCTCTGTAATCTGTCCAGATCTTGGTGAATGGCAGCACAGCCTCCCAGTGTTATCAGCGAGTCCTCCCAGTTTTGTATCACCAGTAGCCTTGCTGACGGTATACTCTATCCCTTCATCAGTGATCCCCATCATTACAGAAACAACGGTTCAGGATATGCCTGGTGATCCTGGGAGTGCCCTCCCAGGTGCTGGTTAATGTCCACTGTACATTGACATGCTCCACAGCATTTTCTAGATATATAACAAGTGAAAGGCTCTTGACTTGGCTCAAGCGAGAGAGCATGGTTGGTGAAGTGATGGGAGAAGTATGGGCACTGGGGAGGGGACCAGCCCCTCCCAGGAACTGAAAAGCAGTGTTAGAGAGCAGACTCCCCCTATAGAGGGACCAGATCTGCTCAGAAATTATTCAGGTAAAGCTGGGAAGACAGGCCCTCATTGGCATGACACCTCAGGTAGTATCACAGTATCACTAAGGTTGGAAGAGACCTCGAAGGTCATCGAGTCCAACCTGTCACCACAGACCCCATGACTAGACCATGGCACCAAGTGCCACATCCAGTCCCCTCTTGAACACCTCCAGGGACAGTGACTCCACCACCTCCCTGGGCAGCACATTCCAATGGCAAATGACTCTCTTGGTGAAGAACTTTCTCCTCACCTCCAGCCTAAACCTCCCCTGGTGCAGCTTGAGACTGTGTCCCCTTGTTCTGGTGCTGGTTGCTAGAGAGAAGAGGCCAACCCCTTCCTGGCTACAACCACCCTTCAGGTAGTTGTAGAGAGCAATGAGGTCTCCCCTGAGGCTCCTCTTCTCCAGGCTAAACAACCCCAGCTCCCTCAGCCTCTCCTCACAGGGCTGTGCTCAAGGCCTCTCCCCAGCCTTGTTGCCCTTCTCTGGACACGTTCAAGTGTCTCAATGTCCTTCTTAAACTGAGGGGCCCAGAACTGGACACAGGACTCAAGGTGTGGCCTAACCAATGCAGAGTACAGGGGCAGAATGACCTCCCTGCTCCTGCTGGCCACACTATTCCTGATGCAGGCCAGGATGCCATTGGCCTTCTTGGCCACCTGGACACACTACTGGCTCATGTTCAGGTGGCTGTCATCAGCACCCCCAGCTCCCTCTCTGTTTGGCAGCTCTCCAGCCAAGATTGTGTTTCTTTCAAGATTTCCCAGGAGATGTCCATTTGATCAGATGGCTGACTAATGGCTGTGAAGAAACTTGCAAGAGGAGAAGCCCCAAGAACAGCCCTCTTCCTTTTCCAAACTGCATCCCCAACAGAAAACATGGAGAAGGAATAATAAAAAGGGGGAGAGGAGGAATAATTTAGTGGTGTGTTCTCCAACTGTTCTGAAGGATACTGTTGTGTGCAGTCTGCACACTTACTCATTGCCTGACAACAGCCCAGAGGCTTCTCTGTGACACCATATGAATTCTGACTGGGTACCAGGCCTGAAAAATACATAGGTATGCATTGCCATTGCACATCTGGAATTCAGAATGGCTAATGGATATGCTGTGCTAGGCAAGCAAAGTGTCTGCCCAATGAACTCGGTTTATATATCTGTTTTAAAAAGCATTACCGTATTTCTGGCTCGTAGCTTTTCGTCCTGTAGACTTCACACCCGTGCATCTGGAATGCTAAGCAGCTCTTTCAGGGATGCAGCTGGTAACCCAAGGGGCACCTTTTTCACCTGAAACAACTACTCAAGATAAATAAAAAGGAGAGAGGTGGTGCTTCTTCCTTTGGAGGGTTACTTACTATTTTATATCAGCTCCTGCAACCTCAGAAACCATAGGTAAAAATGTCTTTCAGGCTCTGAGTTAACCTACTGCCTATGCTGCCACAGACATGTGCAGCCATCTGTGACTAATATATTTTGACTATAATAGGTGTGCAACTCCAAAGAGCAATTACTTGTGAGCAGCTTGTTACAGGACTAGCAGTGGAAATCAGTACACTTTCTGCATGTCCCTTTGACTCCCCTTCTCACTGTCACTCAACCTGTAGGCATAGCAGTCCCTGTTCTTTGAGTCACTCTCCACAGGGCTGGGGATGTCCCATTTGTCACCTTGGTCTCTCTCAAGCACTGGGAAACTGCAAGAAAAGGGAGAAACAGACACCAGCAAATAGAGAAGACTGCAAGACTGCTATCAGTCCAGGCACACTCACAGGTGACCCCATACAGTGCTATAGGCTGGGGTCAGAGTGGCTGGAGAGCAGCCCCACAGAAAGGGACCTGGGGGTGCTGGTTGACAGCTGGCTGAACATGAGCCAGAAGTGTGCCCAGGTGGCCAAGAAGGCAAATGGCATCCTGGCCTACATCAGGAATGGTGTGGCCAGCAGGAGCAGGGAAGTCATCCTGTCCCTGTACTCAGCACTGGTTAGGCCACACCTTGAGTCCTGTGTCCACTTCTGGGCTCCTCAGTTTAAGAAGGACACTGAGACACTTGAATGTGTCCAGAGAAGGGTTACAAAGCTGGGGAGGGGTCTGGAGCACAGCCCTGTGAGGAGAGGCTGAGGGAGCTGGGGTTGCTTAGCCTGGAGAAGTGGAGGCTCAGGGAGACCTTCTTGCTCTCCACAACTGCCTGAAGGGAGGTTGTAGCCAGGTGGGGGTTGATCTCTTCTCCCAGGCACCCAGCACCAGAACAGGAGGACACAGTCTCAATCTGTGACAGGTGAAGTTTAAGCTGGAGGTGAGGAGAAAGTTCTTCCCAGAGAGAGTTGTTGGCCATTGGAATGTGCTGCCCAGGGAGGTGGTGGAGTCACCATCCCTGGAAGTGTTCAAGAAGGTATTGGATGTGGCACTTGGTGCCATGGTTTAGTTAGTCAGGAGGTGTTGGGTGATAGGTTGGACTTGATCTCTTGAGGTATTTTAAAACCTTATTGATTCTACGATTCTATGAAAATTACATTCCAGGGTGATTAATGAAATGTATTTCAGCCAAGTTAAATGTATGTCTTGTTTACTGGCAACTTTAATCTATGAAGCCCTGGCAGGCATGGTGAGTGTTTCACATAACCCTCACCTTGGACTGCCAGAGGGCAAACTTCAGCCTGTTTAAGAAACTTATTCACAAAGTTCCCTGGGTATCAGCCCTCAAGAGCCGAGGGGTCCAGGGTGGTTGGAGCTGCTTCAGACAGGAGCTCTTGAAGGCACAGGAGCTGGCGGTTCCCATCTGCCGAAAGATGAGCCGAGGGGAAGGCTCTGGGCCTGGATGAGCAAGCAGCTCCTGGGGGAACTAAGGGGAAACAAGAGGCTGTGTCACCTTTGGAAGGAGGGGAAGGCTTCTCGAGGTGTGTTTAAGGAAGTTGTTAGATTATGTAGGAGAAAACTTAGAGAGGCAAAGGCCCAGTTGGAGCTGAAGCTGAACACCTCTGGGAAGGACAATGAAAAGCATTTTTACAAATATATTAACACGAAAAAGAGGGCAAGAAGAACCTGCACTCCTTATTGGAGCTGGAAGGGAACACTGTGACTGAAGATGAGGAAAAGGCTGAGGTCCTGAACACCTTCTTTGCCTCAATTTTTAACAGCAAGGCAGGAGGAGTTCAGCTGGGGGATGGGGTCAGGGAGCAGTGTAATGCCCTGGAAATTCATGAGGAATCAGTTTGGGACCTGCTGAGCCACTTGAGGACACAGTCTCAAGATGCATCAAGGGAATTTTAGGCTGGAGGTGAGGAGAAAGTTCTTTACTGAGAGATTCTTTCATCTTTGGAATGTGCTGCCCAGGGAGGTGGTGGAGTCACCATCCCTGGAGGCGTTCAAGAGGGGACTGGACGTGGCACTTGGAGCCATGGTCTAGTCATGAGGTCTGTGGTGACAGGTTGGACTCGATGATCTTTGAGGTCTCTTCCAACCTTGGTGATACTGTGATACTGTGTGATAGGAGGGAAAGATCATCTTTTTATGATCAGACCTCCCAGATGACTTAATGGCAGCTGTTTTGATGTTCCCACGGTGGCTTTGCAGGTATTTAGAGGATATGAAAAAAAAAACCAACCCATGACCCCACTTCCCACCCAAGCTCCCATGACTGGCTGTCCTGGATGGACAAAAAAGCCTCAAAATGGCTCTGAACCAGACAATGAGGCAGAAGCTAGTAGATCTGCTTCTTTGGGCTTGCCTGGACATGTTTCAGAGCCAGGATGAGCCAGGTGGGCGTGCTTTTGGCCACGTTTGGAAAGAAGGCTTTCTATAGGTTGCAATACCAGGGTTGACCCCTAGACCTGTGCTGCTCCTGGCCATTATTGTCTCGGGAAACCTATAAATATCAGCCCGAAGGGCCAGAGCTTTGTCTTGCCATTGTCCACGCTCCGGAAGGAACCACAAGCCTCGCTTGGAAGCTGAACTGTGTTCCAGTTTACCCAGACAAGACAGCAAAGACCCCTCGCTATTCTCAGCGCTGTAAAGCCCAGAGGACAGATACTTGTCTTGCCGGGCCGAGAGGCGAAACCCCAGAGCAGCCGAGTCCCCGGGACAGTTCCGTTTGACTGGAGCAAGGAGCGAGCGCTGCTGCAAAAGGACCACAGCCGAGAAACCTCCTCTCTGCAAAGCTTTTAGCTACAAACCCTTTGGGAGCAAATCCTGTCTCAGCAATAAGCTGCAGACCCCAACAGAAAGTGAAACTCTGCTCCTGCAGCTTCCACGTGGTCGGTGCCATTTTGGTTTGCCTGGATCTTAACGTGTGTGTGACAAGGTATCAGGATCAGTGAGGAATTACAATACCTGATTTTTTATAAGCATCTATTGCAGGTCTGTTGCCCTGGGGAATTCTGGGGTTCCCCCCGCTGTGGGCAACCGCCGGCTGCATTGCCGAGGTTTCTTTTCTTTACAGTTTAAAGTGCTGCTTGTTGTTTCTGGATTTTTGTGCATGTTGTTTAAATTGTTATTTGTTCCTGCTGGTGAGGGATCTGTTCCACGACCGAAACCCCTCGAACCTGTAAATAGGTTTTCTTTAAAACTTTTGGTGGATTTTTGTGATTAATAAAATTATTAATATTTTTTAATTAATCGCTCCACTTATTGAACATTAATTTATCCTTTTATAGACCAAAACACTGGCTTCATCAACAAAACCAGAACCAGCCCAGTCAGTGCTTTATAAAGCTTTATTGCAAGATGTGTTTACATAATGCTGTAGAAGTGAGCTTTTCAACTACTTATATCAAGAACTTTTGCACATAGGTCTGCAGTCAGTTTTCCATATTGAACCTGCATGGCACAGGGGATGGGGGAAAAAAGTGTGATTGCATCTTTCCAGACACTCAAGTGGGGAAAGTGGGGGAGGAGGCAGATGAGGAGTGTGTTAAAAAGAAAATCACCCTGGTTTGCACTCACCGTGACAGAGCTTCTGAAAGATCAATACAATCGGCAGCTGAGCTTTGTGTGTCATAAAACCTTAAAGAGTTAATTTAAATACTTTATGAAGTACAACTGAGGAACAAAAATGTAGCTTCACAGACAATTAAATTTAACATAAATTCATCTAAAATGAGAAAACAACAAACAAACCCAAGAATTCAACTGAAAGAGCCTCCAGATAATACCTCTGACCATGCATGGATTGGTTTCTTAAATTACAATTCACAGAACAACACTGCTTGAAAGACTATTTTACACTATGCTACACAGAACATGGGAAAAAACAAAACCACATGAGCAGTGACATTTACACAATTTTACAGTATTTCTCCCTTGCCTAAGAAACATGTCCTTTTGTACTTTACATTTTTTACAAACCCCAGCTCACAAAAACAACCCACTACACACACAAAGACAGCCTACAGAAAGGAGAAATGCACCCAATGCTACACACAAACCTTTTCTCTCACAGAAGCCTTTGCAGTAGATAAGGATTAAACAAAATATATCTGTATCTGCCCCTCAATGTGAAATGCACTAATTAGAAGTATTTTGTTCTGTTTTGAGTAAACATAAAACTGTACAACACCTCTGAAAAGCTTTGCATTACTTGCAGTGTGACTATTAAAGGGCTATGCCAACACCCTCTTGGGATCACATCAGAGTTGTCAACTGAGCCAGATGCTGCCCTAGCTGAATGAAAAGAAAGGTAGGCCTTACATGTTGTGCAAATGTTTGCAAATCATTGTAACAGTTGCCTAAAATCAAATGTTTTCCCTTTCAAAAAATGCTTGAGGTTATTTTCTTTCAGAGCTTGTAAGTACCTGGAAGCTTTCCCTGTGGACAAACATCAACAGCTGCAGTGCTTGCAGCAAATGCAGAGCCATCATCTGAACGTGCCATGGTCAGGCTCTCTGCCACTCATGCACGCACTCACAACCCTCCTTAAGATAACGTCAGGAGCAGCACAGGTGTAGTGAGTGTGCAGGAGTGAAAAAAAGAAGAGTGGAATATGCTCATGCCTCTGTCTGACACCACATCCCTGCACATCATTTAGATAAAGGCAGGCAGCAAGGATAGGATAGGATAGGATAGGATAGGATAGGATAGGATAGGATAGGATAGGATAGGACAGGATAGGATAGGATAGGATAGGATAGGATAGGATAGGATAGATAGGATAGGATAGGATAGGATAGGATAGGATAGGATAGGATAGGATAGGATAGGATAGACCAGGTTGGAAGAGACCTTCAAGATCATCATGTCCAACCCATCAACCAATCCAACCCACCTAAACAACTAAACCATGGCACCAAGCACCCCATCAAGTCTCCTCCTGAACACCTCCAATGATGGTGTCTCCACCACCTCCCTGGGCAGCCCATTCCAATGGGCAACCACTCTCTCTGTATAGAATTTCTTCTGAACATCCTACAAGTTGTAGCAGGAGGATAAAGGATGTGAAACTGGTAGGCTGCTACCTTGTCCCCATTTCATCTCCGTGAAATCAGAACAATAACCACGCAGCACACACACCTGAATCCAGATTCCTACCATCAGCCACAGGGTTTCTAAAGCATTTTGAATAGACAAATGCTGCTGTTACACTACTGGGGATGCTGGCCTAAAGAAGATGCCTGACAAAAGGAACCATTTACTGCACTTGCAGTGGCAGTGTGTCTACAGCCACATTTTGCCTACCTACAAATTTGATGCCTTATTTTGTGGACAGAGCCAGTCACTAGATTTACAATAAAAGGGGGTCAAAAAGAGAGAAAGAAATGCATTTTGAAACCAGCTTTTGATGCTGTTTCCAGTATCTGCCAGAGCAAGAAAGACCCTCATTAAAACACCAATTTTTTGTTGATTTTGGATTATGGACAGGGATCTATCATACAGAAGAGTAACACAGAGTAGACAAGGGGCTCTAAGCTGTCTGGAATCCATGAGCCTGGTCTTACTGAAAGGTGAAGAGTGATGAATTCAATTTTTGTGAGGGACCTTTCACTCTCGACTGTGCCACACAGCATTTCTCCAGGGGTGTTCCTTCACCACAGACAACTACTACTGAAAGTTATTTCTCAGTTGGAAGAAAGAGAATACAAAGTATTTGTATACAGTCTGCTTTTAAGCATCAGGGGAGATGAAAGGAAATCAGGATAGCTTCCCTCTGGTGGCCATTTCATGCTAAAGTTTACTTCAGGATCCAAGAGAGGAAGGCATTATGGTGGTAGGCAAGTTACTCAGCAGCAGATGGATGCTGAAATGAACACCATTAGTGTCTCTGAGAACTTGGAGATACAAAACTCTGGGCACTGCATTTGCAGCAGACCACTTCTATGACAAAGAGAAGAGAGGTAGTTATTATGGCTGCAAGGGTTTAAAAGCAGCCTTCATGGATCTCTCAGTGAGAAATGGGAACACGTGTTATTGCGTCGTCTTTCCAAGACCTTTATGCTTGTCACAAAGGCAATCCATATCTCACACACATTTTAAAACAACTGTTATATCCTTATGGTGGGCCTCCTTGATGCTCGAAGGGCAGGCAGCAGCTCAGATCCTGAAGGTTACAACCTGGTTAGACAGAAAATGGCATGCAAACATCACCCATTCCTCCATTTCATCTGGAATTCACTAGCTAGCTGAAGGGGAACCAGCGTTACTCTGACAATCAGGATGCAATAGCAGACTCCAGAGGGAATATTGCCACACTACAGAGCAGGACATCAGGCCCCTGGTCGTTTTCATCATGAACAAAACTGGAAATCTGTTCTGTAGTTGTAACATTGTTATTGTGTTTGATGATTTCGTTTCAATAAGTACTGAGGACAGTGGATTTAACCTTACTGTATACTATTGCATAACAAGACCACGAAAAAATGGTATTGGTTTTACAGACAGAGAGCAGGAACTTAGGCAAAAATGCAGAAAACCAAGCACAATGGAAAAATGGAGAGGGAAGACTACGATGCTTCACGTGTAAGACGTTCTCATCAGACACTTGGAAAGAAAACGTCTTTCTTTCCTGGACTGGTTTGATTTTCTCCCTCCAATCACACGCAGGACTCCTGCCAACACAAATGCGTTTTCTTACATTTTGGCTTCTTTTATCTCTTAATCAGTAGAACATTTCAATATAATTGTTACATTCAGGGTGTCTTTCTTGTTATTCAGGCCTCCAAGACCTCTACAAATCCCCATTACCTTCATTTCTTTGTTCTAAGCATCCTTACGAGAGATTGAACGGTCCGTAACGGTGGGCAGCACATAAACATCCACTTCCAAACCTAGACGCTCGTGAGTCTTGCTTATTTTACAGAGTGATTAATTACGTGCCACCTCTTCACGTTTCCTAAACAGTTTCCTCCTTTCATAGCTTTCAAATACACAACACATTTTACACATCTACTGCCTTCTGCCTACCTGTACAACTGACTTTTTAAGAAGCTGAGGGGAAAACCAGATCGGTTGAGTAATGCTGTCCTTAAGAGCCTTTGCTCATTAGCGACTCATGGACTTGAACACATAAAGATCCCAGGAAACAAAAAATAAAGCATGAACTGTTATTACCAAGAGAGGGACAGGTAGGATGTCCCACTACAGATCACACTGTAGTTTTGTCAGCTACCTGGTTCTCTCATGACTTGGACACTGCACTCAGAGCAATGTGATAGATAACTGAGGTTTCAAAGGTATATTGTGTTTGGTTCCACCATCCTGAATGATCCTTGGCAACTATCCTGTCCTTAATGAGAGCAGAGCAGAATAACTTGTTGAGGTACCTGACCTAGGTTAGGTGCCAGAAAGAACAAAGCTATGGCATCAGGAGCCCAGCACAGACTATTAATTAATGCTACTTTTCAAGTGTGTTTTGCACCGAAGTAGAATCCACTTAACTAGCAACTCTACTTAACAAGTTCCCTGGTTAACTAGCTTGAAGGAAGCCTCAGCAATTACTGCTGTGCAGACACACCCTTAATCTGAAGAGGCTAAGGCAATGGAGCAAGATAACCTTGTGCATCCTTGAGGATCAATTGGTCATATACAGACTTTGGCTTTAAAAAAAAATCCCTTTTATGTTACTGTTATTTGCAGTTCTCTTCAAAGTGCTTCAGCACTGGCTAGGGTAACCGTGTTTAATTAATCTTCACTGCTGTACATGTCCTCCACTTAAAGGCAGATGAGTTGACTGAAGGTTCATCAAACACACATGCTGACAGCAGTTGTACAAGTTAGGAATAAATCAGTGAGATAAGGGCAAACATATTGGAGTGTTTACTGTAGTACTCTCTCCACTTGCATCAAAGATAATCGGAAAAAAAAAGAAGAGTGAAGAATGGCAAAAACACAGCAGGCTTTTAGCAGGGCCATTTCATGTCCAGATTCATTCATCTGAAAGAAAATCACTACCACATTATCCTGTAGCAGAGAAAAGCAGCATGAAGGGCACAGGCAAGTGAACAGAACTTTCTGAGCCTAGCATCTGAATGTATCTATCGAGTATGTAAAATGGGTGTCGTAGCTCTCCTTGAAACTGTACAAATGCACTGCCATAGCTCAACAGGAGGGAGGTATTCTGTGTCCTTCCTTCTGTGTGCATCCTGTTACGTACACTATGAATGTGCATTAATACACATCAGTTCAGGATCCCAAACTTTCCACTTGTATTGCAGGCCACTCCTGCCCATAGGGTAAATCTCACTGAATACACTGAGTTGCTACAAAAAGATATTCTTGTCCTCCTGTCCAGGTGGAAGGGTAAGGCCCCGAAGTGAACATCATGGTCCAGCTAGCTTCAGCAGGAACAGGATTTCACACCAAGACTGTATGCATATAAATACATACATGTCCACACATTCATTCTGTACATATAAAAAGGTACACATACATTTTTACATTCTTTGGTGGCAAAATAATAACACCCCTCCCCCCAAAATAAACCATAGGGTTGCACAGACTGCATCTTTGATTAATGATTCTGCTTCAGAAAAAAATGGGCTTGCTGTAACAGGAGTCATTTTGCCTTTTCAAGGACTTTTCCTTGCATTGACAAAATGCCACACGTTTACTAAAACAGGGCAGAAGGAAAGTCAACATCAAGTCAGCTCACACGTGAGAGAACTCAAGAGAGAACTCCCTCCTACCCATATCAACACACCATGAAAGAAGCAGCCATATGCTTTCACATACAAGCACTAAAATGCTTCCTCAGTTCCCGTCTGGATGTCATGCTGGCTGTGGGGTTTTGCTTGTTGTTGCATATTAAAATCAAACTGACAAAGGATGGGATGTTTGGAGCAGGAGAGGAGGCTGGCAGATCAGCGCCACACCCACGGGTTGTCAGCCTGTGTGCTTCAGATGAACGACTTCTTGTCGCCACCTCTGGGATGTCAAACCTGCATCTCAGAGGTGCTGATGAGGCCCAGTGCTTTGGCTTCTTCTGGTGTCAGTCCGCTCTTTAGCGTCCTTCTCACTGTATGGTCATAAATTCCGAGGGCAGGTGGAAAAAAAGAAAAGAGAAAATGCAAACAATTAGAAGGGAATTGCAAAGGACTTTCAGTCAGCAAAAATAATGTTAACAAGCAAACTGAGTCAAATCACAAGTTGCTATGCACTTAGGACCTCAAGTTCAGAAATACTGAGTAATGCCTTGTGCCAAATCCACAGGAGCATTAAGTACCCAGCCACTCCCTGAGGCAACAAGATGTCACTGAGGACATGTATCACTTTAAGGAAAAATACCATGGTGTTTTCAAGACTTTTTTTTTCTTCTCTGAAATGGCACCAGTTATTTTCAGTCCACAGAAAGCATCATCTGCTCTATTATTTCACAGCTTCAGAAAGATTTGTTTAATTTGTGTCCAGAGCAGGGCCACAAGGATGAGCAGAGGGCTGGAGCACCTCTCCTGTGAGGACAGACTGAAGGAGTTGGGGCTGTTCAGTCTGGAGAAGAGAAGGCTCCGAGGTGACCTCATTGTGGCCTTCCAGTATCTGAAGGGGGCTACAGGAAGGCTGGGGAGGGACTTCTCAGGATATCAGGTAGTGATAGGACTAAGGGGAATGGAATGATGCTGGAGGTGGGGAGATTCAGGCTGGAGGTGAGAAGGAAGTTCTTCCCCATGAGAGTGGTGAAGCCCTGGAATGGGTTGTCCAGGGAGGTGGTTGAGGCCCATCCCTGGAGGTGTTTAAGCCCAGGCTGGATGAGGCTCTGATCTAGTGTGGGGTGTCCCTGCCCATGGCAGGGGGGTTGGAACTAGATGATCCTTGTGGTCCCTTCCAACCCTGATTGATACTATGGTACTATGAAAAGAGCTTTTAGATGTTGTTTATAAAGCTCAATTGAATTTATCACTATTAAATCTTACGTGACCCTTCAGAGGTGTAAAAAAAAACAAACAAAAACCAACCCACCAAACAACCCCAAAAGTTTCAAGGTTAAAAACATTACTATGTTATAGCCAATTCAGATCATTAAAACTATTGTCTTTACACATGCCTCTCTTTCTTCTGTCGCGTTCCCCGTCCTAGCCCCATCCGCGTCGTCCTCGCGGTGAGCGGTCTGCTGCATTTCAGTTGAATTTAAATGGTAAATCTAGGCCAAAGTCTTGTTCATGAATTGTCTGTTAAGTGTTAGGAACAGTAGCCCCAACATAAAACTTTAAAATGTTGAGATTGCCTTTTTCATTCAGAAAGAAGTGACTATGTGATTACACAGAGTAAGCACTAGTGTCCTCCTAGTTTTTCTGGCACTATGCTTTTCAGGTGGATGGGCTTGAGTTCAAGACACAGATGGAGTGCTCACTTTACAGGTTGATCTTCCCCGGGTATGAAACACACATTTGGAAGTCTAAGCTGCATGCAAAGCGTAAACAGTGACTTTAAGTTGAACAAAACCTAATCTGAGCCCAAAATAATGAAGTGTAGATGAAACTGACAACATTGCAGGCAGAGGTTAAGGACTTCTTGTATTGCTATTATCTAGCACTATTTAGACCTCTAACCTATTAAGATATTCGGTCCACGTAATTGAACCTGGATGGCCACACTCAAGGGTCTAGTAAAAGTGGTAAGAGGGAATGGATAGGTATTGAAAGCAAGGCAGCAAGAGGAAAGGAAAATACATTGTAGTTGAACATTTGATACTGTGCAGGTAGGAAAAATGTGTTCTATGTCTGATAGTGAAACTGCTTTCATCAGCTACTGAGGTTGATCAAATGAGCTAAGAGTGTCACATCTGCTCCTTCATTATCAAAGCCTTATGTGAAAGTTTTTCTTTAGGCTCTGTCCTTTCTCCTGGGTGTGCTGGCTCCTGCTGACGTGCCTTCCCCACCATCCGTGTTTGGAGAAGATTTTGGGATCTTTTTCCGCGTGTGGTGACAGGTGCCTGAGGAACTATGTGAGCGAGAGCATCAGGGGTTCAGTGGGGAACTGCTGGGGGGGGAAGGGGGAGGACAAATTCTTGAGTCTGGGGCTGAGGCTGAGAGTGGGTGGTCCTTTTCGCTGGGCAGCACCCACTACAACCCCACCCTTCCCTCTCTGTGTCCCTGTTTACCCAGGCTTACAGCATTCACAACATCCTACCCCGAGGCCAGCAGAGCTTACAAAAGATTGCATTGCGCCCATTGTTCCTCTGCAGAGTTCCTCATGGGTTAGCACCTCCCCCACCCCATGTGGCCAGAGTGAATGCTACTAGGAGGATTACATTTAAACATACAGAACATATCATTATATAATGCAGTTTCCCCTCAAAGACATTTTTATCTACAGGGTTAGTTTCATAGCCTGCTTCAGAAAAATTCTCTATGTTATAGAATCATAGAATCAATAAGGTTGGAAAAGACCTCAAATATCATCAAGTCCAACCTGTCACCCAACACCTCATGACTACTAAACCATGGCTCCAAGTGCCACGTCCAGTCCCCTCTTGAACACCTCCAAGGATGGTGACTCCACCACCTCCCTGGGCAGCACATTCCAAAGGCCAACAACTCTTTCTGGGAAGAACTTTCTCCTCACCTCCAGCCTAATAATAATAATAAGCTATCACTGCCAGTAAAATTCATAGAATTTAAGAGGTACATGCCCAATTGCATTGGTAAAGTTTTTATCTAGTCAAGCAGCATCTCCATCACTAACCAAACCACACAAGAAGTTGTTAGTTTATAGATATGGGTCCAAAAGATCCAGCCAAAAACCCCCACAAAAGCTTGGAACATTAGAGTTGGTGCCACCAACAGAAATTTGGGGGCTTTAGTCTTGGGGAACTTTATATGGCCCTGGGTCTGCTAGCACCAGATGGAGTATGTCTGCCGCAGGAGGGGAGAAAGATCCTGGCACCTGAGTTGGCAGGGCTTGTCGAAAGGGCTTTAAGCTAGGCTCAAGGGGAGGGGAGCTAGGGGAAGGAGGTTAAACAGAGGTGCACTAGAGATGAGCCTAAGGGCAGCCTTCAGTTTGCCATTTCACTCGAGGTGTGAGACAATGATAACATGACAATGGTCTGTGGCAAGAGGCAGGATGACACATCAGGTTGGCAGGATGGGTTGATACTAATTTTTAATAGCAGGACAGGTTGTCCTCCAGACAAGTGGCCTCCGGAGCTGGCAGATGGGGGCAGGGAGCAGTATAGGCCCCTGTAGTCCAGGAGGAAGTAGTTAGAGATCTATTTAGCCACTTGGATCCCCACAAGTCCATGGGACCAGACAGGATCAATCCTAGGGTGCTGAGGGAACTGGCAGATGAGCTGTCCAAGCTGCTCTCCATCATTTTTCAGCAGCCCTGGCTCACTGGAGAGGTCCCAGAAGACTGGAAGCTGGCCAGCGTGGTGCCTATCCACAAGAAGGGACGGGTGGATGAGCCAGGGAATTGCAGACCTGTCAGCCTGACCTCAGTGCCAGGCAAGATCATGGAACAGGTCATCTTGAGTGCAATCACACAGCACTTACAGGATGGCCAAGGGATCAGGCCCAGCCAGCATGGATTTAGGAAGGGCAGGTCCTGCCTCACCAACCTGAGCTCCTTCTGTGATCAGGTGACTGCCTGGTGGATGTGGGGCAGGCTGTAGATGTAGTGTGCCTGGACTTCAGCAAGGCCTTTGACACCGTCCCCCACAGCAAACTGCTGGCTAAGCTGTCAGCCCCTGGCTTGGACAGCAGCACTCTGAGCTGGGTTAGGAACTGGCTGGAGGCTGAGCCCAGAGAGTGGTGGTGAATGGTACCACATCCAGCTGGCAGCCAGGCACTAGTGGTGTGCCCCAGGGATCAGTGCTGGGCCCCATCCTGTTCAATATCTTTACTGATGATCCAGATGAGGGCATTGAGTTCATCACCAGTAAGTTTGCAGATGACACCAAGCTGGGGGCAGGAGTTGACCTATTAGAGGGTAGGAGAGCTCTGCAGAGGCACCTTGACAGGCTGGAGAGATGGGCAAAATCCAAGGGCATGAGATTGAACACATGCAAGTGCTGGGTTCTACACACTGGCCACAACAACCCCAGACAGTACTACAGGCTGGGGTCAGAGTGGCTGGAGAGCAGCCAGGCAGAGAGGGACCTGGGGGTACTGACTGGTAGTAGACTGAACATGAGCCAGCAGTGTGCCCAGGTGGCCAGGAAGGCCAATGGTATCCTGGCATCAGGAACAGTGTGGCCAGCAGGAGGAGGGAGGTCATTCTGCGCTGTCCTCAGCACTGGTTAGGCCACACCCTTAGTCCTGTGTCCAGTTCTGGGCTCCTCAGTTTAGGAAGGATGTTGAGTTGCTGGAAGGTGTCCAGAGAAGGGCAAGAAAGCTGGGGAGGGGTCTGGAGCACAGCCCTGTGAGGAGAGGCTGAGGGTGCTGGGGTTGCTTAGCCTGGAGAAGAGGAGGCTCAGGGGAGACCTCATTGCTCTCTACAACTCCCTGAAGGGAGGTTGTAGCCAGGAGGGGGTTGGTCTCTTCTCCCAGGCACTCAGCACCAGAACAAGTGGACACACTCTCAAGCTGCACCAGGGGAGGTGCCCTGGTTTAGTTGATTAGATGGTGTAGGATGTTAGGTTGGACTTGATGATCTCAAAGGTCTCTTCCAACCTGGTCTATTCTATTCTACTCTATTCTATTCTATTCTATTCTATTCTATTCTATTCTATTCTATTCTATTCTATTCTATTCTATTCTATTCTATTCCATTCTATTCCAATGCTGCTGATTTGGAATGAAGAGAATTCCAGGTGGCTGTAAATAGAATAGAATTAACCTGGTTGGAAAAGACCTTTGAGATTGAATCCATCCTATCACCCAACACCACCTAATCAACTAAACCATGGCACCAAGTTCCCCATCCAGGCTCTTCCTAAACACCTCCAGTGATGGTGACTCCACCACCTCCCTGGGCAGCACATTTCAGTGGCCAATCTCTCTTTCTGGGAAGAACTTCTGCCTAACATCCAGACTAAACCTCCCCTGGCACAGCTTGAGACTGTGAGTATCCAATACTACTTTTAAGACCAGGCTATACATTTACATTGCACAGGTGAGAAAAACAAAAAAGGCAGGAGATGGGATGCAGAAAGCAAGCCACAAATAGAAGTGTTGCAGCCTTTACATCTTGTTTGAAACTTGAAAGGACTCACTAACAGGGTAGTGAGTCTCAGGTTTATTAATACAGAGCTGCCTGTTGGAGACTTGACTCTGCAGAGGAGTGTGACCATGTTTGACTGCTTGGGATCTGTGGAATGCAAATTAATGATCCCCATTAGGAATCTATGCTGCAAAATAAAACAGTGAAAGGAATCATCTCTATGAGCCCATGAAATAACAATGAATAAAACAATCTTGTGATCAATCCAATTCTGCTAATCAGGGAAAGCCATATATATATGTCTGTGTGTATGTGTGTGTGTATATATATATATGCTGGGGCAAGAGAAATTTAAAACAGCTCTGGGCAAAAGATTTTTGCTCATCTAAAGGAGACTTCCTCCAAACACGTGATGCTCACACCCAAGCATAATCAAATTGCTGCCTTCACAGGTCCTTGTGCTGAACTCCTTTGTGGCAGCAGAGGGCTCTCTGGCAGCTGTGGTACAGTGGTGCTCTTCTGGAAAGCCACATCTTGCACTGCTTTTGTTACTGCACTTCTTATGTAAAGCAACCTTAAAAGGCAGGTTGTACTTTTCCCTCTTTCCTCCTCCTCACAAGATGCACTTTCCAAAACAACTCTGTGATCTTGTCAGCCAGCAGCCCCTGGCTGCTGCTGTCTTACACAGATGCTGAAAATAAACTTTCAGGCAGGCAAGATGATGTAAATAAGGAGTAAATTACTGACTGGAAATAAACTTGAAAGTCTAATAAGGAAGGAACCAAAAAACATACATATCTTAAGTACTTAGGGCTAACATTGCAAGTCCACCATAATTATTTCCTTAATAGTTAAAACTTACGTATCCCCCTTGCAGTTTCTCCCACATTATAACAGAATAGGATAGAATTAACCAGGCTGGAAAGGACCTTTGAGATCATCAAGTCCAACCTATCACTGAACAACATCTTATCAACTAAACCATGGCACCAACTGCCTCATCCAGGCTCTTCCTAAACACCTCCAGTCATGGTGACTCCACCACCTCCCTGGGCAGCACATCCCAATGGCCAATCACTCTTTCTGGGGGGAACTTCTTCCTAACCTCCAGCCTAAACCTCCCCTGGTGCAGCCTGAGACTGTGTCCTCTTGTTCTGCTGCTGGTTGCCTGGGAGAAGAGACCAACCCCCTCCTGGCTACAACCTCCATTCAGGGAGTTGTAGAGAGTGAGAAGGTCTCCCCTGAGCCTCTTCTTCTTCAGGCTAAGCAACCCCAGCTCCCTCAGCCTCTCCTCACAGGGCTGTGCTCCAGACCCCTCCCCAGCTTTGTTGCCCTTCTCTGGACACCTTCCAGCAGCTCAACATCTTTCCTATACTGAGGGGCTCAGAACTGGAAATTCCCTTCAGCTTGTTCTTTCATGCAATAAAGAAAGTGCCATTTGGCCAAGAAAAGATGGCCAGAGAAGTCCCAGCACTTGCAAATGCTTTTCTAGACACCCTTGGAAAGCTTCAGCACTCTTTTTAGTTTGCCCAGTGCCGGAGGCACAGAAGAAGGATGTGTCAATAGTCTGCTGGTGCTTAAGGATCCTGCTGGCACCATGCTTCACCTGCTACCAGGATGTACTCTTTGCAAAGCACAACTTCTGAGCAGTGGCTACCTCTTCCTCCACAGAGCAGCACATCTAGGGGTGGGCATTTAATCCCATGAGGTTACAGCCTCTCCAAAATCACTAGGGTCAAACCACTACAGCAGTGGTTTCTCCTTGTACCTCCATATGCCCTCTGTGCTTGAGCAATATGAGATACATGTGGATGTGGAGTGTCCAACATCTCTGTCCTCTCTCTGTGGACTGAAATAAACAGGGATAAATGATACATAGTTGTTGTAAAAATCCTGTATTTCATTCTGATGTACCATATCCAGGCAATCACTTCTCCATTTTTTTTTTATCCCCAGTAGTGGTATTGCAATAATGCTGCTCCAATTGAGCAAATCCTGGCTGCTACAGCATTGCTAAGCACCAGTACTGGAATCCAGTGCAAAGCTGAAGAAGGTATTCAGTCCATGAACCCGGGGCAGGCCAGGTTAATTTCATATCAGACTTTCCTTGCACAAAAAAAAGATAAAGCCATTTCATGCAGAAACTTTGCAGACTCCAAAATACCTAAGTGGTATCAGAATAAAAGTCATTATAGAAATGACTCAGAGATTCCTCTGAAAGAGTGACTGGAAAATGAATTTATGCTTCTTTTACAAGCAGGTTTGGGGTTTTCTTTCTGTCTTTCTTTTTTCTTTCTTTTTAAACTAGATTTTAAAACCAGGCTCTCAAGAAACCTTTGGTTTTGAAGGCCATGTGAGGTAGCACTGTACAGAAGGATGGCAATTTCACTTTCTTGGTGCTAGGACCAGACAAGCACTCTTGAACAAAACCTTGACTTACGAAAGGTACAGTTGCTTTTAAAGCATTTTATAAGGACCTTCTTCGTGTAATTTTTTTTTTTTTCAGCATAATTTCCATCAACTCCTGCTTTTAGTTAGGCTATAAATACCAGAACAGTCTAACTCCTGGTATTTTGGCACTTCTGTATCTTTTTAAAGCCAGTAAAAGTAAGTGGAGAGCCATGAAAATGAAAAACAGTGAAAAAAAAAACACAAAGGAAAGAAGAAAAAGTGAAAGAACAATTTCTGCGTCAGGAATAGTGTGGCCAGGAGGAGCAGGGAGGTCATTGTGCCCCTGTACTCAGCGCTGGCTAGGCCACACCTTGAGTCCTGTGTCCAGTTCTGGGCTCCTCAATTTAGGAAAGACACTGAGACTCTTGAATGTGTCCATAGAAGGGCAAGAAAGCTGGGGAGGGGTCTGGAGCACAGCCCTGTGAGGAGAGGCTGAGGGAGCTGGGGTTGCTTAGCCTGGAGAAGAGGAGGCTCAGGGGAGACCTTCTTGCTCTCTACAACTCCCTGAAGGGAGGTTGTAGCCAGGTGGGGGTTGGTCTCTTCTCCCAGGCAACCAGCATCAGAACAAGAGGACACACTCTCAGGCTGCACCAGGGGAAGTTAAGGCTGGATGTTAGGAGAAAGTTCTTCCCAGAAAGAGAGATTGGCCATTGGAATGTGCTGCCCAGGGAGGTGGTGGAGTCACCATGACTGGAGGTGTTTAGGAAGAGCCTGGATGAGGCACTTGGTGCCATGGTTTAGTAGTCATGATGTGTTGGGTTATAGGTTGGACTTGGTGATCTCTGAGGTCTTTTCCAATCATTGATTCTATGATTCTATGATTCCAACCCTATGACTGCCAAAAAAAGAGTGCACATCTCTGCATTCAAATAGTTTCCCATCTGGTATGCTTACATTTTCACTCCAAAGTAGCATTGAATGTTTTACTAAAGCCCATATAAAGCTTGTCTCTACACCTGGTCCTTTGGCAGAGGTCTTTCCCATGTTTTGGCACTTGATAAGAGTGTGCTAACTCATGCTTCACTTTCATTGAAGGTGGAACTTAGTATGAAATACCTGACCTGTGATGTTCTGTAGGTAAGTTTAATCCAGTGACCCTGAGTTTATTTGTCTAGGATTCAGGTAATCTCAACTCAGTTCTGATCTTCTCCACAGTCTATTCACATGAATCAGACAAATCACTTGTTTGACATCTCAGATCCATTTCTGCATAATGACTGTAAGAATTTTGAACTCCTTTCAAGTCACTAAGCAAATAAATCAATCACAGAGGGACTTTTTAGGTTGTCAGACAGTGATAGGACTTAAGGGAATGGATCCAAGCTAGAGGAGGGTAGATTCAGATTAGATGTTAGGAAGAAGTTCTTCCCCATGAGGGTGGGGAGACACTGAACAGGTCGCCCAGGGAGGTGGTGGAAGCCTCATCCCTGGAGGTTTTTAAGGCCAGGCTGGATGTGGCTCTGGGCAACCTGATGTAGTGTGAGGTGTCTCAGCCCATGCCAGGGGGTTAGAACGGGATGATCCTTGAGGTCCCTTCGAACCCTAACGAGTCCCTGATGTCTGCCAATACTAAGAATTGATAAAGAAGGAGGAAGATACTTGCAGGTTCATGCTTCAGCCTTAAAGTAATTGCTAGTCACTTGGTCTGCAACAGCCATTCAGAGAAGTCAGAAATCAACCCTGTTTAGCTCTACAGTGCCAAGTATTGTTCTGAATATGTTAGAATTAGTGCAAACACCTTCCGTGTGCTTATTCACAGGTATGAGATGGGAGTGTGATTGCTTTTCTGTGATGCTGACTCATGGGAATCTGATCATTTTCCTGTGACACATCCATTCAGTGCTAAGGCAGCACCCCTGATAACAATCAGAAGATGAGAGAAGTTATTTTACATTAGGGAATTAATGTTTTAAATAAACAGTCAGAGCAAGAACAAAACCAGCATTACCTTCCTATTTGTGTATTATGGAATTGCAGGAGAGTTTCTATAATTAAATCTGCTGAAGTAAAATTTTTATAGAGTAGAATAGAATAGAATAGAACAGGTTGGAAAAGACCTTTGAGATCGAGTCCAACCTATCACCCAGCACCATCTAATCAACTAAACCATGGCACCAAGCACCCCATCCAGGCTCTTCTTAAACACCTCCAGTGATGGTGACTCCACCACCTCCCTGGGCAGCACATTCCAATGGCCAATCTCTCTTTCTATGAAGAACTTCTTCGTAACATCCAGCCCAAACCTCCCCTGGTGCAGCCTGAGACTGTGTCCTCTTGTTCTGGTGCTGGGTGCCTGGGAGAAGAGACCAACCTCCACCTGGCTACAACCTCCCTTCAGGGAGTTGTAGACAGCAAGAAGGTCTCCCTTGAGCCTCCTCTTCTCCAGGCTAAGCAACCCCAGCTCCCTCAGCCTCTCCTCACAGGGCTGTGCTCCAGACCCCTCCCCAGCTTTCTTGCCCTTCTCTGGACACCTTTCAGCAACTCAACATCCTTCCTAAACTGAGGGGCTCAGAACTGGACACAGGACTCAAGGTGTGGCCTAACCAGTGCTGAGGACAGCGCAGAATGACTTCCCTCCTCCTGCTGGCCACACTGTTCCTGATGCCAGGATGCCATTGGCCTCCTTGGCCACCTGGGCGCACTGCTGGCTCATGTTCAGTCCACTACCAATCAGTACCCCCAGGTCCCTTTCCGTTTGGCTGCTCTCCAGCCACTCTGACCCCAACCTGTAGCACTGCATGTGGTTGTTGTGGCCAATGTGTAGAACCCAGCACTTGGATGTGTTCAATCTCCTGCCCTTGGATTTTGCCCATCTGTCCAGCCTGTCAAGGTCCCTCTGCAGAGCTCTCCTACCCTCCAGCAGATCAACTCCTGCCCCCAGCTTGGTGTCATCTGCAAACTTACTGATGATGGACTCGATGCCCTCATCCAGTTCATCAATAAAGATATTGAACAGGATGGGGCCCAGCACTGATCCCTGGGGGACACCACTAGTGCCTGGCTGCCAGCTGGATGTGGTACCATTCACCACCACTCTCTGGGCTCAGCCTCCAGCCAGTTCCTAACCCAGCTCAGAGTGCTGCTGTCCAAGCCAGGGGCTGACAGCTTGGCCAGGAGGTTGCTGTGGGGGACGGTGTCAAAGGCCTTGCTGAAGTCCAGGTAGACCACATCCACAGCCTGCCCCACATCCACCAGGCAGTCACCTGATCATAGAAGGAGCTCAGGTTGGAGAGGCAGGACCTGCCCTTCCTAAATCCATGTTGACTGGGGCTGATCCCTTGGCCATCCTGTAAGTGCTGTGTGATTGCACTCAAGATGACCTGTTCCATGATCTTGCCTGGCACTGAGGTCAGGCCAGGAATTCCCTGGCTCCTCCTTCTGTCCCTTCTTGTGGATGGGCACCACGTTGGCCAGCTTCCAGTTATATTATGCATGACACCATTAATCTTCTTGTGTCTTCTGTTGCCTCAAAGCTTCCATGGCTTTAAGATCTTTTTTTTTCTTCATCCTCAATTTGAGGCACTTGGCACATGTTGGTTCATCATGCTATGAAGCCCACCTGTAGTAACAGGGGTTTGGAAGCAGTCCTGTTCTTTATACATCCCTTCTTGTCACCTACACATCAAACTGCTTAGCTGCCTTATATTATTTTTGAAAAGTTTATGTATTAAAGAACACTTTTTCTTGATTTGGTTTTGACATTTCAGTGATAGCTCATGAAGAGTTTCATTTTTATTTCCCCAAATCTACTGGTGTAATGCCTGGAATAGTCTTCTTTAAGCACCTCACCTAAAATTAACGTTGGCAATTGTTTTCATTGGAATTTGGACTATCTAAATAGAGTGATTCTTAAAACATCCTTATTATCCCAATTTTCCTTTGCAATCATTGTTTGTTATGGCATCCTTTGGGAGTCATCCTAACCTTATGTCAGAACCAGACAATCCTAATTATTTCTTTTTATTGTTTAACTTCTTTGCTAAGTCGAACAGCTCCCCATAATGTTATAAACATCTTTCCCACAGAATCTGCCCTCAGCCTTCAAGCACAGACCCAGTGTTTTATGCTTTTAAAACACGCCGAACTGACGTGTCTGGAAGCTGGATGTGACAGTTTCAGGCTATGCCTTTAAAAGTTAGATACAGAGTGGGAGCAGAAAAGTGGAGAAGTCTAAACAATTCACAGCTGGGTGTAAAAAGGAAAACAAATGATTATTCTAAACAAATTTCATTGGGCAGATGTGTGAAGCCTACCCCTAGCACGCTCACACATCCCGCTTCAACCTTTCCCTTTTTCTCTGGCTGCTGCTGCTTCTCTGCTCATCTGGGAGGATCTTATCGCTGCTAGCTGACCTTGCAAATAGGACTAACATTCCTTCTAATGGTTCCTTTTTATTTCTTCTATCATAGAGGGAAGGAAAAAGAGGGGTTTTGGTGGGGGGGTGGGGCAATTTTCCCTGCTCATTTTTGACCAGGGGGCTTTCTGTGCTGTTTTCTGTACAGTATTGTAACTCCCGTGTATTTTGAACATATTCATTGCATTCCATTGTAGAGTGTAGTTACTGCTTGTAAATAGAGCTTCCATTGCCTTCCGACTGAGCGAGCCATGCCTCTTGTTAGTGGGGTGGTAAACTCCAAACCATTACACTGGAGTTTGCTGTTCACACACAGAATAAGGATGTCAAAAAAAAAAAAACCAGCAGAACCTTCTCATGGCAATTTGCCTCGAAGCTGCCTTTGAACAACCACCTTGGAGGCTGTTCCATCCTGCGTCTTTTTGATGATGCTTCTAATGAACAAATGCAAACTGTAATGCTGTTTTCTCACATATAACATCCCTCCAGTATGTCTGGTAGGCAGGTCACTGAAGGACCATCATGAGGCAATGACTCCCAGCTGGTTACTCTACTGCTGAATGTCACATTCAATCTTTAAAAATCCCCACTATGTAGAGGTCTAGCACAAAACTAAATTCTCTCTGTGTAGACCATCACAGGAACTCAGTTGTTATGCACCTACTAAGTACCTTAGCTTTCTGTAGCCACTTTAGCTCCCACTGAACAAATCCCTTCCTACTAGGTCTCTGTCAAGTCCTATTTGGATTTATTAGTGACCCTTTGTATCTTCACCAACAGATACAGATGGATCCATCTGTCTTTTGCTGAATGACTCTCTGCCTTATTCCTCCTCTCAATTTATACCTCTGCTGCTTACTCTTGAGAATTCAAACTCTTCTACATCAAGATCTAACTAAACTCTTCATGTACCAGATACAGACACATTGTATCACTTGCTTTTTATGTCACATTTATTTTCACATTTATTTCACATTTTTATTTTCATATTTTCTTTTTTTTTTTTTTTTTTATGGCAAAAAAGTACTGTGCCCATGAAAACCTTCTACCTGAACCATGGGAAATGTTTACAGTGCAACTGCATATAAATCTTTAGGGTTTCTGATTTTGCTTAGAAACATGTACCTGTGGTGAAGGCACATTTTTGCCCAGATATTAGATCTTGCCCCAGCATGTGGACAAGTTGCCCCTCCTTCAGGAGGAAGACAAAAGCCAAGGCATTAGCCAGGCCAGCACGCACCCAGGGCATGCAGTGCTCATGCAAATACCAAGTATGGGCATAATTCTAGCTTCACGCTTTCTATAGGCTGAAGCCAGTTGTTTATGAGAGTGCCCATTGGTCAAACCCAGCCTCGAGGAATCTATAAGTATTGCCCTACTTGGTAAACACCTTGCCCCCTCTTTCACTTTGTACTTGCTTGAGAGAAAAACTCTCGAGCCACAGCCTCTGCCATTGAGCTCATTGTTGTTAGCTTCTATCATCCATGCACGCATACTGAAAGCCTCTGCATCGTGAGAAGCACTCTGATCGTGAGGATCACCTCCAGAGGGAGGACCTTCACTGAGCCCGAGAAGGCAGCGTCGTCACAGCCAGTCGTACCGACCGGGAGAGCCCACCGTGCCACCGGAGGACTGGACCAGCCCCCGAGGGTAAGATCTGCCCAGTTGCCGGAGAGAAGGGACTTGATCGAGACCGAGTCCGCACATGCCCAGCCCCGCTGTAGTGGGAGAGGAGCCGCCACGTGCGCAGCTCTGAGCCCTGTAAACCTCATGGAAGACTAAAGCACTGTTCGTGCCTGTACTGCACCAAGCCCGGGACCACTCCGAGCATCCCGCTATTTCTTTAAGCCCAGTAAATGAGAAGCCGCCGCTCAGCGCAGCCGCATTCTCTCCCCGAGGCCGTTTACATCAGCCCCGAGATTCGCTGTAGTGGGGCCGACCCCATAGCCTTTGTCTGCGGTTGTTGTCCGATTGGAAACGGCCGAGCCCGCCTATCGGCAACCGTCGCCCTGCCCTGTCATGCGAGCTGACTCTGAGAGCCGACCCCACGGGCTGAGCCCGACCAGGACCGATCCCTGTTGTCTGGAGGGAATCAGCCAAGTCCTAAAGGGAACCTGCTTCTGAGCCAAGCCCAGGTTCCATTACACTCTCTCCACTGCTGCGGACAGAGGAGACAGTAACCCAACACTGCCGTCCAACTTGACTAGGAGCCAGTCCAGCGACAGTAGTCTGCTGGACCTCCACCTTGCTACAAACAACAGCTACAGAGCATCTTCCACGTGCTTTCCACCCACTAGCACTCGGTTCAAAGTATCCGCGTCCAGCAGAGGAATCGCTGACGCATAGAAAGATTATAATATTGCTGTATCCAGCCAGAAGCCGCCCGCGTTCCGCCGAGTCGCCATCTAGTGGCCAACGGGCGGAACTGCACCCTTCATTATATAAATATATAAATAGTCTGTAGATAGTTTAATTAAGTTCTAATCATAACACTAAGCCACTTATGGAATGTATTTCACGAACATGCACTAGAACATGTATATAAGTTAGTGATTAAATGGTTATTAATAACGTGATAATTAATAAAGATGTTTTCATAATTCATATTTCATATTCATAAAATTTAATAACCTCTTCACAACAGTACCCCAACTCAGGTTCACTTTGCTCACTGCTATGTAAGTCTGACAAATGTTCCAGTTCTGAACTGAAAGCAGTGAGAAAGATCTAACATGATACACAGTTAAAAACATTCCTTTTGACTGACTTTTGCTTTGGTATTAATGAATAGATTGAACACCAAGCTCATTACAAAAGTAAAAAGATGTGTACTGAAGCCTGAAGACTGAAGGTGGTGAATCAAACCCTTCAGATAGCAGGGTCTTCTTGCTCTGCAGATGATGAATATTATAGAGTCTGCTAATCTCAATCTCTTAAGTATGCCTAAAAATCTACTTTCTAATGTGTTTATGGAGGACCTGCATTATACTTCTGTCATGCACTGACAAAGGCTGGTCTTGGTTGATTTCCTGGAGGTGCTATGTTATTAGTGCAGCGGAGTGTATTTTAGAGCTAAACAACTTCCATTTATTCATCATCCAGGTATATGATCTGTCAGCGTGAAACAGTTAAGAGATTCTCCTTTCACACTTTCTTTTGCCACATGTCAGCTGACAGGAGCACTAGACTACTGAACTTCATTTTGAAACTGCCTTTCAATCCATTTAGGAGTCCCGTCCAGATACTGAAGAACAAACAAGCTGGATTCATGACAATGGAAATAAGTCCCAGCCTGGACATTTATAGAATGTTTAATGCCTGTTTTTACAAAGCCAGTTCCATGGAAAAATACACAGCATTTTTATTACCATTGTCCTGTTTGATAGATTTTTGTTTGGATTTGTGGTGGGGTGTTTTGTTTTGATTTGTTTGTTCCCCTGCTGCAAGTGCTTCTTTGGGAAAAAGGTCCCTGATGAAAAGTAGAAATAAAACTTTGTGGTGTGTATGCACAAAGGCAGTGCTGCTAACAGGAAAGTTTTTAGCATGGGATAAATGATGGGAATAGGCAAACATACAGGAGGTTTATTTGCTGTCCACAAGCCAACCAGGGCAGTCAGCACGTGCAGAACACTGGAACCATGTAGGAAAGTGGGCAGCA
This sequence comes from Picus viridis, assembly GCA_033816785.1. Classification (NCBI taxonomy): domain Eukaryota; kingdom Metazoa; phylum Chordata; class Aves; order Piciformes; family Picidae; genus Picus; species Picus viridis. The sequence goes on from CM066575.1 coordinate 2,573,335, forward strand.
GCAGAAGGTGATGTCACAAAGAGGTACAACACAGTGCGGTGTGGAAAGTGAGACGGACAACCCCGTGTCAGCTCACTTGCTTTCCTTAATGTTCACTTTGCTTTTACTCTTGCCACATGCACAGAAGCTCCTTTCCTGGCATGTTGAAGAAGGTGAATATGCTTTCAGCACATGCTAGTTTGTAGCAATCACTGCTGATACCAAATGTTAGAACAATTTCACACAAAGCAAAATCTCTGTGATTTTTCACTCACTGTTGTTGTTTCCTCTTTGTCCTAACTTCCCAGAAATGCTAAATGGATAGAAAGCTAGTCAAAAAGCCACATACAGAGAATGACATTAAATAACAAAAACTGATGTTCTTTGGGTACTTATCTTTCTCATAGGAACCGCAGTAGTCTCTGCATATAAGGAAAATGAAACCCAGAGAGATCATCACCTTTTGAACACTGTGTTTTCTGAAGTGTGAAATCAAATTGCTCAGTTGTGGTGCCACAACACAGCCATACTACACTGCTGAAGGACCACCTTATAACGTGCTACATTTTACTCCCAGTGGAAGAACTACTTTGTAGCCAAGCAGCGGTAGATATTTTGCCTTCAGGGCTGCAGAAGGATAGTACATATCATGAGAGAGAAAGACTTTAAAATGCAAAATATCTCTAACTACTTTTTGCTATATGAATAAATTCAACTACAGATACAACTATTAATGTTTATGCCAGTTCACACCACCTTACAACATTTTAAGCTGACTTATGAATAAGTACTGCCATCGACTTTGAAGCACCATAAACCATTGCTCTTCTCTCACACACATCTAAGAACATTACAAGTTCTGTAGGAAAGAGTCACCTACTGCATACAACATTGTTTAAACAGTAGTGAGAGAAATATACGCCAGTAGCAAGTATCCACGTAAGCTACTATGAACGTGGCACTTGGTGCCATGGTCTAGTCGTGAGGTTTGTGGTTACAGGTTGGACTCGATGATCTTCGAGGTCTCTTCCAACCGTAGTGATACTGTGATACTGTGAACTACCAGGGCATGTCTGCCTACTAAAGACCTGCTTCCAACACCAACATACACAAATGTTTGCATCTTTTTTTATTCTGAGAAATTTAACAGCCATATACTCACATGACTTCCTATTTGCTCGTGACCTCTTCCTCTCCCTAGGCACGGCTCGCTGGCTTGGCACTTGGGTGGCAGACTTCACAATGCGATCCATGATCTCATCTGCTGCAGTATCTGTTGCAGTAGGTGAATCGTCACTGCCAGCGTTCCGTGAACCGACACGGCCTGGTGAAGTCCAGGAAATGGTTTGAGGGAAAAGAAGACAGAAAGTCTCATGTGTCACTTTGGTTTTGCAACTGGGTTGTTTTTTTGTGGGGGTGGAGGGAATTACATCAGGCAGCTCAGTCATTGTTACTTCAAACTGGCCAAAGGAGAAGAATCTGCCTAACGGAGAATATTTCTAAATAATACCCTAGTATCTCTGCTGCATCGGCAGCCAACCAAGAACTCTAATACAGTTATAATTTTCTATTTCCTTCAGCCTTAATGTCTTATTGTTGACCATACAACTGGCAAATGTCTGCTAAAGACTGTCTATAAGCCAAGGATTTCTCATGCGGTATGACCATGTTTCCCTGTGCTCCTGTTACAGAGACTAAAAGACATGGCACATGCTATGCTAGAGATTGATGCAAATCTGCCAGACAGGTCCTTCGTACCCAAAGAGAGGAAGAATCAATTTCTGAGCATCTATAACACAGTGTAGTGCAAAGAACACATGAAAAGGGCAAAAAGTGTGGTTTGACATGTCTTGTTGTTTCTTTCACAAAGAAGAATTCACCCTATCGTAAAAATGTATGGGGCCTGGCACAACTGCGTGTGCTCTACTCAGAAATACAGCAGCTGTTGGCAAGCTGAAAAGCAAAATGAGCAATTTCGATTAAACCCACAAACAAACAAGTGAGCCATGCCAAGCTCTGGCACTTCTTCCTCCCTGGAGCTTTGTCAGAGGCTTCTTTGGATTCTTCCACTACTGCTACATTTGCTATTTTGCTTTTAACTAGTCTGAAGGTTACTATGTAGTGAGTACACTGACAGGGAGCTTTGCAAAGAGTGGATGTGATAGAACTGCAAGCAGCTAAAAATCCACCAGTGAGGTGTGCCAGGTCACACCCAGCCCCGCGGTGGACAAAAGAAACCTGATCCAGGTGGCCAGAGAGGTGCATTTGGTTTTCCCCCTACCAGGGGGAGGGGTCCCCTGGGTCAAGGGTCTATTCCACTCCCCCTTCCTGTCCAGCAAAGCCTATTTAAAGGCAGACTGGTTTAGTTCACTCTCTTTCCCCCTGCCTCCCCTGGTATCTGGTGCTCCTGCTTCCTGCAGTCACCATGTGGCAGGCTCTACCTCCATGCTGCATCCACACTTCTAAAGAGCTGCATCCACTGACATCCAGGGAATCCGATGCCAGCTGGGCCTGGTTTTGTGTATTTTTCTATTTACCCTTTTCCTTATACCTTTGTAACCTTCCCTGTTACTCAAATGCTATATATATTTTGTTTAAAAATTACCTTTTTAATTCCAAACCAATTCCAGACCATTTCTTTTGTGATTTTTGCCTCTCCTTTCTCTCGCCTAATTTGCTTTTACCTTACCAGGAAAAAAGGGAGAGGGGAGGCAATCTAAATCTGTTCCAGTTGGGCTTTTGGACTCCAGGTAAAGCTTTAAACCTAACATGAGGTCACGCTATATCATATCCCCAATGCCAATACACAAGAGTTTTGATTATCACTTTGCCCTGCTGCTTGTCTCCTGGCCATTGTCAAGAGCAGCTGTATTATGGTAGCACTCCTGACAAGCTTCTCTGCCACTGCTGCTTTCTATGAGAACAGGAACTCACTATCATTAGTATCAGGACGCCCTGCTTGTCAGCATTCATTGGATTACTGCAGCCATTGAGCTTCTTGCAGTGCAGCTTGAATTATTTAATTTATCTTTTTATTTTAGCTAGAGGATGTGCTTCTTAAACTGGGCCTCTGAAACCTCTAAGTTAGGCAGGATCATGGTTTCAAGCCCTAATAAACTACACATGCCAAGACTTACCGGTGGATGCCTGGGATTTTCTATCAGTGGTTAAAAAACATCCAGAATGTGTAAGATACCCAGATGTGACGGAAAATAAATACCAGAACAGAAAATTGGAGGCTTTCATTTTGGTTCACCACCTTTACTCAAAAACCACCTTCCAGGTATCACGTGTACAGGAGGAGACAAGGGAAAGACCAAAGAAAACAGACTGGTGAACCTAGTGTCTGTAAAATGATTTAGCACAAAGAAAGTGGTTTAATGACTGCTTAAATGAAGAGGTGTACCAGTGAATCATGTCTTGGACAAAGAGTGAGGATATCTCATTGCCAAGAAGTGTTGTCCCAGTAAACTCTTCTGTCAGAGCATCAAGTGTTGGAATTGGTGGATTGGGTCAGGTTTTCATTTCCTCCATGTCAGCTTTCAGCAATCTTCTGTGCTGACACTTGGAAGCAGCAGAGTGCTGAGGACCTCTGAGAAAGGGGTATCTGTCAGGACAGCAAGATGTGGGACTGTGCAGAGCAGCTTTTTATGCTCCTCGTCTCCACTTAATCCACAATCTTTGCTGTTTAGCAGGGAGGTGGTTAAGAGATTCATCATCTTTTTCCTACCTATTTTGCTCTCCCCAATCATTCTTGAAATGCATCAGGGCCCTTTCTCCTCAATTTGTATTGCTACTTTCTGCTTGTTCTATTGAAAACAAAACGAAAACCACATCCCCAGATGTCCTATTTTGCTTTCATGATGACAAGAAGAATAAAACCTGGGGTGTTAGTGGGCAGCCATGCCTGGATCGGGGAGAGGTGAGAGTACCTGTAGGCTTGGACTCCTAATTCCCCCAGGTACAGTTTTGGCTGTGATTCATATGTTAAAACTCCAGGCAAATTCTTTTAAATCCTTGTGCCTCAAACCACTACTTTCAGTATGGGAACAGCACTGGGGGAGCTTCCCCTTCAACCCTTGCTGCTATGAGCACTACGTGAGGGTGCCACAAACTGTGTTTGGGCCACTGCATGGCTACTGTGCCACAAGAAAGATGTCCAAAAGGAGACTGCTGGCACTCACCTTGGCTGGCCCGGCTTCGAGTGCGGACCCCAAGTGCTGTGGTGCTCTCCGCACCAACAGAGGTCGTCTTCAGCACAGCCTTCATGTTCTCATGCTCTGCAGCATCCTCAGCATACTGCAGCCCTTGGGACGGTGTCTGGCAGTGGGGTGAACTGCTGGAGAACTTGCCAGACTGTTGGAGGAAAAGAGATTTGTTGTTTTATCAGAAAACAGCACAGAGAACAGGCCAGAGTCTTGACCGTGAACTGCAAGGGGAGAAGTGTCCTCCTGAGCTTGGTTTGTAGTGCAGCTATTCCCAAAAAGGCCAGGGAACAGTTGCTGCTCTGCCAGAGCATGCACTCTGCATAGAAATAAACTGTAAACAGAGCAGCAGCAAGGAGCAGACATAATCAGAGGAAAAACAGATGCATGTATCGAGCTTTATAACATTCTGTCTGAGAGTATAAGGTATGAAGCAAAGACTTACTCTGCAACCTTTGCCTCAGGCTGGGCCCAACACGGGGTCAGGTATGACACTGTGAGGAACAGTAGGAGACCCAACACAAATAAGATTTATTTTATTTCCCTGTACAATCACCTTTCAGTAACAAGGCAAAATGAAGAGAGCTCTAGGAAGACAGACCTTTCCCTCTTGCCTTTCTGCATTGCTGTACAGAAAACTCTGACTGCTCTAAAACACAAATGTCTACAAGTAACCTTAAGAAAAATTCCTAGTAATGCTGAAAAAATCCCTGGTCTTGAAACAGCCAGCCAGATTATTTCATAGCCAAAATACAAAGATTGCAGTCAGCAGTTAAAAGAACAAACAAAACCTTACAGGCGATTTAGGAATCTACCCTCCGCTTCCCCAGCTGCCCTGTGATTTCCCTGTCGCTATGGCTACGTGAGCAACAGTGGCTACGTGAGCTGGGCATGCCCAGCAGCTCCGCTGGTTATTGAAAACAGCGATTTAGAAATGGATGAAAACAGCATAAATGGATACTTTCTAAGGATGAGCTTGCATTGCTCGGTTCCTCTCCCTTCCCAGCCTGCCTACAAAGGGCTGGGATGCTGCTATTTGCTCTGCTGCTCTTACCTACAGAAAAGCTGAAGCACGTTTAAAATACACAGACCTGGCTGCAGACAGCATCAGCTCTGGACCAGCAGCCAACAGATATCCACAGATAATACACCCCCTGGGGATTCTCAGCCATATCAGTCAAATGTCAGAAACTGAAACACATTTTCTTTTTCCTTTTAATCTTTCTTACTGCAATCGATTCAGGACAGATGAAAGAAGCCAGGCAAGAACACTACTCTTCCTTTGCATAACAAAGAACATTAACTATTCGCTTGGCCCAATCCAGACAATCAGCGTCAAAAGGACGCGAACCTGCAGAGCCTTTCTGTCAGAGGGCAGTAAACTAGAAGAAAAGACTGGGCCCTACTTCCACAGCTTTGATTGAGTCCCCAGGGTGTCAAGACTGCAAATCAAAAATATTTACGCTGGAAATCAATGATTGAATGATTCTGTCTTAATATAATTGCTTTCCGGGGTAGGACAGCAAGTTAACTGAGCAGCAAAACAATAATCCCTACAAGGCACTGAGCTAAATATACCACTGTGAGGTTTATTTTTGATAGTGAGAAGTTTGTTTTATTGTTAAAATATTAGCTTGCAACATTTTGATGTGGAAGGTATGCAAGAGCTAGAGTTTGACATATAAAACTAAAGGACAGAAAACCAGAAAGGAGCTTCAATGAAAGTGCATGCCAGTCTTGCATTAAGAATACTCTTACACACAATGGGTTGTAAACTAATCAATACCATCCCAGGAAAAAAACCCCAAAGGATAAAGTCTTCACATAACTGCTAGTTAGTATTCACACAGGTTAGTTTGATGTTGGCATTAACAGGCTAATTCATAGAATTCTCCTTCTGTGCCCCACGCTATACAGCACATATTGTAACTAGGGAGAGACTCTCTGGCCTCATTTCCAGCTGCTGCTGTAGAATAATGCCAAACCCCTGCCACTTCAGCAAATGACTGCCCTCATGAAACCAGTCACATTGTTAAGGTCCAACAAATGGAAGAAAGCTGTCAGGCTGAACACAAAATGCTTTGCACAACAGATGCTTCTCAAGCAGTATGTTGTTCTGTTATGAATATAGATAGCACATTACAGTTCTCAAATTATCTTTTCACTCCTTTATTCATTTTCAGCACCACCTTCAGGAGTATTTTGTGGTAAACACATGAACTACTCCATGGCTCACCTCTATGGTGACTGAAGTATCTTATTTACAGTTCATGTGGCAAGTAGAACCATTACAATTTTCTTTGCATTTATATATCCTGATGCTTTTGAACACTTTATAGAATAATGCTGTTTGGACTTACACAACTTAGTAATGAATATGAAATTATCATGGTAATACGCAGCCCAGAGTAACTGATGATCCCCATAACATTCAGATTACTGATGTTTGGGGTAGTGGAGAAACTTTGCAGTTTAGTAAACAAACATTAAGGGAAATAAATGAGGAAATCATCCCCTCAGATCAGGATATCCTTATCCAACAGAGCATGTATGCATATGGTTAAAGGTGATTGTGAAAATGCGTTCTTGCATTGAACCCAAAAGCTATGAGAAAGACATCATGGTTCATAGTTCCAGTTGAGCAGATGGAGTTGAACAGTCCATAATATCAGAGTTAGAAATTAGATGTCACAGCACACAGGGGACATGGGAATGACATGCTCTTTCAGAGAACCATACCTCAGCATCCTCTTCTTCATCGGTCTGCCACTGGAAACACACAACAGGGTGAAGGACAAAGAGCAAGGTTTAGGAACGACACCATGGTCAGACCACGAGGTAAGCACAGCACTATTTATGCAATTATAGAAGGACATAAAAATACGAAGCATGTAAGGAATGACTTCCTTAGACAATCAGAATTTGGGGGGTTGGTTGGGATTTTTTAGTTAATTGCAGACTGTCACTGTCAGTAGAGGATATAAAAATGTCCTGATTTTTCTCAGAGAAATTATGAACTGAAACTAGAACTAACACATCCTATTTCTTTCCCTTCAGTCATGCAGTTGCCCACATTTTGCCCTGAGGTAACTGAGAGCACTAGGAAGGACTCCCTCTTCTTTTTCCAGCTCTGTTCAGCACAGGGAGGTCCTGGCTGCCGCTCTCCCCGTGTAGAGGCCAGCTTCTTGGCATTCCTTTTACTCTACACTTAAGTGCTTGTTTTAATTCCTTTTTTAAACTGTGACTTTTCAACTTCAAATTTAATAGAGCACTCAAATCAAACACTGAGTAACCTTTGAATAAATGCTTAAAGTTCTTTAGTAACTGCCAGGAATCAGACCCTGGAAATTAGATGCAATTATCCTTTGTCATTCAGGGCTTTCACCCTCTGTGACAACAGGCATGTAAAAGTATCCTGGCACGACATTAAATGTAATTGGCCTATCAAAACATTGTGGCATATGGAGTGTTCTCACATTTCAGGATTTACAGGGAATTCACAAACTGCCCAGAGCTGTGTTCCCAGAAGCCTGAGCAATTCTTCAATAGGTTGTAAAATGCCCCACATGGAAGGTTCTCAAATCAAAACACAATTTCTGAACTACCTGGGATCCTTGTTTCCACCATTTTCTCTTTGATTACTTACAAAGTGCAAACACGGCACAGAAATTCAATGTGCTTTTTCATTTCTGAGTTTGGTTTCAGAAGAAGCATTTCACCAATTGTGTTCCCCTTCCTAGAGTTACTAATACATATTTTTTACCTTATCTCCATCTCAGCTATGATTTCTGTCTGGGACTGATACATTCTTTTCCAGAAACATTCATCACTAAAAATGAAAGCCTGGTTTACTTTGGCCCTCAGCTTAGTTTCAGCACAATCTCCATAAGAAGATTATCTGTGAGAGTGCTGAGCAGCACTTTAACATTACTTTTTAAGGGTATGTTTTACTCAGAGTGAAATGCTTGTTTTCCTTTGGCCACAGTGGCACTGACAGAAACACACACAGATGTTATGCAGAGAGACCTCAGCAGGTATGTTCCCCTTACATTAAAAACATCCATTTACATTTTTCCATCCCCTGGAGGGAAGGGAGTCACACTGTAAACCTATTCTTCTGAAGAAACTATTTGTTTTCTAATACATATGCACATCTGTCTAATAAATAAAAGGCAGGAGGAAAGCAAATTGAGCTAAAGACAAAAGGCACTTAGGGAAGATGAAATAGCAGACTACACTCATTACAAAGAGCTCACCAAAAACATTTCTATGAGGTTATTGCTTTAGATCAAGCTAGATTTTTAGAGAGAAGGTCCCAGCTGCTGGCCTTCCTCTCAATCTGTGTAAAAGTGTTTTGCTGTGGACTTACTTGCAGGGTAACATACTCCTCTCTGACTTTGCTCACCCAGCAGCCAGAGCATTGCCATTTCCTTTCCTCCTGCTCCAAGTGGAGAGGGCTCACACCTAGAGCCACTGCATTTCTACACCCAAACATACTCCAATGCCCACAGCAACTACTGACAGGAGAAGTCAAAGTAGCAAAATACACAAACTGACCTTTTATTTCACAAGGGAATATGCTCTCACCCAGGTGTGTACATTCTACCTGTTCTGCCCACCATTTCATTATTGTAAATACACTGAGAAATGTTAATTGATTTAGCAATTTGAAAACATGTATTACCAAAACATAACCCCCAAACAATCACTGAGAGAGTATTGCAGTCCTGAATAGCTCCTGCAGGCACAAGGCGTCGCTTTCTGTCATCCGACGCCGGATGCTGCAGGACAATCTAAGATCTCCTTCCCATTTTTCCTTTAGGCTAACATTTCTCTGTGTGGGTTTGCACATTCAAAATACTATTTGTACTACACAGCAATTTTGGAATTCAAACTCTTAAGCATTGTAAAAAAAGCAGAGCTTCATAAATCTGGGAGCGAGGTGCTTATATTACCAATTTGTTAAGAAGCATTAAAAGGCTCTGACTTTTATAGAATAGAATAGAATAGAATAAACCAGGTTGGAAGAGACTTCAAGATCATCATGTCCAACCTCACAGGAGAGGTGCTCCAGCCCTCTGATCATCCTCGTGGCCCTTCTCTGGACACCTCCCAGCACCTCCAGATCCCTCTTGTAACAGGGGCTCCAGAACTGGAGGCAGTACTCCAGGTGGGGTCTCACCAGGGCTGAGCTGAGTAGAGGGGGAGAATCACCACCACCACCGCCACACTTCTCCTGATGCAGCCCAGGCTCTGATTGGCTTTCTGGGCTGCAAGTGCACATTGAAAGCTCCTGTTGAGCTTCTCGTCCACCAGCACCCCCAAGTCTCTCCCCTCAGGGCTGCTCTCCAGCCAGTCCCTGCCCAGCCTGGATTTGTGCCTGGGATTGCCTCGACCCAGATGCAGGACCTTGCCCTTGTTCTTGTTGAAGCTCATGAGGTTGGCTTGTGCCCAGCTCTCCAGCCTGTCCAGGTCCCTCTGGATGGATCCCTTCCCTCCAGCTGTCTGCTGCACCACACAGCTTGGTGTCATCAGCAAACTTGCTGAGGGTGCACTTGATGCCACTGCCCATGGCACCCACAAAGATGTTGAACAAGACAGGTCCCAGGACTGATCCCTGAGGGACTCTGCTTGTCCCTGGCCTCCACTGGGACATGGACCCGTTGACAGCCACTCTTTGGGTGTGGCCATCAAGCCAGTTCTTTATCCATCTAGTGGTCACCCATCAAACCCATGTGTCACCAGCTTGGAGACCAGGAGGTGGGGCAGGACAGTGTCGAAGGCTTTGCTCAGGCCCAGGTAAACGACATCAGTTGCTCTCCCCTCATCTATTAATGCTGTCACCTGCTCATAGAAGGCCACCAGGTTTGTCAGGCAGGATTTGCCCTTGGCAAAGCCATGCTGACTCTTCTGAGTCTGTAGCTCCTCCAGGAGGATCTGCTCCATGATCTTTCCTGGCACAGAGGTGAGACTGACTGGCCTGGAGTTCCCAGGTTCCTCCTTCTTACCCTTTTTGCAGATGGGAGCAATGTTTCCCCTTTTCCAGTCTGTGGGGACTGCCCCAGGCTGCCAGGACTTTTGGAATAGAATAGAGAGGGGTTTAGCAACCTCATCTGCCAGATCTCTCAGCACCCGTGGGTGTATCCTGTCGGGTCCCATGGACTTGAACTTACTAGATTTACTTTCTACAAAGAGTTTCTTTCCAGTGTCAAGAGCTAGAATTTCTTCCGTCACTGTTTTGAAGCTAGTTGAATGGACTGTAAAGGCATTACTGAGATCTCTGCTCTTTCCAATGCCTTCAAGTATAAAATGCTGAGAAAATCAAGACCAGATACAAATCACAGCCAACACAAGACTACAGTAAAACTCTCCTTACTCATCGTTCTTTGCACACAAATATCTTCCATCCTGCCGAGCTGGAAATTTATTTTGAGGTAGACCTGACTTTGAAGTTGTAAAAGGAGTTGAGAGCAGAGGAGGGCAATGAAGCTGGTGAAGGGCTTGGGGAAATGAGTCTTATGAGGAGTGACTGAAGGCACCAGTGCTGCTTAGTTTGAAAAAGAGAAGGCTAAGGGGAGACCTCATCACTCGCTACAAATTACTTCAAAGGACATTGTGGAGAAAGAGAAAGAGAAAGAGAAAGAGAAAGAGAAAGAGAAAGAGAAAGAGAAAGAGAAAGAAAGAAAAGAGAAAGAGAAAGAGAAAGAAAGAGAATTAACTAGGTTGGAAGAGACCTTTGAGATCATCATGTCCAACCCATCATCCAACACCATCTAATCAACTAAACCATGGCACCAAGCACCCCATCCAGGCTCTTCCTAAAAACCTCCAGGGATGGTGACTCCACCACCTCCCTGGGCAGCACATTCCAATGGCCAATTATCTCTTTCTTGGAATGTGACCGGTTCAGGCTGTGCCTTTAAGAGAAGGACACTTTCTGAACACTCTGGCTGAATATTTTGGTATATAAATGAAAACAAGAGATATGCTAATCCAATTTCATTGGTGGAACCCGGCTGTAGGTTCTGGTTTAGTCTTTCAGTGGTGGGGGGGCAGTCAGTCTTCTTCTTCTTCCCCCTGCACTGTGGGCTGGCCTGCTTTTCTCTCTGAAGCAACAGCTTGCTATGCAGGAATGATTCTTGCTAACCAGATAAGAAAAACTAACTTTTGCATCCGCTTTGAGCTTTAACAAAGTTTTCCCCTTTTAATTACCTTCCTTTCTCTCTCTCTCTAACCCTTTTGGGAAAAAGGGGAGGTAGGGAGGGAGAATTGAGGGACAGGCCGAACCCCCCTGGCCACAGGAAGGTTGGGGAAAGGTTTCCTGTATATTTCTGTATATATTGTAAATATTGTCTGTTTTTGTACATATTCACTGCATTCCATATCTGCTTGTAAAATACAGCTTTCATCTGCTTCTCCGGCTGAGTTAGCTGTGGAATTCTTGTGTGTGGGGGGAACCTTCCTACTCCACCACAGGGAAGAATTTCTTCCTAACATCCAGCCTGAACCTCCCCTGATGCAATTTGAGGCTGTGTCCTCTTGTTCTGGTGCTGGGTGCCTGGGAGAAGAGACCAATCCCCACCTGGCTACAACCTCCCTTCAGGGAGTTGTAGAGCGCAATAAGGTCTCCCCTGAGCCTCCTCTTCTCAGGGCTAAGCAACCCCAGCTCCCTCAGCCTCTCCTCATCTCTTCTCAGAGGTAATCAGTGATAAAACAAGAGGGAATGGCCTCAGACTGCAACAGGGTAGGTTTAGACTGGACATTAGGAAAAAAATTCTCACAGAAAGAGTAGTCAGACATTGGAATAGGCTGCCTGGGGTGGGTGGTTGAGTCACCATCCCTGGATGTGTTTAAAAGTCATTTAGATGTGGTGCTTGGGGATATGGTTTAGGGATGAACTTTGCAGAGTAAGGTCAACAGTTGGACTTGATGATCCCAGGGATCTTTTCCAACCTGAGTGATTCTGTGATTCTATGAAGGCAAGCTGTGACAAACAGTCTGAGACAACTTTACAATGTTCTGCAATCAAATGAATGGTAAACACAACCACAGGTAAACACAAGCATATTACTGGATTACAGGTAAAGAGATTTACTAAGTGCTGAAATAATCATATGGCCACGTGAGTAACTCCTTTAAAGAGCATCTCTATAAGGTGAATTTTACAAAATGTCATTTTTTTACTCCAGCAGGTGTTTTGGTTTTAAGCTAATGGGACCATTAGGTAGTTGTAAATTAGTCATAGCCAACAAATGCTCCCTTTGTGGTGACCAGCAAGGTACATTTAGGTGGAACACTGCCAGATGACATTTAGTTCTTGTCAAAGCTCAATACTACTTTCTGCTGAACAAGACATCTTGCATTAATACATTTTCCTGGGAAAGATCTATCTGCCTCCTTGCTTGCATTCTCAGGAAATCTCTCTGCTCCCTGACTAGCTGTCAACACTGAGCCTTCCTTCTGGTTTGAAAGGATTCCTTATCTCCGCTTCCTGAACCCAGCTATCAGTGATCAGGTTTCCTTTTTCCTCATGTTCCCTACAGGGAAAGGGCATAGAGAGTCTTTCTTTCAATACAATACAATACAATACAATACAATACAATACAATACAATACACCAGGTTGAAAGAGACCTTCAAGATCATCGCGTCCAACCCATCAACCAATCCAACCCACCTAAACAACTAACCCATGGCACCAAGCACCCCATCAAGTCTCCTCCTGAACACCTCCAATGAAGTTCTTCTGGACAGATAATACAGAAACTGCATCCTACTCTATCAGGAAAATGGTAACTCCTTCAAGTCCCAGCATTGTTTAAACCAGTGAGACTTACTGAAGCTGAGGAAATAAAAAATTTCTCTTACCAATATCTTTGGTTAATGGTATGATTTTTTAGCTACTCTAGAACACATCAGGAAAAGCGAGAAGCAACTGAAGAAAGTGAGTTCAGGTCCCCAGAGGCAGTTTTGGAAATCTGCATGACTGTATTATAAAAATCTGAGCCTCTTTCTTAGCCTGAGGCTAGACTGAAAGGAAAACCTTTCATGGTAATAATACAGGTTTGACATTTCCTTCAGATGAGATAGATTTCCAGATTTAAAGAGGGAATTGTCAGGAAAGATCTACAAAGGTGCACGAGTTAATGACTTAAATGCAATCTCAATTTCTATATCAGTTTCAATACATACAAATATTGTGACCCATGGTCTGAGCTATAAAACTGTAATCAGCTTAGGGCTTTCCATGCCAAAGGCAGGCGCAGCTTTCTAAGCAATGAACCACTCGCATCTAATTGAGACTCCAGATCTGAATTTTGAGACAGCTGGAAACTTTTATTAAGTACTGACCCTGCTAAAAACTTTATTTGGATTGAGTCAAACTGTATCAACTTGAAACAAAAAATATAAGAAAGAAAACTCAAAGGGATTTGAAAGTTTACTATGCTGAGAAAACTAATCTTATCTTAATTTATTCTCTCAGTCTGCACTGATGCAGTCAAAAGGTTTGCAGTGGAACTTTTACTGTGAACTTATGTTTTTCCCTTCTTTCAGAACCACAAAGCAGTCAGTCCCCATAAAATTGGCACTTCTGTGCTTTAAAGTTAAGAAGAAAATTGCTGTGCATGTGCATGCATAGATCTATGTATATAAATATATAGGTAAAATACTAAGATTACAGACTATATTGGAACATTCAGAGATGGAGTAAAAAAACCCAGAAACATTTAAACGTGGTTATTACCACTTAAATGGCTACAACGGTTCATCACTGCATTCATGTCCTCAAGGAGTAGCCTAGTTTCTACGTGCTTTCCCTTTTTCCTATTCTTGGCTGATCAGATGCATACCCTGCTGTCTTCCAGATATTTTGAGCACTGTCTGTGCTACACACAGAGAAGCTCTTTTTCATGTTTAATTTCAGTTTCTTCTCACAGGATGTCAGAGTTTGGAAGTGACCCAAAGAGATTATGGAGTCCAACCCCCTGGCAGAGCAGGACCATACAATCTAGCTCGGGTCGCACAGGAACGCATCCGGACGGGCCTTGAAAGCCTCCAGAGAAGGAGAACTCTCTGGGGAGCCTGTGCCAGTGCCCTGTGACCCTTACAGTGAAGAAGTTCCCCCTTCTCATTCTATAAACTGTTATGAAGCAAAAGGTATACAGATCCTGTCTTCTAAGAGAACAGAGTTCATTACTTACAGTAGAAGAACTTCCTAAGAATAAACAGCAACAACGCTTCCTATAGGACAGTCAGTGAAACAAAGCCTTACAAGTCAGTGCCGTGTGAGGTACGTTTTGCCACTTACGTCTGTTATCATTTTCCCTCGGGTCTTGTTTCTTTCCCTGTGGTTAGCTCGTTTCTGTTTCTGCTGCAGAACTCGCTCCCTGGTGGTGCGGTACTCCAGGGCAAATTCACTGATAATTTTGCAGAACTTATTGATGTTGACTTCACGGACTGCATAGGGAGGATGGCCCATAAATAACAAAAAGGAGTGGAACCTGCAAAACAGTGAGTTCACAAACGCAAAGGGAAAGCGTAAAGCCGACGGGTTCTGGGGAAATGAAAAGGCATTTCAGTGAATCGTTTTTTTTTGTTTTAGTTTCTGTTTGATCTCCAAACTTCTTCTGTGCTTGTGGCAGTTTAGGCTGTGTGCCTCCTGCTACTGCCACAGCAGTCACACCTCTGGTGTCCTGAGTGTCCGGCCCAATAAAGTGGACACAGGAAGCAGCGTATTTCATGCCCATAAATCCTGCACCCTATAAATCCATCTGCAAAGTCTTTCTCTGCCTCTTTCTTCCCTTGCTGCTCCCATGGGAGATGCTCCCTATCGGGTAATGGTGGTAGGGCATCTCAAGGCCTCTTAGGTGTGGCTCAGCCTAATGTACCAGAACAAGAGGACACAGTCTCAAACTGTGCCAGGGGAAGTTTAGGCTGGAGGTGAAGAGAAAGTTCTTCACAGAAGGAGTGAAGTGGCCATTGGAATGTGCTGCCCAGGGAGGTGGCAGAGTCACTGTCTATGGAGGTGTTCAAAAAGGGATTGGATGTGGCACTTGAAGCCATGGTTTAGTAGTCATGAGGTGTTGGGTGACAGGTTGGACTTGATGAACTTTGAGGTCTTTTCCAACCTTATTGATTCTATGATTCTAATCCCAGGAGGAGAAGGGGGTGGGGGGAGTCTCAGACCTGGCCAGCCTGAAAGTAGGCTGGAGGAAGCGGGGGAAGAAAGAGCTGGGGGTTTTGGGTAGACCTCAGGTTGGGAGATGGGAAGTGTAGAGGATCTGTCCAGGCTCAAACCAGTACAGTGCTACATCATTTTCATGGGTGCTTTGCATAACAATGGAATGCTTTATAATTAAACCCATGAAAGGAAAGGAGAGGTTCAGAGAGGAGAGGTTCGGGGAGGAAAGGTTCAGAGAGGAGAGGAGAGGTTCAGAGAGGTTCGGAGAGGAGAGGTTTGGAGAGGGTCGGTTCGGAGAGGTTTGGAGAGGAGAGGTTCGGTTCGGTTCGGAGAGGTTTGGTTCAGACAGGAGAGGAGGGAAGGGGACGGGAGGAGAGGAGGGGAGAGGTTCAGAGAGGTTTGGAGAGGAGAGGTTCGGAGAGGAAAGGAGAGGTTCGGAGAGGTTCAGAGAGGTTCAGAGAGGAGAGGTTCGGTTCAGAGAGGTTCGGAGAGGTTCGGAGAGGAGAGGTTCGGAGAGGAGAGGAGAGGTTTGGAGAGGAGAGGTTCGGAGAGGAGAGGTTCGGAGAGGTTCGGAGAGGTTCGGAGAGGTTCGGAGAGGTTCGGAGAGGTTCATCCCAGTCAATCTTCCCAGGCTAACTGCAGGTGATGTCTATGGAACTCCACCTACTCTGTATGACTAATCTGGCACACGAATGAACAATTTCAATTATAGAAAAAGTATTTATTAAGTTTCAATTCTATTTGATTGTATTAAGCAATTTCAAAGAGGTCGTTAAGATGTTGGGTAAAGCCTAGTCAAGAAGAATGCAGATTTACAAGCTAGCAAACACAAGAAGGAAACATTCCTGGTTCACAAAAGTGACCACAAAATTATGTTATTGAACAACTGCTTGAGTCTGGGATACTCTCATTGCCCATTTTTACTGCTGCTGTTGCATTTGCAGCTTTTGCACCATTTGCAACTTCTTCCCTTGCTCCTATATGACAGTATTTACAGTAGTGCACTGAGTGTTTGAAAATGTATAGGAATTCCTTTTAAATGGATCTGCATCCTTGCTGATATAATATCTTCCCAATTCCGGAAAGATGGGAGCATGTGGATACATTTTCTGAGAACTATAGTGGTAATTCCAGGGCATAATGCCAAAAAGTCTGGATTTTTCTTATTTCTACAATGCATATGATGAAACCAGGAAACTGGTGAATTCACTTCCTTCCACTGCAGTTGGGATTTCTGCTTACTTACAGCATGAGAACCAAGACATCATGAAAACAAAACAAGGACTAAATCAGTTTCTCAAGTGCATATCTGCACATCAGGAATAATTTGGAATCCTGGTTTTGACCTCAGCAAACTGGAAATTATTCAGAAGTTGGAAAATATCTCAAAATTTCACCCAAAGAGTGGCTGTCAACGGGTCCACGTCCCAGTGGAGGCCAGGGACAAGCGGAGTCCCTAAGGGATCAGTCCCGGGACCAGGCTTGTTTAACATCTTTGTTGGTGACAGGGACAGTGGCATCGAGTGCACCCTCAGCAAGTTTGCTGATGACACCAAGCTGTGTGGTGCAGCAGACACGCTGGAGGGAAGGGATCCATCCAGAGGGACCTGGACAGGCTGGAGAGGTAAGCCCATGGCAACCTCATGAGCTTCAACACGACCAGGGCAGGGTCCTGCAGGTGGGTCAGGGCAATCCCAAGCACTGATATAGGCTGGGCAGGGACTGGCTTGAGAGCAGCCCTGAAGAAAAGGCCTTGGGGGTGCTGGGGGATGAGAAGCTCAACAGGAGCCAGCAGTGAGCACCTGCAGTCCAGAAAGTCAGCAGCCTGGGCTGCATCAAGAGAAGCATAGCCAGCAGGTCAAGGGAGGTGATTCTCCCCCTCTGCACCACTCTGGTGAGACCCCACTTGGAGTACTGCATCCAGTTGTGGAGCCCCTAGTACAGGAAGGATCTGGAGGTGCTGGAAGGTGTCCAGAGAAGGGCCATGAGGATGATCAGAGGGCTGGAGCTGCTCTGCTATGAGGACAGACTGAGAGAGTTGGGGCTGTTCAGTCTGGAGAAGAGAAGGCTCTGAGGAGACCTTATTGTGCCCTTCCAGTATCTGAAGGGGGCTACAAGAAAGCTGGGGAGGGACTTTTGAGGGTGTCAGGGAGTGATAGACTGGGTGGAATGGAAAAAACCTAGAAATGGGTAGATTCAGATTGGATCTTAGGAAGATGTTCTTCCCCATGAGGATGGTGAGACACTGGCACAGGTTGCCCAGGGAGGTGGTGGAAGCCTCCTGCCTGGAGGTGTTTGCAGCCAGGCTGGATGTGGCTGTGAGCAACCTGCTGCAGTGTGAGGTGTCCCTGGCCATGGCAAGGGGGGTGGAACTGGCTGATCCTTGAGGTCCTTTCCAACCCTGACAGTTCTATGATCCTGTGATTCACTAATAATCAGGAACACCAATAAATTACTAAGATGACTTAACCTAAGTTTGTGAATCCTAAAAGACCAAACAAGCTAAAAGCTCAGGTGTATTTCAGAATTATCATGAGTATGCATATTTTAAAGCCCTGCAGTTACTCTTAATTCCACTTCATGAAACCAAACCAACAGCAAGCAGGGGAATCTAGGTGTTCAGGAGGGGATGGGACGTGGCACTTGGTGCCATGGTCTGGTCATGGGGTCTGTGGTGACAGGTTGGACTCGATGATCTTCGAGGTCTCTTCCAACCTTAGTGATACTGTGAGACTGTAATCTTAATTCCATCTTCTGCTGCATGAACACATAGGCATGTGCTGCACATAGGAGTGCTGCCTACAGAACTCCTTGTACAAGACTTGTTTCAACTTCTGTGTATGGTGAATTGGTCATTAAAACTTCATTATTTTTTTGACTGCAGCCTGTTGTTTATCAGATATTAAGCCAACCCCCTTAAAATACTTAGGGAAGGACAGAAAACATGGCAGCTTAACCTCAGCGATGCCAGCTTTTGGGGACAAGCAGTAAGAGCCAGTTAGTGCACTTTGGCAATAAATGACTGTCCTGATTGTTGCTTCTTTTTGTCAAAAATGCAGAAACTTTTGGGAGTGGGAATCTTCCTTCCATGTGCTGTAACAAAGTATGCACCACATAAATCCTAGCAACATTAGAATTAACCAGGTTGGAAAAGACCTTTGAGATCATCGAGTCCCACCAATCACCCAACACCATCTAATCAACTAAACCATGGCACCAAGTGCTTCATCCAGTCTCTTCTTAAACACCTCCGGGGTGGTGACTCCACCACCTCCCTGGGCAGCACATTCCAGTGGCAAATCTCTCTTGCTGGGAAGAATTTCTTCCTAACATCCAGCCTAAACCTCCCCTGGCGCAGCTTGAGACTGTGTCCTCTTGTTCTGGTGCTGGGTGCCTGGGAGAAGAGCCCAACCCCCACCTGGCTACAACCTCCCTTCAGGGAGTTGTAGACAGCAATAAGGTCTCCCCTGAGCTTCCTCTTCTCCAGGCTAAGCCTCAGCCTCTCCTCACAGGGCTGTGCTCTGAACCCCTCCCCAGCTTTGTTGCCCTTCTCTGGACATATTATTTGCTGGAATGTGGATTAAACACATTAAAAAAAACATATTTATGATGTCAGAATTCATAATTCATAATTTTAGCAAGTATTTGATTATCAAGATGTTGCTATCACTCCTCTAATTCTGTACCTGTTAATTATTCTTCTATGAACAATCTTCAGGATTATGATTCTTTCTGCACAGTCTTTAAGGAACTCGGACATTTTTTGCTTCAAAGTTGGCTTCATTTCATGCTTTGCTATAGCTTTAAGATGATCCCACGATGCTTTGCAACGCCTTTCCATCTGACACAAATTTTCCTGGAGCTGTTCAAAGTCAACCTGAAAAAAAAAGAAGAGCAGAAATGAAAATCACAGGATCATAGAATTTCTTCAGTCAGAAAAGCCCTCTAAGATAACTGACCGCTGATCTGACAGCACCACGGCCGTTGAACCACGTCCTGAAGTGCCATGTCCACACGTCTTTTGAACACCTCCAGGGACAGTGACTCCACCACCTCCTTGTGCAGCCTGTTTCAATGCCTGTCCACTCTTTGAGGAAAGATTTTTTCCCCCTAATATCCAATCTAAACTTCCCCTGGCACCATTTCTGGCCATTCCTTTTGTTCTAGCACTATAAACTAGTGACAAAAGACCAACCCCACCTCACTACAACCTCTTTACAGGTAGTTGCAGAAAGCAGTGAGATCTCCCCTCAGCCTCCTCTCCTCCAGACTAAGCAACCCAGTTCCATCAACTGCACCTCTGAGACTTGTTGTCCAGGCACTTCTTCAGCTTCATTGCCCTTCTCTGGACACACTCCAACACCTCAATGTCCTTGTAGCGAGCGGGCCAAACCCACAGTATTTGAGGTGTGGACTCACCAGTGCTGAGTACCAGGGCACAATCACTCCTCTACTCCTGCTGGGCACATTATTCCTGATCCAGGCCAGGCTGCTGTTGACCAGCTTGCCCAACTGAACATGTTGCTGGCTCATCTTCAGACACCTGTCAACCAGCACCCCAGTCCATTTCTGTTGGGCAACTTTCCAGCCACTCTGCCCTAAGCCTGTAGTGCTGCATGTTGTTGTGATCCAGGTGCAGGACCTGCCACACAGCTTTGTCAAACCTATACAACTGAACTTAGCCCATTGATCCAGCCTGGCCAGATCCCTTTGCAGAGCCTACCTACCTGCAAACAGATCAACACTCCCACCCAGTTTAGTGTCATCTGCAAACTTACTGAGGGTGCCCTCAATTCCCTCATCCAGATCATTGATAAAGATATTAAACAAGACTGTCCTCAAAACTGAGCCCTGGGGAACTCGTGACTGGCTGCCAACTGGATTTAACTCCGTTTGGGCCTGGTCATTCAGCCACTTTTTAACCCAGTGAAGCATCCACCCATCCAAGCCATGAGCAGCCAGTTCCTCCAGGGGGATGATGTGGGACACAGTGTCAAAGACTTTAGTAACATCCAGGCAAAAAGCATCCACAGCTTTTCCTTCACAGACTAAGTGTGTCACCTTGTCTTAATAGGAGAACAGAACCCGTCCTTCATGAACCCATGCTGACTGGGCTGATCATCTGGTTGCCCTGCACATGCTGCATAATGGCACTCAAGATGATATGCTCCACGACTGTCCTTGATACTGAGGTCAGACTGACAGGTCTGTAGTTCCCCACATCCTCCTCCTAGCCCTTCTTGTAGCTGGGTGTCACATTTGCTGGTCTCTAGGTAGTTGGGCCCTCCCGAGTTAGTCAGGACTGATGGTAAATGACGGAAAGTGCCTTGGTGAGCACTTCAGATAGATGCCATCCAGCCCCATTGACTTTTGTATGTTCAAGTGTAGCAGCAGGTCACTAACCAACTCATCTTGGATTGTAAGTCCTTCATTCTGCTCCCCATCCCTACCTTTCAGCTCAGGGGGCTGGGTATTCAGCAAACAACTGACTGCAGCACAGAAGATATTGAGTACCTCAGCCTTTTCCTCATCCTTGACCACTTTGTTCCCAGGTGCAAAGGACAAAGATTCTTCTAGATCCTCCTTTTGTTTCTAATATATTTATAGAAGGGTTTCCTGTTCTTTTTAACTGAAGGTAAATTAATTTCCAGCTGGGATTGGGCCCTCGTAATTTTCTCTCTGCATAGCCTTGTAGTCCTCTCAGGTGGCAAGCCCCAGAACACTTCAAGCAAAAACACTGCAGTGGTATCCTAGGACATCTGAACAATGCAATGTATGTGTAAGAAAGGGTACTGGCAGAACATTAATTCTCCTTTTTTATTTACCACAGGATAATTAATAGCTTTCTCTGTCACATTTTGTTTTGACACGAAATGTTAGTGAGGAAGACTTAAAGAAATATCCATATCCACATATATTTGGGTTTAGTCTTTGACTAAAGAAGGAACAATAAAATACTGTGGTCTTTTTTTTTTCTCATGCTAATAACTTCATCCTTGCAACAAGCAACTGCATGACTCATTTCTGAGGTAATACAAAACTTTTTCTGTCTTTTTGTCTGCTGCTCATAGCTGTTTATACCCTGCTTACTGCTCGCTGATGTACCCAGCCAACACTTCTTCAGCTTAGAAAGCACTTGGATCTATTCCCTAGCCAGGCACTGACTTGTTAATAGATGGTCAACTTCTAATCACAAAATTCATGGGACAGAGTTTTTAAAGCCCTAGTGAAAGTGTTATTTAGTGATCTCAGCACAGACTTTCATCCCTTGATAGACAGTAAAAATTTGCTGGCTTGTAACAAGGTTATATAATGTCTTTGAAAGTCTCTCAGCACAGTTAAAATATATGACTGCATCCTACAGTAACATTCACAAAGACAGAAGCCCACACCCTCCACAGAAGGTAAGAGAGAGCTTCACCTTTATTCATCAACCAAAGAAGGTGCCCAGTTCTCAAGAGTCTACAGAGGACATTCAGGATGTATTGCTGACAACTGGGTAAAGTGCATTAACAACCCAACCACAGAATCACAGAATCACAGAATCAAGGTTGGAAGAGACCTTTGAGATCATCAAGTCCAACCTATTACCCAACACCATCTAATCAGCTAAACCATGGGACTGAGTGCCTCGTCCAGATCTTGCCCTACTCAAATTTGGATCTGCTGTCCATGTACTAGGACCAGGGAATGGTTCATCACAGTATCACAGCATGCAACAGAGGAAAAAAGTAAGACTACCAACCATGCCCTTGAATTCTGCAGAGAGGAAAGAACTATTTCATAATGCCAATTCACAGTTCAGTTGAATTCAGCCTACAAAACACACGTTCAGTTCTCAGATGCTAAACACGTCATCAGTGCTTGGGATGTCACAGTCTGATAGTCCAGTTCATTTCTAAATGAAAACCAGGCTCAGACACAGGTTTTAGGTGGCTGTTCTTAGGTGTGTGCTGAGGATCTTGGTATTGATTTGGTTTGGCATTGCTACGATTTACAAAGTGACAGATTTTTACTCTGCATAGGGAAATCAAAGCATCATTTTGATGCATTGTGCTACTCAGCAAAGCTTGGTAGGCCCAGTAGCTGTGGGGTTTTAGTTCTCCTCACATCCATATCAATGCATATGTTAAAAAAAAAATAATTACAATTGATTTCCAGGGCACTGTTTCCACTGATGATGACAGACACGGTGCTGCTGTACATGGATGGTATGGCTAACACACAGATGGGGGAAAAACAAGCACCAGAACAAGAGGACACATTCTCAGGCTCCGCCAGGGGAGGTTTAGGCTGGAGGTTAGGAAGAAGTTCTACACAGAGAGAGTGATTGCCCATTGGAATGGGCTGCCCAGGGAGGTGGTGGAGTCACCATCATTGGAGGTGTTCAGGAGGAGACTTGATGGGCTGCTTGGTGCCATGGTTTAGTTGTTTAGGTGGGTTGGATTGGTTGATGGGTTGGACGCGATGATCTTGAAGGTCTCTTCCAACCTGGTCTATCCTATCCTATCCTATCCTATCCTATCCTATCCTATCCTATCCTATCCTATCCTATCCTATCCTATCCTATCCTATCCTATCCTATCCTATCCTATCCTATCCTATTCCTGTCAAGAAAAAAAGGAAGTGTTTCTAGGCCATACTGATAGAATTATCCAACCTGACTGGAGAAGTCTCTCAGTGTTTGCAGCACAGAAATTGATTTTGTGACATTTTATGGCAGCTTTCACTGAAAAGAGGGTAAGTTTGACTCTGTCAAAAAGCTCTGAGGTTCGAGAGCTGTCTTGGGTGAACAGGACATCTACAGAAAAAGCACATGGCAAATTCCCTGCCCCTTGAGAGCTGACAAGAGCCTGTGTATTCACAAGAGTGGGCAGTCACAGCCAGGACTGGCAGTGGCAGGTCAAGCCAAGGGATGCACAGGAATTTTCTGAGCACAAACTAACATTCAGATTTCTGGGGAGGTCCTAAGCAGACTGCAGCAAGGAGAATGCCAACTGAAGTCTCCTGCAGAGCAGCCAGACAGAGAGAGACCGGGCATTACCAGTTGACAGCTGGCTGAACATGAGCCAGCAGTGTGCCCAGGTGGCCAAGAAGGCCAATTGCATCCTGGCCTGGACCAGGAATTGTGGCCAGCAGGATCAGGAAAGTCATTCTGCCTCTGTAGTCAGCACTGGTTAGGCCACACCTTGAGTCCTGTGTCGAGTTCTGGACTCCTCAATTCAAGAAGGACGTTGAGACACTTGAATGCATTCAGGGAAGGGCAACAAAGCTGGGGAGGGGTCAGGAGCACAGCCCTGTGAGGAGAGGCTGAGGGAGCTGGGGTTGCTTAGCCTGGAGAAAAGGAGGCTCAGGGCAGACCTTCTTGCTCTCTACAACTCCCTGAAGGGAGGTTGTAGCCAGGTGGGGGTTGGTCACTTCTCCCATGCAACCAGCACCAGAACAAGAGGACACAGTCTCAAGCTGTGCCAGGGGAAGTTTAGTCTGGAGGTGAGGAGAAAGTTCTTCACAGAGAGAGTAATTGGCCATTGTCCCTGGAGGTGTTCAAGAGGGGATTGGACGTGGCACTTGGAGCCATGGTTTAGTTATTCATGAGATGCTGGGTGACAGGTTGGACTTGATGATCTCTGAGGTCTTTTCCAACCTGGTTGATTCTATGATTCTATGGAATAAATCTATGTGGAGCACAAGTGGCTCTGCTCAAGCTGAAGCTGTGAACTGCTGGAAAGCATAAAGCAGAAAATTCAGTGTGGGATACTGTGCCTGTGCATTCCCCACATGAAAGCTGTCCTGTGCCCACAAGACTTTCCTGAATAACTCTCATTTGATCAAGCCTTTATTGGGTAAGAAAAGAAAGTTGTAAACTGTAGTCTCCAAAACAATATTCTAAAGTGAGGAACAATTTATTCCTGTTGGTTCACCAGGTGTTTCAGAACATCACAGATTTCACCCCACAGAATATACTGTTCCGGATCTCTTTCAATCCATGTGTGTGGAAGCTGCATTGCCATAGAAGTTTGTCTCAGACAGACTGCTTCTCTTCTTCCCTTTCTTGGTGTTCAAGCAACTGTGACAGTGTGCTCCTGGAACAGGATGTTGTGGTTCAGACACCGTATGAGTATCGACACCTTTTGCAACTCAAGCCAGTTGCTGCTACCTTCAAAACTGAGCCTGCAGCGAGGTGAAGCAGCAGTCACACAGGACGCTGGGGGGCTCGCTGTTTTGTGACCACCACAAGGCTATGTGCTGGTGACCCAAGAATGATGCAGCTAATCTGGAGTACCAATCACACAAGAGGTACATAATCCACCACCTCCCTGGGCAGCACATTCCAATGGTGAATTACTCTCTCTGTGAACATAAAGAAACTTTTATAGTATTTTGAGCAGCAACAATCCAACCACTCTGAGGCAAACCAACCCCTCCATTGTATGCAGATTTCTGGCATAAAACAGCATGTACGTGTGTCAATTGAAAAGGGAAGTAAGATACAGATCTGTCTGAAAAGCAAAAAATTAGCTTCACATTAACAGAGGTAAGCAATCGTGAAAGACGAGCACAGTGGTCCAAACCTGGATCTAATAAGCTCTGGGGTCCTCAACAGAAGGACATGGGCCTGATAGAGAGGTTTACTGTTTACAATGACATGTAGAATAGGATAGGATAGGATAGGATAGGATAGGATAGGATAGGATAGAATACAATTAACCAGGTTGGAAAAGACCTTCAAGATCATCGAGTCCAACCTATCACCCAACACCATCCAATCAACTAAACCATGGCACCAAGTGCCTCATCCAGGCTCTTCTTAAACACCTCCAGTGATGGTGACTCCACCACCTCCCTGGGCAGCACATTCCAATGGCCAATCTCTTTCTGGGAAGAACTTTCTCCTCACCTCCAGCCTTAACTTCCCCTGGCACAGCCTGAGACTGTGTCCTCTTGTTCTGGTGCTGGGTGCCTGGGAGAAGAGACCAACCCCCACCTGGCTACAGCCTCCCTTCAGGTAGTTGTAGAGAGCAAGAAGGTCTCCCCTGAGCCTCCTCTTCTCCAGGCTAAGCAACCCCAGCTCCCTCAGCCTCTCCTCACAGGGCTGTGTTCCAAACCCCTCCCCAGCTTTGTTGCCCTTCTCTGGACACCTTCCAGCAACTCAACATCTTTCCTAAACTGAGGGGCCCAGAACTGGACACAGGACTCAAGGTGTGGCCTAACCAGTGCTGAGTACAGGGGCACAATGACCTCCCTGCTCCTGCTGGCCACACTGTTCCTGATGCAGGCCAGGATGCCATTGGCCTTCTTGGCCACCTGGGCACACTGCTGGCTCATGTTCACCCTACTATCAACCAGTACCCCCAGGTCTCTCTCTGCCTGGCTGCTCTCCAGCCACTCTGACCCCAGCCTGTAGCACTGCCTGGGGTTGCTGTGGCCAAGGGGCAATGGATTTAAAATAGAGACAGGACAGTTTGGATTGCACATTAGGAAGATGTTCTTTACTATGAGGGTGGAGGAACATTGAAACAGGTTGCCTGGGGAGGGGAGTGTAGGCCCTATCCCTGAGACAGTGAAGGTTCCTGTAGCAGTGCATGGGGTTGCTGTGACCAAAGTGCAGCACCCAGCACTTGGACTTGTTAAATGCCATCAATAAGCACAAAGGAAGCAGGAAAAGGCATATATAATACCATACTACCTCTCTGCTAGTTCACATGGCATTTCCAAGGGAGCATGTGGATGTTTATTTCCTCCACTTTACTAAAACAATGAATTCTGCACAAAGGTAGAAAGATGTGGTTCCTTGCCCCCCATCCCCCATTCTTTCTTGAAAAGAAAGATGCACCAATTCACGCCTGCCACTGGAAGGTCATGCAGGGACTAAGAAGGAATTCAGATAAGTTGTGCCTCCAGGAGACCTCAGCACAGGAGCTGCATAGACAAGAGCTGCTGAGCTGTTACATGTTTCACTAAGTAAAAGGAAGCAGTAATCTGAAATTGTAATCACAGCGTTCTCTGTGTAAAGATGTTGTGTCTGGCTCCAGGATTTGGAGGAAGGTGGAAACATATTATTCCTCTTCCTTTTCTGTACATTTATGTGCAAAACCCTTGCAGCTTGCTCATCCTGTTTACTATTACCTTCTGTTACAAGTTTAAAAAACTCTTTTTTCCCCCTTGTAGCAAACACAGGAGTGGTCTCAGGTTGTTGAGCAAAATAAAAATACCATTGCTTTCAGACACTTCTAATGTGTATTTTGGTTTGTAAATGAATTTAGAACAAAACCCAACTTTACAAATGCTCCTGGGGCATATTTTGTACCTTCCTCCTTTCTCCTACCAGGTTGCTCTCCATTTACAACCACACTAGCTGAAAAGTACTTAGAACTCTCTGTTATTTATCTGTGAAAACTCTTGCCAGGCCCATGCTATTCAGACTTCTGACAAGTACTATTGTAGACACTTGCATCAGAGTGAAGTAGCCAGGGACAGTCTGTCCAGAAAGTGTTTAAATGACAGTCCAGCAGGTCAGCCTCCTCAGGAAGCCACTGCTATAAGTCACTAATGGGCAGCGTTAAACACATTAAAAACATATCTACTTTTAATTTGAATGCACCACCATGTTTTGTACAAACAGCACTCAGACCAAGAAGGAAACCTTCCAAACACATGCCTGCAATGCCAGCACGCATTCAAATCCTTTTCTATCACTATTTGTTGCTTGCTACCATAGTGACAGATGATTCTGCCATAAAGAACAACAGGAGAAAGAATTCTATCAAGTTTCTCACTTTATTAGGCTGAGAATTTAACACCTCATGATATACCTACTGCCCAAGTGACTTATGTTCTCATATTAGGCCTCTTCATTTTCAGGTTCAACCCCATGCCATACATCCAGCATCATCTGCTGCCTACACCAGTTTAAAACTAACTCATGAAATACTAGACCATAGGCAAGTTGTTTGGGCAGGACACATATCAGTGTTTGGGTTGAGATGTTATTTCTCTGTGTCACCACAAGTATCTCATGACAACCCAAGAACTGGACTCTCACTATTCCTTGGGAGAGAAAGGTTGCTTTGAGGTGACAATGGGAATTAAATGCAGTTGCTCAAACCCAGAGTGCTTTCACTATGTATTTCCCTACAGCACTGTCTACAATTCCAGTTATGCTGGAGGTGAGGAGAAAGTTCTTCACAGCAAGAGTAATTGGCCACTGGAATGCGCTGCCCAGGGAGGTGGTGGAGTCACCATCCCTGGAGGTGTTCAAAAAGGGATTGGACATGGCACTTGGAGCCATGGTTTAGTAGTCATGAGGTCCTGGGTGACAGGTTGGACTTGATGAAGAAGATCACATTTCATGTCTGCTCTGACTGGAGTAGCACAGCCTGCATTAAAGTGGGTTTGTGATAGCTTTGGCTCGGCAGCAGTGCATCCCTTTCATCTCTGAGGTCTTTTCCAACCTTATTGATGCTATTATTCTATGTATTGTCATACACAGGAAACAACTGTAGCTTCTGTGAGAGCACAGGTAATTTTTCTTCAGCATTCCCTCAGATGTAACATGCTTCACACATTTCCTTTTCTACCTAAACCTCCTCTAGTCTCCAGGCTAAGCTCCACCACTACTGAGAGCACAAAAATGAAACACACCGCACCTGAAAATGCTCATGCTTTTTGCCTCCTGTATTTCTGTTCAGCCCTTGAAAAGGGTCAAAAATGCCACTAAAAACCCCCATAACAAAACAAAGAAATGAAGGGAAACTGGTAACTCTGAGGTTTCTGCCTAAAAAGCATTTTTCAAAATCACTGTAAATTATCCACAGTTTTGCTCTGAAGACCAGAGGATAACTTGTTATGTAGCCTCAGTACGCTTGTATATGCTTTCTATTGCTTGGTTCTGTATTTAATGTTTCACTGCTACAGCTTGTTTCTGTTAGTGGTGAAAATCTCAAGTGCAGCTATTTTCTAAGGAGGACCTAGATCTCTGCATTTGTAAACTACCCAGAGCATATTAACTAGACGACTGATGCTTTCACAAGGACAAATGTTAAGTTCACAATAAAATGCCTGTTGTATTGCACATCATAAGAAGATACTCATAAAAACAGACAAAATCTTTCTCTCTTCAAAGTTCAAAACAGTTTCTGCAGCAGACCACAGCCTAATCTGAGCTGCTTATAGTTGAGGATCAGATGGTTCATTCTTCCATTATTACAGGGATACGCTTTGGCACGAAACACAAAATCTTCCTCTTTTCCTGAGCTGGTTCAGTGCCAAAGGAAATTCTGAGAATTGCTCCTTGCAAACATACTGTCATCTGAGCTCAGCAGCTTTCTGTGGCACATGTTCAAAACTCTTGTCTCCTCCAATATTTCCACACTGGCTTGCCTCACCGAATGCCACAAAAATTATCCAAGCCCCAATGTTAGTCTGACTTGCACACTGTTGGCTTGCAGCAAACTAGAGGCCAGCTCTCGAAAGAAAGCAGAATATAAAGGAAGTTCTGCACCAGCATTTCTAATTCTAGGGTAGGAGGTGGTACCTTGCCAAATTAATTTTGGAAATGAGAACACCTGAATTAATTCACTAATTAAAAATGAAAGGACAGAACTGCTCACTAGTCTATAGTCAGGTGACATTGTGCCCCTGTGCTCAGCACTGGTTAGGCCACACCTTGAGTCCTGTGTCCAGTTCTGGGCCCCTCAATTTAAGAAGGACATTGAGACTCTTGAACATGTCCAGAGAAGGGCAACAAGGCTGGGGACAGGCCTTGAGCGCAAGCTCTGTGAGGAGAGGCTGAGGGAGCTGGGGTTGCTTAGCCTGGAGAAGAGGAGGCTCAGGGGAGACCTCATTGCTGTCTACAACTCCCTGAAGGGAGGTTGTAACCAGGTAGGGGCTGGTCTCTTCTCCCAGTGTGGTGGGTTAATGCCTTTTTCTGAGAACAAAAGAACAAAGCAGGGGGAGGGCTTGCAGGTACTTTTCACTCCCTGAAGGGCATTTTTCACCTGGGAGTCACCTGGGAGTCTGTTCCACTCCCCCCTCCCTGCCCAGCTAGGGTATAAAAAGCAGGACATGGTAGCTGTTGGCCCTGCTTTTCTGGCTCCTGCCTCTGCTGGATGAGAGCTACTGCAGCTGCCCTCCTGCTCCTCTGCCACGTGGTCGGACCTGATCCTTCTCCCTGCTGCCTCCATGCTTCCTCAGAGAGAGGCTGGTTTTGTATTATTCTCTTGTTATTGTCCCCCTACCTTCCATCCTTGTTCCTTGCCCTTGTGAACCTTTCCTGTTATTGTCATATATATATATATATATTGTTTAAAGAAAGACAACTCTTTACCTCTCTACTTCCAAGCCGACTCCAAATTATTGTTTGGTGGATTTGCTCCTTTCCTTTTCTCCCCTCTCTGTTGGGGGCGGGGGGGAGTGGGGGAGAGATTCTCAGCCTTGCCCCCAACTGAGCTCTTAACTTCCAGTTAAGGCTCAAACCACCACACCCAGTCAACCAGCACCGGAACAAGAGGACACAGTCTCAAGCTGTCCCAGGGGAAGTTTAGGCTGCAGCTGAGGAGAAAGTTCTTCACTGAGAGTTGTTAGCCATTGGGATGTGCTGCCCAGGGAGGTGGTGGAGTCACCATCCCTGGAGGTGTTCAGGAAGGGATTGGATGTGGCACTTGGTGCCATGGTTTAGTTAGTCACAAGGTGCTGGGTGACAGGTTGGACTTAATGATCTTTGAAGTCTTCTGACGTTATTGATTCTATGGTTCTATGACTCTACCCAGTTACACACACTTCTCCATGGCATTTTAAGTTTCTTAAGCAATAAACAAAACCCACACTAACATGAGATCTTTTCAGATGCTGTATGACAGTTCCCACAAGAGGGGATGAAAAGGAGCAATACCAGGAAGTGTAGGTCCCAGCAAGTAGGTCCCTTCGGATGGTGTTACGGCACTTACAACACTACCTGCAGTCATTTCACCTGAAATACAACTGACACGCCACAGTGCTGCCAAGGATTCATTTGATCGCTTTCAGACAAAGCCCCTAAGTCTCATTTGCCATGGAAGCTCTTTCCCCATTGCCCCAGCTTGGTCTGCAACCAGCAGGATCTGCCTTATCCTGCTCTGTCTTCACCTTTTCTCCTGCTAGCCTGCGGCAGGGACTGAAGCAGCTGCAGCAGTTCTTGCGACTGGCACCGAATGAATGATAAAACATAAGAAACTTTGCATCCTCCAACTTCTTCTTTCCACAGAAAATAAATTGACTTCTGCCATTGTTTTTTTGTTTGAAATAACTTAGGGGAAGTACACCTGAATAGTAATTGCATACAAATACTTCCTGTCAAGTGATATGAGAAACGCCACTGAAGTAGCGCAGGAGGCAGCATGGTCTTCCATACTTTGATTTCTTTTCTGCTTTCTCTACTTGACAAGCAGCAGCTACAACATGCTGGAATGGCACTTCTCTTTCAGACACCACCTTTCTCTCCACACCTTCCTGGTAAGTCCCTTGGAGGGCAGCTGCAGGCTTGCTTCTTCCCTGTTTACATCTTTGTTTCATCCTGAGTTCTTTGCTACCAGCAGCCCTTGTCCCCTTTTTAACATCGATCCTGGTTTAAGACAGCCTGCTCTCACAAGCGAGCTCCCCCAACACACAAATGGGAGGGAAAGTAACACAAAACCCCTCCCTGGGCTGAGATAAGGAGTGTTTATTGAGATGATATGATGTACAATTACCTCAGCCTATTTCACAGACAAGCACAGCAAAAGCAGAAGCAGCAGCAGAAGCCAGCAATAAAATAATTCCCCAACACCAAACCTGCAGCTACCCAGCAGAAAAGACCAACACCCTAAAACTGGAAACTGGAAGCCTCTTATGTTACAGTCTGAACTACAAGCCCCATAATACTTTGCTCTGGCCAGCAATTTCACTTTAAAGCTGGCATGATGCTGTCATGGTATTGAATACTCATCCTCTAATTCAACTTGCTAAACCCCATTGCATTATCCACCCCTATACCATTCTATACCATAGAATCATAGAATAGTCTGGGCTGGAAGGGACCTCCAAAGGTCATCTAGTCCAAACCCCTCTGCAGTAAGCAGAGGCATCCTCAACTAGATTAGGTTGCCTCACCTTGAGTATCTCCAGGGATGGGGCCTCAACCACCTCCCTGGGCAACCTGTTCCAGTGTTCCACCACCCTCATAGTAAAGAACTTGTTCCTAACATCCAATCTAAATCAGTTCTTCCCTAGTTTGAAGCCATTGTCTCTCATCCTATCACCACAGGCCTTCGTAAACAGTCTCTCTCCATCCTTCTTGTAGACTCCCTTCAGGTACTTGAAGGTCATTATTAGGTCTCTCCTGGAGCCTCCTCTTCTCCAGGCTGGACACCCCCAGCTCCCTCAGCCTGTCTTCATAGCATAGATGCTCCAACCCCTGATCATTTTCATGGCCCTCCTCTGTACCTGCTCTATCAGGTCCATGTCCTTCTTATATTGAGGGCTCCAGACCCAATACCATCTATGTCATGCTCAGCAGCAATTAACATCACACAACATAAATCATAGATCATTCCACTCACACTCAAAATGAGATCACCTTGCAGTACACAACAGGCTTCTTATTGCATATGTTCTGGAGTTCCACCATGTTCTAGTACAGCCTGGATCAGTCCATGATCAGTGCAAATGGTGGGGCAGTGTTTCCAACCCCAGGGCCAGTCAATTCCAGTGTGTCCTTCCACCCCTCCAAGTGAAGGGAACCTGTGGCTTGCATTCCAGTGCTCTGCTTCCAAACCTTCCCAGATACTGGGATCCCCCTGTCACACCAGGGTTCCAGCCCTTGTAGTTTGATGGCATCAGATTACACTGTGTGCCTGTATCTACTGGAGCTTTATACTCTTCGTGGGTTCCACTTGCCAAATCATCAGATCTGTACAGTCCAATAAATCCATCTGTCCCTCTCCTCCAACTGGTTGGAGGCAGGGCCCCTCTAGGTCTGACTGGAATCACTTGCATGTTGTGAAGATGCTTTGGGAGTTCCTTCAGGAGTATCTGTCAGCTCTTCTGCTCTTTTTGGCCACCCTACCACTGGAAACTGAGGCAGCATTCTTCTGGGGAGAGTTTTCTTGTAACTCACAGACTTGAGTAGCTAGGACTGATGTGGGTTTTCCATCCCACTTACTCACGTCCTCCCCATGGGCACATAAGTAAAACCACAGTGTATGCTGTGGTGTGGACCTCCCGGGTTCTTTCTTTGGATAGGGAATTGCCTGCCTCTCATAGCTGAAACCTGGGACCATACAGGTGGGGAATAGGGCACGCTCTTTTTGAGTTGATGGACCTCATGGGACAGCTCCTTTGCAGCTGAAACACAGACCTGTACAGAGGAAGAGATTTCCCATGTATTGCTGGAGCCTGCTAGCCACTTTTTGTCCTTGGCTATCTTTCAAGTCCAGGGTAAAGACTGAGTGATTACTTCTGGCTCTTCCTCTTGTTCCCATGATGATCCTGATGAATCCTCATCCTTTGTGAGATGAACTGCTTTCCTTGAATGCTTCCTTTTTTGTACAGTGGGGACTGGGACTGGCACAGGCTGGTTCTCTGCTGCAGCTGCCATTCCTTCTGCTGGGATCTGAGTAGCCGTGGTACCTACTGGTCTTCCAGCAGGTCCAGAGACATTCTCCTGCCTGTGACTGTGCTGAACAGTGAGGAGAAGAGCCTGATAGGCATGGGCCAGGCCCAAATAGGGTGATTTCTGTCTCTCAGGAACTTCCAGACTGACAATAGACTTTGCAAATATTTTACCAACATGTCTGGATTTTGAACTTGTCCATGGGTGAAATCCACTTGTCCATGCTCTCCCCCACACCCTGCCATTCATAATTAGCCAGTCTCGGGGCAGATCTCCAGGTGGTATTGCATCACTCTGGACAAGACCATCCCATCAATTGGGTGAGATTAGATCTACACCAAGCAGCTAGTTGAGTAACCGTATCAAAACATGCCAGCAACCAGCACAGCAACACCACAGCCCTGTGAAGAGAGGCTGAGGGAGCTGGGGTTGCTTAGCCTGGAGAAGAGGGGAGGCTCAGGTCATGGGGGACCATGAAGTTGGTAGCCTTCTGGGAAGGTGCAAGCCTGCAGTGGGCAGGAGAGTTCAAATGTCCTCCCCTCAAGAGGGGACTGGACTTGGTGCTATGGTCTAGTCATGGGGTCTGTGGTGACAGGTTGGACTGGATGATCTTTGAGGTCTCTTCCAACCTTGGTGATACCTGTGATACAACTCCCTGAAGGGAGGTGGTAGCCAGGTGGGGGTTGGGCTCTTCAGGCACCCAGCACCAGAACAAGAGGACACAGTCTCAAATTGCATCAGGGGAGGTTTAGGCTGGATGTTAGGAAGAAGTTCTTCCCAGAAAGAGAGATTGGCCATTGGAATGTGCTGCCCAGGGAGGTGGTGGAGTCACCATCACTGGAGGTGTTTAGGAAGAGCCTGGATGAGGCCCTTGGTGCCATGGTTTAGTTGATTAGATGGTGTTGGGTGACAGGTTGGTCTCGATGATCTCAAAGGTCTTTCCCAACCTGGTTAATTCTAATTAATTCAAGCAGCTAGTGGAGTTACCATATCACAACATGCCAGCAACCAGCACAGCATCACCACAGCTTCAAGCCACTTCCCTGAGGTGGTAAGCACCACCAGACAGAGCACTTTGAGTACCTGTACATTAGGTTTTATGTCACTGTAAGGTGACCAGGGCTGGGCCCCAGCACACTGACTCCAGCTGCCCCAGGAAAACACATACATTGACATGGTAAAGGTACTTTGGAAAAAAAGGGGGGAAAAAAAGTACACAAAAGTCTTTTAAGAAGCTTTAATTGAATCCTATTGTTATCTTGCTTCTCTTTATCTCAACCCTTTCACTGCACATTGGGGCACCAAACCAGAGCATACTGCTACAGTTTGAACAGGGAACTTTAGCCTAGTCCCTGAATGCAAAGACTGAAAATAAATTACCATTGGATGCAAAAGGAAAATAATGCCAAGCTCTATAAAATTCATTGGATTACTAATGGGATATAGAGCAGAGGCATAAACCATTCTTGCTCTCTTTCCTTCTTCTGGCACTTCTGCTTGCAACTTTTTTCTCTCTCTCCCATGGCCTTGCCAGGGGATCTCTGTTTTGACTGCTGTGTGAGGAAATGGGGAGGAGGGAGAGAGGAGGGGAGGAGATGAGGAGATGAATGGGCTCCCTGGAGCTGTCCAGGGGGTTCTGAGGAGTCTCTGTGTTGTTTATGAATTGTAAATAGATCTATGTTGTACATATATTGTATATTTTGTACATATTCATTGCATTTCATATTTCTAGATTGTAGATAGAGCTTCATTTGCTTCCAAGACCTACTGAGCTAGGCTGGCAATTTTATTTTGGGAGGTAGCTTTTCCAGATTAGCTGGGGGTGATTTCAACCCTCCACACCTGCTCTCACCAGCAACACCACACACAGAGACAAGAGTGACAGTAACACAAAGCACCCTGGGTTGAGATTAGGAGTGTTTAATGAGATTATTCAATGTACAATTACCTTAACCTATCTCACAGAAAATCTCAGCAGAAGCAGCAGCAGAAGCCAGCAATAAAATGACCACACTACAGCCCCAAGCCTGCAGCCAGCCCAGTGGAAAGGACCAACTCCCCAAACCCAGACCCTGGAAGCAGCAGCCGGAATCAGGAAGCCTCTCATCTTACAATCCAAATGATGGTTTTTGGTAATTTTGTCACTTGTGTCTGCTTTTTTTCCCTTTTTTTTTTCTCCCCCATTTATGACTTGAGTCCTTCAAAAAAAGACAAACATTTTGCAGTAACTACACTGTTTCCTTTGCGATCTTTCTAACTCCTTCCTGCTGAAGTAGTCAGCTTTTCCTACTCGTTTTAACGATCTGAGGCTCAGGAAATTCTCACATGATGTGCATTTCAGGGGAAGGGACATCTCTCTCTATCTACAGGATGGAAATTCTTTAGCCTTTGTGGTTACTGAAAGATGCTTGTAGACAAAACAGAGCTCAAAATGCAGCCTAATCCACAGCAAAATATTCGTGTCCTGTCCAAAATATCTCGTGTCCTGTCATCTTTCCTAAACCAAGATTTTGCCCTGTCTGTGAATATTCCCTCGTAGAGGGCAGCTTGGGTGGCTTCCATGTGCTGTTTGATCTGTAGCAGCTAAGACCAAGTGGGAACAGAGCTTGTTACAGTGATCCATCAGTGATATAACACACGAAGGAATGTTTCAAAGAGGGAGAGCTTGGGCGTCATGGCGAAGGTTAAGGCTATAATTTCTCTTAATGTGATTTTGTCTGGCCCTCACAGAATTTTGTCTGCTTTGGCCAGGGCCACTAGATCAGCAAACCACAGACTGAAAGGCTGTGCTCAATTTTGTGTGCTCTTAGATGTAATTTATATATTTATTTTTTTTTCCCCACTTTCTAAGACAGGAAAATAAAAAGTAAGAAATGACCTCGAGAGTGCACCACACATGGTGATGTGGATTTTGGGCAACAAAGGGCTCTTCTATTTTTATGGCAATTTTCATTCTAGGGATCTACTTGGTCCCAATCTAAAAAAATAAAATTTAAAAAAATATTGAAATAAATACTTAAGAAAAAAAAAAAGGCAGTAGGAAATGAGAAACCAATACACTTAAATGTTGAGAGATGAAGAAGCACTCAAAGGAAAAGAAAAACCAAAGCCTTTTAAACGTGAGAAACTAACCTCAATGAAGGCAATAGAACAGAACCTACATAGGCTGTACAAGAGGAAAAAAGGCAACCAGAGACTGAATCTGAAGAGCAAATATTTAAGAACACAAAGCAAAAGACACAGGTTCCTTTATAGTATCCAAAACCCTGAAAATATGTATGAGGTCTTGGATCACTCATGGCAAAAGAAATTGAGGAAGACAGCAGTCATGGAAGGGAAGAAAATTTCTTATTCCAATTTCAGCAGAGTGGATGTTGGGGTTTAGAATACAGAATGCTGAACACAGAATTAACCAGGTAGGAAAAGACTTTGAAATCACTGAGTCCAAGCTATCACCCAACACCATTTGATCAACTAAACCATGGCACCAAGTGCATCATCCAGGCTCTTCCTAAACACTTCCAGGGATGGTGACTCCACCACCTCCCCAGGCAGCACATTCCAATGGGCAATTACTCTTTCTGGGAAGAACTTTCTCCTCACCTCCAGCCTAAACCTCCCTGGAGCAGCTTGAGACTGTGTCTTCTTGTTCTGGTGCTGGTTGCCTGGGAGAAGAGACCAACCCCCACCTGGCTACAGCCTCCCTTCAGGGAGGTGTAGAGAGCAAGAAGGTCTCCCCTGAGCCTCCTCTTCTCCAGGCTAAGCAACCCCATCTCCCTCAGCCTCTCCTCACAGGGCTGTGCTCCAGACCCCTCCCCAGCTTTCTTGCCCTTGTCTGGACACGTTCAAGAGTCTCAATGTCCTTCTTAAACTGAGGGGCCCAGAACTGGACACAGGACTCAAGGTGCGGCCTAACCAGTGCTGAGTACAATGACTTCCCTGCTCCTGCTGGCCACACTATTCCTGATTTCAGTTTTCAATAGATGTGAACTAATAGCAAGGTTTGAATACTTGCTAGCAGAAATGAATTTGTTTGAGAAGGACACCTTACAAAGCAGTAAACAAGCAGAAGACAAGACAGACTTTTTAGGGTGTCAGGTAATGATAGAACTAGGGGGAATGGAGCAAAACTAGAAATGGGCAGATTCAGATTGGATGTGAGGAAGAAGTTCTTCCCCATGAGGGTGGTGAGAGACTGGCACAGGTTGCCCAGGGAGGTGATGGAAGCCTCATCCCTGGAGGTTTTGAAGGCCAGGCTGGATGTGGCTGTGAGCAACCTGCTGTAGTGTGAGGTGTCCCTGCCCATGGCAGGAGGGGCTGGAACTGGATGATCCTTGGGGATCCCTTCCAATCCTGACAATTCTGTGATCCTGTGATTCTGGCAGCAAATAACCAAGCCACTATCTAAAATGACTATGCTTTTGCTACATGTGGTAGCCTAAAGAATCAGAAGATAGTGAAAGCTTCACAAAACCTGCAAGGCTGACTCAGGAGACTGGAGAGCTCCAGGCTTTACACCTGGTAACCTAAATGAAAGGATGAACAACAGGAAGTTAAATGCATTGAAATAATCTCTACATTCTAGTTGTACTTACAAAAATAGTAGGCAGCTAAGAGCAAGTACAGAAAATC
This sequence comes from Picus viridis, assembly GCA_033816785.1. NCBI lineage: Eukaryota > Metazoa > Chordata > Aves > Piciformes > Picidae > Picus > Picus viridis. The sequence continues at coordinate 2,610,957 of CM066575.1, forward strand.
TGGCTTGCCAAATCTTTACAAGGTACCTATGGAGTATGAGGCTAAGAGAGCAAAAAACAACAACATTGATTTTCCTTTGATGCCAGGGTGAGCAGCAGGGATTTTCACTTAGTATTTCAGAATAATCTGTAAACAAGGAAGCACACTGAGAGGGTAAAGTCTAAAAAGTGGCACAGAATTACCCAGATTAGTCCTGATTTTTGCTTCAGCTGGTCATGGTCATTAGTGCAGACTGCAGTGTAGTGCACACTGCAGCCAGTATTGATTCTGAACTGCCCAGTCAGCTGCCTGGATGCCCTTGTGAACTGCCCAAAGAAGTTGAAAGCATGGCAACAGTCAGAAAAATGCAACTAAACCCCCAGGACATGTAACAAAAGATATAGCACAGGCAGAGCAGACAAGCCAGATGGCCTTATGAGGTGCTTTGCAACCTAAGGGATTCTGTGAACTAGAGAGAAGTTTGGACTGATCAATATATATGGACAGTAAACCCTGAAATGAGTCAATTCAACAGCAGACAAAATTAGATCATGGATTCATTGTCACAAGAACTGTGACAGGAGGCAAAATAAGATTTGATTTTTGCAGTTTAAAAAAAAAGGTACTATAGAGAGTTCCCCTCTTCCTCCTCAAACAGCCAGAGGGCCTTTGGGAGAAGAAATAGTATCTCCATTGGATGCATGTGAGCATTATGGCTCACGCCACAAAAATTTTCTGGGAGAGATTTTCCTCCTCCTTTCTTATGCTCTCCTGTCTAGCAGCTGGTGCTGGCTAGTGTCTGAATCAAGACACTTGGGGCCGTTCAGTCTGGAGAAGAGAAGGCTCCCAGGTGACCTCATTGTGGCCTACAAGAAGGCTGGAGAGGGACTTCTCAGGCTATCAGGTAGTGAGAGGACTAGGGGGAATGGAATGAAGCTGGAGGTGGGGAGATTCAGGCTGGAGGTGAGGAGGAAGTTCTTCCCCATGAGAGTGGTGAAGCCCTGGAATGGGTTATCCAGGGAGGTGGTTAAGGCCCCGTCCCTGGAGGTGTTTAAGCCCAGGCTGGATGAGGCTCTGGCCAGCCTGATCTAGTGTGGGGTGTCCCTGCCCATGGCAGGGGGGTTGGAACTAGATGATCCTTGTGGTCCCTTCCAACCCTGACTGATACTATGATTCTAGGCTAGATGGATACTAGTATTATCTGCAGTACTTACATTTTCACATGAGACATGACTCCAAACTTGAATTTTCACGTTTGTTATCTCCTGATGCTGTTTTGTCATGTTTAGTGTATTAATGAACTACTGCTCTGTTTTTCAGGATCATCCATGGAATCTCACTGAGACTTTCCAGAGTGAGGTTACAGTGTACCTATCATGCTTGCCAGATGCAGTAAAAAATACTCAGCATACCAAACAGAGCCACTGACCAGACCTATGCGTCAGCCATCAGCTTTTAAAAAGAAGTGCTGCCACATGGTTCCTTTACTTCCATTTAGCTTACCTGACTCCTATTCATCAAAACTGTTGTCAAGAGGAGTACAAGAAAGGAGTTAAAATATTTCAAGGACACTTTCATTCTAGAAACAATTTTATTGCAATAAAAATTTTATTCCTTCAATTGCCCTTAAAATGTGATAGAGAAGAGGAGAGAAGAGAAGAGAAGAGAAGAGAAGAAGAGAAGAGAAGAGAAGAGAAGAGAAGAGAAGAGAAGAGAAGAGAAGAGAAGAGAAGAGAAGAGAAGAGAAGAGAAGAGAAGAGAAGAGAAGAGACCAGGTTGGAAGAGACCTTCGAGATCATGGTGTCCAACCTATCATCCAACACCACCTAATCAACTAAACCACGGCACCAAGCACCCCATCAAGTCTCCTCCTGAACACCTCCAGTGATGGTGACTCCACCACCTCCCTGGGCAGCTCATTCCAATGGGCAATCACTCTCTCTGTGTAGAATTTCTTCCTAACATCCAGTCTGAACCTCCCCTGGCACAGCTTGAGACTGTGTCCTCTTGTTCTGCCATCAATGCCTTCTTTCTCTCTGTCTTTAGCAGTGATCCAGCAGTTCCCTGGACACCCAGCCTCATGAACTAGGAGTCAGGGAGGGGAATCAGAATGAGGACATCACAATAAATGAGGCAGTGGTCAGTGACTGCTACACCACTTAGACACACACAAGTCTGTGGGGCCAGAAGGGCTACAGCCAAGGGTGCTGAGGGAGCTGGCAGATGTGCTCCCCAAGCCACTTTCCATTATCTACCTGAAGCCCTGGCTGACTGGGGAGGTGCCAAAGGACTTGGGGGCAGCAAATGTGACACCCATCTACAGGAAAGGCAGAAAGGAGGATCTGGGAAACTATAGAGCTGTCAGTGTGAGCTCTGTAGCAGGGCAGGGCATGGAGCAGGGCATCTCAGGCACCATTACACAGCATCTGGAGAACAAGCAGGGGATCAGGCCCAGCCAGCATGGGGTTATGAAGGGCAGGTCCTGCCTGACCAAGCTGATCTCCTTCTATGACAGGATGGCTGAGTACTGGCTGAGGGAAAGGCTGTGGATATTGCCTACTTGGACTTTCCCAAAGCCTTTGACACTGTTCCCCACAGAATTCTTATGGGCAAAGTGGCAGCTCATGGCTTGGATGAGCAATGCTCTGCTGGATAAAGCACTGGCTGGGTGAAAGGGCCCAAAGAGTGGTGGTCAATGGAGTTAAATCCAGCTGGCAGCTGGTCACAAGTGGTGTTCCTCAGGGCTCAGGGTTGGGACCACTTCTGTTTAACATCTTTATTGATGACCTTGATGAAGAAACAGAGTGTGTCAGCAGTAAATTTGCAGATGACACCAACTTAGGTGGAGAGTTGATCTGCACCAGGGCAGGGAGGCTCTACAGAGGGACTTGCATAGATTGGATCCATGGCCAACGTTACCAGGATGAGCTTCAACAAAGCCAAGTGCCTGGTACTGCACTTGGGTCGCAACAACCCCAAGCAGTGCTACAGACCTGGGGGAAGTGTGGCTGGAAAGCTGCCTGCCAGAAAGGGACTTGGGGGTTCTAACTGACAAGCAACTGAATATGAGCCAGCAGTGTGCCCAGGTGGCCAAGAAGGCCAGTGGCATCCTGGCCTGTATCAGCAATGCTGTGTCCAGCAGGAGCAGGGAGGATTGTCCCCTGGTACTCAGCTCTCGTGAGACCACACCTCAAGTGTTGTGTTCAGTTCTGGGCACCTCAATACAGCAGAGATGTGAAGGTGCTGGAGCCAGGGCAGAGGAGGGCAAGGAGAATAAATCTGATGAAGAGCAACTGCAGGAGCTGGGGATGGTTAGTTTGGAAAAGAGGCGGCTGAGGGAGACCTCATTGCTCTCTACACCTACCTGAAAGGACATTGTAGAGAGGCTGCTGCTGGTATCTTCTCACAGGTAGTTAGTGATAGAACAAGAGCGAATGGCTGCAAGCTACGACCAGGTTTAGTCTGGACATTAGGAAGAAGTTTTTCCTATCAAGAGTGGTCAGGCATTGGAATGTGCTGCCCAGGGAAGTGGTTGAGGCACCAACCCTGGATGTGTTTAAAGGTGGTTTGGGTGTGGTGCTTGGGGATATGGTTTAGGGGTGACCCTTGTAAAAGTAGGGTTATTGGTTGGCCTTGGTGATCCTGAAGGTCTTCTCCACCCTGAATGTTTCTGTGACTCTTTGATTAAAAAAGATTCCACACACCACAGCATAAATATATTTGAATATAAAGGTAATCCAGGCATCCAGCACCAGAACAAGAGGACACAGTCTCAGGCTGCGCCAGGGCAGGTTTAGGCTGGATGTTAGGAAGAAGTTCTACACGGAGAGAGTGATTGCCCATTGGAATCAGCTACCCGTGGAGGTGGTGGAGTCACCTTCACTGGAGGTGTTCAGGAGAAGACTTGATGGGGTGCTTGGCTGTATGGTCTAGTTGTTGGGTGGGTTGGATTGTTTGATGGGTTGGACGCGATGATCTTGAGGGTCTCTTCCAACCTGGTGTATTGTATTATTGTATTGTATTATTATTATTCCAGACATGCATAGAGATGTTGCTCTTTAATGACTATGCAGGATGATGGTTGATTTCTCTTTTTGGCTGGAATGATTTTCTCAGTGCAGGTTTTATATATCATGCGATTTGTTTGAGGAGCCTCCATCTATGCACAAGTTATTCACTTGCAACTTTTCCATCCTTGTTACCATTTTCTTGTTCTCTCGCAGCTTTGCTGCTGGACTGTTGAGAGCTCTAAACGTCCTCTTGGCAGTCCATCAGAAAAGGACACGAGACATGGTGGTAGAAAACTTCAGAGAAATAGCATAAAACACGGCCAAATAAATTCCTCTCTAGGATTTCATATAGATTTAATCAGAGATACACAAATCTGAAGTTGCCTGCTACTGTAGGAAGTCATGGTACTGTAACTCTACAAAATACGGTAGTTTCCTAAAATATCAAGTTTTAATCCTTCATGCCACTGTTTTTTTCAGCTGCAGAGGACAATCAATACCTGCTTTTAAGTAGCCAGAGTTATACCTAAGGCCCATAGAAGAATCTGGGAAGCCTGTTACATGTGAATCTTTAAAACACAGTCATGTTTGCCAATTTAGCTTGTTTCTTCTATAAGGTAATTTCTTATTCTGTGTTAATAATATCTGAAGGATACATAACCTCAGATGCTTAATAACTGTGCATGATGAGCTGATGGTTCCCAGGTTCTAACTGAGGCACAGAACTGGAGCAGAACTTCATCTTCACTCGACTGCCATAGGAGAGGTCTCCTCTATCCTGGCATAGCATTAGCTCTGCCCTGGTGAGGCTGCATCTGGAATATTGTGTCCAGCTCTGGGGTCCTCAGTTCAGGAAGGACAGGGAACTGCTTGAGAGAGTCCAGTGCATAGCCACAAAAATGATGGAGTGGAACATCTTCCTTACAAGGAGAGACTTAGGGAGCTGGGGCTCTTCAGCTTGGAGAAGAGGAGACTAAGGGGTGACCTCATTAATATTTATAAATATCAAAAGGGTGAGTGCCAAGAGGATGGAGTAAGGCTTGGCTTGGTGATGCCCAAAGACAGCACAGGGGACAATTGGTGGAAGTTGAGGCAAAGGAAGTTCCATGAAAACACGAGGAAAAATTTTTTCACTGTGAGGATGACAGAACTCTGGAACAGGCTGCCCAGGGGGGTTGTGGAGTCTCCTCTCTGGAGATATTCAAAACCCACCTGGATGCATTCCTGTGTGATCTGGTATAGGTTATCCTGCTCTGAGAGTGGGGGTTGGACTAGATAATCTTTCGAGGTCCCTTCCAACCCTTAACATTCTGTGATTCTGTGATTCTGTGATTCTGTAAAATAAAGTTTTAACCTGAAAATAGTCCCTAATAGTTCTATATAGTAGCAGTGTATGTAACATGAGAATGGCTGTCACAACATGGCTGCCCATAATTGTATTGATAAGGAAATCACCTGACAGGCAGAGCTCAAGCACAGAGGAGTGTGAACTGGCATCTTTGAAATTCCATGTGAACGACACAATAAATCCACATAAATCCAAACACAATTTTTTGCTTTAAAGAAGGTTTTTAGGAAACATAAATGTATTTACCCACTCGACATACCTTGGCTGACCTAGTGATGGCCCCGATCTCTGAGTAAAGATCAGTGCTGTCTGGGAACTTTTCCACCACCATAGTGCAGACATGGTGCAGGAGAGACTGCTTGTGCACTGTGTCCTTGACTTCTGGAACCTTCTCGAGGTAGCTCAGTTCAAAAGCTTTGGCCTGTAGGGGGGGGAAAAGGGAAGAAATTAAAATGTTGACTTCTTCCCATGGAGATTAGTAGACAAGAGTTATCACCAAGGAGGGGCAGAGGGAAAAGAAGAATCCTAGAGGAGAAGAAACTTAGTGCTTTTATTTATTTTAAGCTTGCTGAAGATTAGACATAAAATCAGCCCTTCTGTAGTGAAATCAGTCATGACAGTTCTCAGAATGTGAATGGGAAGCATCAACACCAAACTCAGGGGAGTTACACTGGGAGAGTGAGTAGTTCCACGTTTCCTTCAGGTTATGATGGGACAGAGACAAGAACCACCTTGACACAAAATGAAACAATAAAGTGTGTTCTGCTTTATGATTACTTTTCTGGCACAAAGTCAGTACTGGATTGTAATGGTCATAATATTTTTGACTCTTGTTTTTTTGAAGGCCAAAGCTGCAGGGGAAGTGCTAAGTGCAGGGACATAGGGCTTACGTTGGTTCCATTCAGAAAATTCCCAATGGCTAGCAGAGTAGAAAGGATAAATCCCAAAGTTTTATTGTGCTCCAGTTGGTCCATTCCTTCCTTCAGGTCTAGAAGTGGTTCTGCAACTTCCTGCCACAAGAACAAAAACAAGAAAGCAAAGGCTGAGGTTGACTATAGCTGCTTTACATTTGCAATTCTTTGGTTTAGTTTAATTGCTGAAAATAAAAGTTCCTGAACTGGTGTCCTGCAGAGTGCAGAGTTGCCACGTGTGCTGGCTTGCTTCCATGTTCCAGCTAATAAATTACATGCAAAGACAGCAAACAAACAAACAAACAAGCATAAAATACTTCCCTGATGGTGCTTATTTAAATATGCAATTGCCTTACTTCTCCTGGGCATTCTTCTGTGGTTCCAAACCAGATAGAGAGAATCAGCGACGTGGCTGCTGCCTTTCAGGCAGATGCATGAGCACCCTCCTGCCCCAGCTGATGAAAAAACCTTCTTATAACTATTTTTCATTTTGAGAACAACTCTGGCTGCCTTGACATTTCCAGCCTCACCCTAAAGCTTTCTTCAAACCATGACTTGGTTTGACATGGCAAGCAACTGATGTCATTTACCTGGACTTGAGCAAAGCCTTCGGCACTGTCCCGCACCACCTCCTGGTCTCCAGGCTGGTGACACATGGGTTTGATGGGTGACCACTAGATGGATACAGAACTGGCTTGATGGCACCACCCAAAGAGTGGCTGTCAACGGGTCCATGTCCCAGTGGAGGGCAGGGACAAGCGGAGTCCCTCAGGGATCAGTCCTGGGACCTGTCTTGTTCAACATCTTTGTGGGTGCCATGGGCAGTGGCATCGAGTGCACCCTCAGCAAGGTTGCTGAGGACACCAAGCTGTGTGGTGCAGTGGACACGCTGGAGGGAAGGGATCCATCCAGAGGGACCTGGACAGGCTGGAGAGCTGGGCACAAGCCAACCTCATGAGCTTCAACAAGACCAAGGGCAGGGTCCTGCAGCTGGGTCGAGGCAATCCCAGGCACAAATACAGGCTGGGCAGGGACTGGCTGGAGAGCAGCCCTGAGGGGAGAGACTTGGGGGTGCTGGGGGAGGAGAAGCTCAACAGGAGCTCTCAATGTGCGCTTGCAGCCCGGAAAGCCAATCAGCTCCTGGGCTGCATCAGGAGAAGTGTGGCCAGCAGGTCAAGGGAGGTGATTCTCCCCCTTTGCTCAGCCCTGGTGAGACCCCACCTGGAGTACTGCCTCCAGTTCTGGAGCCCCTATTAAAAGAGGGATGTGGATGTGCTGGAGCGTGTCCAGAGAAGGGCCACGAGGATGAGCAGAGGGCTGGAGCACCTCTCCTGTGAGGACAGACTGAAGGAGTTGGGGCTGTTCAGGCTGGAGAAGAGAAGGCTCCGAGGTGACCTCATTGTGGCCTTCCAGTATCTGAAGGGGGCTACAGGAAGGCTGGGGAGGGACTTCTCAGGCTCTCAGGGAGTGATAGGACTAGGGGGAATGGAATGAAGCTGGAGATGGGGAGATTCAGGCTGGTCGTGAGGAGGAAGTTCTTCCCCATGAGAGTGGTGAAGCCCTGGAATGGGTTGTCCAGGGAGGTGGTTGAGGCCCAGTCCCTGGAGGTGTTTAAGCCCAGGCTGGATGAGGCTCTGGCCAGCCTGATCTAGTGTGGGGTGTCCCTGCCCATGGCAGGGGGTTGGAACTAGATGATCCTTATGGTCCCTTCCAACCCTGACTGATTCAATGATTCTATGACTACCTCTGAGTTTTAGATAAGGCTTTGTGCTTCTGTGAATTTAGAACTGAAAAAAACAATCCCTGCATCAGGCATTGAGCTTTACAAGTGGTCTCATTTGAATTGTTTGACTTAATGCATCTTCCATTCACACTATTATCTGAGGATAAGTATGTAAACTGACAGGTCTGAAAACATGAATTCTGTTCCATGACCTCAAGAAGTAAACTAAATCAGAAAGTTCAAAGGAAGAGAGAAAGGGTAATTAGAATAGAATACAATTAACCAGGTTGGAAAAGACCTTCAAGATCATCGAGTCCAACCTATCACCCAACACCATCCAATCAACTAAACCATGGCACCAAGTGCCTCATCCAGGCTCTTCTTAAACACCTCCAGTGATGGTGACTCCACCACCTCCCTGGGCAGCACATTCCAATGGCCAATCTCTCTTTCTGGGAAGAACTTTCTCCTCACCTCCAGCCTTAACTTCCCTGGCACAGCCTGAGACTGTGTCCTCTTGTTCTGGTGCTGGGTGCCTGGGAGAAGAGACCAACCCCCACCTGGCTACAACCTCCCTTCAGAGAGTTGTAGAGAGCAAGAAGGTCTCCCCTGAGCCTCCTCTTCCCTGGATAAGCAACCCCAGCTCCCTCAGCCTCTCCCTCACAGGGCTGTGCTCCAGACCCCTCCCCAGCTTTGTTGTTCTTCCTGGACTGGGCATAGGACTCAAGGTGTGGCCTAACCAGTGCTGAGCACAGGGACAGAACGACTTCCCTGCTCCTGCTGGCCACACTGTTCCTGATCCAGGCCAGGATGCCATTGGCCTTCTTGGTCACCTGGGCACACTGCTGGCTCATGTTCAGCTGGTGTCAACCAGCACCCCCAGGTCCCTCTCTGCCTGGCTGCTCTCCAGCCACTCTGCCCCCAGCCTGTAGCACTGCCTGGGGTTGCTGTGGCCAATGTGCAGCACCTGGCACTTGGATGTGTTCAATCTCATGCCCTTGGACTCTGCCCATCTGTCCAGCCTGGCAATGTCCCTCTGCAGAGCTCTCCCACCCTCTAAAATAACAACTCCTGCCCCCAGCTTGGTGTCATCTGCATATTTACTGTGCTTGCCTACTAGGCTTCTTATCAGGTGTTTCTCTTATCACAGTTGTGTTATTTCCTGTACCATTTTACGGTAAGTACTGTACTTAGGCCTATCTACCTTTCAAAAGGAATAAAAATACTCGGCCTATCTTCACTCCAGTCATGGTTTCTTTGAGTAATTCAGGTATTTGAGATATGTTATGCTATCATCTATTCTATGTGGACTTCAGCTAGCAATTCATTGACTTTGTGGCATAAGCATTATAGGATAAGAACCAGAAAAACTATCAGAACTTCTTTAGTTCCTAGCAGTGCTCCAGTATTACTTTTATGGGAAGGAAGCTAGAAATTCGAGGTATACACACAGATTAACAGCTACAGCTAACTCAGCTTACTTGAAAGTAACAATTTAGCCTTGTGGCAACTTCAAAACACAATAAATAGCTGTACCATAGTAAAAAAAAAACCCAAAACTGGCAGAATGTATTCAGGCCAGCTGTAAGTATTTTGCATTTTACAACTCAGGAATATAAATTGTCTCACTATCCTGAATCTCAGTGTGATTGCATTTCCTAAAATGTAAGCAAATCAAGCAGAGGCTGAGTAATCTTGGCAGCACCACCTTCAAAGCAGTCCACTGGTCTACAGTTTGTTAAATAACCATGGCCAGGGAATAGGATAGGATAGGGATAGGATAGGATAGGATAGGATAGGATAGGATAGGATAGGATAGGATAGGATAGGATAGGATAGGATAGGATAAACCAGGCTGGATAAGACCTCCGAGATCATCAAGTCCAACCTATCGCCCAACACCATCCAATCAACTAAACCATGGCACCAAGTGCCTCATCCAGGCTCCTCTTAAACACCTCCAGTGATGGTGTATAAACTCATTCAAATTCTTAGTGGACAGTAGGAACAGGGAGGTCATTCTGCCCCTGTACACTGCACTGGTTAGGCCACATCTCAAGTCCTGTGTCCAGTTCTGGGCCCCTCAGTTTAGGAAGGATGTTGACTTGTTGGAGTGTGTCCAGAGAAGGGCAACAAGGCTGGTGAGGGGCTTGGAACACAAGCCCTATGAGGAGAGGCTGAGGGAGCTGGGGTTGCTTAGCCTGGAGAAGAGGAGACTCAGGGGTGACCTTATTGCTCTCTACAACCACCTGAAGGGAGGTTGTAGAGAGGCAGAGGTTGGTCTCTTCTCCCAGGCAACCAGCACCAGAACAAGAGGACACAGTCTCAGGCTGTGCCAGGGAAGGTTTAGGCTGGAGGTTAGGAGGAAGTTTTACACAGAGAGAGTGATTGCCCATTGGAATGTGCTGCCCGGGAGGTGGTGGAGTCTCCGTCACTGGAGGTGTTCAGGAGGAGACTTGATGGGCTGCTTGGTGCCATGGTTTAGTTGATCAGGTGGTGTTGGATGACAGGCTGGACACGATGATCCCGAAGGTCTCCTCCAACCTGGTCAACTCCACTCTACTCTACTCTACTCTATTCCATTTTACTTCTATTCTACTCTACTCTACTCTACTCTACTCTATTCTATTCTATTCTATTCTATCAGTGACTATCAGCAAGCCATATTATTTCACAGGAAGCAAAAGCATACCAACCCCTGTGTTTTCAACATGAAGCATTTTCAGAAGTGCATCCCAGTTCATACAAAGCTGTACCAAGTTTTCAATATGCAGTTATGCCTAAAACACACGTGCAAGTGTAACCTACACCGGAGAGAGCTGCTCGAGGAGCAATTCATGGGGTATGCACCAGAAGTGCAGCCAGAAGATGGTTTCTGTGCTGAGATTCCTGAAACAGCCTACACAAATTCATTCTTGTTCACCTATGCACCACAAGTATGCACTGTCATTTTGAAACTGTGGTCTGTGATTCCCTATTCATGACAGACACCCAATTGCAACATTCTCTGAATAAATGCCATCCACAAGGAAAGTGGCAACAATGGTCTGTGACTGAACTGAACACCCCTAAAGTATGTCTTATCTTTTGTTTATGGCTCAGAGAGAGAGTTACAACCAGAAAACAGCTTTAATGGATGGTATTTTCTTAGCTCAGATGGATGCAAGACCACTAGTCTCATTTTGTGGTGTAAGGCTGAATTCTGTAGTCCTTACTCAATATGCATCCAAAGAAAAATTCTTACTGCTCTCCAGTAAAAGTTTCCTGAACACCACCATCTGGAGACGATGTGGTAAGAATTTAGCTGCTTTCTTTGTTTCAGTATCATTGCTGACTAATTAAAGGAAGGAAGACATAGTCTCTAATTTTCTTTTATAGGAGGAAAAACTTACGAAGGATCATTTTAGCTGTGTTCTGGTTGGCCACTGAAACTACAGCGACTCATTTTCTGTTTCCTCAAACTACACACTCATATAATAACAAGGTCAGGGTAAGATTAAGGAAAGCTTTGGAAAAGCCTCTATTCTTGAGTCCTCATTTTCTCCTCACCTTCTCCACTATCTCGTAGTCCATCTTGAAAGCCCAGAGCTGGAGCCTGGCAGAGAGTTCGCTGATGGAGGAGAGGGTGAGGAGGAATTGCTCAGCGCTGCCCAGGGGGACATCGGGGTTCGCCAGCTGTGCCTCTTGGATCTTTTGCTTCTCCTCCTCAGTTGGAATCATGGTCAGGATTTTCTGTGGAGACAAAAGGCACACATCAGCAGTGGGGCTGAGAATTGTGCAGGGGCTGGATGTTGGGTTACTTCACAGCAACTGCAGAAGTCCTTGAGAACCTGGCTGGTACAGGCAGGCAGCACTGTACTAACCAAGAGCTAACTCAGTGCACAAGAAAGGCAAACAAGGCCAGCTGGCTCAGACCTCCAGTTTGCTGAAAAAACACATCTATACCAAAAAATGTCTTTTGGAAAAGAAAAACTTGTGCACAGTAGACACAGTTAATCATGGGATGGAACACTGAAGGAGATAAGGGGAGACTGGCTAGGATTGCTCTCCTCAGCTTTTATGTGTTGAAGACAAAAGAGGCCTCCTTTCTGAAGAGGAGCGCAGAAGGAGTGTAGTTTTGTGGCCTATGACTGGATATTAAGGTTCCTTTTAGCCTCAATATCTAGGAATCTTAAAGCATACTTGCAGTGCACAGAAATAACTTGAGGGCTCCTGTTCCTTGATGGTCTTGTATCATAGCCTAGAATCATAGTATCAGTCAGGGTTGGAAGGGACCACAAGGATCATCTAGTTCCAACCCCCCTGCCATGGGCAGGGACACCCCACACTAGATCAGGCTGGCCAGAGCCTCGTCCAGCCTGGGCTTAAACACCTCCAGGGACGGGGCCTTAACCACCTCCCTGCACAACCCATTCCAGGGCTTCACCACTCTTATGCGGAAGAACTTCCTCCTCACCTCCAGCCTGAATCTCCCCACCTCCAGCTTCATTCCATTCCCCCTAGTCCTATCACTACCTGATAGCCTGAGAAGTCCCTCCCCAGCTTTCCTGTAGCCCCCTTCAGATACTGGAAGGCCACAATGAGGTCACCTTGGAGCCTTCTCTTCTCCAGACAGAGCAGCCCCAACTCCTTCAGTCTGTCCTCATAGGAGAGGTGCTCCAGCCCTCTGATCATCCTCGTGGCCCTTCTCTGGACATGTTCCAGTACCTCCAGATCCCTCTTTTAATAGGGGCTCCAGAACTGGAGGCAGTACTCCAGGTGGGGTCTCAGCAGAGCTGAGTAGAGGGGGAGAATCCCCTCCCTTGACCTGCTGGCCACACTTCTCCTGATGCAGCCCAGGAGCTGATTTGCTTTCCGGGCTGCAAGTGCACACTGAGAGCTCCTGTTGAGCTTCTCCTCCCCCAGCACCCCCAAGTCTCTCCCCTCAGGGCTGCTCTCCAGCCAGTCCCTGCCCAGCCTGTACTTGTGCCTGGGATTGCCTCGACCCAGATGCAAGACCCCGCTCTTGGTCTTGTTGAAGCTCATGAGGTTGGCTTGTGCCCACCTCTCCAGCCTGTCCAGGTCCCTCTGGATGGATCCCTTCCAATCCCTTGTAATTTCTTATTTTTGTTGTTCAGCCTGTTTAGGCTTTTATGAACCCTAACAACTGCTGCAGCTTGTTAAGTGACTACCAAAAATTCCACTCTGAAGAAAGCTTCTCAAGGAACATGCACTGAATTCAACATTGAATTACACATTGCATAACATACAGCCTTTTTATCTTCTCTTCTGAAAAGTATAATATCCTGATGAGAAAGGACCTCAATATTTTCAGTGTCTGCTGTCAGTGTGGCTTCAGAACATACTCATTTTCTCTGTAATTCTTAGGTTTTACATGCTTGTTTACATGTGGCAGCTATCCTTCTCAAAGTATTGTTCTCTAAGATATTGTTTCTTAATTAGTTTTTAACACAACAAATGCATTTTAAAATAGAAAAAAAAGAGTAAAACATAAAGGCCTCAGATAAGTTGAGGTCTTTGCTGATCAATGACTCATTACAACAAAGCTGTGGATTTTTCAAAGCAACATATGTTTATTCATCTGAGGAATGATGTGTTTCTGCTGTAGCCTAGTAATTAAATAATAGAATAGAATAATTCAAGCACACCCAAAGTGCTCTCAGAACTGCCAATCCAAAGTACTCTACTGCCTTGTTCTGGTGCTAGACATAACCAGTTCATCCAAGTAGCACAACTGCCCCTGCCAGTACTGATAATTCATTTAGCTTCTTGTACAGCACTGGAGCTAAGTGTGAAGAGCAAGGTGATGTTTTCCTTTCCTGGTCAGTCAGACAAAGAGTGAAGCAAATGAAAAATGTTCAGTGTGTGGAACATTACTTAGATTTATCCACACATTCATATTGCTGTCCATCTTCTCACACTGACTTCCATAAACATAAGTAAAGAAGTATTTCTTTCTGATAATGTTGGCTCTACCTTGCTGCAAAAACAAACAAAAAGACGCATGTGCTTCTACCATAAGAGATTAACCTGAGGGAGGCTGTAGCCAGGAGGGGGTTGGTCTCTTCTCCCAGGCAACCAGCACCAGAACAAGAGGACACAGTCTCAAGGTGTGCCAGGGGGAAGTTTAGGCTGGAGGTGAGGAGAAAGTTCTTCACACAGAGAATTGTTAGCCACTGGCATGTGCTGCCCAGGGAGGTGGTGGAGTCACCGTCCCTGGAGGTGTTCAAGAGGGGATTGGACGTGGCACTTGGCATGAGGTGTTGGGTGACAGGTTGGACTTGATGATCTCTGAGGTCTTTTCCAACCCGGTCTGGTGTCCCCCTCCTCCCCTCCCCTCCCCTCCCCTCCCCTCCCCTCCCCTCCCCTCCCCTCCCCTCCCTCCCTCCCCTCCCCTCCCTCCCCTCCCCTTCCCTTCCCTTCCCTTCCCTTCCCTTCCCTTCCTTCCTTCCCTTCCCTTCCCCTTCCCTTCCCTTCCCTTCCCCCTTCCCTTCCCTTCCTTCCCTTCCCTTCCCTTCCCTTCCCTTCCCTTCCCTTCCCTTCCCTTCCCTTCCCTTCCCTTCCCTTCCCTTCCCTATGCTTCATAGCTGTCCCTGTAAGTTGGGAACTGACAGCTGTTAGCTCAAACTGCTCCACTTTCTCAGCTCTGTACTGAAATGTATGAACATGTCATTGCTGGTCACATAAGCTGTACAAGATGTTGTGGTTTCCTGCAAGGAGTGAAAATCTTTCCTTTTCTTTTTTATCCCCCCCCCAGCTTTAAATAAAGTCTGAAAGTCATTAGGGCAGCGATATGTTGGCTGTGGGTGTATGGCCAACGACGCACCGCTCAGTCCATTCTCTCTTCTGTGTTCTTTCAGCTCACAGGAGTTACCATAATTTGAAACATCCCATCAGACTTTTACAAAGAATTAGCTAAACAAATTGGAAACTGCAAATGCCAAAGTACTGCAGCAACTATCAGAACAAAAATGTAAACATCTTAATCACGTCTAAAGAAATGCTGCTGCTTGTTTGCACGTCTCCATCTGCTTTTTTAACGTTAAGCTCTCGTTTCTTACCCCTTTTTACATCTCAGAGCTACCTAGCCACTCCAAACACTTGGACTTCAAATTACTTAACAAGTATGGATATGGAGGGCCTGGCAATCCTTGAGAGTTATGTAATTTCAGGTAGCTTGACTAAAAGCTATACCTACCAAGGCGGTAAATAGCACAGAGCATCACCAAGCCACATTGTAAAGGACCAAGCAATCTACCCGCATTTCCTCACACCATTACCCCAGTTTTAATCTGCTAAATTAATCATCTCTTTGGTACAATTTGATTCTGATCCATGTTCCCTTACTGAGTAGCACTTTAGAGAGGGACCCATTCATTTCCTCTATCAAAGACAACCACCCAGCTCTGCCGTGGTGGACTCTAGTTCTTGCAGCTGCCCATGCGACACTTCATAAAAATTAGGTGCCAGGAATTTTAAGGTGGACTCTCTTGCTTACCTCACAGAAAGCACTCATCCACGCTAAGCAGGCAGGTCTTTACAGTGTGCTCCAAGTTATTTAAACACAATGAGTGCCAAGCTTTCAAAGAAAGGAAACACAACCACTGTTGCAAACGTGGCAACGTTGGTTTTAGATGGATTGATGCATGCTTGCAGACACACATTATGCATTCCTCTGCAAAGATGTTTCTGCATACTAAAGGGACTACACCCACCCTTTTTGCACTGTGCCCCCATTTCCTGCCTTTTTTTCTCAGCTCAGAGGCATCTAACCACTTCAAACACATGGCCTAAAAATATGCAACACACTTAGGTATAAGGGCCTTAAAACACTTTGAGATTTTTTTCCCTTCTATCTCAGTTATATATTAGAAGATAAAAAGCAAATGATCACAGGATCACAGGATGTCAGGGGTTGGAAGGGACCCAAAGAGATCATCCAGTCCAACCCCTCTGCCAGAGCAGGACCATACAATCTAGCTCAGGTCACAGAGGAATGCATCCAGATGGGCCTTGAAAGTCTCCAGAGAAGGAGACTCTACAAGCTCTCTGGGGAGCCTGTTCCAGTGCTCTGTGACCCTCGCAGTAAAGAAGTTCCCCTTCTCATTCTATAAACTGTTATAAAGCAAAAATTATACATATTTTGTCTTCTAAGAGAACAGAGTTCATTACTCATCCACCTCACTGTCTGCTCTTCAATCCCACACCTCCTGAGCTTGCTCACAAGGATGTCATGGGAGATGGTGTCAAAGGCCTTGCCAAGGTTAAGGAAGACCACATCCCCTGGTCTCCCTGAATCTACCCACTGAGTTATGGCATCATAGAATGCTATCAGGTTAGTCAATAGTGGATTATTTACAAGAGTTAAATGGAACAAGCAAAGTAGCATTCAGCAGGATGCAGGCCAGCAGCAGAGGGTTTACTGGGTCACTATGAATTTGATGATGAGTTGGGCTATGACAAACTTGTAGCTTGCATACTATTGCATCACTGCCTTGTTGCTTGCACTACTGTTGGCACTGCTTCAGTCCAGTGTCCTGAATGGAATAGCTAAGGTAGTTTTAAGACACCATTTAATCTGAACTTGTTCACCAAAGTGCAGAACTGAAGCCACAGGCACACCAACACAATGATGAAGCTCCTCACTGAAGGATGCAGCATGGAGCTCACAAGCAAGGCTAAAGAAGCCTCAGGTCATTTTTTATCCTTTTGGTGCCTTACTCCATGTTGGATCTGCTGAAACCTGAAGGTGATCCTGAATTTGGGCTCCTCTGATATTTTATCAGTGAATGCTATGTCCTCACTGCTTACATTACATCCCTTCTCCTGGTTTTCCTACATCTCTCTTTTCTGGTTATTAGCTGTGATTATTACATCTCTTTTACACAGTTGATGAGTCTTAAAGGCTTTTGAGTAGCCACTGGGATGCAGGTTTTAAACAGACAAATTGCATGGTTGTTTTTCCATACCAGTCCTGCCTCTTTCAACCCAGCAATTAGCTATAAAATTATATAGGCAGCCAAGAAGGCCAATGGCATCCTGGCCTGCATCAGGAACAGTGTGGCCAGCAGGAGCAGGGAGGTCATTCTGCCTCTGTACACTGCACTGGTTAGGCCACACCTTGAGTCCTGTGTCCAGTTCTGGGCCCCTCAGTTTAGGAAGGAGGTTGACTTGCTGGAAGGTGTCCAGAGAAGGGCAACAAGGTTGGTGAGGGGTTCGGAACACAAGCCCTATGAGGAGAGGCTGAGGGAGCTGGGGTTGCTTAGCCTGGAGAAGAGGAGACTCAGGGGTAACCTTCTTGCTCTCTACAACTCCCTGAAGGGAGGCTGTAGCCAGGTGGGGGTTGGTCTCTTCTCCCAGGCAGCCAGCACCAGAACAAGAGGACACAGTCTCAGGCTGCACCAGGGAAGGTTTAGGCTGGAGGTTAGGAGGAAGATTTACACAGAGAGAGTGATTGCCCATTGGAATGGGCTGCCTGGGGAGGTGGTGGAGTCACCGTCATTGGAGGTGTTCAGGAGGAGACTTGCTGGGGTGCTTGGTGCCATGGTCTAGTTGTTTGATGGGTTGGACGCGATGATCTTGAAGGTCTCTTCCAACCTGGTTTATTGTATTGTATTGTATATATATTATTATACAGTAAATAGTTTGCTTTATTTTCTGTGTTTTTTATATAAATGAAGTTGATGCTTACATTGTTTACTTAGATGAGAAACAGAAATCTTTCTCAAAATCTAGGCTGAAAGGACACCCCTGTTCTCTCTAAGCCAATAAACTGATGGATACAGAGGAGAAAAAACAAACAGGAGATCAAAGGGACAGTATAGAAAAGAGAGGAAGAGCTCTGCTGAAAGCAGTGGCACTCACAAAGCATCTCTCTGTGCATTTTTTCTGCCAAGTCTACACAGCTTAATGCAGCCCTCTGTCTTGTAATAAACTTCCCTCTGACTCTATAACAATCTGCTATAAGAAAAATCTGCAACTTGGGGACTGGGGAAGGGAATTAGAATTCAGTTCAGGGTTTTACCTGATAAAGGAAGTAAATATGGAACATCAAGAAAAGAAAGCTCTTTTCTTCATGAGCATCAGCCTTCCAAACCAATGAAGGTGCAAAGTATCTGGGATGTGTACTTAGGCAGTTATCCTTTCTCTTCCTTTAAAATACCTGTATGACCGCATTGGGATTACTCACATCCTTAGCTGCAAGCTGTGAACACAGAACTCCAGAACCTCATTTTCTTGAGTTCTGGGTGAGTGTATCAGCAGTGTATAATTTCCTGTTTCTCAATTCTTCCATTGGAAACCCACCTGCATATATATTTTAAATGAAATGATGGGTTTCGAACAACTAACAAAGGCCACCCAAAGGAGGGTGCAGTGGTACAAGACACTCACAAGTGTGGACACCACAGGTGGTCAGCAGATGGGACAGCCCAGATACAAATGTTGGCACTGGAAAGGGTGAGCTGTGTAGAGCAGCTAAACTTCTGTTAAATGAGAACCCATAACAATGAGCCAGAGAGGGGAACAATTGATATGACATGATGCGTGGAAAATGATGAAGATTTGTCCTTTATTAGCCATTTTACATTGGACTTTGTACGGAAACACTGCCTACTGACGGACTGAATTTAGGGAGTAGAACCTCAAGCAATGCTCAGCTGATAGAAGGAAATGTTTTAGCTCTTGTAGGCCACAAACCCTGGGAACAAACTGCAGCTGTGTAGAGAGAAAAAAGTATTTAGCTAATTACCAACGACCATTGTGACTCAGGGAAGCCACACAACGACCTGAGAATTAGAGCTGGTAAACATTGCAATAGAGTCTTTTGTCTTCTCTCTGAACTTAGATAAGCAACATGTGATCGTTTGTCTTTTGTCTAGCACCTGTCTGAGCCTTGCCAAGGGATGTGTGTTCCCTGGCATGTTCTCGGCAGCCAATCACGAATCTGTACCTGTCGCACGGACACATCTAATTACCAATTCCGAGTTGCTTTTGATTATGTTAGCCTAGAGAAAGAAAGGACTTTGTGCAATAAAGTAGACACTTTGCTTGCATCAAGCTTTCTCTCCATCTCTCAATCGTGGTAGCCTACAGCACTGACATCTAACCGGCAGATCTGACTCAGTCAACTGAGTTGGGCTTGACTTCTCTCCAGTTGGGCCTGACTTCTCTCCAACACGTTAAAGCTCAGCATTGCAAACTGCCTAGGTGGGTACCTAGGCTGGATCATGAGAAATTACTTTTTGTCACCCTCATAATACGATAAAGGTACGTATATAGTAGATAAATAATATAGCTCTGGGAAGAAACTATCTTCTAGTAGGAATCAGTTGGGCCTTCTCTTCTATTTTGCATTTAACAGTTGGCAACTCCATTTCCATACCAGCCTGCTTTTCTCATTTTCGTCTGTAGTCAACAGACTGCAGGTGAAAAGAGGGGAAATCATGAAATACAGCACCAAACCACGGAAAGGCAACTGTGAAGCAGTACCTGACCTCTGCACCTCAGCCAGTGGTTGAGATTTGCAGTTGGAGAGGTGTCTCTTACTAGATGATATAGGCTTATTAAAATAATAAACAATTTTTATGACATTGAAATGAACACAACCCCACTGAAAAAAACCCAGCCCTGGGAGCAGCCCTCTTTTACACCTAATTGGAGAAAAATGTTTTGATAAAAAAGAATAATAAACAGCTCATCTTGGATCTCTGCAAGAGTATCTGGAAAGTCAAACATGCAATGGCAAAAATGAGATCATCTGTAATCTTTATACACTTTGCTTCAAACAAGGGTAACACAGAAATGCTATTTTGAGCAGAAGCAGTCGCTGTGTTTGTTTTCCATTAGATATACAATCTAGAATGTCTCCAACAGCTAACTGGGAGTGAACTACATTAAACCCTGTGACAGTTGCATCAGCCCCAGTAACTCACTGCCTGTTCTTGCTGCTCACAGTATTTCAGTAAAGCTCCAGAGGAAGAGATAATACTCTGAAAGTCTTGACAGAAGTCAACCTCGTTACTCAAAGCTAGACCCAAAGCAGAGGATCCATATTTACCGAGCCTCAGGTGAATACCACCTGCTTCCAAGCACACTGACTTGATTTAATGGTTTGGGACTCTCAGTCACGAGATAACACATTTCCTTTGCCCTTTTCCATGAAAAGCCTGGCCTGTACCATGTGAAACATCCAAGAAAAAACAGAACAAAGCAGAAGGAAACATTGAAAATACGGACTTCAGGACATCGACGAGTTTTGCTTACCTCTATTCCTTCCTTGTTCAAGGCATACTCGTCGAAGTTCAGAATCGCAGTCTTGATAGTGCGGGGAGGGGGCAGCACAGTCAAGCCAATATTAATAGCGTTGCTGCGTTTTGAATCCAACACAATGATCTCCTGTCGCTTCCCATCCGCAGCAGTTTTCTTGGTAAAGGAGAAAACAAGAATATTATTCCTCCAGCACGTTTTCTAGGGGAAAAGTCACTCCTTTCACTAACAACTTCCTCTAATCCAGAGCGGTGAACTGAATATAAATCTAATTCATTTAGCGTCATCCCAAACAGCTGAATTCTTCTACCACATCCTTGCAGGTATCGGCATTGACCTTATTGCTCTCTACAACTACCTGAAGGGAGGTTGTACACAGGTGGGGGTTGGTCTCTTCTCCCAGGCAATCAGCAATAGAACAAGAGGACACAGTCTCAAACTGTGCCAGGGAAAGTTTAGGCTCGAGGTGAGAAAGCTCTTCACAGAAAGATTAATTGGCCATTGGAATGTGCTGTCCAGGGAGGTGGTGGAGTCGCCATCCCTGGAGGTGTTCAAAAAG
The DNA here is from genome assembly GCA_033816785.1 of Picus viridis. Classification (NCBI taxonomy): domain Eukaryota; kingdom Metazoa; phylum Chordata; class Aves; order Piciformes; family Picidae; genus Picus; species Picus viridis. Next base: position 2,631,754 of record CM066575.1, read on the forward strand.
GATTGGATGTGGCACTTGGAGCCATGGTTTAGTTGTCAGGAGGTGTTAGGTATTAGCTAATAGGTTGGACTTGATGATCTCTGAGGTCTTTTCCAACCTGGTTGATTCTATGATTCACAAGCTGCTGGAATTTAAACAGAGTTGAATGCATTCTGAACTTACCCTGCCTTGCTGCTCATGATATGTCTGTCAAGTCCTTCACAGATGTGAAACAATTTCAACCTTTCTTTTTTAAAAGTTTTGAGACTAGACATAATAGTTAGCTCATACTTCCAGTATAAATTACAGTAGAAATAATAATGGAAGCAGAAAGAACTCACAACATATGCGTCAAATTCCATTTAAGAGAAGATTCAAGTCATTTCTTCCTCTCTCTGCCCATCCTTGCAGTGACAAAATGTGAACCAACTAGTCAAGGTGACTCATAAACCATTTATATGACATAATGAAGTGTTGAATGTGGTCTTTACTTTTATGCCCCAGAATGCCTCTCTTTTTCTCATTATCCCATGCCAACTACATATGTTGGGTATCAGGCAGCTGCAAGAGCAGAAGACTCTGCTCCTCATTCACAGGAGTTTTTCTTCCCTCTCCATACACATGAATTTTGGAAACACGGTTTCTGTTTCTCCTTCCTTTGCCCTATCAGAGATGAGCTGAGTACAAGAACACTGGGAGAAGACCAGCACATTGATGCAAGCAAGCGTTGAGATGTTTTGCTGTATATGAGCCTGTGTGCAGGCTGCATTGATGGGACTATCATGTAGAGCCTGTTACCTGGACTATGGTTAGTGGCTCAGGCAGAAGCAGTCTTAGCACAGATGCACCCCAAAGGGGCAAAGAAACTAAACATTCCCTCTTTCCAGTCTGCAAGGTGGCAGCCCACACAGCTGCTCAGAACATGCAATCACCTGTGTTGTCTACAGGAGTAGATCTGGGGGAAGCCCAAGAGGAGTATACAATACAATACAATACAATAAACCAGGTTGGAAGAGACCTTCAAGATCATCGCGTCCAACCTATCAACCAATCCAACCCACCTAAACAACTAACCCACGGCACCAAGCACCCCATCAAGTCTCCTCCTGAACACCTCCAATGATGGTGACTCCACCACCTCCCTGGGCAGCCCATTCCAATGGGCAATCACTCTCTCTTACTGCCCAACTCTTAATCGGTGTTCAGGATTGCTTTTGGACCATAAAGCTTTTATTCTCCACTTCCTTTGGGTCTGTGCTGCAGCCACCAAGTCAAAAAAGACTACTGCTAGGTCCGCGTGCTGTTTCTGTGTTGGAAGAATGTGTGAGTCGGTAAACAGGATTTTATCGAAGTACCTCCTCCTGCTGTGGTCACCCCGTAAGAGGAATGCAGTGTGTCACTAGAAAGATGCTGTTTCTGCAACAGCTCAGCTCCTTGCCTGCACAGGAAGAGGCATGCCCACTGGTCCCAGTAGCCTGCATAGCATGCGTGCAGCACTGCGGCCCTTCCATCATACCAGTAGGATTAATGGGGTATGATGCAACTTCTGTGTGCAGAAGAGACTGAAGGCAGGTACAGTTTAAAAGAGTTAGAGAAAAACAAACAGGAAAATAGTCCTGTCTCCTTCACACTTAAAAAGAACAACACTTTTGCAGTAAACAGGACAAATTTTAGGAAAACAAAGATAATATTTGCTTCCAGTGTTTGTCCTTTCAAAACTGCTCTCTTCTTAACGCCTTTAAGAGCACCCCTGAAGCCCTCTCAACCTTTCCCTTCTTTGAATAAGAGAGTCCTCCTTTTGTTAAGGAACTACCTGAAGGATTTGAGATGCAGTTTCTCCTTTAAAGTAGCCATTTTTATTTCCAGGGCCATTAAATGTATTTTCAGGACCACAGTTAGTGGCCAAGACCACATGAAAACAAGTGGAGATCAACAGAGACTGCTTCCTCTTGAGTCTGTCTTTCATTAAGCCTTTTTAAAACCACCACTTTTTACCTTGTTCTTCACAGCACAGAATTACACAATTCCAAAGAATTTATGCAGAAGGGGAAAAAATGGAGAGAGAGAGTTAAATTTAGGCTTCCCACATATGGTACAATTAAATGAGCCTCAGATCTGCAACTCTGTTTTTAGGCTTCTGTTAGACAAGAGAGACATATGATGCTAAGCACTGGGATGATTTTGATTGCAACAGTGTGATTGCTCCTTAGCAATGAGTTATGAGAGCCAGATGAGAAATACAGGGTATGTGTGCACACAGGTATTTTCCAGAGCTGTAACTGCATATGGAGCATAAAATTTTGGGGAAAGTAACTCTTCTTTTGAGAAGAGATTTTTATATGCATTCTGGGTACAATGGTTGAGTTACAACGAAATCCTTTCCAAATAAAAGAAAGGATGAAGAAGAGAAAGATTTTATTCCAGCCAGCAGTGTGCCCAATGGCATCCTGGCCTGTATCAGGAAGAGTGTGGCCAGCAGGAGCAGGGAAGTCATTCTGCCCTGTACACTGCACTGGTTAGGCCACACCTTGAGTCCTGTGTCCAGTTCTGGGCTCCTCAGTTTAAGAAGGACATTGAGACTCTTGGAAGAACGAGTCTGGGGAGAGGTTGGGGCATAAGCCCTGAGGAGAGGCTGAGGGAGCTGGGGTTGCTCAGCCTGGAGAAAAGGAGGCTCAGGGAGACTTTATTGCTGTCTACAGCTCCCTGAAGGGATGTTGTAGCCACGTGGGGGTTGGTCTCGTCTCCCAGGCACCCAGCACCAGAACAAGAGGACACAGGCTCAAGTTGCATCAGGGGAGGTTTAGGCTGGAAGTTAGGACGAAGTTCTTCCCAGAAAGAGAGATTGGCCATTGGAATGTGCTGTCCAGGCAGGTGGTGGAGTCACCATCCCTGGAGGTGTTCAAAAAAGGATTGGATGTGGCACTTGAAGCCATGATTTAGTTGTCACGAGGTGTTGGGTGATAAGTTGGACTTGATGATCTCTGAGGTCTTTTTCAACCTTATGATTCTATGAAAAGACATACCCTAATTTTTTCGTCTTACTAGTCTGTGGGCCCATGATGGATCACTATATCCCATATATTATAGATGGACTGGCAAAATAATCCTTTCAAATGAGACACATAACAAACTGGATAGCAAAGGGCTGAACAGTATTTGATTCAGCAGTGTCTGCATAATTTCATTGCTCTTCACTGAAAAACAAACACTTTGAAGTACTCTGCCAAAATACCTGCTTTGTTTGGTGGAGTGAGAAGAGAAAAGAAGAAACTCTAGGCTGGCATGGAGGGGATACCTGATCACGCTGATTCTATTCACAAACATGATGTTGTGGTCCTGCCTTATGGAAAATGAACATTCTGCCACTAGCAGTACTCCACTAATCATAATCAATGTGCAAGTTGTCAGGTGTGGCACACATTTCCTAAACTCAAGAATCTCCCCTCCCAGCTCTGTCCTTCCCCCAAAGGCCCAAACTATATCCTACAATTTGAAATCCACTTCTTTGGTTTTTTTTGGTAGTCTGTTGTATTTAATTAAAAACTTCTCATAAGCCAGGAAGTAGCTGTTTATAGCTGTGTGTTGTGGAAAGCATAGTGAAGGATTAGAAACTGCAGTAAAAATTGGTTGCAGCTGTATGAAAAAGCATATGCAAAAGAGAGAGCCAAGCCCCCTCCTTCCCTCTGACACTGCTTTTCCTCTCATCTTTCAGGACTGTTCGTTTTCCATGCACCTGCTCCCATCTTTGCTATGAAATCTGGAGATCTGACTCTTGATTTGTTGCTTTGAGCTTTTTTACAGCTGAATCAACTGTGCTGTGAATCAGACTTTAGGATATTATAGAATAAACCTGCTTTGGATTGCAGCCATTGGACAGGAGAAACTAGACACAATGGGGAATCTACTCCCTGGAAATAAACCAAGCAGTCTGGAAAATGCGAGAGCTATCCTCGTTTGAGCGCAATCTTTGTACCAAATCTCAAGTCTTTTAGGGTTTCAGTGGTCTGCTTAATTATTCCCAGTCTCACTTGATCTAAGCATCACAACCTGCCCTGGAAGATTTGCTGGTATTCGTTCAAGCCAGGCAGGAGTATGGGCAGACTTCTGCTACGGTACTCCTCAGTCGCCATTGTCTGCTCTACAGAGACAATGAGACTTCTATGTCTGCGTTATGCAATGCAGTGGAAAGAGTGCCAAAAGTATAAGGTCTCACGCAGAGAGCAGTTATTAGCCTCCAAGAGGAAAGCAGTCACCTAAATCATTCCTCAGACTTGCACTAATTTCAAAGAAACAGCTGTGCTAAAGCATCAGACAGGTTTAGGAAACAAGTGTGAAGGAGGGAAACTATCCAAAGGCGGTTTGGGAATGTGCGACGGTGAATAATAGGGTGAGGGACTGGAAAAGTAAATGAGGCAGAATTCCAACATTTTAAAATTTTTGCAGCATTTTGGGTGATAATAAAAGATTAAGAATCAGCCAGACTGGTTTACTACAATATTTGCATTTAGCACAAAGCTAATGTTTGGAAGTGGCAAGCATGTCATCATTCTACATTCAAATCAAAGAATTAAAGCTTTTATGGAACTGAGAGAAGGCTCTCCTTCCTTTCATCTGTGAATCAGCTGTGGCAGACTTGTGTTTATGGGGAGCTGAGGAGTGACAAACCATGACATTATCACCATTCCTTGCTCAACAGAAAAGGAATTAGAGAATTTGAGCTCAGCATTAGCCAAGAGAAGGGTCAGCTGAATGTGCTTTCAGAGCTGCTGCACAATTCATTTCAGACCTACATGCACAAAATATTCAGCTCTGAGCAGCAAAGGGCAGGATCTATGCAAGATAATCTGTTTATGTATCTGTTGCTTGCTAGGTAGTTAATGAGGGGTTGGATTGTTTACACTGCAGTGTTCCCACTTGGCTGTGAAGATCAAGAACAATACAATACAATACAATAAACCAGGTTGGAAGAGACCTTCAAGATCATCGCGTCCAACCCATCAACCAATCCAACCCACCTAAACAACTAACCCATGGCACCAAGCACCCCATCAAGTCTCCTCCTGAACACCTCCAATGATGGTGACTCCACCACCTCCCTGGGCAGCCCATTCCCATGGGCAATCACTCTCTCTGTATAGAACTTCTTCCTACCATCCAGCCTAAACTTCCCCTGGCACAGCTTGAGACTGTGTCCTCTTGTTCTGGTACTGGCTGCCTGGGAAAAGAGACCAATCTCCATCTGGCTACAACCTCCCTTCAGGTAGTTGTAGAGAGCAATAAGGTCACCCCTGAGTCTCCTCTTCTCCAGGCTGAGCAACCCCAGCTCCCTCAGCCTCTCCTCATAGGGCTTGTGTTCCAAACCCCTCACCAACTTCGTTGCCCTTCTCTGGACACCTTCCAGCAACTCAACATCCTTCCTAAACGACTATTAGAAGATTTTGAGTTAGTACTCCAGACAAGTGACCCAGAGAACTTTGACTGTGAGACATCCAGCCACCACAGATGAAGAGCAAACAACGATATTAAACATACATAATATACACCTAGCAACTTTGGCCAGTAAAATATTCAAGATGCTGATTGGCTTTGTATGTCACTAGGAAACACACAGGCACATAGGAAAAAATATAAAGTGATTCATTTTAAGTAAGAGAGATGGACAAATGTTACTAGAATTCCTGACAGGAGGTTGTAGCCAGGAGGGGGTTGGTCTCTTCTCCCAGGCAACCAGCACCAGAACAAGAGGACACAGTCTCAAGCTGTGCCAAGGGAGGTTTGGGCTGGAGGTGAGGAGAAAGTTCTTGACAGAGAGAGTTGTTCTTCACGGAGTGAGTCATTCATCATTGGAATGTGCTGCCCAGGGAGGTGGTGGAGTCACCATCCCTGGAGGTGTTCAAGAGCGGACTGGACGTGGCACTTGGAGCCATGGTTTAGTAGTCATGAGGTGTTGGGTGACAGGTTGGACATAATGATCTCTGAGGCCTTTTCCAACCTTACTGATTCTATGATTCTATCATTCTGTTTCCCCAATACTAATGATTCTCCTTAGAAAAAAGTTTACGTAGCAACGTCAAACAAATGTTCAAGCTAAGAAATTCTTTAGTGCTACTTCAAATTCCTACTGAAATGTGACTGTAAAAGACTTCCTTTTTTTGTGTTTTTTTTTTTCTGAGTCTAATGTTAAACAGCCATGTCAACATACTTTATCAATTTATTTTATAACAATACTAAGGAAGAGGGAATCCTAGCTACAGGAGTTATTTCCTGTGCCAGCTTCTACCCTAACATTTGGATTCTCACATTGTACAAATTCAGAATTCTGGCCCATCCACAAGAAGGGCCAGAAGGAGGAGCCAGGGAATTCCAGGCCTCTCAGCCTGACCTCAGTGCCAGGCAAGATCATGGAACAGGTCATCTTGTCCAGGTGGCCAAGAAGGCCAATGGCATCCTGGCCTGCATCAGGAAGAGTGTGGCGAACAGGAGCAGGGAAGTCATTCTGCCCTGTACTCAGCACTGGTTAGGTCACACCTTGAGTCCTGTGTCCAGTTCTGGGCCCCTCAGTTTAGGAAAGATGTTGAGTTGCTGGAAGGTGTCCAGAGAAGGGCAACAAAGCTGGGGAGGGGTTTGGAGCAGAGCCCCGTGAGGAGAGGCTGAGGGAGCTGGGGTTGCTTAGCCTGGAGAAGAGGAGGCTCAAGGGAGACCTCATTGCTGTCTGCAACTCCTTGAAGGGAGGTTGTAGCCAGGTGGGGGTTGGTCTCTTCTCCCAGGCAACCAGCACCAGAACAAGACGACGAAGTTTCAAGCTGTGCCAGGGGAGGTTTAGGCTGGAGGTTAGGAAGAAGTTCTTCCCAGAAAGAGAGATTGGCCATTGGAATGTGCTGCCCAGGGAGGTGGTGGAGTCACCATCAGAGTCATGGCTTGGTGCCATGGTTTAGTTAATCAGATGGTGTTGGGTGATAGGTTGGACTTGATGATCTCAAAGGTATTTTCCAACCTGGTTAATTCTATTCTATTCTATTCTATTCTATTCTATTCTATTCTATTCTATTCTATTCTATTCTATTCTATTCTATAATTTAAAACAGGTCTGATCAACAATATGAAACAAAACCCCAACACCCCTGCAGAATTTAGCTGCCAACTTGGTACAGCCAATAAAGCCATCCTGCAGAATAAAGCAAGGCACACATGCAGGCTCTTTGCAGGAGATCCAGTCTGATATTCTAACCTTTTCACATACCAATTAGGAAAATGTGAGCAAGTGAAGGCCTGTCAAATACAGCTGTGAGTCATCATGCTGTGACCTTTATAAAACCACTGACAGAAAGTATTTCAGATCCCAATACCTAGATTAGCATTCAGCTACAAACAAGCTAATGTATAATTTGCTGGTACTCCCCACCTGAAGTGACATCCCAAAACCAGCAGACATGAGACAGGAGAGAAACTTAGCATGTGCACCACCCTAGCCTTTCTCCAGGTTTCAGGCCATGGAATATCTTCCATCATAGGTCAAGGTTGGAATACATCCAGTAATTTCCACTGCTTGCAGATAAACAACATAAATCATCTAGATCCAAGTCAGAATGAATACCAATACAATAGCAAAAAAATAGCAAGCTGAGTATGAGCTGTACCTTTGTGACAGGCAGTTCCTTGGATTTAGACTCAAAAAGATGCTCCAGTTTGGAAGTGTCCACCTTAATGGGTTCCAGTTTTGACCACAGGAATTCTCTGCAGTGTTTGTTGTTTCTACACTGCCACTCAAACGGCCGTACCTCGTTCCAAAACAGACGAATGGTTTTCTTCTTCTTTATAAATGCTGGCTGACCCCTAGCAACCTGGGGTGACCCTAAGCCCTGAGGAGTGCTGAAGAGCGGGGGAGGAGCCAATAAATTAGCAGAGGGTGGAGGTGGAGGCAGACATCCAAACAGTGGGGGAGGTGGTGGCGGAGGCAAACCCAGAAAGGAAGGTGGAGGTGGAGGAGGGGGAGCGAGGGAGTCCCCAGGACCCATATCCATATCCAACACATCTACATCATCCTCCTCCCCCAAGTCTGTGAAATCCATGTCTTTGATTCTAAGTTCTCTAGGATTAGCCATGAGCTGATCCCAGATGTAGTCAGATTCCTTCTTTGGCTGTGCTGGGGTTTTCTCAGGGACCTGTTCACTGATTCCATCTTCAGGCACAGCTGTCCCCTTGACCAGCTCACCATTGTTGAACTTTTCTGCAAAGGCTTTCACACTGCCTTGGTTGTCTAAATTGCCAATCTCCATCTTTTTGACACTTTCACCTTTGGCCTGCTTGGTGGCCTGAAGGACAGAGATTCTACTGGCTAGACTAGTGAGTGACTCTTCACTTTCCTCCGTCTCCTTCTTTTCCTCCTTCGCCTCCAGCTCCTTCTCCTCTTCATCCTTGGGCTTTTTGTTGTGTGCATACAACATGTCCAGCATGAAGCGTTTGTTGTCGAGGATGTTGCTGCACTGCTCATTCACACCAGCATCCCGAATGGTCTGCAACCACGGACCTGCAATCACACACACAGGTGGGAAGAGTCAAGGGGAGGGAGCCAGAGCACCAAGAGCACTCTTCGATCTGCCAGAAATTAAGACTGGGGGACACATGCACAACTAATTTGAAACTGGGCAAACAGCAGCTTTGAAAATGTTGAATTAATATATAGGCACAATCCTGATGGGCTGGGAGCAAGTCTCAGAAACAAAATGGGAGCAGAAAATATCAAGTGCAGCCTGGGAAGGACTATACAACTGGCAAGATTTCAAGGTTCAGATTTCACTTTGCACTACTTACTACTGCAGCTCATTTTATACAGTGCATAAATGCTCATTATCCTCAGTAGTCTGGAATGTGGCTTAAATATCACGGCAATGGCACAAAACTGGTTATCGCTGTACTTTTCACCTGGCCATAGATTGGAACCACTCCAGGAAAACTTCCTTATAAAAGAGAGATTCCCTCCCTGATGTCCAGGTCAACTTGTAAGTGCTTACTCCTCCTCTTCCTCTTCCTCCCTCCCTGCTGGCTAGTGGAGGAAACACATCTGGCTGTTATGCATCCTCCTGGCTGGGTACTTGGGCCGTCTTCACAACACAGATCATTTGAATCCCAGAGCAGGCTGCAGAGTAACTCACTGAGTATAACCATAGGCAAGATTTTAAAGGTTATTTCTAGGAATATGATCATAGTATCATAGTATCAGTCAGGGTGGAAGGGACCACAAGGATCGTCCAGTTCCAACCCCTGCCATGGGCAGGGACACCCCACACTAGATCACGCTGGCCAGAGCCTCATCCAGCCTGGGCTTAAACACCTCCAGGGACGGGGCCTCAACCACCTCCCTGCACAACCCATTCCAGGGCTTCACCACTCTCATGCTGAAGAACTTCCTCCTCACCTCCAGCCTGAATCTCCCCACCTCCAGCTTCATTCCATTCCCCTTAGTCCTATCACTACCTGAGATCCTGAGAAGTCCCTCCCCAGCCTTCTTGTAGGCCCCCTTCAGATACTGGAAGGCCACAATGAGGTCACCTCAGAGCCTTCTCTTCTCCAGACTGAACAGCCCCAACTCCTTCAGTCTGTCCTCACAGGAGAGGTTCTCCAGCCCTCTGATCATCCTCGTGGCCCTTCTCTGGACACCTTCCAGCACCTCCAGATCCCTCCTGTAATAGGGGCTCCAGAACTGGAGGCAGTACTCCAGGTGGGGTCTCACCAGAGCTGAGTAGAGGGGGAGAATCCCCTCCCTTGCCCTGCTGGCCACACTTCTCCTGATGCAGCCCAGGAGCTGATTGGCTTTCCGGGCTGCAAGTGCACACTGAGAGCTCCTGTTGAGCTTCTCCTCCCCCAGCACCCCCAAGTCTCTCCCCTCAGGGCTGCTCTCCAGCCAGTCCCTGCCCAGCCTGTACTTGTGCCTGGGATTGCCTCCACCCAGCTGCAGGACCCTGCCCTTGGCCTTGTTGTAGCTCCTGAGGTTGGCTTGTGCCCACCTCTCCAGCCTGTCATTGTGCCTCTGGATGGCATCCCTTCCCTCCAGCCTGTCTGCTGCACCACACAGCTTGGTGTCATCAGCAATCATCTTTTCATAAAGTATTTTTGAATGTGCTGTTCATTAACCACTGTCACCTTCCCTGTCATCCATGACGGCATTGAAAGCCTAATGGCTTTCATTCCCCTTTATGATCATTGAACATGCACTTGTAATGAAAGTTCATCTTTCTGAACACTGCTTTGCTCAACAAAAATCTGTAAAATCCCATGTTTGAGACAGCAGCATAAATCACAACCTACAGTGGCCAGCTTACAAAAATAAATGATGTAAGTGTCTCTGACGACCTTTCCCTGACTGCTAACAAACGGGATGAAATGCGTGTAAAAATCACGGTGCTTCTTTTTCCAGAGGGCATCAGATAAAGTGATTGCACAGAGAGAGTACCCATGGGATTGCCTGCATGGGATTCCTTCTGTTCCCCACAGTCTTTACAAATTTTATCAGCACATTTTTAGTATCTTATTTTATATTTAAAAAATAGTATTTCTCAAGCACATTTTCTTTTGATTGCTGACATGTCATCCCTTTGGCCTTCGGTGGCTGAAGAGTTTCTTTTGTATTTGTCAGTTGTCCTTTCTCTTAAACACCATTTTATCTTTGTTTCTTCACTTATTTTCCCACTTTCCTCAATACTTTAGAATTTTAAACACCTTTTACAGCTTCCTTCATCACTGGAGTTGCTTGCTTAGTACCACCTCTAGCCTTGTGCTCTGAGAAGGTGCTGCCTTAGTGAGATCCACATCCAGGACTCCACAACTCCCCCCATCCCTTAAAAACAACACTATGGTAAACTGTAGAGTGGTTCCCACAGCACAAACTGTGCAGACAGCAATGGCTCTAACCTCTCTTCAGATCACCTCTAAACCACGTTTTAAAATGAGTCCAGAGGTTTAACCTCAGACAAAAGACATTTTTTCAGCAATGGATGCAATCTCCGAAACTGTTTCCTTCTGCTTTCCTGCAGAAAGCTTGGTTGCTTCAACCAGCTGTTCATTCTTCCTCAGATTTATCCATGAGACTGCTTTCTCACCAAGTTCTGCTGAGATTTGTTTCTGAGGTGGTTTCACTAGACCAGACAATTCCTTTCACAGATTTTACCCAGCTGAGCCCTCACAGAGGATTTTGCCCTACTCCCAGCCTTTCCTTCAAAGTTTTTCAAGACTGCTCCCAGGATTCCTCCTGCAAATCTCTCATGACCTTCCCACTCTCAGTTGCACCAGCTGGATTCTCCAGGATTTAATCCCTTTGCAAAACTGCTCATCAAAATTCCTGTAGACACAATACCTAATGTGGGCTCCCTAAGTCTGCCTCCACCTGCTCTAGCTGATAAACAAAAGTTGCTGTAAGATTCTTGCTACCTTGGCATCATCTGTCCTCCTTTCCACAGGGAATGCTTTGAAATATTGAAGAAACAAGACTTGTTTGGTGCCAGAATCAGTGGAGTGGCTAATGAAGGAGGAACCAGGACCTAGAGCTTTATTCCTTTATCCTTAATGTACTCAGCACTTGTTAGGCCAGACCTTGAGTCCTGTGTCCAGTTCTGGGATCCTCAACTTAAGAAGGACATTGAGACTCTTGAATGTGTCCAGAAAAGGGCAACGAGGCTGGGGAGGGGCCTTGAGCACAGCTCTGTGAGGAGAGGCTGAGGGAGCTGGGGTTGCTTAGCCTGGAGGAGAGGAGGCTCAGGGGAGACCGTCTTGCTCTCTACAACTACCTGAAGGGAGGTTGTAGCCAGGTGGGGGTTGGTCTCTTCTCCCAGGCAACCAGCAGCAGAATAAGAGGACAAAGTCTCAAGCTGTGCCAGGGGAGGTTTAGGCTGGAGGTGAGAAGAAAGTTCTTCCCAGAGAGAGTTGTTGGCCACTGGAATGTGCTGCCCAGGGAGGAGTCACCGTCCCTGGAGGTGTTCAAAAAGGGATTGGATGTGGCACTTGAAGCCATGGTTTAATAGTCATGAGCTGTTGGGTGACAGGTTGGACTTGATGCATGATCTCTGAGGTCTTTTCCAACCTCATTGATTCTATGATTCTAATGCATCTGGGCAGAACCAATGGACCGCTTCACAAAGGACAAACTGCTTGTTGGGAACATAACAACTGCTCGAGGAAGTGCTCTCAATTGCTTTATGGATCTCCTCACCTCCCATAGAACAAATAACTCACTACATGAGACTTCCCACATAGCACAACCTAACAAATATTTAGTCTGCTGGTTATGCAGGTCAATTTTAAGGTGTTGATTTTTGGATAACAGGGTTCATTTAACTGGAGCAGCAACAGGTAGTCCTCCAACCTGTTCTCCCTTGCTTACACTCGGACTATCTTGGACTATGCCACGGTGTAGCAATATCCTTCATTTGTCGTGTCTCCTTTTCCTACCTCTGTATCCATCTACATTCCCAAACCAGGGAAATTCCTTGAGAGTACAGCAGCATTTCAAGTAACTCCATCTTGATGCTGGTTGAAAGGAAGAAAGCTTCACAGAAGCAGACAAAAAAAGGTAAAAACTGATGGGGCTTGAATATAAACAGTGCAATCTGACAGCTGATCTCTGTGAGGTCATCTTTGTCATTCAGAGTTATCCCTTGTCTTTCAGGAAAGAGCAAGACTATTTCATGCTGTGAAGCAATTTTTGTTCTCTTAGCTAGAATTTAGGAGACTTAACACACTCCACTGTCCAGCCCCAAGAAAACTTAGGAACCAAATAGCCTAACTACAGTACATTCCTTTACTTCCCTATAAAAAAGAGGAAGAGTGAAAGGTCAAAATCTGTCTTTCACTCCCTCCCTGCCTGGGCTGCATGACATGATTTGCTTGTCACTGTCTCTCTAGGAAGAAGAGATTCTTAAAGCGCTTTCCAGGCTGGGCCTTTACAGGTGCCTGGTGGCTTATCTGATGAGAAGTACTGGTTACTACAGAACTTGTATTTTCCAGACAAGGTTTATTTCATGTCCCTCCTCTACACAGCTTAATATGGACACAGTCCAGACCTATTTTTGGCAGCTCCTATGTATCCTTCGCTGCTTTTTTGAAGCCTTACCAAGACAGAAGAACTGGAGAGAAGGAACAAACATTCCAGCCAACATTGCTCTTCCTCTAAAAGGATGAGAAAAAGTATCTGGAATCTCATCACAGATCATGTCAACACAGCCCCTCATTGCTCTATGTGCAGAAAGTCCAAATAAGTTATCTGGGAGCTAGAGGTGCAAGTCGCTGCAACATGGTGATTCAATAGTTAATACATTGATCTTAGGGGAAGAAAATGGTTTCAGATCCAAGGAAACCTCATTTTGTCAAGGCCTTACTATTCCTCAAACCTTAGCAAAGTCTGTGCATTTCCAAGGAGAGAGCAGACCAGACTGGGCCACGGTGAAGAAAGTCTTAAATGGGCCAAAGGGTTTGTTAGTTAATTAACACAGCAAGAGAGCTGATAATTTAACTTTTTAATTTTTTCCTCACCAGAAACTTTTCATTATTGAAAAAGCTTAACTTTACCAGTTTCATTGTCACTGGTTAACTTGTCCTCTCTCTCTTCCCTCTCTAAAGTGCTGCTTGCTGAGGATATGCTGGATGCAGAGCAGTTGTCTTTTTCATTCACTTCCTCATTCTGCCTTTCTTTTTCACTGAGTATTGCACTTTCTTCTGGCTCTCTCTCTGGTCCTTGTTTCACCTCACTCTCTGGTCCCACCTCTGTAGCCTCTATTTCCTTGGTTGTCTCCGCTCCCTGCTCGGCCTCAGCCTCCTGCTCTGGTTCTGGTTCTGTCTCTGGTTCGGGTTCACTGGCACTCGCTGGTGGAGAGAACAATGGGAGAGAGACATTCACTGAACAATGGAGTCACGGCAGGCTTCATCCTCTAAACAAGAGCAATGTGAAAGTTGTACAAGTGCCTTATGGAAAGAAAATAAAAAGCAAGTCCACAGCATTCTGAACATTAGGAGGAACAGACTGCTGAATGCTCTGCACCACCAGCATGGCGCCCGAGAAGGGCCTGGCACGTCCCCTGGTCTGATGTCTGGAGCCAGCCCATTGCTCTTATCCGTATTTCCATAGCTAGAGTGCTGGACTTGCATAAGGATTTGAAGGAACCAGCAGAAAATGGGCATCCCACCTCAGTATGACATTGACAAGTCAGTGCCTAGACAGAGCCAGGAAGGAAGAGATCTTTTATAAAGCAAGAAGTAGGGAGAGAATGGTACTTTTGGCTGAATTTTCTGTGGATTCTGGAAGGAGTCTTTTTTTCACCTGACGAGGAACACTTCAACAAAAAACAAATACAAGTATTAGATTAATTGACACAGTCGAATGGCACAGTCTGGAAATGACACTGTCACACATTTGGCTGACAAAGAAACATATTGTTTTTTTCATGCATATTTCCTTCAGAATAGCCACAGTAAAACTGAACATAGCGTCCAGCTGCTGGGCATATGGCACAAATGTAGTTTCCAATCGGTTGGCATATGGCATACTATGAGCATTTTTATTGACTGGCACACAGCAGGCACTGTTGACAGTACTCTGGGTTTCTTCTTCCCTGCTTTATCACCGACAGTAAAATTAATACATTCACCCTGAGGACTTTTGCCTGTAACTGCAGATTTTCACATGCAAATACTCTCTGCATGCTACAAAGAAACTGAAGAGCATCCACACACATTCACATCAAGCAGCTCAACGTTTTCTGAAAACTGAACTGGCATGCAAGGGTGACAAAAATGGCCATGCATGTTAGCTCTGCACACTGCCCAACTTCTCTCTGTACTACCTCGTGTGTCGGGTGGCTGAACTACAATTCACCGAGAGAGTCATTCGCCATTGGAATGTGCTGCCCAGGGAGGTGGTGGAGTCACCGTCCCCAGAGGTGTTCAAGAGGGGACTGGATGTGGCACTCGGTGCCATGGTCTAGTCATGGGGTCTGTGGTGTCAGGTTGGACTCGATGATCTTCGAGGTCTCTTCCAACCTTAGTGGTACTGTGACCAAGTCATACTTCTTTTTTTCTCTCCTAACTGTTTTTCATTACAATATTGCAAAAGAGCCTTCTTGTCATGGTCTTTGAACCACATGATATATGAGTTTCTTCAAGAACTACACGAACCTTTGAAGGAAAAAATGTGGATCGCATTGCAATGCAATCAGAACATTTCGGTCCTCTAGGGAGCAGGTAAACAGATTTATCCTGTGACACCATAAGCCAAAATGATGAAGGCCATAAAATTTTCCTAAGACTGCTTCATGCTGAGTGCCTATCCTGCCTTCTGAGACGCCCCCACCAATTATTAGTGGGACTACGAGCAATGCTTGTGCCTATCTTTACATTTGAAAACTAGCTTTCAGTAATGCATCTTAAGGACAACACTATTCCACTTTAGTTCATAATTTAAGCATATAAAACTGCAGATTGCTTTTCTGCCATGATTTCATTGGGCCTAAGCTTCTACGCTCTCACAACTCATTTTAAACTTGCCACTAGTTAAATAACCAGACACTCATATATATTTATTACATTCATATAAAAGAAATGTACACCTAATGTATAGTTCATGCTCATTCAAGTTCTTCTAAGATCTTTTAAAACACTCCCAATTAGAAAGTTACCTTTATCTCTCTTCATAGAATCATAGAATTGTCAGGGTTGGAAGGGACCTCAAGGATCAGCCAGTCCCAACCCCCCTGACATGGGCAGGGACGCCTCACGCTACAGCAGGTTCCTCACAGCCACCTCCAGCCTGGCCTTCAAAACCTCCAGGCAGGAGGCTTCCACCACCTCCCTGGGCAACCTGTGCCAGCGTCTCACCACCCTGATGGGGAAGAACTTCCTTCTAACATCCAATCTGAATCTACCCATTTCTAGTTTTTTTTCCATCCCCCCAGTCCTATCACTCCCTGACACCCTCAAAAGTCCCTCCCCAGCTTTCTTGTAACCCCCTTCAGATACTGGAAGGCCCCAAGAAGGTCTCCTTGGAGCCTTCTCTTCTCCAGACTGAACAGCCCCAATTCCTTCTTCTACACACAGAGCATCTTGTCAGCTCTAAAGGTACCTTACATATGACAGTAGCCTGGGCACTGTCTATGAGAGAATCAAAATCACAGGAAGCAGAAGTTTTACATGCAACTGGATTAATCAGGAGAAAGAAAACAGAATGTGGCTTAAGGACTAATTCTTTTGTCACATGCCCACTTCTTTTCCGCCAGAACTTAATCCCTACAAATGTATGATTGGAAAGAAGATGCAAAGACCTCTCAGAAGAATGAAATCTCCCAAAGCAAGTTTATAACCTCGTCACTAAAAGAAATGGTAGGAGAACCTCTCCATGAGCGTGTAAAGATTTTGTGATTTTGAGGGATGGTGTGATCTGTATCTTCTGACTTTTTAAAGACAGTCACATAAAGCCCTAGCAACCTGACCTGCTATGATCTGATTAGATGTTGGTGTCAGTCCTCTTTGGAATGAGAGGTTAAAGAAGCTGCTCCCTTCTGAAAAGCATAGCTACAAGCTTGTGATGCTATACATGGACATGGAGGGAAACCACTTTTCTTTTGATACTCACCTACAAACAAACTCTGAAGTGGATATAAGATGTTTTATCTGTAGTACCTGCTGATAATTCCTCAACCCTCCAGTCCTATAAACCCTGAGAGAATAAACATCCCTTCAGGCCTACATCTAATCCCCTGACAGGGTAACAGAATAAGCAGCTCAGCTTCATCTATTTTCTCTGCTCTCTCCTTGGAGCTAGGAGCTACATACACTAAGTGTCTCTTGAGGATGCATACAGTAAGTCTGTATCTACCCATGACCTCTTGATTCAACTGTTCAGGCATCTGTTACCTCCCTTTAGCATGGAATTCCTCTTGCTGTGAATTCTGCAAGGACTTTCCCCGCCTCCACCCCAAATTTCTTCCTATTCCTTGTGATGGCAATAACCAGCACAGAGATCACCAGTATGGAACTGGTTCTTACTTCATCAAGTCATAAATGATCTTTCTTTGTCCCCCCCACCAGTCTCCCCTCTGACTGTTGATATCATGGTTCCTTCGGCTCTACAAATAGGGCTGCAATGGCCTCACTGTGCTCTCAAGCTCTGGTGCTTCTCCATCTGCCAAGATGCTTTCACCAGGCACACTTCAGGCAGTATTTGAACCTTGCTCAGCCACTGGTATGTTCAGAAGGTTTCCTATGCCCACAATGTGCATTTGGGTTGTCCTGCTTACTTCCTGAAGTGACAAAAAAGCTCCTCCTCTCCAGGAAGGGTTCATCTCCAGTTCCTTTGTGGATTGATTTCAGAGATGTCTTGGTTGTTGCTGCCTTCCTTTACTGTACATGTACACTCCATAAAATATTCTCCAATGAAATGACAAAAGAGGAAGTAGCTGCTCTGCTGTAGTTCTGGGACTCTGAATTTCCCTGAATTTCCTCTAAATGCCATACCTCAAGTTTTACAAGAGTACGTCTTACAAGATTACTTTAGTGGAATGAATTGCTTTATGTGAGAAAACACTTCTGCTCAATATGTTGGGCAATGATACTGAGACATTGCACAGCATGGGACAAAGTTCCACAGACAAAATCCATTTCCTTCTTAAGTGCAGCTGATACTGCATGAACAAAGTATACCTCAAAACAAATGGCAAAACCCAGATCTGACTCTGAAAATCACATACTGTTTTGCTAGTGGAAGAACATGCTTCCCATCTGAATTCTGCAGACAAATATCACATATCCATTAGCAACATTCTTGCAGTCTATGAGGGTACGAGGCACAGGACCATGGTAGTGTTTTCCTCCTGCAGTTTCATTTTTGATTGTAAAAACCATGTAACTGCTTGGGGCTTGCAAGTAATCTGGGTTCTATCCATGGCTCTACTTCATCTTTCCTAAAACTGGCTTGGAGCAAGTCAATGCCTCAGTTTGTGAAGTGGGATCTATAACATTTCCCAAGGATGGTAAAATTTGAGATTTTTTTTATTCATTCTGGAGAATAATGAACTCACAAACCAGTTTAGATAGAGACTATGGCACAAAAATTTATAACTAAGCCTTGCAACAGTTAGCTGGTGTCCAATAATCTGGCCTCTTCCAGGTGAGAGAGCCTGCCCTGCCACATGCTCCTTACTCCCTATGACCTTTGCAGTCCTTTTGGCAGGCCTAAACCAGCAGCCCTTCTTCATGCACAGCTCCTGACAAAGTACAATCATAGAATCACACAGCTTGGAAAAGACCTCTAAAGCTCACCCAGTCCAACCCCCTGCTGTGAGCAGGGGCATCCTCAACTGGATCAGGTTGCCCAGAGCCCTGCCGAGCCTTGCCTTGAATATCTCCAGGGATGGGGCCTCAACCACCTCTCTGGGCATCCTGTTTCAGTGCTCTCCAGCAGATACTGGAAGGTGGCAATTAGGTTTCCCCAGAGCCTTCTCTTCTCCAGGATGAACATCCCCAGCACCCTCAGCCCGTCCTCATAGGAGAGGTGCTCCAGCCCCCTGATAATTTTGGTGGCCCTCCTCTGGGCCCACTCCATCAGGTCCATGTCCTTCCTGCACTGAGGGTCCCAGTCCTGAATGCAGTACTCCAGGTGTGGTCTTACCAGAGCAGAGTGGCAGAATCTCCTCTCTGGATCTGCTGGCCATGCTTGTTTTGACACAGCCACGGATGTGATTTGCATTCTGGGCTGCAAGCACACACCCCCAAGTCCTTTTCCTCGGGGCTGCTTTCTATCACTTCCTCCCCCAGCCTGACCCAGGTGCAGAACCCTGCACTTGCTCTTGTTGAACCTCTTGAGGTTCACCTGGGCCACCTCTCCATCCTGTCCAGGTCCATCTGGATGCCATCCTGTCCCTCTAGTGTATCAACAGCACCACTCAGCTGCAGACTTGCTGATGGTGCACTCCATCCACTGTCGATAGCATTGATTAAAGTACAGGTCCCAGGACAGACCTCTGAGAGACACCACTGTCACTGCTCTCCATCTGGACCTCGAGCCACTGACTACTGCCCTCTGGAGGCAACTATCCAGCCAATTCCTTATCCACTGACCAGCCCACCCATCAAGCCCATATCTCTCCATCTTGGTGAGTAGGATGTTGTGTCAAAGGCCTTGCAGAAGTCCAGATAGATTGCATCCATAGGTCTTCCCTTGTCCACTGATGCAGTCACTCTGCTGTAAGAAACAAGGCTTCGGGCCCCGCTCCGGTGCTGTCTTGGCCATCTGCCTGCAGCTGCCCTTGGCTGGAAGCTCACACTGCCCCATGGATATATGCTATCCTTGCACCCAGTTTGTCAGGCCTGCAGATGCTGCCCTCTGACGCCTGCTGCTGTTGTCATGAGTTGGATGTCCTGCTCACCCACGTGCTGATAGCTTTGACACACTCTGGCTGCCCGAGGCTGCCCTGTACACCTGCTCTAAATGCATTCTCCAAATGGACTGTGCTGCTCCATTTCAGGCAGCATTTTTTTTTTTTTTTAATGCTTCCAGGAAAATATGTTAAAATAATCATCATAAAAGAGGTACTTGCTCCCTGAATGGTGGAAAAATCCAGATTATTTGCTCTAAAAGCAATATTGCACTAGGGGAAAAAACCCCAAAAACAATGCCTTTGGATGTTTCTGAGTATCAGTGTTTAAATGTAAACGACTCCACTGAGACTTTTTAAAGGTGCCAGACAAGGAAACTGGGAGTATAACTGTGAAAATAGATAAACCTAAACTAAATGAACTTCACCTGCTTAGTATGGTGAGGATAAAGGTACAAAACATTCACTACTTGTAACTTTTTTCTTAAATCTCCTTGCTTCATAGCATGCTACCAGCCACAGTACTCAACAAAACCAAGCAGTGCGAGTTACAAATGCATTAATCACCAACAGCCTGTAGGAAGAAATACAATAAACCAAAACAAACTATGGCAATAATTCATCCTCAGCATGCATTCTAGCTCCCAGTGTTAATACAACATCATGTGGTACATAGAGAAGCCTCTGTGGTGGGTGGTTTCTTGGGGACTGAAGGAGAGGTGCATGATGCAAGTAGCAGAATGATGTGCACATGCAAAAAATATTGCCCTGTACACCAATAAATTATGACAGCAAACCAACCATGCAAGTGTCAATTACACCCTTCCATTTCACTCATTTTCTATGATCTCTTTTAAGTTCTTTAATACCTGTAGTGCAATTTTAAGAGTTTTTGGTGGTGTTAAAAATAACCAAGACACCCTCCCTGCCTTCAGTTCAAGACCTTTTCTGTTTGTCCCATTTAGGCTGTGCTCTGCTAGAAGATTATTATAAACTTGGCATTCGTCTGTTGCATTTCTTTCAGAGACTCCACATAAGCAAAATCTGTTGGCAGGAATACTGTTGGTTTAGCATTCAGTAACTTCTAATATGCAAGGAACATGACACTAAAATTAAGACCCTCTGTATGCTGTATTTTCCAGTTATTCCATTCTAATAGCAACAGACAATGACAATATAAATCACAGCAATACCAGTGCATTTTTTTGCTTGAATAGCCTAGAAGACTTCCAAATCTACGCAAAAAAAGGAAGAAATTTAGGAAGACAGCATGAAACAATAGAATAAGAGCCTTTACTTTGTCATCTCAGAGGTTGTATTTCTGCACTCATGCATCAAAAACTACTTCTAGCCTGAGAAAAACTGATAAAACCACCATTCTTCCCCCTGCCCTCCTTCCTACTTACCTTCTGAGGGCTGAGTGGTCCCAAAAGGAGTGGAAAGGGTCTTCAGCTCTTCCTGCGACTCTGTGGATGCTGGACTGACGCACTTGGGTACAGGTGAGGATGGGGCTGAAGGAGATCTCAGGTTCAGGGACAGCTCACTTCTGCCTCGGCTTAGGCTTCGACTCTTCAGCTCCTTCTCATGCTCTTCTGCTGCCAGCCTCTCCAAATATTTGTATCTGAAAGTTAAATTCCAGAGGATTTCCGTAAAGAAAAAGAAGTCTGTGGCTGATGCTTGTTCCTGGCCGAAACACCTGCAGAGACGGAGCTGACTTCCCGACATGCAGGGGAGAGCACTGAACTGCCTGCCTGCTCGATCTGCCAAAAGACGCGCGCCAAGGCAAAGACTACTGCCCTGAAAAATGTTACACCGCTCATGACAAAGCAAAAGCACAACCCAGGAGTCTTAATGCATCTTTAGATACAGTGCTGTGCCTGCATAGTCCTCCTCCTTTTGGAAGCTTTGCCTGTCCTCCTTTTCACTCTCCTCCTTCACCTCCTCCTCCTCCCCCCAGCCCTCCCTCTCACAAAACTAAAACAGGAGGGGAAAAACCAACCAACCAACCCTCTCTGCCCCCAACAACCATCCAAAGGCAGAGTCTCTGAATACTGATGCAAATAGCTGAATTCTGAGACTTGCTGCAAGGACAGGAAAACGCAGCAGGGAGAAAAGAAGATCTCCCTGAAAACAATACCAATAATAAATGTTTGGAGCGCCTATCTAAAGTCTCTGAACCTGCTTCTATTTGCTCTGAGAGCAAAGCACTGGAATTCACTTTGTTCTCTGCAGAGTCTGCAATGGAAAGTTGTTTTTTTTTTCAATTCTAAAACATTTCTTTGCTGGACTCAGACATCCAATAGCTTGGACCTGACGTCACATGTAGTTTATTCATCAAAGTCACTTTAAAAGAACAAAGATACATCTGTTTTGCATTTTGGGCAGCCAGAACTCACTAACTGTTTATTAAGACCAGCTACCAACCATATTCTTCATACTGTGCTTTATACATGTCAACCAAAATAACTTTGAAATATGTGCCTCTTCCAGATGTCTGCTAATTTTATCCATCATTATTTGCTAAGGAATACATTCATGAATAGAGCTGGGTCGGGCTTTAGACTGTCTTACCCACAAGAGAACTGCTGAACAGGTTAATCAAGGCTCCTGTTGCTGAAACACTGTGGGTATCCCCCTTAATTCTACTGTTGTAATCACTTCATAACAGGGAACACCTCTCCCCCCTGCTTCTGCCTCACTGACAGCCCAAATTAGTATATAAGCATGCATTAAAAGCAGGAGGGGTAAGCAAGTCAGCTGTATGTGGTAATAAACATGCTTAGTACATATGCTAGCCACACACACATGCACATTCACAAACATCCATAGAGAGCACAGAAAAATGTCTTTGAAGAGCAGTCCTTATATTTTTCAGTGGAAGTTTGTTTTATTGAAGACAGCAATAATGAAGAGCATGCCCATTTTCTTTTATTCCTGCAGAGATATGCACAGGTTTGAACACACTCTGCAAGGAAAAGAACCCCTACAGACTCTGGATGAAAATATAACAAGCCACATACTTGTATGGCTATAAAATAGGAGCTGTTTACAGTACTAATGTGAAGCCAGTTCTGGAGAACAACCCTTGCCTTTTCAATAGAGGAGAAAGTCTTTTGCTGGCATTAGCATAATGTTTTGTTACAGTTCATGAAACCAGTCTTTCTTCCAATGTTGGTCACTTATGTATTGAGCTTTCCACCTCCTCACAAGCAGAGCAGGTGGGGCTTCAGGCTCAGAAAGAGCCATTCAAATTGAACATTTAGCTTAAGCAGGTACAGCCCCAGCTGGCTGCTGCTGAGGAGGGTTTTGCAGTTTGCCAACAGGCCACACCGAAGATCTGGATGGATCTTCCTACAATAGGGGGCAGCTACAAGGTTTTATTGTCCTCAGCTCTTTTCTCATTCCTTCAACATTTTAGATTCTGTA
This sequence comes from Picus viridis, assembly GCA_033816785.1. Classification (NCBI taxonomy): domain Eukaryota; kingdom Metazoa; phylum Chordata; class Aves; order Piciformes; family Picidae; genus Picus; species Picus viridis. The sequence continues at coordinate 2,654,511 of CM066575.1, forward strand.
ACTGTGTGCTGCACAGCAACTCAGTAAAAGAGAGGACTGTCACCAAGATGTGCCTTTTCAAAATGTCTCTGCTCATCATAAAGAAAGAAAGGGAACCAGAACAGCAACTATCATGGCAGCACATCAGCATAGCTAGTTATCAAATGGGAAGCCTAATGAGCAGATACAACAATTTAACCAAGAAATTAAAATAATTCAAGAATCAGTTATTAACACTTTGCACTTGATAAATGACATTCAATTAGGTTATTTCTGGTTCCTTTAAATCAGGGCAGCCTGCAGACATCATCGTGCCTATGCTGACTCTTGGCTACAAAGAGCCAAAAGTCTGTAGGCTATCCATTTGGTGTCCCTCATCAGTGCTACATTCCACTTACCATCTTCACTCAGATGAAAATACCATTGGAAATCATGTAGGTCTCAAAGCAATGCCCTGAGGGCAATTTAAAATATTTGTACACCAACAAAGACACAAGGGCCAGAGTATCTGAGCTGCAAATGGCACTAGAGAGGGCTTGGGAGCTCACCCTTCTTTGGTTTGTTTTAAAATTACCTGGAAAATACCCAACTGAGCAACGTGAGAAGGGTCTCAAACCATGGAGCAGCAAGAACACATGGAAGGAATGGTTGCACTCACATCCCTTGAAACTGCAGGAATCTTTCTCCCTCATACTGAGGCCACCCCAGAGCCTCTGGAGAAGTGTGTGCCCATCTTCTGGAACTACTGAGTGAGATGGTAGTAGAATCATAGAATCATAGAATCAGTCAGGGTTGGAAGGGACCACAAGGATCATCTAGTTCCAACCCCTGCCATGGGCAGGGACACCCCACACTAGATCACGCTGGCCAGAGCCTCGTCCAGCCTGGTCTTAAACACCTCCAGGCACGGGGCCTCAACCACCTCCCTGGACAACCCATTCCAGGGCTTCACCACTCTCATGGTAAAGAACTTCTTCCTCACATCTAGCCTGAATCTCCCCATCTCCAGCTTCATTCCATTCCCCCTAGTCCTATCACTACCTGAGATCCTGAGCAGTCCCTCCCCAGCCTTCCTGTAGTCCCCTTCAGATACTGGAAAGCCACAATGAGGTCACCTTGGAGCCTTCTCTTCTCCAGCCTGAACAGCCCCAACTCCTTCAGTCTGTCCTCATAGGAGAGGTGCTCCAGCCCTCTGCTCATCCTCGTGGCCCTTCTCTGGACATGCTCCAGCACGTCCACATCTCTCCTGTAATAGGGGCTCCAGAACTGGAGGCAGTACTCCAGGTGGGGTCTCACCAGAGCTGAGTAGAGGGGGAGAATCACCTCCCTTGACCTGCTGGTCACACTTCTCCTGATGCAGCCCAGGCTCTGATTGGCTTTCCGGGCTGCAAGCGCACACTGAGAGCTCCTGTTGAGCTTCTCGTCCACCAGCACCCCCAAGTCTCTCTCCTCAGGGCTGCTCTCCAGCCAGTCCCTGCCCAGCCTGGATTTGTGCCTGGGATTGCCTCGACCCAGATGCAGGACCCTGCACTTGGTCTTGTTGAAGCTCATGAGGTTGGCTTGTGCCCACCTCTCCAGCCTGTCCAGGTCCCTCTGGATGGATCCCTTCCCTCCAGCGTGTCCGCTGCACCACACAGCTTGGTGTCATCAGCAACCTTGCTGAGGGTGCACTCGATGCCACTGCCCATGGCACCCACAAAGATGTTGAACAAGCCTGGTCCCAGGCCTGATCCCTGAGGGACTCCGCTTGTCACTGGCCTCCACTGGGACATGGACCCATTGACAGCCACTCTTTGGGTGCGGCCATCAAGCCAATTCTTTATCCATCTAGTGGTCCATCCATTAGATACCTGAATAGTACCTACCATTAGATACCCAAAATGCTCCAGGGAGCTGACTGGATTTCGAGAAACCACTGCTCCTAATCGAGCCTTACCTATGTATGTGATCAATATCATTGACTTCTTCAAACTGATAGGGAGGAAGTATACAATCCAGATTTGAACTAGGATTATAGCACCTTAGGTATAGTATTTTCTTAGAGTCATAGAATCATAGAATCAATATGGTTGGAAAAGACCTCAGAGATCATCAAGTCCAACCTGTCACCCAACACCTCGTGACTACTAAACCATGGCTCCAAGTGCCACATCCAATCCCTTCTTGAACACCTCCAGGGACTCCACAGAGTCCCTGAACTACTCCACAGAGTTTCTGAACTGAACCAACCAAAACAAACCCAATACCCAAACTCTCTGCTCCTTTAAATGTGCTATTTAAATAAAACAAGGCCCTAACAATAAACACTGCTAATCTTTGCAATTTATTGCTGATATTTAGAGAAATTGGTAAAGAATCATAGAATTGTCAGGCTTGGAAGGGACCCAAAGGATCAGCCAGTTCCAACCCCCCTGCCATGGCCAGGGACACCTCACACTACAGCAGGTTGCTCAGAGCCACCTTACAAGCCTCCAGGCATGAGGCTTCCACCACCTTCCTGGGCCACCTGTGCCAGTGTCTCACCACCCTCATGGGGAAGAACTTCTTCCTAACATCCAATCTGAATCTACCCATTTCTAGTTTTGTTCCGTTCCCCCCAGTCCTATCATTACCTGATACCCTATAAAGTCCCTCCCCAGCTTTCCTGTAGCCCCCTTCAGATACTGGAAGGCCACAAGAAGGTCTCTTTGGAGCCTTCTCAGAAGACTGAACAGCCCCAGCTCCCTCAGTCTGTCCTCATAGGAGAGGTGCTCCAGCTGTCTGATCATCAAAAGAAAAGAATCATAGTATCCCTAGTATCATAGTATCAGTCAGGGTTGGAAGGGACCACAAGGATCATCTAGTTCCAACCCCTGCCATGGGCAGGGACACCCCACACTAGATCAGGCTGGCCAGAGGGCTGGAGCACCTCTCCTATGAGGACAGACTGAAGGAGTTGGGGCTGTTCAGTCTGCAGAAGAGAAGGCTCCCAGGTGACCTCATTGTGGCCTTCCAGTATCTGAAGGGGCCTACAAGAAGGCTGGGGAGGGACTTCTCAGGATCTCAGGTAGTGATAGGACTAGGGGGAATGAAATGAAGCTGGAAATAGGGAGATTCAGGCTGGATGTGAGGAAGAAGTTCTTCCCCATGAGAGTGGTGAAGCCCTGGAATGGGTTATCCAGGGAGGTGGTTGAGGCCCCGTCCCTGGAGGTGTTTAAGCCCAGGCTGGATGAGGCTCTGGCCAGCCTGATCTAGTGTGGGGTGTCCCTGCCCACGGCAGGGGGATTGGAACTAGATGCTCCTTGTGGTCCCTTCCAACCCTGACTGATGATACTATGATCCAGCCTGGTCTAAAAGATTAAAAAAAAAAAAAAAAAAGAAAAAAATAAAGAATAATAAAGAAAAAATAAAGAAGAATAATAAAGAAAAATAAAAAGCCAAAAAAAAAGAAAACATAAAACTTGTCCCTGAAAGATACAATATGCTGGAAGCTGGTTCGAACCACTTCCTTCTGCTTGTGACTGCAGTTTTGCAACGCTCGTGACCCCAGTTCCCTTCATCCGCAGTCGCCTCTTCCGACCCCGCAGAAAGCTTGCTGTGGTGGGGCCTACTTGGGAGCCACTGGGTGTACAAGACAGCCTTATTCCTTTTACAACTACACTACAGTTGGGCAAATTTCTGAGGCAAATGGAGTAAACTGTTTTTCCCACACAAACAGATAAAAGATAGATCATCAATCATTCTTTTGCATTCCACTGCTCTTCATGCATTGCTGTGCTCACAGCTGGATTTCATTTTCTTCTTTATGAAGCAACACTTCTTATACAAATCTTTTGGTCTACAAGCGTTTCCAGTATGCAGAGTGAAAACACAGCAAGTAAGTGCAAGCAGACAAAGGGAAGGATGGATGCAGTAGGTACAAACCTCTCTTCTCTCGCATGTCTTAGTTCTTCTCTTTTGTCTAAATAGTCACGGCTAAAAAGAGAATTGCAGAACATATCAGAGGAAACCAGAGGGGAAGTACTGGAATGGAATGGAATGGAATGGAATGGAATGGAATGGAATGGAATGGAATGGAATGGAATGGAATGGAATGGAATGGAACAGAGTAGAGTGGAGTGGAGTGGAGTGGAGTGGAGTGGAGTGGAGTGGAGTGGAATAGAATGGAATAGAATAGAATAGAATAGAATAGAATAGAATAGAATAGAATAGAATAGAATGGAATAGAATGGAATGGAAAGGAACAGAGTAGAGTGGAGTGGAGTGGAGTGGAATGGAATGGAATGGAATGGAATGCAATGGAATGGAATGGAATGGAATGGAATAGAATTAACCAGGGTGGAAAAGACCTTTGAGATCATCAAGTCCAACCTATCAGCCAACACCATCTAATCAACTAAACCATGGCAACAAGTGCCCCATCCAGACTCCTCCTAAACACCTCCAGTGGCACCAAGCCATGACTCTGATGGTGACTCCACCACCTCCCTGGGCAGCACATTCCAATGGCCAATTATTCCTTCTGTGAAGAACTTCCTAACATCCAGCCTAAACCTCCCCTGGCACAGCTTGAGACTGTGTCCTCTTGCTGTGGTGCTGGTTGCCTCGGAGAAAAGACCAAGCTCCATCCTGGCTACAACCTCCCTTCAGGTAGTTGTAGAGAGCAATGAGGTCTCCCCTGAGCCTCCTCTTCTCCAGGCTAAGCAACCCCAGCTCCCTCAGCCTCTCCCCACAGGGCTTGTGCTTGAGGCCTCTCCCCAGCCTCGTTGCCCTTCTCTGGACATGTTCAAGAGTCTCAATGTCCTTCCTAAACTGAGGGGCCCAGAACTGGACACAGGACTCAAGGTGTGGCCTAAACAGTGCTGAGCACAGGGCAAAATGACTTCCCTGCTTCTGCTGGCCACACTATTCTTGATGCATGCCAGGATGCCATTGGCCACCTGGGCACACTGCTGGCTCATGTTTAGGCAGCTGTCAATCAGCACCCCCAGGTCACTCTCTGCCTGGCTGCTCTCCAGCCACTCTGACCACAGCCTGTAGCTCTGCATGGGGTTGTTGTGGCCAAAGTGCAGCACCTGGCACTTGGATTTGTTAAATGTCATCTTGTTGGATTCTCCCCATCTGTCCAGCCTGGCAACATCCCTCTGCAGAACTCTCCAACCCTCTAACAGATCAACTCCTGCCCTCAGCTTGGTGTCATCTGCAAATTTACTGATGATGGACTCAATGCCCTCATCCAGATCATCAGTAAAGATATTGAACAGGATGGAGCCCAGCACTGATCCCTGGGGGACACCACTAGTGCCTGGCTGCGGCACCATTCACCACCACTCTCTGGGTCATCCTTCAGGTGCACAGTGATTGACCCCAAGATAATCTGCTCCATAATTTTCCCCAGCACCAGAACAAGAGGACACAGTCTCAACCTCCACCAGGGGAGGTTCAGGCTGGATATTAGGAAGAAATTCTTCCCAGAAAGAGAGATTGGCCATTGGAATGTGCTGACCAGGGAGGTGGTGGAGTCACCATCACTGGAGGTGTTTAAAAAGAGCCTGGTTGAGCCACTTGGTGCCATGGTTTAGTTGATCAGATGGTGCTGGGTGATAGGTTGGGCTCCATTATCTCTGAGTTCTTTTCCAACCTGGTTAATTCTGTATTCTGATCTTTTAGATTTTTCCACAGCATGATCTATGAGTACCACAAAGACTTTCAAACTGCTCCATTTATAAATAAACCACTGTTTTTTCTCTTTGTATGGTGTCATCAACTGAATTAATTATCATGTATTATACCAATATTTACCAAACATCTGCTGCAAATGCTTATCAGAAGTCCATGAACAGGGAACACACATTACTGTTTCAGGCTATCTTCACATCCTTTGAATCCCTGAACTGGTTATGCTTTTATGATACTTTCAGAGTGCTCATTGCAATTAGAATAGCTATGGCAATAACTCCAAGGATGCAGGGGCGGGGGTGGGGAGGGTGGAAGTAGAAATTTTTCAACTGGGAAATCTTAACATTACTCTCTCCCCTCTGACAAACTTTTACCCTTCCCTACAGCTGAAGAATAACCCTTGTGTTTTAGGATGTATTGTTCTATGCATGCAGTGTTCTATGTATGCAGGAAGGGCAGGTCCTGCCTGACCAACCTGATCTCCTTCCATGCCCAGGTGACTGCCTGGTGGATTTGGGTCAGGCTGTGGATGGAGTCTGCCTGGACTTCAGCAAGGCCTTTGACACCGTCCCCCACAGCAAACTCCTGGCCAAGCTGTCAGCCCCTGGCTTGGACAGCAGCACTCTGAGCTGGGTTAGGAACTGGCTGGAGGCTGAGCCCAGAGAGTGGTGGTGAATGGTGCCACATCCAGCTGGCAGCCAGGCACTAGTGGAGTCCCCCAGGGATCAGTGCTGGGCCCCAGCCTGTTCCATACCTTTATTGATTATCTGGAGGAGGGGATTGAGTCAGTCATCAGAAAATTTGCAGATGACACCAAGCTGGGGACAGGAGTTGATCTGTTATAGGGTAGGAGAGCTCTGCAGAGGGACCTTGCCAGGCTGGACAGATGGGCAGAGTCCAAGGGCAGGAGATTGAACACATCCAAGTGCCAGGTTCTGCACATTGGCCACAGCAACCCCATGCAGTGCTACAGGCTGGGGTCAGAGTGGCTGGAGAGAGCAGCCAGGCAGAGAGGGACCTGGGAGTGCTGGTTGATGGTAGGATGAACATGAGCCAGCAGTGTGCCCAGGCAGCCAAGAGGGCCAATGGCATCCTGGCCTGCATCAGGAACAGTGTGGACAGCAGGAGCAGGGAGGTCCTTCTGCCCCTGTACACTGCACTGGTTAGGCCACACCTTGAGTCCTGTGTCCAGTTCTGGGCTCCTCAGTTTAGGAAAGATGTTGAGTTGCTGGAAGAGAAGGGCAACAAAGCTGGGGAGGGGTCTGGAGCACAGCCCTGTGAGGAGAGGCTGAGGGAGCTGGGATTGCTTAGCCTGGAGAAGAGGAGGCTCAAGGGAGACCTTCTGGCTCTCTACAACTACCTGAAGGGAGATTGTAGCCAGGTGGGGGGTGGTCACTTCTCCCAGGCAGCCAGAACAAGAGGACACAGTCTCAAGCTGCACTAGGGGAGGTTTACTCTGGATGTTAGGAGGAAGTTCTTCATAGAAAGAGTTATTGGCCCTTGGAATGTGCTGCCCAGGGAGGTGGTGGAGTCACCATCACTGGAGGTGTTTAGAAAGAGACTTGATGGGGTGCTTGGTGCCATGGTATAGTTGGTTTAGTTGATCAGATAAGTGTTGGATGACAGGTTGGACTTGATGATCTCAAAGGTCTCTTCCAACCTGGCTTATTCTATTCAGTGGGTACGACAGCCCTTCTAATGAGTAAAATGTTCATTATGTAAAGCATTCCTTTTGCTAGCAGTCATTTATGAAGCTTCTTAAGCCCTCTCTTAAAATCAAGCTCTGTCACAACTGGTGATGCTTTCTTTTAAATCATCCTCAGTTTGCCACCCATGGTGCCACAACCTAGCGCAATGTTCTCCAGGCAGAGTTGGAAAGAGTGAGATAACAAATGAGTCATGATGGCAGAGCCAACACTGCTCACGAGTTTAAGGGCTGTGTATTGCAAGTGCTATTTTTAACCAAAAATGCATCTTCAGAGACTGAGTTTGTAGGCAGACTGATGATACGACAAAGTAATCTGAAGAACTCTTCTGAAAATGTTCGTGACTGCTGGGGCTTTGTCCTCCTCGTGCCAGACAGTTTAACCAGCTGTGGGATGCTGTCTTTCTGCAAGGTTTACTGACTCTGGAGACCCTCTGGAGTAACGGGATGAAGATGTGTATCTTCAAACAAATGTTTGTCTTCCTCTAAGGAAGTTCTGCTAGTGACAGGATAACTCTTGCAGCCAACCTCTAGTGAAATGTGCAGATCTGTGATTCACACATGTCAAGCTGCCAAATGGATTGGTGGCTTTTTTGGTCTGGGAGTTTCCTTTCTGAAAGATCGTGTTAGCTGTCCACAGCAGCCTGCTGCAGCCTGGGGACACCACTTAGAGGGAGAGGTTTTGGAAGTGGTTTGAAGATTGAGACTTGATTGCTTCTGTTTTGGGAGAACTTGGGCAGCTGCTGAATGCCAAAGATCCTATTATAATGCTCTTTCACCTTCCCTCCACCTCTCATTTTCTTCTAAACTAGCTATCTTCTGGAGTCAAGAGATTGTCTCAACCAACCAGCCAGCCAGCCAGCCAGCCAACCAACCAACCAACCCGCCAACCAACCAACCAACCAACCAGCCAACCCGCCAACCAACCAACCAACCCGCCAACCAACCAACCAGCCAACCAGCCAACCAGCCAACCAGCCAACCAGCCAACCAACCAGCCAACCAACCAGCCAACCAACCAACCAACCAGCCAACCAACCAACCAACCAGCCAACCAACCAACCAGCCAACCAACCAACCAGCCAACCAGCAAGTTACTCCTTTTTCCAAAATCACTATGGCACAAATCATTTCCACTTCTTAATAAGGAGATGGTTACAGTGGAAACAAACCTGCACACTAATATAGCGGCTCACATGAAACCCAGCATCATCTTTTCCACACCAGGTCTAAGGCTACAAAACATTTATGTTACCCTTCCTTAGACTAGTACATTATATCTTCAAACTACTAAAAAGATGTTTAATTTTCACTGCTGTTTATAAGGTAACAAGCAGGTTTCTTAGTGTACACTCGTCAGACAGCAGGTAAACCATTTCAGATATGAGCACCTTATCCATCCTAAGCTCACTGCAGCCCTTGCTAATGCCTCTGCTGGGAATTCCAGGCATGGATTTAACGGGGGAAGAGTTTAGAATCGAATCGAATCAAATCAAATCAAATCGAATCGAATCAAATAGAATAGAAGTAGAATAGAATAGAATAGAAGTAGAATAGAAGTAGAATGGAATAGGATAGCATAGGATAGCATAGGATAGGATAGGATAGGATAGGATAGGATAGGATAGGATAGGATAGGATAGGATAGGATAGGATAGGATAGGATAGGATAGACCAGACCAGGTTGGAAAAGACCTCAGAGATCATCAAGTTCAACTTATCATCCAACACCATCTAATCAACTAAACCATGGCACCAAGTGCCTCATCCAGTCTCTTTTTAAACACCTCCAGGGATGGTGACTCCACCACCTCCCTGGGCAGCACATTCCAAGGGCCAATAACTCTTTCTATGAACTTCTTCCTAACATCCAGCCTAAACCTCCCCTGGTGCAGCTTGAGATGTTGTCCTCTTGTTCTGGCTGCCTGGGAGAAGAGACCAACCCCCACCTGGCTACAATCTCCCTTCAGGTAGTTGTAGAGAGCCAGAAGGTCTCCCTTGAGCCTCCTCTTCTCCAGGCTAAGCAACCCCAGCTCCCTCAGCCTCTCCTCACAGGGCTGTGCTCCAAACCCCTCCCCAGCTTTGTTGCCTGTCTCTGGACACCTTCCAGCATCTCAACATCTTTCCTAAACTGAGGAGCCCAGGACTGGACACAGGACTCAAGGTGTGGCCTAACCAGTGCTGAGTGCAGGGGCACAATGACTTCCCACTCCTGTTGGCCACACTATTCCTGATGCAGGCCAGGATGCCATTGGCCTTCTTGCCTCTTTCTATCCTCAGGCAGCTCATTCTGGGATCCCACAGCACACATGTTCTCAGATGTGAAAATGGAGAGTCCTATATTCAGCTGGGGCCTTGCCTGGCCACAGTTTCAGCAGTAATTTTGATAATAACTTTCTGTCAGTTGCTGTTTCTAGGAGGAAGAGAGATGTATTCAGAAAGGCAGGAAAAAGTGATTTTAAAAACCACTGCCATAACTCCTCTTTTGAAGAGCAGAAATGCAAAAAGATGTCTCAGTGCTGCCTCTTCTTCCCTTCTTCATACTTTCCTGTTTCACTGTTTCATCTTCAAACCCCAAGCTTCACTGAGATAGATACTAGGAGGAGCATATTAGCTAATAAAAGGTGGCCTCTGCCACTATCCAAACAGTATAACTGGCAATCCATAGCTGTCTTTAAAATAATGTTGGTTTAGTAAATGTCAAAATTCTGGGCCCCTCAGTTTAGGAAGGACATTGAGACACTTGAACGTGTCCGGGGAAGGGCAACAAGGCTGGGGAGAGGCCTTGAGCACAGCCCTGTGAGGAGAGGCTGAGGGAGCTGCTGGGGTTGTTTAGCCTGGAGAAGAGGAGGCTCAGGGGTGACCTCATTGCTCTCTACAACTACCTGAAGGGAGGTCACAGCCAGGTGGGGGTTGGTCTCTTCTCTCTAGCAACCAGCACCAGAGCAAGAGGACAGAGTCTCAAGCTGCACCAGGGGAAGTTTAGGCTGGAGGTGAGGAGGAAGTTCTTCACTGAGAGTCGTTCGTCGTTGGAATGTGCTGCCCAGGGAGGTGATGGAGGTGGTCAAGAGGGGACTGGACGTGGCACTTGGTGCCATGGTCTAGTCATGAGGTCTGTGGTGACAGCTTGGACTCGATGATCTTTGAGGTCTCTTCCAACCTTGGTGATACTGTCAGACTGTGAAAATTCATCACAATATGCTTAATGTATTAGATCGTAAGATAACTTTGATCAAGAAAGGTATCTTAAGAGTCACACAAGACTGCTCATTAATCCAATTATTTTGCTGTTGAATGTCTCAATGATTTACAAATCCACCACACGCTAAAGCAACAGACTGAGAACACATTTGGCTCCTACTTGAACTTGTTTCTTTCTTCGCGTTCTATCCTTTGCAGCCTTTCTTCTCTCTCCTGGCGTCGTCTTTCTCTTTCTGCTGCCAAAGACTCCTGGTGCTGCCGAAAAGATGATGTGAGGAGACCACCCAAAGCTGGCCTGCAGAGAAGGAAGATCAGATTTGTCTGTGTTACTTCTATTGATTATGGTGGCAAAAAATCAGCAGCAATCATTAGGCAAGCAACATAATCCCAGCCAAGGAAGGACGTGGCAATATTTTATAGAATCTTGGAATCATCATAGAATCAATAAGGTTGGAAAAGACCTCAAAGATCATCACAGTATCACAGTATCCTTAAGGTTGGAAGAGACCTCGAAGATCATCAAGTCCAACCTGTCACCCAACACCTCATGACTAACTAAACCATGGCTCCAAGTGCCACGTCCAATCCCTTTTTGAACACCTCCAGGGACAGTGACTCCACCACCTCCCTGGGCAGCACATTCCAATGGCCAACAGTTCTCTCTGTGAAGAACTTTCTCCTCACCTCCAGCCTAAACTTGCCCTGGTGCAGTATGGATGCTTCAAAGCACTGGCTAAGTGTCTTGTAAATTGATTTTAGCTACTGTGATAATTACAAATAGGGTAGGCTTCTTAATTTGCCATATCTGAAGCACAAAGTATATATATAACAATTATTCAGTTGTGGTGGGTTAAAGTTTCCCATTCACATTAACTAAGCACAATCAGCTCAGCTGGAAGCCAATGGGAGCTGTATTTACAAAGCAAAAACTACACTCTACAATGGCATGCAATGAATAGGTACAAATACACAGGAGTTACCATATTGTACAGGTATTTACAAGGAGAAAATAGCACAGAAACCCTCCTGGTCAAAATGACCAGGGAAGCTGCTCCACTGCACCCCCCAAAAACCTCCCAAACCCCTTGTACCAAAAGAGAGAGAGAGAGAAGCTGGAAGAAAGCAGTTTCAGTCTTATCTCAAGGTCAAAGGCGTTATCCTTCCAGCAGAACAGCCAGACCAGAGAGAGAAAACAAGGAATGGGGATGGAAGTAAAATGTGAAAGATTGTCAGGGCACATCTGCATCCATCCCACGCATTCTGGCCAAGGAAATTCGTTTAGAATACTCTTTTGTTTTCCTTTTTACACTCAAGAGTGAATTATTTATATTTCTCTACTTTTCTGCTCAAAATCTGCAGCTAACTTTTAAAGCCATAGCCTAAAACTGCCACATCAGTCTATTTCACTACAATATTGTATAAATATATATATATGCGTGTGTGTATGTATATATACATATATATATATAGTTACTCTACAATCCTGTTAACTGAAAAGCTGAATCCTGTAAGGAATTTTTGATATTTTAAGGAATAATTTCCAAACATGTTATGTAATAATGTTAAAAATCTATGTCACATGCACCTGAGAATCCTTTATACAAAAGCCAAAAGATGTCAGAACTGCCCCTTAGACTTTAGTATCATAGTATCAGTCAGGGTTGGAAGGGACCACAAGGATCATCCAGTTCCAACCCCCTGCCATGGGCAGGGACACCCCACACTAGATCAGGCTGGACACAGCCTCATCCAGCCTGGGCTTAAACACCTCCAGGGACGGGGCCTCAACCACCTCCCTGGACAACCCATTCCAGGGCTTCACCACTCTCATGGGGAAGAACTTCCTCCCCACCTCCAGCTTCATTCCATTCCCCCTAGTCCTATCACTACCTGATAGCCTGAGAAGTCCCTCCCCAGCCTTCTTGTAGGCCCCCTTCAGATACTGGAAGGCCACAATGAGGTCACCTCAGAGCCTTCTCTTCTCCAGCCTGAACAGCCCCAACTCCTTCAGTCTGTCCTCACAGGAGAGGTGCTCCAGCCCTCTGATCATCCTCATGGCCCTTCTCTGGACACCTTCCAGCACCTCCAGATCCCTCTTGTAATAGGGGCTCCTGAACTGGACGCAGTACTCCAGGTGGGGTCTCACCAGGGCTGAGTAGAGGGGGAGAATCACCTCCCTTGCCCTGCTGGCCACACTTCTCCTGATGCAGCCCAGGATCTGATTGGCTTTCCGGGCTGCAAGTGCACACTGAGAGCTCCTGTTGAGCTTCTCGTCCACCAGCACCCCCAAGTCTCTCTCCTCAGGGCTGCTCTCCAGCCAGTCCCTGCCCAGCCTGTACTTGTGCCTGGGATTGCCTCGACCCAGATGCAGGACCCTGCCCTTGGTCTTGTTGAAGCTCATGAGGTTGGCTTGTGCCCACCTCTCCAGCCTGTCCAGGTCCCTCTGGATGGCATCCCTGCCCTCCAGCGTGTCTGCTGCACCACACAGCTTGGTGTCATCAGCAAACTTGCTGAGGGTGCACTCGATGCCACTGCCCATGGCACCCACAAAGATGTTGAACAAGACAGGTCCCAGGACTGATCCCTGAGGGACTCTGCTTGTCCCTGGCCTCCACTGGGACATGGACCCGTTGACAGCCACTCTTTGGGTGCGGCCATCAAGAAGCTTGACCAGCAGCACCTCCCTGGTGCTGCCAATTACAGGGGCCTTTAATTTTAGTAAAGTCTATCTGAAGAACTGTTTAGCACTCTCAAGTAGTTCTGTTTTGTTTTGCATTTAAAAAGACATCTGAGGAAGGAATAAAACTCAAAAAAAGAAAAGAGTATTTGCAGACTTCTGTTATACTTTATGTTTACACCTCTGCTATAGTGTTTAAAATCAGCAGATTAAATATCACCTACTATTTAGTCATGTTAATCCCAGGGTCTGTGTAGACACTCTTGTAAAAATAAATGCTTGAAGGTACACTTCCCTTAATAAATATGTAAGAGCCTGGAGATGAACACTCAATATTTAAAGCCCTGCATCATGGAAGCCCAAGGCAATGTAGTACTGTAGATTATAAGGTAAGATGGAAAACAGATCAAGGGATATGAAGCATATTTCCTGGGGGTACTGGTTGATGGTAGGCTGAACATAAGCCTGCAGAGTGCCCAGGCAGCCAAGAGGGCCAATGGCATCCTGGCCTGCATCAGGAACAGTGTGGCCAGCAGGAGCAGGGTGGACATTCTGCCCCTGTACACTGCACTGGTTAGGCCACACCTTGAGTCCTATGTCCAGTTCTGGGCCCCTCAGTTTAGGAAGGATGTTGACTTGCTGGAAGGTGTCCAGAGAAGGGCAACAAGGTTGGTGAGGGGTTTAGAGCACAGCCCTATGCGGAGAGACTGAGGGAGCTGGGGTTGCTTAGCCTGGAGAAGAGGAGACTCAGGGGTGACCTGAAGGGAGGTTGTAGACAGGCAGAGGTTGGTCTGTTTTCCCAGGCAGCCAGCACCAGAACAAGAGGACACAGTCTCAGGCTGTGCCAGGGGAGGTTTAGGCTGGAGGTTAGGAAGAAGTTCTATACAGAGAGAGTGATTGCCCATTGGAATGGGCTGCCTGGGGAGGTGGTGGAGTCACCATCATTGGAGGTGTTCAGGAGGAGACTTGATGGGGTGCTTGGCGCCATGGTTTAGTTGTTACGGTGGGTTGGATTGGTTGATGGGTTGGACGTGATGATCTTGAAGGTTCTGTTCTATTCTATTCTATTCTATTCTATTCTATTCTATTCTATTCTATTCTATTCTATTCACCTGAAAAGTTGGAGAGGGCATCAACCAGGAATCATTTGCCAACACCATAGCAGGCCCTTACCGAGCTTGGGCATTTGGAAGAACTTCAGAGGGACTAGCCAGAGGTGGAGACTGTTCACAGTGAATTGCCAAGAAGATCCATAAGTGGAGGTTTGCAAGCTGAACTTTCTGGCATTTGATTTAAGAGGAAGAGGGAAGAGAATGGGAACCCAGGAACTGCTGTTCCTTTAGTACTCAGTGCACTGGAAAGGCAGTTTTTACAGCTAGGCTAACTGCTCTACTGTTTGACTATCAAGCCCAGTGGGAACTGCCTCCTGGCAAATGCATCAGAAGAAACCTACACTGGCAGACACACCATTGGGATCTTTTTCTGGCAATGGAACAAATCAAAGCTGGTGCTGAATTCAGGAGCTCCTGCCTTAGAAGTTCAGGCCATGAACAGGAATGCATCCACTTCATCAACGAGACTAGGAGAGGTTGGAAAGCTTAGAGTCTGAGAAGACCATCTTTGGCTAAACAGAAATACTTCAGGTGTGAGCATAAGGCATAGAAATACAGAAGAGGCTTACAACACCTTCTTTCCCCAGGCAAGGCTACAGCTTGGAGGTAGAGAAAAATGTGGGTTTTTTTGCCTTTCCACCCTCCCCTTCCCCTTTGTTTTTGCCCCCTGGTGTTCCAGCCATGTCTTGCTCTTCCCTTTGTTACCAAAATCAATGAGTTTAAGAAATTGAGATTGATAGTATTTTTTTTTCCTCTTTGAGGAACTGGGGGATACTTAATTGGTGATTTAAGTCATGAGGAGTGGGGGAGTGTATTTACGGATCAAAGCAGGTTTTGGCAGTTGCAAACAGGAGGAATGGGTTATATTTCTTATGCATTAGAAGCAACTTGCACAAGCAGAGAGAGAGCACCAATATATCGTTTCTTCTCTCCCAATGAAGGGGTGAACAGAAAATGCCCAGCAATTTACCCTCCTTCAGCAGGATTCCTATGGCTGCAACACACATTTCAGAAACATGGCTCTCCACAGGGGACCCAGAGAGATGAAAGAGAAAAGTACTGCAAGAAGTTGGCAAAAGGCTGCAGCCGAATTTAGGACCCAAGAAAGAGTCGAGTAAGCCCCTTCCCCCGGTCTGCAATCAGCAATGCACACATTATGTGGATTTCACAGAACAAAACTTTTGCACTGAATTATACTGCCCTTCGGGATTCCCTACTGATCTGAGCCGAGGAAGGGCTTAGAAGAATGTGTCTTCGAATGCCAATCACACTGCTTCTTTCCACCTAAGTTGCAGTTCTTGTTTACACAAGCAAAATACAGCCAAGGGTTTGAAAGCCCTGTCAGGGTAACTGAGTGGAGCAAGGAGGCTCAGGGAGACCTTATTGCTCCCTACAAATACCTGAAAAGAGCTTGTAGCCAGGTGGGGGTTGGTCTCTTCTCCCAGGCAACCAGCACCAGAACAAGAGGACAGAGTCTCAAGCTGTGCCAGGGGAAGTTTAAGCTCGAGGTGAGGAGAAAGTTCTTCACAGAGAGTTACTGGCCATTGGAATGGCCTGCTGAAGGAGTCCCCATCCCTGGAAGTGTTCAGAAAAGGATTGGACGTGGCACTTGGAGCCATGGTTTAGTTAGTCATGAGGTGTTAGGTATTAGCTAATAGGTTGGACTTGATGATCTCTGAGATCTTTTCCAACCTGGTTGATTCTATCATTCTATGAATCATTTTTCTGGGTGCTGTTCTAAATCCTTCTTCTTCCTTTCTCCTCATTCTTAAAGGTTAGATAAACAGTACCAGGAACTGCATCTGAAGCTCTTTCCTGCATGACAAAACATAGGAATCTTTTGTGGAGGGTCTGGGTAACTGTAATCCCAAGATGAAAGCAGAAAACTCACCTTGAAGCTAACCATAGATGCATTTCGTCTTGTCAAGTGTCTTCCTCCGCACCCCTCATCTTTTAAACCTTTTTTGTGTGTGTGTGTGTGTGAATCTGTGCATTTGTACCATCAGAAGGTAAGAAATAATGTTTACATAATCTAAGGCAAACACCATTGATAGAAGACTGCAAAAACTTCCATGGCACCTTCCTCTTCCTGACAGCACCAAGTCTTGCATCGTGCACGACACAGTCTGCTCTCCACTGTGCAAATTCTATCCATTGATCTCTGCACTGGCATTTCTGCACTGGCATTTCTGCAACCTATGTCTTTTAGGACAATGAAATAGAAGAAGGCTTTTGCCCCTCTTCAAAGCAATCACTCCATTAGACCTGCTGAACTCTACATCTGCAATGCTGGTGAACTCAGAAAAACCCCAAGACTCGATGCAAAACAGCAACTGAACTTGTAAAACGAATTATCTCTCCAGAAATGGCTGCTTCTGTTCGGCAGGCAACACACACCTGTGGTACACACACATTGTCCAGACTTCTCAGAGACTGATATACAAAAAGCAACAGACTGTAAAATCCCACAGATACAAAAGCAGAAACCCTAGTGAGTTCAACCACCATGAATTGTAAGCTGCAAACTGAAACACTGGAGGTGGAAAGTGCTAAATGTAACCCAAAGGAAAGAGATACAACCTTGAGCACTGTGTTCAGACATTTAAAACATGTGAGAGATCTAGCAGTGAAAGGTGGAGAACTGTGGTGGGTTGAAGTTTCCCATTCACATTAACTAAGCACGACGAGCTCAGTCGGAAGCAAATGGAAGCTGTATTTACAAGCAAAGACTACACTCTACAATGGAATGCAATGAATGTGTACAAAATATCCAGGAGTTACAATATATCACAGATATTTACAATAGAAAATAACATGGAAATCCACCTGTACCCCCTCTGCTTCCCCAGAGAGCAGGGAAGCTGCTCCGCTCCCCCCCCGCAAGCCTCCTCCCCACCCTGTAACAGAAGAAAAGAAGAGTTCAGAGGAAGGAATGTCAGTTTAGAGAAGCAATGTTAGTGTTCTTATGTCTTCTCAAGGCCAGCCAGAAGCAGTTATTGTCTCCCCAGCAGCTAAGACCAGAGAGGAAAAACAGGAATGGAAGTGAATTGAAATGTGAAAGACTGTTATGGTACATCTGCATCCATCCCACATATTTCACCCAATGAATTTGTTTAGAATAATCTTTGGTTTTCATTTTTACACCCAATAGTGAATTATGGTTTAGTTAGTCATGAGGTGTTGGGGGACAGGTTGGACTTGATGATCTCTGAGGTCTTTCCCAACCTTATTGATTCTATGATTCCATAATTTATATTTTTCTACTGCTCTGCTCGAAATCTGCAGCTAATTTTAAAGGCACAGCCTAAACCTGCCACAATAACTTTCCAGTTTCACAGAGAAAAGCAGGATGAAGTGTAATGGTCAAAAGATGCTGCTACACACACTGTCCACAAAAGACCTGCCTCTAGCCACACCCCTGGTGTCATGGCAGACGATGCCAGGGACGGGGAGGAAGAACTGCCCATGGTAAGTGAAGCTCAGGTTGGTGAGCACCTGAGGAACCTGAAAGTGTTCAAGTCCATGGGACCTGATGGGATACACCCACGGGTGCTGAGAGAACTGGCAGATGAGGTTGCTAAACCCCTCTCTAGTCTATTCCAAAAGTCCTGGCAGCCTGGGGCAGTCCCCACAGGCTGGAAAAGGGGAAACATTGCTCCCATTTTCAAAAAGGGTAAGAAGGAGGGACCAGGGAACTCCAGGCCAGTCAGTCTCACCTCTGTGCCCGGAAAGATCATGGAGCAGATCCTCCTGGAGGCACTAATGACTCAGAAGAAGAGTGAAGAGGTGATTTGGAACAGTCAGCATGGCTTTGCCAAGGGCAAATCCTGCCTGACAAACCTGGTGGCCTTCTATGAGCAGGTGACAGCATTAATAGATGAGGGGCGAGCAACTGATGTCATTTACCTGAGTGCTGATATATACAATACAATACAATTGTGGTGGAGTAGGAAGGTTCCCCCCCCCCCACACAAAAGAATTCCACAGCTAACTCAGCCGGAGAAGCAGATGAAAGCTGTATTTTACAAGCAGATATGGAATGCAGTGAATATGTACAAAAACAGACAATATTTACAATATATACAGAAATATACAGCAATGTATGTAATACAGGAAACCTTTCCCCAACCCCCTGCGGCCAGGGGGGTTCGGCCTGTCCTCCCTTCTCCCTCCCTACCTCCCCTTTTTCCCAAAAGGGTTAGAGAGAGAGAGAAAGGAAGGTAATTAAAAGGGGAAAACTTTGTTAAAGCTCAAAGCGGATGCAAAAGTTAGTTTTCTCTTATCTGGTTAGCAAGAATCGTAGAGAGAAACGAGCCAGCTCACAGCACAGGGGGAAGAAGAAGACGACTGACTGCCCCCCCGACTGAAAGACTAAACCAGAACCTACAGCCGGGTTCCACCAATGAAATTGGATTAGCATATCTCTTGTTTTCATTTATATACCAAAATATTCGGCCAGAGTGTTCAGAAAGTGTCCTTCTCTTAAAGGCACAGCCTGAACCGGTCACAACAATACAATACACCAGGTTGGAAGAGACCTTCAAGATCATCATGTCCAACCCATCAACCAATCCAACCCACCCAAACAACTAAACCATGGCACCAAGCACCCCATCAAGTCTCCTCCTGAACACCTCCAATGATGGTGACTCCACCACCTCCCGGGCAGCACATTCCAATGGGCAATCACTCTCTCTGTATAGAACTTCTTCCAAACATCCAGTCTAAACCTGCCCTGGCACAGCCTGAGACTGTGTCCTCTTGTTCTGGTGCTGGCTGCCTGGGAAAACAGACCAACCTCAACCTGGCTACAGCCTCCCTTCAGGTAGTTGTAGAGAGCAAGAAGGTCACCCCTGAGTCTCCTCTTCTCCAGGCTAAGCAACCCCAGCTCCCTCAGCCTCTCCTCACAGGGCTTGTGTTCCAAACCCCTCACCAACCTTGTTGCCCTTCTCTGGACATGTTCCAACTGGTCAACATCCTTCCTAAACTGAGGGGCCCAGAACTGGACACAGGACTCAAGGTGTGGCCTAACCAGTGCAGTGTCCAGGGGCAGAATGACCTCCCTGCTCCTGCTGGCCACACTGTTCCTGATGCAGGCCAGGATGCCATTGGCCCCCTTGGCTGCCTGGGCACACTGCTGGCCCATGTTCAGCCTACCATTGACCAGTACCCCCAGGTCCCTCTCTGCCTGGCCGCTCTCCAGCCACTCTGACCCCAGCCTGTAGCACTGCCTGGGGTTGCTGTGGCCAATGTGCAGAACCCGGCACTTGGATGTGTTCAATCTCCTGCCCTTGGACTCTGCCCATCGCTCCAGCCTGTCGAGGTCCCTCTGCAAAGCCTCTCTGCCCTCCAGCAGCTGGATGTGGCACCATTCACCACTACTCTCTGGGCTTGGCCTCCAGCCAGTTCCTAACCCAACACAGTGTGCTCCTGTCCAAGCCAGGGGCTGACAGCTTGGCCAGGAGTTTGCTGTGGGGGATGGTGTCAAAGGCCTTGCTGAGGTCCAGGCAGACTACATCCACAGCCTGCCCCACATCCACCAGGCAGTCACCTGATCATAGAAGGAGATCAGGTTGGTCAGGCAGGACCTGCTCTTCCTAAATCCATGCTGGCTATGCTGGAGGTGGGGAGATTCAGGCCAGATGTGAGGAGGAAGTTCTTCCCCATGAGAGTGGTGAAGCTCTGGAATGGGTTGTCCAGGGAGGTGGTTGGGGCCCCATCCCTGGAGGTGTTTAAGCCCAGGCTGAATGAGGCTCTGGCCAGCCTGATCTAGTGTGGGGTGTCCCTGCCCATGGCAGGGGTTGGATCTAGATGATCCTTGTGGTCCCTTCCAACCCTGACTGATACTATGATACTATGAATAACGTTGAGCCTCTGCCACCAAGTCAGAGAAAGGCTTGAGCATGAGAGGGAAATTACACATCCAGATATTTTCCCCATTTTCTTTCCAACATTAGAAAGAAGATATTTCCACCCCCTGTGCAGAAGAGCTTACCCTCATCTCCCTTGTCCTGTATATAAAGAAATTGTTGTGAAAACGCTGATTAATCTACAGACCTGTCAGATTTGATCTCTTGAGGCGGTGAGACAGCTGTCCCGTAACGCGCAGCGGGTATTGCAGGAGCACCCACGCCCGAGTAAGGTCGTGGAGAAGAGTAAGAGCTGCTGCCATAGCTGTTGTATCTGAAGAAAGGAGAAGGAAAGTAGGAGAAAGGGAGAGACAGAAAAAATCCATCAGCAAGCTGGTATTCTACAGCAAATCCTCTTGTTTAGGGGGCAGCAGTGATCCCATAGTCCCATAGCCTCTGAAACATTCACCTTCTGAAAATATTACTCCAATTCCAGCTTCAAAATATCCAACCTGTCATCTCATTTTCACATAAAGCATGTCCTGGACATACTTGAATCAAATGGTGAGGTGTTGGTATAGAAAATAATGAGAGAACAGTATGGTTCTCCTAAGTTACAACTTGGAGCAGGAATACATAGACCACTGCATCCTTACTCCAATGCATTAGCTGTTTTGGGAGTGATACCCAGCCAAGGAGAAAAGCAGTCCAAGTCAGCAGTATTTGCCTCTAGTGCAATCAACAAACACAGCAGCACCCCTGAGACGTGATCTGCTCACAGCCATCCATGATTTGCCAGTGCTGCATTATAAATAAAGAAGTAGCTGAATTCGTTTCAGTTAAAGCAGGAGGTACTTGCTTTCTCCTTCCCCCAACATAAGTCATAGTTTAAAAGCCATTTCATACAATGGCTATAAAAAAATCACCCCCATGGTTCAAATCACATGTTTCTAAAAGCAGGGCTCTAGACAGTTCTGTCTGCCATTCCCTCCATTAAAGGAAACAACCAACCCAAAACCTGCTTGACTTCGCTGTGATCTGGCTGATCAAAGAGGAGTTGTTTCCAGGAGAACTGGAATGGCCACTGCCCCAGAGTCTGTTGTGTCAACGTTCCTCCTGACTCCCATACTGCATAGAAAAGGAAGTTGTGTTGCTTTGCTGTGCCTTTTAACCAGCATACATAAACAGCATGGCAAGGAGAGAGACCTGGTACAGGAAAATGTTACCGTTCCTGTTTACAGATGATGCATTTTTTTGCATACGGAAAATGCATGTGAGTACTTCACAAAGCAAACTTACCCCAACGACAACATTAACTTCAGGAAAAAAGGTAATATATGCTTATTATAATTCATGAGACATAATATACCCTCCTTCACGGTATCTTGTCTTTGCTGCTGCTTGTCCCACACCTGCAGTCAGTAATCCCACACAGCAACTTTATTTGAAAAGTCTAGTTTTTTCCCTTCATTCATCTACCCATGCCAAACTGAAGCTGGAATTTCAAGCTTTGTTCCTCAGAGTACAAAGGCTAAGCCCTGTGTTAAAATCAGAACAGATTTAAGTTAAAGGGTGTCATAGTGGAAGGAATTCTGCTTTAGAGGGTATCAGAGGATCACAGGATGTCAGGGGTTGAAAAGGACCCAAAAAGATCATCGAGTCCAACACCCCCGCCAGAGCAGGACCATACAATCTAGCTCAGGTCACAGAGGAACACATCCAGATGGGCCTTGAAAGTCTCCAGCGAAGGAGACTCCACAACCTCTCTGGGCAGCCTGTTCCAGGGGTCTGTGACCCTTACAGGAAAGAAGTTCCTCTTTCTGTTGAGGTGGAACCTCCTGTGCTGAAGCTTACATCCACTGCTCTTTGTCCTATCCCAGGGAGCAAGTGAGCAGAGCCTGTCCCCTCCCTCCTGACCCCCAGCCCTCAGATAGTCATAAACATTTACTAAATCCCCTCTAAGTCTTTGCCAGACTAAACAGCCCCAGGTCCCTCAGCCTCTCCTCACCAGGCAGTGCTCCAGTCCCCTAATCATCCTTGTTGCCCTCCACTGGAGGACCCTCTCCAGCAGATCCCTGTCCCTCCAAAACTGAATGCAGTACTCAGGATGAGGTCTCAGCAGGGCAGAGTAGAGGGGAGGAGAACCTTCCTGGATCTGCTGGACACATTCTTCTTAATGCACTCCAGGATCCCATTTGCCTTCTTGGTCACCAGGGCACATTGCTGCCCCATGGATAGCTTGTTATCCACCAGCACTCCCAGGTCCCTCTCCACGGGGCTGCTCTCCAGCAGATCACCTCCCAGCCTGTACTGGAGATATGCCCCTTTTGACAACAATTTGAGGTTTATGGTTTGGAAAACCTCCCCAACCACCACCCAGGTTTGAGGCACCATGCTGGCAGCCCAGGAACAGGGGAATAATTTTGGGGAAAAAAGTGGTAAGGTGCATGTTTCTGAGCCACAAAAGGCATTTTGTAGGAAATCATTGCCTCCCTGGCATTTCTGCCCTGGAAGGAAACTACCTAGAGACTGGAGACAGTAGCCCAGTGGAGGGCTGTGCAGCTGGGCAGGGTGGGGCTTCCCTGGTAGGACAGACTTGGTGTGGGTCTTCTTTCTGACAGGATTAGCTCAGAAAATTACCTTCCTGTGCCCATGATGAGTGAGCAATGAGAAAACTCCTTTTTCTTGAGAACAACTCAGTGCTGATTCAGGGTGATCCTGACACTAACAGAAACCACCATTTCCATTTCAGCAGACAGAAAGGAGACCTTATCAATCATTACATTGGCTTTGCTTCTCCTCTGCCTCATGAAAATACTGACACAGCCCCAAATCCTTCTTCAGACCAAGGCATTTCAGTGAGCCCAAAGATTACTGCCATTAAAATGGAGAGAACACACCTTCCATGGACCCAGACCGACCAGTACTGAAAAATCAAATCAGAGGGATAAGCCAGTGCAGCAGTTTGGGCCAGGTGCCCCCTGCGGTGCCCACGCCAGAAACGCTTCCCGTGTCCCGAAGGAGTCCAGCCCAGCGGGTGGGCACAGGCCGCCAGGCATTGCACCCCGTAACACCCTGCTCCCCTGTAAGATCTCAGCAGGGGTCCTGGCACTTCCTCTTTTCTTCCCCTCGCCACCACCTGCTACCTGGGGGATGTCCCCCCGACTTCTGAGCCTGGCTAGGCCCAAGGCCGGGGGGGGATGGGCAGTCTCAGATCTGGCCAGCTGAGATTAGCCTAGCAGTGGTGGAGGGGGGAAAGAAAGAGCCCTGGGGGGTCTGGGTGTACCCCCAGGTGGGGATAGGATATTCCTGGGTGTGCTCTGGGATCTCTTTGGTCACTGTGCCCCTGGCTCTCTGCAAACATTCACTGCTTTCCATTTAAACTTTCCACCACTCTTTTGCAATCCCTTTGTCTTGAGTTTCATTTTCGCCCGTGGTGGGGAGGGGGTCGGCCTCAACCCATCACAGCCTGGTCACAGGATCCCTATGTATCAAATTTAGACAGAGATAGAGCCACTGGAAAAGCAGAAAGACAAGCCCAACACATTAGGGTAAGTTCTGTACACACTCTATCTTTCCAACTTTCCTCTGGTAGTAGGTATTGCTTCACTTTCAATTACTAAATACTGCAGGAACAGGAGCTACTTAGGAATGTATTCTCTAAAACGTGTAACTCTATAGAATCAGAGAATCAATAAGGTTGGGGGAGACCTCAAGGATCATCAAGTCCAACCTGTCACCCAACATCTCATGACTACTAAACCATGGCACCAAGTGCCTCATCCAGGCTCTTCCTAAACACTTCCAGTGACGGTGACTCCACCACCTCCCTGGGCAGCACATTCCCATGGCCAACAACTCTCTCAGTGAAGAACTTTCTCCTCACCTTGAGCCTAAACTTACCCTGGCACAGCTTGGGACTGTGTCCTCTTGTTCTGGTACTGGCTGCCTGGGAGAAGAGACCAACCCCCACCTGGCTACAACCTCCCTTCAGGGAGTTGTAGACAGCAAGAAGGTCTCCCTGAGCCTCCTCCTCTCCAGGCTAAGCAACCCCAGCTCAGCCTCTCCTCACAGGGCTGTGCTCCAGACCCCTCCCCAGCTTTGTTGCCCTTCTCTGGACACCTTCCAGCAACTCAACATCTTTCCTAAGCTGAGGGGCCCAGAACTGGACACGGGACTCAAAGTGTGGCCTAACCAGTGCCGAGTACAGCGGCAATCTAACAACATATTTGAGATCTGGCAATTATTTCTTTCACCCCTGAATTTCAGGGGCTGATGTGATCTCTCCTGGGTTTATAGCAGTAAAGCTCCATTAATTTTCAGGAAATCATGTTTGCAAATTATGTTGTAAACGAGAGCAAAACGGTGTTCCTTTCTGCTGTCTCCTCAAGTGCGGGTTATCCATCTACTCCTGTGTATAGGGGGCCAGGACAATTATTAGTTGTAGACCTTGAAGAGGAGTAAGATCAAATGAAGGCAATAAAGGCCCGGGAGAATATCAATCAAACCAAAACACAGGCTTACATGACTAAAACTAGTAAGAGTACATTCTGGAAATGGTACCACAGAGAGTGCATTGCTACTGCTATAAAACTCTGAAAAGCTGTTATTAATTTGTCTAAAATTAATGTCAGCTGTATAAGATCTACCTGGTTTCCCTCATCACTTCTGCTTCTTTTTCTTTCACAGATGCTGGAGACTCTTCAAAATCGTAGGAGAAGAGGTGAAAAGGACTATGTGGTACATAAGGTAATTTCTCCACTGTTGGAGATGCCTTTGGAGTAATGGATGCAGATGAATTTTGAGAATTGCTTAGCAACGCTGCTGAAGGTGAAGATGGTGATGAGAGGACAGAATTGTGGTGAAAGACAGATGAGTCAGGCACAGAAGGGAAGCTGCTACAAGAGCTCTTCGCTTTAGAGTAGGAGAGAGGCCTCTCAGCTGGAGAAGTGGCACTGGAGTCAGCTGATGAATCAGAACACCGTGACATGTTTTCATTCACAGCCTCCCGTGAACCTGGAACCCCACTGCAGGTGGAAAACATTGTAAGAATGGGAAAGGAAGGAGAGAAAATGGGGAAAAGAGAGATCAATAGATTGGAACTCTTGGAGGGGAAAAAAAAAAGTCAAAGTCAAGGAGCATCAGACAACCAAAACCATCCCAAATTTTGTCAGTGTTCATCTCTTTAAATAAAGTAAGAGAACTCACATCTTTGTATCCCAGGAGGATTTGTGTTGGGGTTGGAAATAGTGAATTTATCAAAGTGACTTGGCTCAAAGGAAAGGAAGGACTTGAACCCACAGGCTTCTAAGCTAATTTTCATTAATCCTTTCACAACGATTTTCTGAACAGTGTTGAATCATTTCTGGTTAGGTTGTAAGCACTGTCAGAGCCATACGAAACTATCTCAACATGCTGGACAAGAGTCCACAGCTCACAGGTTCTTCAAGATGCAGCGTGCATGAGTGCTTCTTGAAGGCCAGCTATCTGAGTATTATCCTCTGGTGATCTGACCCTTTTTACTCAACAGATGAAAATAGCAAAATATTCCACCAGCATTTCCCTGTCAAATTTCTGCCAAAAGATTTCCAAAGCACAGTGTATACAACAAAAACATAACACATATTATGCATGTTAGGGCATTATGAACTTAGTAATCAGGTATATTCCAGGTAATTGTTCTCATAATAGAATGTGACAGATTTAGGCTATGCCTTTGAAACTAGCTGCAAATTTTCGAGCAGGAGAGTGAGGAAGTACAAACAAAATCCACAGTTGGGTGTGAAAAGGAAAACAAGAGATTATTCTACCCAAATTTAATTGGTCAGGTGTGAGATGTACCCTAGCAACAGCTCACATTCTTTCTTCATTCCCTTTTATAGAATTATTAGAATTATAGAATCATAGAATCAATAAGGTTGGAAAAGACCTCAGAGATCATCAAGTCCAACCTGTCACCCAACACCTCATGACTAACTAAACCATGGCTCCAAGTGCCACGTCCAATCCCCTCTTGAACACCTCCAGGGACAGTGACTCCACCACCTCCCTGGGCAGCACATCCCAATGGCCAATCTCTCTGTGAAAAACTTCTTCCTCACCTCCAGCCTGAACCTCCCCTGGCACAGCCTGAGACTGTGTCCTCTTGTTTTTTCTCTTTTGGCTGCTGCTTTCTGTCTCAGCTGGGAGAATTTTTATCACCACTGGCCCTGAGATAAGCACACTAACTCTCTAACAGCTCTTTCTCTTTTCTTCTAATTCAATTGAGGAAAAAAGGGAGGGAGAGGCTAGGGGGAAAGTGGGGCATTTTCTTCCCCCTGGACAGGGAGGTTTCCTTTCTGTTTTCACCTTGTAAATACCTGTATAATATTGTAAATACTGTATATTTGTGTATACCCATTGCATTCCATGGCAGAGTGCAGTATTGCTTGTAAATACACCTTCCATTTGCTTCCCCAACTGCGTTTAGCTGAGCTTTTGTTAATGAGGGTGCGTTAAACCATCACAGAGAGGTGTAGTAGGCAATCTGTAAACCTCCACCTATTGCACCAACTCTGCACCAGAGGGGTCACTGAGATTAGGTTATTCCTACGCATCCTGACAGCATCTAACACAAGTGGCCAGATTACAGAGCATTTTCGTGATGGCACAGTGAAAGAAGGCATGTAAGAAAGCCATGGGAATATCACCCGTTATCCCCAGGGGGCTGCTATGTTAAAACCCAAGGACCTAAAAGCACCCTTTACAGGATTCCTCCTAACTGTTTTTGTAGCAGTATTTTAGCATAGCCATGTGATTTGCTGTGCCATAGTAAGGCACAGACCCCCACAGAGTTTACAAATAACCTCCCCACAATTTACTAAAAACCTGTGCTTTGACTTTTAAAATGAGATTTGAGGAAATTACCACTTGATTTTGAAACTTCAGGCAGTCACTGGCAAGGTTTGGAGACTGGAGGATATTAGCAACAACGGTACAGCGTTTTCTTTGGAATTTGCACATTACAGACTCTCCTTTCTTTCCCCTGCACTACAGAGTGTCTGCATGAATGTGGTTTACTTAAAATAAGACAATAAAAAATCCAATCTCGTTTGCTGAGCTGCAAAGCCAAACAATTTAACCTAAATCAAATGGATGTCTGGAAGAAAAACAATAATAGAATGATAGAATTGTCAGGGGTGGAAAGGACCTCAAGGATCAGCCAGTTCCAACCCCCCTGCCATGGGTAGAGACACCTCACACTACAGCAGGTTGCTCACAGCCACCTCCAGCCAGGCTGCAAAAACCTCCAGGGATGAGGCTTCCACCACCTCCCTGGGCAGCCTGTGCCAGTCTCTCACCACCCTCATGGGGAACAACTTCTTCCTCACATCCAATCTGAATCCACTATTCTAGTTTTGTTCCA
Organism: Picus viridis; assembly: GCA_033816785.1. Classification (NCBI taxonomy): domain Eukaryota; kingdom Metazoa; phylum Chordata; class Aves; order Piciformes; family Picidae; genus Picus; species Picus viridis. The sequence goes on from CM066575.1 coordinate 2,682,097, forward strand.
TCCCCCCCAGTCCTATCACTCCCTGACACCCTCAGAAGTCCCTCCCCAGCTTTCTTGTAGCCCCCTGCAGATAGTAGGCAGCCACAATAAGGTCTCCTGGGAGCCTTCTCTTCTCAGACTGAACAGCCCCAACTCCCTCAGTCTGTCCTCATAGCAGAGAACCTCCAGCCCTCTGATCATCCTCGTGGCCCTTCATTCTTCCAATTTATTAGGCTAAAGCTGAGAGATGTCAAACCCATACATGCCTCAGAAATAAGCAGAAAATTTCACACGAGAATGCTGTTTTGCTAGGTTGTATGTTTATACCCATATATATATACAGATGGGCACATATGATCAGAGGGCTGGAGCACCTTTCCTATGAGCACAGACTGAGGGAGTTGGGGCTGTTCAGTCTGGAGAAGAGAAGGCTCAGAGGAGACCTTATTGTGGCCGCCTACTATCTGAAGGGGGCTACAAGAAAGCTGGGGAGGGACTTTAAGGGTGTCAGGCAGTGATAGGACTATGGGAAATGGAAAAAAACTAGAAATGGTTAGATTCAGATTGGATGTGAGGAAGAAATTCTTCCCCAGGAGGGTGGTGAGAGACTGGCACAGGCTGCCCAGGGAGGTGGTGGAAGCCTCATGCCTGGAGGTTTTGCAGCCAGGCTGGAGGTGGCTGTGAGCAACCTGCTGTAGTGTGAGGTGTCCCTGGCCATGGCAGGGGGGTTGGAACTGGCTGATCCTCGAGGTCCCTTCCAACCCTGACGATTCTATCTATGGTTCTACAGGTATAAAACAAGCTACACTGCTTTCCTCATACAGCACCAACAAAATTGTCAAAAATTCAAAAAATGTCAAACTTCTTCACAGGGACAAGTACTGCTGAGAAAGCTGCATGGAAACAGTGATCAACACTTAAGAAGCCAAGCAAGACTCTCAGCAAAGCATTGCCTTACCTCGAAAGATAAACCTCAGCCATACTTAGAATTTATGTTTTCTCCTAATTTTTGTTTTATTTCTTTTTGTTAGTGTTCCTCCTGGCAGTGAGTGCAGACAGTTCTTAGTGCACTCAGCCTATGGAATTAGATATATTCCTACTAACGTGCACACAGCAACAAAGCCTTTAAATGCAAAAATACTTCCTTGGTGAGTGGCTTTAAAAGGTGATCTGAGAATGTCAGCAAAAAGATAGAGGCTGCTGCACACTGTGCTGGTAAGTTCATGTCAGAGCCTGAGGAAAAGGTGGAGAGATGGTGCTGAATCCTGGTACCTGGCTTTGACCTGCCTACTGGCCTCTTCCTCTCCCTCATCCTCAGTATTGGGCTCTGTGACTGGCTGCTCTTCTTCCTCCTCGTCACATTCTTCCTCTTCTCTGAGGTCAGACCAAGGACAGAGGCATGCAGTGGGATGGAAAGAAAGAAGGTGGAAGAGAAAATGTTATGAATCCCCAGAATCAAACCCAAAACCCCAACCAACCAACCAACCAACCAACCAACCAACCAACCAACCAACAGCAATGAAGTTAGAAATGGATGGGAAACAGCAGTGCAAAGAGTTATGGTCCCTGTGTTAGACAAAAACATCCTCAGCGCTTTCTATTAACTCTTGGTGCAAGGATAGCTGCTACCAATACTACTGCATTTGCTACTATTCATTTTCAAGACTCTAAAATTGTTTTTCCTCAAGCTTGGATTTCCATTTGCTGATGCCCTACCTGCAGAGCCAGTAATGGAAAACACTCATGACTATAACAACATTCACCTTGCTGGGATTGCCCCGATCCCGATGCAGGACACACACACACACACACAGTATCACCAAGGTTGGAAGAGACCTCAAAGATCATCAAGTCCAACCTGTCACCACAGACCTCATGACTGGACCATGGCACCAAGTGCCACATCCAATCCCCTCTTGAACACCTCCAGGGATGGTGACTCCACCACCTCCCTGGGCAGCACATTCCAATGACGAATCACTCTCCGTGAAGAACATCTTCCTCACCTCAAGCCTAAACTTCCCCTGGCGCAGCTTGAGGCTGTGTCCCCTTGTTCTGCTGCTGGTTACAGTATCACAGTATCACAGTATAACCAAGGTTGGAAGAGACCCCAAGGATCATCAAGTCCAACCCGTCCCAACAGACCTCACAACTAGACCATGGCACCAAGTGCCATGTCCAGTCTCCTCTTGAACACCTGATTGCTAGAGAGGACCTTGAACTTGGTCTTGTTGAACCCCATGAGGTTGTCATGGGCCCAGCTCTGCAGCCTGTCAAGGTCCCTCTGGATGGCATCCCTTCCCTCCAACATGCCTGCTGCACCACACAGCTTGTGCCCACCTCCAGCTTGTCCAGGTCCCTCTGGATGGCATCCCTTCCCTCCAGCCTGTCTGTTGCACCACACAGCTTGGTGTCATCACAACCTTGCTGAGGGTGCACTCGATGCCACTGTCCATGGCACCCACAAAGATGTTAAACAGGACTGGTCCCAGGACTGATCCCTGAGGGACTCTGCTTGTCACTGGCCTCCACTTGGACATGGACCATTGACAGCCACTCTTTGAAATGCAGTCTTCTGGGTTTCTTACTGCCGTGCAAAGCATTCCTATCATTTATTAAAACACAATTCCCATACAACTAGCTTAATTATAAATATTAAGATACTTCAAATTGAGCCTTTGTAAAATTAGGATATATTACCAGTCACTCACAAAAGAATTTCTGCACCTTACCCTGAAGAGACCAGCTGTCTGTCTGCAAAAGTAAATAAAGTTCCTGGAAAGCAGGTAGTTTTTAGAATTACAACAGAAGTGTCCAAAGAAGCTTGGGTCAACAGCTGAAAAGCAAACCAGGACATGGAACTGTGATAGCTCAGTTTCCAGAGCCATCAATGACACTTTCCCTAAGAACTAACATTTACTTGAAAAACGTAACTAAAACAGAAATAGCTCTTCAGAACATATGTAAGAGATCCGTGCTCAAATGGCCATAGTTCTTTACACTGATGTTTCTTTCTGGTAAACTCTGCAATACATCCATGTGCTGAAGGCTGCCATAAAACAGGAAATTGTTTCAATCTTTAAGACAGTTATTGGACTGAAAATCGTTATCACACCAAGGCCAGTTCTAAGGTTGTGGGTTCAGTCTGTAGGTAGAGACACACTCCTGCCTATGACAAGACACTGAACTTACGCCAGGAGGTGATATGACCTACATGGAGCTGAGGAGAATGTTTAGTCCTTTTCCTCCTTTGTGATGGGTCATGAATCATTAATAATGGCACATGAAGGAAGCACTTTGGTCTCCTCTGATACTCATCTTCAATTCTGTTTCAGAAAGCAAAAGAAGCCTGCTTCTCAGATGTTGTGACCTGCTGTACTCCTTTAAAGGAGCAGATCAAGAGTAACAGCCCCTTCATTTGTATATTGTTTGATAATACCATATTTCAAAAGTACTATGCCTGTACATCAACCCTATGTGGCACACTTGCTGTTACAGTTTATAATCTGAAGGGTGGCTGTAGCCAGGAAGGGGTTGGTCTCTTCTCTCTAGCAACCAGCACCAGAACAAGGGGACACAGTCTCAAGCTGTGCCAGGGGAAGTTTAGGCTGGAGGTGAGGAGGAAGTTCTTCACTGAGAGAGTCGTTTGCCATTGGAATGTGCTGCCCAGGGAGGTGGTGGAGTCACCATCCCTGGAGGTGTTCAAGAGGGGACTGGATGTGGCACTTGGTGCCATGGTCCAGTCATGAGGTCTGCGGTGACAGGTTGGACTTGATGATCTTTGAGGTCTCTTCCAACCTTGGTGATACTGTGATAATCAAACATTAATACATCCCTAATAGATAGTCTTTCCAAGCTGAGTGTTTTGTTGGAAGTTAATCTCTTTCTGATTTTTTGTACGTGTATCCCAACGGTCGATAATGCCAAAGAAAACAAAAGGAGCTGGGTGGGCTCTAAGAAGTGAGCATATGCAAATCAAACACACTCACAATCTGCTCAGAGCTCATGGAGTACACCAAGCATGTGCTACACACCTGCTAGAGCAATGCCTTGGCAGACTGGCACTTCTGAGGCTACTGACAGCCTGCTCAGCCTGCTGAGATTTGAAACAGACAAAATCATGAACAATTATTGATTCATTCCTGACCCATAAAAGAGGAGCTCTGTAATCTCCTGGCTCATTTTTTCCTGTGATGGAGGCTGGAAAGTAACTGGTATCTTTGCTTTCCTCCAGCTGTCCAGGAATAGTGAAGCAGCTCTGTATGCCTACTGTCATACCTTAAACTGGTGGATTAATTTTAGAGATTCCAGCAAGATCATTCCCCTGCTGATATTAAATAGCTATTCCAAGTTGCAGAGACATAAACACTATAAAACCCCCAGACCTCAAAATGTGGCCTTCTGCACAGAAGGGAAACTAAGATGCACAACTGCAAAGGTGAAAAGAAAAACTTATCCTGGTACTTCTGCCCTACATAAATAAAAAAAGTTGCTTGCTCAGAAATTAAGTTGAAGAAACATCAAATAATGTGAAGTACGTGAACTTATGCCTTCACATTGTGCTGCTCTTTATCCTTAGATTACTCTTATTTTCTTTTATCACCAAAATATGGTCAGTAACAACCTTTCACACCTAAATAACACCTGGGTAATGATGTCACACTTCTTTCATTGCAGCAGTTGGTTTATACATCAAAGCAGAGCCAGACAGCAGATTATTGCTTAAGATACTGGCAAGGCTTTGCAAACACCTCAAGAATCCCAACTCTGATCACTGAACAGCATTACTGTTTTGACATCTGTATAAGAGAGGTAAAGAAACAGCAATGATGCAGAGACACTTAAGGAGCAATAAATACTGAAACAGAGCCTGGAACTGCATATTGGTTGACACTTGAAGGTCACTGTAATTGCCCCTTACTTCAAAGACAGGGACCTTGAAATGGCTTCCTGCCAAACCGCTGTCTGTATTTTCCCTCCCATTGCTTTGCATGCGTAAAAAAACCTTCCTGGCCTCAGAGCATCATACAAATACAGGAACACACTGTGGAGGTGAAGCCCTCCACAGCACATACATTTGGGCACATAAGACACCACCATGGGCCTCCAGAGAAAAGTATGCACGTTCTGGTTTGGCTTTACATTGTCTAAGGTAGTTCACCAAATCTCCACCACACAGAGTGGAAACGAAGCACTCCTCATGCTTCAGGGGGTCAATCCCTTGCTACACATCAGTGGATACCAGTCATGGTATGGCTTTAAAAGAATTTTTTCCTTAATCTATCTCATTTCTCTTTCACTACTGCATTCCGAGCAGCAAACTCCAAGATACTCGAGATCACCATTTCCACATTTTAATTGTCTCTCCTTTCCAATCTGCTTGACTTCATGCTTTAAATAACCCTACCTGAACAAGAGAAATAAATGTGCACTTGCTGCCCCAAACCTAAACTATCAGAGCAGATTTTGTAGGTTAATGTTATCATAAACTAATAAAGGCCTGATGCTATGAACAGATGCTAGCTTACCAAACCTTTAAATGGCCTGAATGTGCTCTCTTATTTTCCCAAACCACTGCTATTACAGCCCATTTCCATTTCCATCCACACAAATGAAATTGTGGAAGAAAATTTAATACCTCATCTCTATCTGATGACATGCCATTCTATTTAACAGCCCCACATATGCATAGAATCATAGAATCAGTAAGGTTGGAAAAGACCTCAAAAATCATCAAGTCCAACCCGTCACCCAACACCTCAGGACTAACTAAACCATGGCACCAAGTGCCACATCCAATCCCTTCTTGAACACCTCCAGGGACGGGGACTCCACCACCTCCCTGGGCAGCACATTCCACTGGCAAATTTCTTCCTGGGAAGAACCTTCTACACACCTCAAACCTAAACTTCCCCTGGTGCAGCTTGAGACTGTGTCCTCTTGTCCTGGTGCTGGGGGCCTGGCAGAAGAGACCAACCCCCACCTGGCTACAACCTCCTTACAGGGAGTTGTAGAGAGCAAGAAGGTCTCTCCTGAGCCTCCTCTTCTCCAGGCTAAGCAACCCCAGCTCCCTCCGCCTCTCCTCACAGGGCTGTGCTCCAGACCCCTCCCCAGCCTCGCTGCCCTTCTCTGGACACGTTCAAGTGTTTGGGCAGACAATGAAACCAAAAAGGGCAGAACAGGTTTTACTGCAATGCTTATTTACCAGAAAGTCAGTGGGAATTACAGAAGAGTCTACAATTGACTAGCTTCTTGTTATGGCATGCTAGACCACAGATGGAGAGCACTTAATCTGGACCAGGGCAGAAAACCTTAGGAGATGCTCTCAGCAAAACACTTCAATTGTCATGTTAACAGGACTGACGTTACCCATCAGGCTTTTTGTTGCTATGTATCATTCTGGTAAAAGAAAGCAGCTTTGGGCGATGCAAATCCTCTAGCGGTTAGGACTGGCATTTTAAAGAACAGCTGCGGCAGCTACACACCCTTAAACAAGCCTTCAGTCTTTCTTAGCAGTCATTACCAGCCTCTCTCTTACATTTATTTACTAACAGGCACATGAGCCTGGGTTTCACTCTCTATGAAAACTATTTTAACACAAAGCAGGTTTGGGTCTGTCTTTGTGTTGAACCAGAAGCAGAAAAGCAATACATTGAGTTTGAAGGAAGGTTGCAAAATAGATGAAAAAGGCTTGCAAGTTCTCCTTTTGATTGTCCTTAGCATTTACGGCCAACTTTTCCCAGCTCAAAACACAGAGTCTGGTCTCAATTAGCCTGGCATAAATCAGAGCAACTTCACTGACTTCAGACAGCTTTTCTGGATATAGAACATTGTGAGGCAGAAAAGAATTTAGCCAACATTTTCTTCTTTTGTTTTACCGGGACCATGGATTATTCTCCTTCTAAAAGACTTATCAGTTGACAAAAAGCAGATGACTGTGGACAATCTGTTTGATGTGGTAAACAAAAGCAAAGTAACTGCCAAACCAGATGATGGAGTTAGAAAGAAAAGAAACATGAACACTGAGGAAGAACTTGAACCCTCTACTGATTTTGGTAGTGAAGTCCAAAAACAACCACAAATTTCGCCCAAAACTGAGTGCAGTGCGAGAGTGTGACTTTAATCTCTAACCATGGCCATCAGAAGCAATTTCACTGAGCCTGACAGTGCTAGTCCACTGTAAAACCCGACAGAAACATCTGCAATTGCACAAAACATTTAGATAGCAGCAGGAGCAAGATTATCATTAATATTGTTACATGCTTCCTATTGGTACAGAAAATGTAGTGAGGGAATAAAGAGACTGAAAACCCACAGTGCAGGCTGCTTTCCAAAATACACAGCACTTCAAAAACTAATAGTGATCTTCTTCCTTCCTCAAAAGACTCAAGCGTTATTAAGCAAAATGAGGTCATTAGCAGAAGACAGACCTTCTCTGGATGTACAAAAGTTACTGTAAAGAGAGGTAATGCGTATTTTTTACCCATTTGTATAGCTGCCTCCCTAGAACATCAATGAAGGAAGTAAAAGGACACAACGAGCATTTCTTTTGACAAAACCAGGTGATGTCGCCATGACATTTTAATATATGTTTTAAAATTTTCATTACAAATTACAGCAAAGCCTAAACTTAAGACAGTCTATTAACTTAAATTGATGTATAGATGGCATCACAGAACATTGGCTCCAAATTGAGAACTTCATTCCCATAGGAACAATGCAGAGAGAAAAACCTCTTTTCACCTAAGGTTTATAAATAGAATAGAATAGAATAGAATAGAATAGAATAGAATAGAATAGAATAGAATAGGAATAGAATTTAACCAGGTTGGAAAAGACTTTTGAGATCATCAAATCCAACCTATCACCCAACACCATCTAATCAACTAAACCATGGCACCAATCACCCCATCCAGTCTCCTCTTAAATACTTCCAGTGATGGTGACTCCACCATCTCCCTGGGCAAAATGTGTAAAAGCTTTGTAAAAGTCATTCAACTTCACTGTTTTTCTGTTTAAATGTTAATGAAAAGAAGCCTGAAACCTTTTTTTGGTCCCAGTTTAGCCATCAGGTGTAGAGATAGGTTTCATCCATCACTGAATGCTGAGAGACTCACTGGGATATACAGAATTAACCAGGTTGGAAAAGACCTTCATGATCATCAACCTATCACCCAACACTACCTAATCAACCAAACCATGGCACCAACTGTCTCAACCAGTCTGTTCTTAAACACTTCCAATGATGGTGACCTCCCTGGGCAGCACATTCCAAGGGCCAATCTCTCTTTCTGGGAAGAATTTCTTCCTAACATCCAGCCTAAACTTCCCCTGGCGCAGCTTGAGACTGGGTCCTCTTGTGCTGGTGCTGGTTGCCTGGGAGAAGAGACCAACCCCCACCTGGCTACAACCTCCCTTCAGGGAGTTGGAGACAGCAAGAAGGTCTCCCCTGAGCCTGCTCTTCTCCAGGCTAAGCAACCCCAGCTCCCTCAGCCTCTCCTCACAGGGCTGTGCTCCAGACCCCTCCCCAGCTTTGTTGCCCTTCTCTGGACACGTTCAAGTGTTTGGGCAGACAATGAAACCAAAAAGGGGCAGAACCTGTTTTACTGCAATGTTTATTTCCCAGAAAGCCAGAGGGATTTACAGAAGAGTCTACAATTGACTAGCTTCTTGTTATGGCAACTTAAAAACATCTCACTGGGCATAGAACTTTGCATACTGAAACATTGTGTGATCTGCAATGTCCAATGGGGGGGAAAAAAACCAAGCCAAACCTAAAAAAACCCACAACGAACCAATCTGCTGGCTACAAGTAATACTCCCTGCCTTCACCTACTAAGAGATTTAGAGAATGGGGGAGGAAAAAATAAAGGATTTTTATTAAACAAAGTATAGATATGCATTAAGCAAAGTATAGATCAGTATTCACAAACATTCATTCATAATTAAATTCCAGTTTCCTTACAGAGGCAGGAAAGCAAGGTAGAAATTCCAATTGGAGCTGAAGAGATTAATTAATAGCAAAGATTCCAAGTGCAACTGGAACATGAAATTAAATTTGCTTAAATGAAGACTTCTTTCCTGGATTTTAGCTTGAATTATGCTCTAAGTTACAGCACCGTCAAAGATGGCATGGAGCAGAAGTGGATGATCATTTTCTTTTAAAGTAGGATAATTATTGAAATTATGGTGGTGAAAAAGTATCTCAAAGAACCTACAAAACTCATCTGCCATGTTTCTATTTCCTGATAGTATCATAGTATCAGTCAGGGTTGGAAGGGACCACAAGGATCATCCAGTTCCAACCCCCTGCCATGGGCAGGGACACCCCACACTAGATCAGGCTGGCCAGAGCCTCATCCAGCCTGGGCTTAAACACCTCCAGGCACGGGGCCTCAACCACCTCCCTGGACAACCCATTCCAGGGCTTCACCACTCTCATGGGGAAGAACTTCCTCCTCACCTCCAGCCTGAATCTCCCCACCTCCAGCTTCATTCCATTCCCCCTAGTCCTATCACTACCTGATAGCCTGAGAAGTCCCTCCCCAGCCTTCCTGTAGGCCCCCTTCAGATACTGGAAGGCCACAATGAGGTCACCTGGGAGCCTTCTCTTCTCCAGACTGAACAGCCCCAAGTCTTTCAGTCTGTCCTCATAGGAGAGGTGCTCCAGCCCTCTGATCGTCTCTTCTTGGTTTCATTAAGAGTTAATGAAGACTGCAAATAAAGCTAGCATGCAAACATTAATAGTGAGAAAATACATTGGTAGAAGCTGTTCTGCATGGCTCAAATGTACTGTTGTCCTTGTCATCAGCCTGTAAGACAATGTGGCTCTCAGCCACTGCTCCACTACAGACCCAGCCAGAAGGTGACAAAACCCAATAATTAATGGGTTGCCAAATGGAAGAAACAAAAAAAGGCCAAAACCCCAATCCAAACCAAACCAAACCCCCACCATTACAGCACACACAGCTACTTTCAAAATTATCTGCAATCTTATATTTTTGCATTTCTGAAGCCACTGAACTTCAGCCAACTAAGCTTGCTATGGAAGAAGGGCTGCTTTACATGTAATGTAGGATCTTGAGGCTCCAAGCTCACATCCACTGCTAATTGACAGAAACCTCCAAAGAACTTTCCAAATGTTATAACCAACACAAGGTCTGCTCTTCGTGGAGCATGCATCAGTTTCACAGATTGCAGCCTCAGCCACTGGATGCCAGTGTCCAGCTTGCACTTTCTGTGTCTTCACCTGGGCTAGTCAGCCACATTCCCTTTATGGTCAAGAGAGAGAAAGAGCCAGTTTCAGAGCATGATTCATCTTGGCTGAAATGTCAGGAATGCACAATATGTTAGATAACCAGAGGTCTACTAGTGCTTGCTGCAGTCCACTGACACCAAGGAGATGGGAGCTGATCAGACATCTGTCTTGAGCAAAATTAATTCCAGTCCTCTTGTGCAGTAGTCACACATGCTGAGAATCTGCAGCTCTCTTTTCTTCCAATTATGCATGGCCTAAGCTCACTGTTACGGGACTGGCAATGACACTACCTTCGACTGACTCCAGTGCTGCAGACTGCTGCTGAAGGAGTCATTACTGTTCTTCTTTCACTAATTATAAAACAATATATTTCCTACTACAGTGTAGACTCAAGGAAAATATTTATGCTGGGGGAGCTTTAACATATACAAGGCAAACAGCTTTGCATTAATGTGAATGTGCTCTTGTTACAATCTTCTATTATGTGGGTGTACTGAACACAAAAGCTGTCAATGGATGAAATTAAGCTTCACTAGTTCCCATATCAAATGCTCCACTTAGAGTAGATGGTGCCAAAGAACTTAGCTACGTAGATAAGGCACTTAGAAGCACATCTCTTTTGGGTGGTGGTGTTTTGATTTTTGTTTTGCTTAAATTTTAAATATGCTTCTTTTCTTTTTTAATTCACTGGCAAGAGGGCATGTTGTGTTTGGCTGAGATGGAGTCAGTTCTCTCCATAGAATCTTTTGTAGTGCTGTGTTTTGTAGTGGTAGCTGGAAGGGTGTTGATCACACACAGGTGTTTTGGCTACTGCTGAGCAGAGCTCCTACAGACCAAGGGTGTGCTTTTTCAACTCTCTGCCCCCTCCCCTGCAACAGCAGGCTGAGTGATGGGAAGGGTCTTGGGAGGGGTCATGGCTGGGCCAGCTGACCCGAACTGACCAAAGAGGTATTCAATACCATATGACATCGGCTCAGATATAAAAGCTTAGGGAAAAGGAAGTGGGGAGACATCTGTTGATGGTGCTTGTCCTCTGGAGTAACTGCTACACATATTGAAGATCCGCCTCCTGGGGAGCAGCTGGACATTTTCTGCTAAGGGGAAGTAGAGAGTAGTATTCTTGTTAGCATTTGCTTTCATGAATGGCCTTTGCTTTCACTTTTGCCTTATTAAACTGCTCCTGTTTCGACCATGGGCCTTTCATTATATTTTCCCTCTTCCCTGTCCATCTAAGAAGGGGAGTGATAGAGCAGCTATGGTGGGCATCTGGCTCCCAGCCAGGGCTACACCACCACAGAGGGAAATAAAGCAAGTCTGTCAGACAAATGAAGTGCAGTGAACACAGGAAGTAATAAAGGAAAAGAAAGGAGTATTCCCTAATTCATACACTTACCTCTCACTGAGATCTTCAGCAGCCTGCCCATGGCCCAGCATGAAGCTAGGGTTCAACTGACTGCAGGGACTCCCAGGGACAGATGAAGTGCTTTTGATGTTCTGCACCGAGTGCCTTCGGCTCCGTCGGCGCTCTAACCCCCGGCGCTCACCAGCACTGAGGCTGGCCCTCCTCCGGTCCTTGCAGCCACTGGCCGGGAGGTCAGCACTCTCATCTCCATCCTCATGTTTGAGTGTCATCTGCAAAACAGAGGAATAAAAGTCAGGCTTCTGACATGGTTCTTGAGGTACCACAGGTCTTCACATCTAGACTTTAAAAGCTGCCTGATCTCACTATGAATAACTCCTATCAGCGTCACCATAGCTATCCCTGTTAGTTGTTGTCTATCCATTTGTGCAGTGTTACAGTTCTAACACTGGAACTATATATTAATGCCTTGGATACTATAGGACCTGCAACAACATTCATCTCATAGTTTGAGGTTTTTCTTTTGTAGGACTTTATTTTCAAGGAAGCTTTATTTCCTTCCAAAATACTTAGGCAGGGTCCTGCCTTTACTGAAATAAACAGAAAAAACTCTCATGTGTTGACTGACTGAACACTTGCTCATATTCAGACATGACACATGAAAGGATCAAGTGGAAGTTACCATCTGCAACATCACAAAGCATTTTAGAATAGTGCCATGGTTTCTTCCCAGGAAAGGAGAAGACCAGCAGATGCACAAATAACTGCATTCCTCTTAAAAGTGCATTCCTCTCCATTTGGAGAGAGCTCCCTACAAAGAAAACAAAGGGAAAAACCCTAACAAACAAAACTATTTTGTGAACAGGTAACACAATGGACTTAAAGAAATAAACTTCAGACCACATATCTCCTTTAAGTCTCTCGATTTTTATGCTAACATAATTACTTTCTTGTATGCCTCCCAGTGAAAAAAAATAATAGTCAGTATTTCCTGCCAGTTCAGAAGCACTGTCAGTCCAGAGGAACATATGTGTAATACCAGACAGGAATGATGCTGAGAATAGCATGGCCACAATGACACATGACAGAAACTTCTGACACAGGTTGGGAGTTCATCAGCTGAAAAGAGCAGAGGAGTAAACCAGGGGTGCAACACCTAGTATCCTGAACTACAGCATACTGTTTACATGCCAGTGTGACATGGCAACTACTGCCTTAAGGTATATGAGGAGAGATACCGCTGTCAGAAAGGATAGTTACTTGTGGGCCTCATCTGGAATGCAGCATAGCATTTAATTAATCCTTCCATGAGAAAGATCCATCCAAACAGGCAGAGGTACAGAAAAGGGTGACATGTTCTATTAGTTCTGTTATTCTGACATTCCTTACTAGACATTACTTTAACAAAATAAAGTAGAAGGAATGTGAAAACTCTGCTTAGGATGTAAAATCTATTTCAGTGGGGAAGAAGAGGAGAATGGGTATAAGGATGTCTAAATTTAGTGTGGTCACCAAGAGAAAGCTGGGACCCAGCTAGGTTAACAGCTAATTTTGCAATCAAGCATTTCAGGGGGCACAGCAAGCTTTCAAGATCAATGATCACCTTTTAAAAAGGATGTTATAAGCTGATGTCTCTGACAACAAGGAAAGAAGAACATGGAGCCCTTTCATCATCATGTTCCTATACTGACCTGATTCTTCCTGCAAACTATATATATAAAACTTAGCTCTGCTAAAGCTAGTGAAGTGGCATGGGTGCAGAGGTGATGAAGAAGTGGAGAATCAAATCTATCAAATGCACTGCCAGACTTAGATGGAGGCAAAGTCATTTTATGTCATCATATCAGAATATGAATTCACATTCACATTACATGGTGTCACCAAACAGCACCCACTACCCAACTTTCTCTTCCCTCCTAGACCTGAGTTTCTATTTTTCCATGTACCATCTGCCCTCATCCAAGGCACAAGGCACGCAACACAATGCATAGATGTTAGTCCAACCCTACAAGCAGTGACCCAAATCTTGCAGGCTCCTTGCAATTTCCTTTAACTTCAGCCTAAGCCTCCCCACTCCAACGCTTCCTAAAAGTTAAGAAAAGGCTAATTATTGAGAAACTGGATGTCCCACTCTTACATATAAATACCTCAGAAGTAGTTATTTTATACCTAGGTGGTGAATGTGGAGTCATTCAGCACTCCATTGATGCAAATGGTATAGGATCTGGCCCATTGCAAACTCATAAACAAGGTCTTGCTGCAGAGCAAGTGCTACTCTTGAAACAGAACTCAGCTGAACCTTTTTCATAAGCTGAATATTTTTGCACATGGAAAGAACTTCTACTTAATTGTAACTAGCAACTGAATGTGTAACTAGCAGTCTGAGAAAGTTTTAACTGCAGGCAGAACTGCCTCTGAGGAGGGTAGTAAATGTGCTGGTTTGCCCAGGAGTTTGCCCCAGTTTTAGCATGACAGGTATATGCATTAAACACAGCTACCTACCACCGCAGGTCACATACACAAAGGAGTAGAATACTTCTCATGACCAGATGTTTTTCTTCTCAAAACAAATAATCACATTTCACCTGGGTTACATTCCCTTTTTCCTCTCAGCTCTGAAACGTGCACAAGCTGCAAGATGCGTAAAACAGGACATGTTATGTTACCTCATAAATGTTAAATTGCTCAACTAAGTCCAAGTCTGTTCCTTTCTTGTTCAAGTGTCTCTGCGAAATAGCTTCAATGCCTAGCTCTTCCAGACAGTCCACCACGTCGTAGAAAGAGTCCTGATCTGGCAGCCCCGACAGTGTCTAAGAATCAAAGGAAAAACATTTAAATCTGTTTGTTTTGGATAAAAAAAAGGTTAAACCAAGGTTTTAAAAAGGGGTGGCAAATAGCGATGTGTATGATCTCATTCAAGCAAAACCCATGGTGTAGCATTAGAGACCCCGCTAGAAAACAAACAAACCCAAGGGGCACAGCTTTTAACAAACAGCTCTGTGCACTATATAGAAAAATGAGCAATTGGCAGAACAAATGAATGTTGTTACTTCATACACTAAAGTATGGAAAAGGTGGGTCTTTAAAGCACACAGTTGGGTTCTTTCTGGCTTCATTCAATCATAGATTTAAAGAACAGAGAATGTTAAAGCATCAAACAAAGGGATAGAAGCAAAGAGAGAGAGAGAAATCAATAGAACATAATGGAATGGAATGGAATGGAATGGAATGGAATGGAATAGAATAGAATAGAATAGAATAGAATAGAATAGAATAGAATAGAATAGAATAGACCAGACCAGGTTGGAAAAGACCTTCAAGATCATCGTGTCCAACCTATCAATCAACCCAACTCACCTAAACAACTAACCCATGGCACCAAGCACCCCATCAAGTCTTCTCCTGAACACCTCCAATGATGGTGATTCCACCACCTCCCCAGGCAGCACATTCCAATGGCCAATCACTCTCTCTGTATAGAACTTCTTCCTAACATCCAGCCTAAACCTCCCCTGGCGCAGCTTGAGACTGTGTCCTCTTGTTCTGGTGCTGGCTGCCTGGGAGAAGAGACCAACATCTGCCTGGCTACAACCTCCCTTAAGATAGTTGTAGAGAGCAATAAGGTCACCCCTCAGTCTCCTCTTCTCCAGGCTAAGCAACCCCAGCTCCCTCAGCCTCTCCTCACAGGGCTTGTGTTCCAAACCCCTCACCAACTTCGTTGCCCTTCTCTGGACACCTTCCAGCAAGTCAACATCCTTCCTAAACTGAGGGGCCCAGAACTGGACACAGGACTCAAGGTGTGGCCTAACCAGTGCTGAGTACAGGGGCAGAAGGACCTCCCTGCTCCTGCTGTCCACACTGTTCCTGATGCAGGCCAGGATGCCATTGGCCCTCTTGGCTGCCTGGGCACACTGCAGGCTCATGTTCAGCCTACCATCGACCAGTACCCCCAGGCCCCATTTCTGCCTGGCCAGTCTGCCCCCAGCCTGCAGCACTGCCTGGGGTTGCTGTGGCCAGCGTGCAGCACCCAGCACTCGGATGTGTTCAGTCTCATGCCATTAAAATGGTTTAAATGGTTTAGCTAAAAAAAAAAAAAAAAAAAAAGTGAAGCTGATTTCCTCCTGTTACTTGCTAGTTTAGTGTTAAGAAGAAAAAGTCTAATGCACAGTGGTGTGATGTCAGGAGAGCAGGAAATATCATGCACCATGTGCCTACTGTCCTCCACACCTGCAGCAGAGCTCATCATCACCGTGTACATATTGGTTTGTGTTACAGACATACCGATGACTCTCATCCCTTCCTCCCTTTCATGTTCAAAAGTCTTATGGAAGGTATGCTCCTTATATGCTATAGAAGAGTTGCTAAGAGTTAAAAGAGGTATCAGTTCCTGATAATAGGGGAAGTTGTTACCCATGCCACTGGATAGGAACTTCTGCACAGTAGAAGGCGGCTACTGAAAATAAACGGCTTGAGGCGTTCTATGGCACCTGCTCTGTATTCATGAGAGAGGAGTTTTCTTTCCATAGTAATTTCCAGTTTCTCTGTGAATTCAAAAAACTGAGAAAGGGAAGATGGTCATTTGCAATATATAATATAAATATTTTGTTTGGGTGGGGTTTTGGTCTGGGTTTGGGGTTTTTTTTGTGTGTGTGTGTACGTATTTGTTAGGCTACACCATGAGTCCTGTGTCCAGTTCTGGGCCCCTCAGTTTAGTTATAATACAATACAATACAATACACCAGGTTGAAAGCGACCTTCAAGATCATCGTGCCCAACACATCAACCAATCCAACCCACCTAAACAACTAAACCATGGCACCAAGCACCCCATCAAGTCTCCTCCTGAACACCTCCAATGATGGTGACTCCACCACCTCCCTGGGCAGCCCATTCCAATGGGCAATCACTCTCTCTGTATAGAACTTCTTCCTAACATCCAGCCTAAACCTGCCCTGGCACTGCCTGAGACTGTGTCCTCTTGTTCTGGTACTGGCTGCCTGGGAGCAGAGACCAACCTCTGCCTGGCTACAAGATGTTGAGTTGCTGGAAGGTGTCCAGAGAAGGGCAACAAAGCTGGGGAGGGGTCTGGAGCACAGCCCTGTGAGGAGAGGCTGAGGGAGCTGGGGCTGCTTAGCCTGGAGAAGAGGAGGCTCAGGGGACACCTTCTTGCTGTCTCCAACTCCCTGAAGGGAGGTTGTAGCCAGGTGGGGGTTGGTCTTTTCACCCTGGCACCCAGCACCAGAACAAGAGGACACAGTCTCAAGCTGCACCAGGGGAGGTTTAGGCTGGAGGTGAGGAAGGAATTTTTCACACAAAGAGAGATTGGACATTGGCCTGGGCTGCCCAGAGAGGTAGTGGAGTCACTGTCACTGAAGGTGTTTAGGAAGGGCCTGGATGGGGAGATAGGTGCCATGGTTTAGTTGATTAGATGGTGTTGGGTGATAGGTTGGACTCGATGATCTCAAAGGTTTCTTCCAACCTGGTTAATTCTATTCTATTCTATGTTTTTTTTGGTTGTTGTTTGTTCAGTTTTGGGGGTTGTTCCCACCCACCCCCCTTTTTTTTTTTCCTCCTATGTATTGCATGATATGAGAAAATAAGCAACATTAAATACAGTTAAAAAGAAAATCAACAGTAATGCTGCAACTACATATCTTTCAGAGGAACCTCAATGTTGTAGGAGGTTTAATAGCAGTTAAATAGAAAGTGAATTAAATTCAGCACAGGATTTTCTTTCTGCATTTGGTAACTAGTGTTTTTTTATATACACAAAGGATATATAAAGGTTTTAATCTATCCAGACTTCAGTAATAAAAATGAAGAAAGCAGAAATTAGAAGATCTAGCTGGAGGCCAGTCACCAGTGGTGTCCCCCAGGGATCAGAGCTGGGCTCCATCCTCTTTAATATCTTCATTGATGATCTGGATGAGGGGATTGAGACAATCATCAGCAAATTTGCAGATGACACCAAGTTGGGAGCAGATGTTGGTCAGTTAGAGGGCAGAAGGGCTCTGCAGAGGGACCTTGACCGACTGGACAGATGGGCAGAGTCCAACAGGATGGCATTCAACAAGTCCAAGTGCCGGGTGCTGCACTTTGGTCACAAAAACCCCATGCAGAGCTACAGGCTGGGGTCAGAGTGGCTGGAGAGCTCCCAAACAGAGAGGGACCTGGGGGTGCTGATTGACAGCAGCCTGAACATGAGCCTGCAGTGTGCCCAGGTGGCCAAGAAGGCCAATGGCATCCTGGCATGCATTAGCAATAGTGTGGCCAGCAGGAGCAGGGAGGTCATTGTGCCCCTGTACTCTGCTTTGGTTGGGCCACACCTTGAGTGCTGTGTCCAGTTCTGGGCCCCTCAGTTTAGGAAGGACATCGAGACACTTGAACGTGTCCAGAGGAGGGCAAAAAGGCTGGGGAGAGGCCTTGAGCACAGCCCTGTGAGGAGAGGCTGAGGGAGCTGGGGTTGCTTAGCCTGGAGAAGAGGAGACTCAGGAGAGACCTCATTGCTCTCTACAACTACCTGAAGGGGGCTTGTAGGCAGGAGGGCCAGCACCAGAAAAAGGGGACACAGTCTCAAGCTGCACTAGGGGAAGTTTAGGCTGGAGGTGAGGAGCAAGTTCTTCACCAAGAGAGTGATTCGCCATTGGAATGTGCTGCCCAGGGAGGTGGTGGAGTCGCCATCTCTGGAGGTGTTCAAGAGGGGATTGGATGTGGCATTTGGTGCCATGGTCTAGTCATGAGGTCTGTGGTGACAGCTTGGACTTGATTTTTGAGGTCTCTTCCAACCTTGGTGATACTGTGATACTTCAACAGATCATGGGACCTAATTGAAGGCAGATAACAAAGGCTATGCTGGTGTGATACATAGCTGGAAGTATCTGCATTGCAATCAGTCTCATTTAAGAGATTCATCAGTGCCTAACTCCTCCCAAATCAGGAGAGGGTTAATGAAATTTTAGCATAGGTAACATGCTTAAGAATCAACAAAAGACAGGGAGAGGACAAAATCACTGCAGTAATATTATGTCTGGGCAGCCATGTTTTCTGCCCTGAGTGGGAAGGAAATCAGTCTGTAAATACATGGAGAAAGAGAAAGGAAGAGCATTCTGCTTCCTTAAGACAAATCCCTTGGGAGGACTCTGCGTGCACTGAAAATACTGACATTTCCTTGCCTAGAGAAGCTGAAACCATCTGAGCCTTCTTTATATTCTCTGTGGGGGAAAAAATTACCACTGTGACATGCTGCTTTTCTCTACACTCACGAAAAAATCCCTTAAAAAACAGCATAAAGCTGTCCATTAGCCAGATCACAATTACATTGTGGCATTGTGGGATTCCTCTCTTCCTTGATCTTCCTAAATGACTTGCTCCTCTGCCTGTGTGATGCCTTTGTCTTTTTGTGTGTTTTTAAAGAGATACAGTGTCATAGAAATAGCTTTCAGTGTAGTAAGAGCAAAAAAATATCAACTCCAGGATAATAACCATTAAGGTAGCACAAGATTTTTAAGTCAAACATCAGGTAACACTGACAACTGTGCAAATGCTGAAAGTTATCTTGGAAACAGGAAGCAGTACATGAAACAACAAGGTGTGGAGTCCCTATTACAAGAAGGAGATGGATGTGCTGGAAGGTGTCCAGAGAAGGGCCACGAGGATGAGCAGAGGGCTGGAGCTCCTCTCCTATGAGGACAGACTGAAGGAGTTGGGGCTGTTCAGTCTGGAGAAGAGAAGGCTCCCAGGTGACCTCATTGTGGCCTTCCAGTATCTGAAGGGGGCTACAGGAAAGCTGGGGAGGGACTTCTCAGGCTATCAGGTAGTGATAGGACTAGGGGGAATGGAATGAAGCTGGAGGTGGGGAGATTCAGGCTGGTCGTGAGAAGGAAGTTCTTCCCCATGAGAGTGGTGAAGCCCTGGAATGGGTTGTGCAGGGAGGTGGTTGAGGCCCCGTCCCTGGAGGTGTTTAAGCCCAGGCTGGTTGAGGCTCTGGCCAGCCTGATCTAGTGTGGGGTGTCCCTGCCCATGGCAGGGGTTGGAACTAGATGATCCTTGTGGTCCCTTCCAACCCTGACTGATACTATGATAAGGACAGTAAAAACTAGTTGCCTTGGCTTTCACAGTATCTACAGAGAAACAACAAAAGGGCTGGTGGTGACACTGACAAACTTGGGCTCTTTAGATGAATATAACCAGTAATTTCCATGGTGCTCTGCCTCATTAAGTACAGCCATGAAACACAGGGTGATTTGGGTGTGCTAGTGCTGGGTCGATCTTCTGTGCTCTTTAAAAAAAAAATCCATTTTTAATTTGAGTCACTCTGAGATTTTTTTTTTAGGACTAGATGCTAACTTTTAAGGAATTTACACCAATAGCTAACTTTTACGAGTCTTTGGCATTCTCCCTCCTTACAGCACAATGGCAAAAAAAAAAAAAAAGAGAATTTTTTTGGACAAAAACTTTACTGCAGAAGTACTCCTTGCAAACCAGAAAATATGAACAAAGGAGGAAAAAAAGTCACCTCTTTTGAAAGCAGAAACACACTTGCCTAGCATTCAGATATGTTAAATTGATCATATGTACTTTGCAGTAAAAACAAGCAAACAACAACAACAACAATTTAAAAGGATCTGAACTAGAAAACCAGCCCTTGCTTTCTGTCTCTCCTTGGCTGATGTGCTGAGCTGGTTAGCTGAGTTTTGGTTTGCAATGCATTGTCAGCACTAAGAGAGGAGCCATGTCATAACAGGGCACAGTCTCAAGCTGTGCCAGGGGAGGTTTAGGCTGGAGGTTAGGAAGAAGTTCTACACAGAGAGAGTGATTGCCCATTGGAATGGGCTGCCCAGGGAGGTGGTGGAGTCACCATCATTGTAGGTGTTCAGGAGGAGACTTGATGGGCTGCTTGGTGCCATGGTTTAGTTGTTTAGGTGGGTTGGATTGGGTGATAGGTTGGATGTGATGATCTTGAAGGTCTCTTCCAACCTGGTTTATCCTATTT
Source organism: Picus viridis (assembly GCA_033816785.1). Classification (NCBI taxonomy): domain Eukaryota; kingdom Metazoa; phylum Chordata; class Aves; order Piciformes; family Picidae; genus Picus; species Picus viridis. Next base: position 2,702,686 of record CM066575.1, read on the forward strand.
CTATTCCATTCCTATATCCATTCCTATTCCATTCCTAACTTATTCCATTCCTAACCTATTCCTATTCTATCCTATTCCTATTCTATCCTATTCCATTCCCATTCCATTCCATTCCCATTCCATTCCATTCCATTCCCATTCCATTCCATTCCATTCCTATTCCATTCCTATTCCAATATGTTCACACACAGCATCTAGCGAAACAGCACTGCGGCTCCCAGCTGCTGCCTTTGGCTGACGGTAACACAAGTAACCAGAGTTTGTTTACTGATGGCAGCTTGTCCTGCAGCTTCTCCAGGACGTATATTCAGTCATATATTCTCAACACAGAAGATCATTAGACAGCTGAAAATACTAACGTTTTCTATCCCAGTTATGGTAACCAAGTAAACAAACCTTGTTAACCAAGGTCATTGCATAAACCAGTAGCTCAGTATCGATGCCATCCTTTTCCTCCAGGATCTCCATGATGTTGGACCATGGCTTGGCTCCTAGAGAAAAAGCAGAAACCATTGGTGACAGTGATCAAAATGGAAAGCATCAACATTTGTTCAAGTAGTATAAGCTGGAGTACGTGGCTAGGTGGAAGAGCAAGCAGAAAGAACCAGCTTTGTCTGCAGATTCACTTGCTTCACAGAGTGAAGTTAATACGGACAGCGGAAGCTGCAGTGCACCCTAATGCACGGATCTAAAATATGCCAGGTGCACCTTCCCCAGAGGAACCAATTCCTCAGCTTTGATGATGAAGAAAGCTTTGTCAGCCCACTTTGGCTTGACACTGAACTTTCAGAAATCAAGTGGAAGAAATTTTACCCCACTTATCATAGGTTCACATAGGCTTAGATCAATCAACAAAACCCATCTGCATGCTGTCAGTGTGCTCACTGCTCACGCTCCCAGGGCTATTGCTGAGTTATGCTGCACCAGGTCCTGTCAACAGAACAATGTTGCAGAGAAACAGCTTTCTCAAACTGCAGGCTGTGTATCTTGATCAGCGAAGGAGAAAGATTTTTACTGTGGTTCTTACTCAAATTATAGAATAGAATTAACCAGGTTGGTTAAGAACTTTGAGATCATCAAGTCCAACCTATCACCCAACACCATTTAATCAACTAAACCATGGCATCAAGTGCTTCATCCAGGCTCTTCCTAAACACCTCCAGGGATGGTGACTCCACCACCTCCCTGGGCAGCACATTCCAATGGCCAATCTCTCTTTCAGGGAAGAACTTCTTCCTAACATCCAGCCTAAACCTCCCCTGGTGCAGCTTGAGACTGTGTCCTCTTGTTCTGGTGCTGGTTGCCTGGGAGAGGAGACCAACCCCTACCTACCTACAACCTCCCTTCAGGTAGTTGTAGATGGCAATAAAAAAGACAGTTCTGGTGTGTAGGCTGCACCATAAACTCACTGCATTACTGTACTTTGATTAATATTCCTTGCTAATATATAATGAGAGCATATAGTATCCAACCTATGATCTGGACAGCATGAGATATTGGCAGGTCCAGAGCAGGTATCTGCTGTCATCCACATTCATACCCTGAGACTGGATTTTCAAGTATGTTGTTTCTGGAGTGTCAACACTTAAACATGAGACCACGGGCTGGAGTCTACATGGAAAAAAAATTATCAAGGCAATGTTTTTGTCTTTGTAGGATGAGAGTGAAAAAACCTCCTTCTTCTTCCAGGCTGCCCAGAAAGCCTTTGTGAAAGATACCTTGGAAAGTCATACCCTGAAAAAAATGTTGACTTTTCTGAACTCACTGTCTGTTATAGTAAAACAAGGATGCTCATACAAAAGATACGAAAAATATTATATATATATTTTTTTTCCTTTAAAAGGCTCTTTGTAGTCTGAGGAATCGCAGTACCGCAGTATCGCCAAGGCTGGAAGAGACCTCAAAGATCATCGAGTCCAACCTGTCACCACAGACCTCACGACTAGACCATGGCACCAAGTGCCACGTCCAATCCCCTCTTGAACACCTCCAGGGACGGTGACTCCACCACCTCCCCGGGCAGCTCATTCCAATGGCGAATGACTCTCTCGGTGAAGAACTTTCTCCTCACCTCCAGTCTAAACTTCCCCTGGCACAGCTTGAGACTGTGTCCTCTTGTTCTGGTGCTGGTTGCTAGAGAGAAGAGGCCAACCCCTTCCTGGCTACAACCACCTTTCAGATGGTTGTAGAGAGCAATGAGGTCACCCCTGAGCCTCCTCTTCTCCAGGCTAAACAACCCCAGCTCCCTCAGCCTCTCCTCACAGGGCTGTGCTCAAGGCCTCTCCCCAGCCTTGTTGCCCTTCTCTGGACACCTTCAAGTGTCTCGATGTCCTTCCTAAACTGAGGGGCCCAGAACTGGACACAGGACTCAAGGTGTGGCCTAACCAATGCAGAGTACAGGGATATTGAAATTTCTGTCTTTATGGATGGAAAGGAACCTTTGATGAAAATATTCTGCAGTGCTAAAACCTAAAGCTCCAATTTTCTGTGTAACGGTCAGGATACCAAAAGCATCTCCACTCACATCTGGGTTTGGCAGTGCATATGTGCTTCTAGTTAAAAGAAAAGAAAAAGTAAATCCATTTAATATTTGCATGTTACAAATAGTTCTGTAATCATTCACACTTGCCAGTTCTGAAAAAGTTCACTTTCCTGCCTCTCTTCTCTAGATGTGATACAGAAGAACGATGACATGAAAGAATGATGATTTAGCATCCCACTTCTTATTCTGGGAGCAGACTGGGATGTCCCCATAAGGTTATGGCTTCAGTGCTGGCTCAATGAAGTGGAACAGCAGAGGTCGAGTTTTGTGTGTATTCTCCTGCCTTCTAATGGGTAAACCAAGAACTGCTGGACTGCCTTTCACATGCCTCTACCGGTAACAGCTCATTACTGTGGCCTACTCTGATGCGGGTGATGGAGCTTCAACTCTGATGCTGCTTCCAGCACTATGAATATCCCTGCGCAGTGCATAAACATGCAGAGAACTATCAGGCTGCAACAATCACACCTGTATTCAATTAATAGTGTCTATTTATTGAACATTGTAGCCCATTGTTTTAAGGCTCAGTCTTCCCTCAGGTTCTCCTTTCAATATTTGTATGCATTTCATTTAATGCTGTCATTCGTGCCTTACACTAAATCTTGGCATCCCAGCTACGCAGAATGTGCACGGTGTGTGTCAAGCATGGAAAACCTTGCATCAGGTCAGAACCATGTGTGAGGACCACCACCAACTTACAGAGCACCTGGCTCTATTAGCCATAGAATGGAGAGGTAGAAATACTTTTGGAAAGAGCTCAGCATCTTGTACTCCCGGCTGTTTAAACATGAGTGACTATACAGCCCTACATCATACCCCAAATGCAGCATTAATCTAGAGGATATCTAATTATGCATCAAATGGCAAGAGCAGTGGAGAGCTAATAATACAGGCCATTTACTAACAACATAACAAGTCAGGTAGCAAAAACTTAATTCACTAACAGTGTACAACAATGTCCAGGTGAGTCATAGGACTTTAATCTCTGTCCTAAGAAAAGCTTGTGATAAAGCAGCCCCAAACATCAGAGTGCAAGGCCAGCTTCACTTTCAAAGCCCACACAGTGCTACACTGTGGCCAGTTCTGGGCCCCTCAGTTTAGGAAAGATGTTGACATGCTGAAACGTGCCCAGAGAAGGGCAACAAAGCTGGGGAGGGGTCTGGAGCACAGCCCTATGAGGAGAGGCTGAGGGAGCTGGGGTTGCTTAGCCTGGAGAAGAGGAGGCTCAGGGAAGACCTTCTTCTTGCTCTCTACAACTCCCTGAAGGGAGGTGGTAGCCAGGTGGGGGTTGGTCTCCTCTCCTGGGCAACCAGCACCAGAACAAGAGGACACAGTCTCAAGCTGCACCAGGGGAGGTTTAGGCTGGATGTTAGGAAGAAGTTCTTCCCAGAAAGAGAGATTGGCCATTGGAATGTGCTGCCCAGGGAGGTGGTGGAGTCACCACCCCTGGAGGTGTTTAGGAAGAGCCTGGATGAGGCACTTGGTGCCATGATTTAGTTGATCAGATGGTGTTGGGTGATAGGTTGGATTTGATGATCTCAAAGGTCTTTTCCAATCTGGTTAATTCTGTATTCTGTTCTATATTCTATATACTTAACCTGTACAGATAAATTACTCTGGAGCTCTGAAACAAGAAAGACCATGGGAAAAGAGGAGTTAGAGGGAAGTATAAGATACTTCCTATATGATGAAGTTCATGCACTTATCTGCTAGTACCTGAGAGTTAAGCTAGGACTTCTGTGGAACTCTGCACTTCACTTTTTATATGGATGCATTGTCACATAGAAACCTCAGATGGGATCTCTTTGAAAGCAGGCTGAGTTAATATGGGGCTCTTTATGTTCAGCATGTGTGGTAGCCATGTTGAGAAATAAAGTCCTACCTCATCACATTGGATGTACATGAAACATTGGACTTATTTTTTCAAAGCAGTTCTAAACTTAATTATAGAGCTGCAAGATTTATGACAATGTTTCAAGCAAAGGAACTTTGAGTTTTCTCCCTCCATACTTATTTCCAAATAAATCACTAAATAAAGGCAAGTACAATTCAGTTATAAGCCAATAATTTAACAATATAAATGAAGAAAAAAAAAGCACATCCACAGATGAAGGCGAAGGGCTGTTACAGTACCAGAGTATCAGCAAGGTTGGAAGAGACCTCAAAGATCATCAAGTCCAACCTGTCACCACAGACCTCATGACTAGACCATGGCACCAAGTGCCACGTCCAGTCCCCTCTTGAACACCTCCAGGATGGTGACTCCACCACCTCCCTGGGCAGCACATTCCAATGGCGAATCACTCTCGCTGTGAAGAACTTTCTCCTCACCTCCAGCCTAAACTTCCCCTGGTGCAGCTTGAGACTGTGTCCTCTTGTTCTGGTGCTGGTTGCTAGAGAGAAGAGGCCAACCCCTTCCTGGCTACAACCATCTTTCAGGTAGCTGTAGAGAGCAATGAGGTTGCCCCTGAGTCTCCTCTTCTCCAGGCTAAGCAACCCCAGCTCCCTCAGCCTCTCCTCACAGGGCTGTGCTCAAGGCCTCTCCCCAGCCTTGTTGCCCTTCTCTGGACACGTTCAAGTGCCTACATGTCCTTCTTAAACTGAGGGGCCCAGAACTGGACACAGTACTCAAGGTGTGGCCCAACCAAAGCAGAGTACAGGGGCAGAATGACCTCCCTGCTCCTGCTGGCCACACTATTCCTAATGCAGGCCAGGACACCATTGGCCTTCTTGGCCACCTGGACACACTACTGGCTCATGTTCAGGCAGCTGTCAATCAGCACCCCCAGGTCCCTCTCTGTTTGGGAACTCTCCAGCCACTCCGACCCCAGCCTGTAGCTCTGCATGGGGTTGTTGTGGCCAAAGTGCAGCACCCGGCACTTGGACTTGTTGAATTCCATCCCATTGGACTCCGCCCATCTGTCGAGCCGATCGAGGTCCCTCTGCAGAGCCCTTCTGCCCTCTAACTGACCAACATCTGCTCCTAACTTGGTGTCATCTGCAAATTTGCTGATGACTGTCTCAATCCCCTCATCCACATCGTTAATGAAGACATTGAAGAGGATGGGGCCCAGCACTGATCCCTGGGGGACGCCACTGGTGACTGGCCTCCAGCTGGATGTGGCACCATTGACCACCACTCTCTGGGCCCGGCCCTCCAGCCAGTTCCTAACCCAGCTCAGAGTGCTGCTGCCCAAGCCACGAGCTGACAGCTTAGCCAGGAGTTTGCTGTGGGGGACGGTGTCAAAGGCCTTGCTGAAGTCCAAGTAAACCACATCCACAGGAGATCAGGTTGGAGAAGCAGGACCTGCCCTTCCTAAATCCATGTTTTCTGGACCTGAGCCCTTGGCCATCCTGCAGGTGCGCAGTTATTGCCCCCAAGATAATCCACTCCATCATTTTCCCTGGCACTGAGGTCAGGCTGCCAGGCCTGGAGTTTCCAGGTTCCTCCATCCGACCCTTCATGTGGATGGGGATCACATTGGCAGTTTCCAGTCATCTGGGACCTCACCGGTGAGCTGGGACTAAAAAAAGGGAACTACATATAAAGCAAAGGGAAAAAACTAGCTGAATAGCTGAGTGCAATTGCTGAACAACCAGGAACAAAGGAAGGAAAACTGGGTACTTGGGGCCAAGTTATTTGCAAAATTTTATGAGACAATCTGCCAACCCACAGGTATGAGAATTCCACTGAACTCCTCTCCACGTGCTCCTGTCGTACCCATTCAACTACATGCATCACTTTTTTTTCCCCATATGCTTTATTTTGTTGCTTCAGTTGTTTTGTTACTTTGAGTCATGTAAATGTCTCCCTGTGGCAGTTCTACAGCTACCGAAGGGAATACATGGCACACAGTAGGCTGTTTAGGGTCCTCCTTTCTTTCCCTGACTTCAATGAGATTTACCAGCACGTGAACAGATGGAAATTTAGATGTGCTGATAATGCCAGTGAGTTCAGACAGCTGAGGAAATGCTGTGACTTACAAACAAATCATTCTGCTTACAATTACACGAATATTGTAATTACATTTCTGCTTATGCCATTGTGAGATGTGTTTCAATTCAAAACAGAGTCAGCCTGAAGAGCCCACCATTGAAAGCGTTGCACTGTTGTGAATTGCCCCTGCCTGCTCCCCTGCCATAAGACAGAGTATGGGATGTTTTGGTCTCTTCAAGGCACCCATCCTGACAGCTGAAAGAAAAATCTGTCTGCTTCTTCCTATTTCTGGAATTGCTTTTCTGCCCATTACCCAACATATTTTTTGTTTCACTTGATATGTTTCAGCATATCAAGTTGCTCAAAGAAGCTCAGCATGGAGGCAGTTGCCCCAGAGATGGGATCTTGCTTTCAGCCTCCATGTGTCTGAGACCACAACAATGGCTCTCCCAACCTCAAAACCTCTCCTTAAGTCACAGGAATGCTTTGCATCAAGTGAGAATGCCCTAGGAGCTTAGCAGTGGCTTTGTGTGAAAAACAAGCAAGGACACTTTTTTGCTCTATTTATTTGCAAAAAGTATAATAGATGTATTCAAACATTTTTCACAAGCCTGAAAGGTGACTGAAAAGAGCAAACTCCTGGCCAAGCTATCTACCCATGGCTTGGACAGGAGCACACTGCATTGGGGTAGGAACTGGCTGGAGGGCCAAGCCCAGAGAGTGGTGGTGAATGGTGCCACAGCCAGCTGGCAGCCAGTCACTAGTGGTGTGCCCCAAGGATCAGTGCTGGGCCCCATGCTCTTTAACATCATTATTGATGATCTGGATGAGGGCATTGAGTCCATCATCAGTAAATTTGTGGAAAACACCAAGCTGGGGGCAGGAGTTGATCTGCTGGAGGGTAGAGAGGCTCTGCAGAGGGACCTTGACAGGCTGGACAGATGGGCAGAGTCCAAGGGCAGGAGATTGAACACATCCAAGTGCCGGGTTCTGCACATTGGCCACAGCAACCCCAGGCAGTGCTACAGGCTGGGGTCAGAGTGGCTGGAGAGAGCAGCCAGGGAGAGAGGGACCTGGGAGTGCTGGTTGATGGTAGGCTGAACATGAGCCTGCAGTGTGCCCAGGCAGCCAAGAGGGCCAATGGCATCCTGGCCTGCACCAGGAACAGTGTGGCCAGCAGGAGCAGGGAGGTCATTCTGCCCCTGTCCACTGCACTGGTTAGGCCACACCTTGAGTCCTGTGTCCAGTTCTGGGCCCCTCAGTTTAGGAAGGATGTTGACTTGCTGGAAGGTGTCCAGAGAAGGGCAACAAAGCTGGTGAGGGGTTTGGAACACAAGCCCTATGAGGAGAGGCTGAGGGAGCTGGGGTTGCTTAGCCTGGAGAAGAGGAGACTCAGGGGTGACCTTCTTGCTCTCTACAACTACCTGAAGGGTGGTTGTAGCCAGGCAGAGGTTGGTCTCTTCTCCCAGGCAGCCAGTACCAGAACAAGAGGACACAGTCTCAGGCTGCGCCAGGGGAAGTTTAGGCTGGATGTCAGGAAGAAGTTCTATACAGAGAGAGTGATTGCCCATTGGAATGGGCTGCCTGGGGAGGTGGTGGAGTCACCTTCATTGGAGGTGTTCAGGAGGAGACTTGATGGGGTGCTTGGTGCCATGGTTTAGTTGTTTGGGTGGGTTGGATTGGTTGATGGGTTGGACGCGATGATCTTGAAGGTCTCTTTCAACCTGGTGTATTGTATTGTGTTGTGACAGGTTTCATAGTATACTGTCTGCTCAAGGGCTTTATTTTAATGCAACAACAGATGGGTTTTGTTTTACTATAAAGCCTGTATTATTACTGACCTCATCTTTCCCTTCAAGAGGATTACACTGATTATATATAATTTTCTCTTCTAAATCAGACTGCTGCTTCTCAGAAGAAGTGGAAAGAGCCTGTCCTGAAGGCGCCTCCATGGTCAGAAGATGCAATGGGGCTGACCTTGCACATGGGTGCAGGGAAGGAGCAATGGTGAGGGAGGTAGTCAAGTTCCTCTGCTTTTCACTCTTCACATTCTCAAAACAATCTTACATTGTATGAATACGTAAAACATGATTTTAAACAAGGCTATGTTGCACAAAGCAGGCATCACAACAACTCTAGAACCACTGAAGTCAGTCATGAAATACCGCTCTGACCTCAGCAGCGCTGGGATTTCTGCACCCCCAGGCAAGGCTACTTACCTCTCTTTTTATCCACAGTAGAAACCGCCCGGATTAGAAGCAGTGCATTGGATTCTGTATATTCCACAAACACCAGCAGCAGCTTCAGGGCTGTCTTTACCACCAGGCGGAACTGGAATAAAAGAGTGTGACTTGTCATTCAGCAAACCACAGCATTGCCAACGTGCTCACTGACACAGGGCAAGACACAGGCACAGTAATCCGGATCTGGTAATAACACATGGAGAGATTAAGGTTCAATTCTGTGTCAGAACCGAACCCAAGTGAACACAAGTATTCCCCTAGATTCTCAAATCTCACCTACTTGTGCTCAATTGCACTTAATGCACTGCAATGTGACTACTAGCAATGTAAAATCTTTTGCCGAACTTAGACTCTTGCAGACTTGATTATTGTGAGATCAATTACCTTTAGGGCTGACAGCCAAGAAATCCCAGTGACCATCCTGACATGACTGACGCTCAGTCAGTGTAACTTGCAGTTGCACTGCTGCAGTGATACTCCATAGATAAATGGTGTAGTCAAAGGAGAGGAAATTTAATTCTGATGAAACACCAACAGATCACTGCCCCAACCCGCACCGGACACCTGGGTGTCTGCTTGTCGGGATGGTATCAAGCTGTTTCTGCTCTGCAATTACATTTCTTTAGCAACAAAGTTCAAGTGTCTAACGGACGCACTGAGAGAATTTTCAACAAGTCTCCACCTGTTTTGTAAAGTTACTTCACAAAAGGAGTTACCAGACGACCACAAACAATTCCAGCATTACCATGCTGCCCAGACAACCGCTTCGGTACCATCTACTAATATGATTAAGATCCCTTACCTAGAAAGATAACCCTGGCTGTTACTTCTAATGGTTGTTAAAACCCCAAGGCCTTCACATATCACAGTATCACCAAGGTTGGAAGAGACCTCAAAGATCATCGAGTCCAACCTGTCACCACAGACCCCATGACTAGACCATGGCACCGAGTGCCACATCCAGTCCCCCCTTGAACACCTCCAGGGATGGGGACTTCACCACCTCCCTGGGCAGCACATTCCAATGGCGAATCACTCTCGCTGTGAAGAACCTTCTCCTCATCCTGAGCCTAAACTTCCCCTGGTGCAGCTTGAGACTGTGTCCTCTTGTTCTGGTGCTGGTTGCTAGGGAGAAGAGGCCAACCCCTTCCTGGCTACAACCATCTTTCAGGTAGTTGTAGAGAGCAATGAGGTCTCCCTGAGCCTCCTCTTCTCCAGGCTAAGCAACCCCAGCTCCCTCAGCCTCTCCTCATAGGGCTGTGCTCAAGGCCTCTCCCCAGCCTTGTTGCCCTTCTCTGGACACGTTCAAGTGCCTACATGTCCTTCTTAAACTGAGGGGCCCAGAACAAACATATGGTGATAACAGATGCATTTACACGTTAGTACTCCATGGTAAAGTTCCAATACATTCCTATTTTACAGCATTCAGAGCAGGACACACCTGTCTTATGTCTGCTTGTGCCTATCTTTTATTCCTTCCAGAGAGCAGGACCTTCTGCAATACCTTCACACTAAGTGTTGCCAGCTGGCCACGGCAGCTGCGGCAGTAAGGAACACAGGGCATCTGCTAGGGTGTAAAGCACAGGATCACAGAATGCGGAATCCTGTGAAGCCTCAGGGCAGCCCACTGCCGACCTAGGCTCAATCTGCAGGTGCTGCCTGCAGGTGTCAATCTCCTGTGCTTTGCAGCTAACAGATGGCAGTGCAAGGAACAGATACCATCCAGAAGGAATACCATAGCAAAGGAGATTAGAAAAGCCACGTTTTGCTTGGCCATTTAGCCAGTAGAAGGAAATTTTAAGTTCAGTTATGAAATCTGCAAATTTTCATGGATTATCCAACTCACAAAACGAATCAGTCAGCCCTGGGAAGTGGTGGTGTCTGTAGGTGAAGGTACATGCCATAGCAGAGTTCTGCTGGTCGTCAGCATGGCCACTAGCTTAAAGAAAAACTGCACTTGAAACACAATATTCACTGCTCAAGAGAAATTGGCATTTCACACCCCTATGGACATTTTAAAGCAAGCATGCTGCTTTGAACAACTTGGACAAGCACAAAACCAAAACACTGCAGTCCTACACTAAGCTGCAAAATACCTGCACTGGGAACTTGCTACCTACCTGTGACCCACACAAACTTCTCACGTGCCCTTTTTAACACTGCTTTAACAGCACTTCTTGACAGATGCAGCAATCACCGAGCAGCTGCACTACCCTTTGGAAGCCTTCAGCCAGCCAAAGCCCCTTCCTGACACAAGGACAGTCCAGAGCCTGACAAGCTCACACTAAAATCAGTTCTATCCATCATGGCACCAAGAAGCCTCTGAAAGGTCTGTTTCAGGAATACTTGCTGACAATCATAGAATCAATAAGGTTGGAAGAGACCATCAAGTCCAACCTGTCACCCAACACCTCATGAGTACTAAACCAAGTGCCACATCCAATGCCCTCTTGATCACCTCCAGGGACAGGGACTCCACCACTTCCCTGGGCAGCACATTCCAATGGCTAACAACTCTCTCTGGGAAGAACTTTCTCCTCATCTCCAGCCTAAACCTCCCCTGGCACAGCTTGAGACTGTGTCCTCACATTCTGGTGCTGGTTGCCTGGGAGAAAAGACCAACCCCCACCTGGCTACAACCTCCCTTCAGGGAGTTGTAGACAGCAATAAGGTCTCGCCTGAGCCTCTTCTTCTCCAGGCTAAGCAACCCCAGCTCCCTCAGCCTCTCCTCATAAGGCTGTGCTTGAGACCTCTCCCCAGCCTCACTGCCCTTCTATGGACACATTCAAGTGTCTCAAAATCCTTCTTAAACTGAGGGGCCCAGAACTGGACACAGGACTCAAGGTGTGGCCCACCTAGTGCTGACACACATTACAAGACACACATTAAATGTGGTGTGGTCTACCTGTTAAACGATACTTTCATGACCACTTGTGAGCCTGACATGCCTGTAGCAATTCATGCTTGCTGCTGATGACATGTGAAGTGTTGGATGTTTCCAGAGAAAGAGTTTCAACTAAGGTCAGGAATGACTGATTCACAACTTACAAAATACCAGAGCTTTCAAAATATTCAGAAGGTTTCCATCCGTGATTATTACAATGGTGTGAACGGTTTAGGCTGTGCCTTTCTGAACACTCTGGCTGAATGTTTTGATATTAGAATGAAAACAAAGATATGCTAAACCAATTTCATTGGTAGAAAGCAGCTGTAAGTTCTGGCTTAGCCTTTCAGTCGGGGGGGGCAGTCAGTCTGCTTCTTCCCCCTGTACTGTGGGCTGGCCTGCTTTTCTCTCTGAAGCAACAGCTTGCTACGCAGGGACAACTTTTGCTAACCAGATAAGGAAAAAAAACCTAACTCTTGCATTCACTTTTGAGCTTAACAAATTTTCACCCTTTTAATTACCTTCCTTTCTCTCTCTCTCTAACCCTTTTGGGAAAAAGGGGAGGTAGGGAGGGAGAAGGGAGGGACAGGCCAAACCCCCTGGCCGCAGGGGGTTGGGGAAAGGTCTCCTGTATTACATACATGGCTGTATATTTCTGTATATATTGTAAATATTGTATATTTTTGTACATATTCATTGCACTCCATTTTCTGCTTGTAAAATACAGCTTTCATCTGCTTCTCTGGCTGAGTTAGCTGTGGAATTCTTTTGTGTGTGTGGGGGAACCTTCCTACTCCACCACAAATGGCTGTCGAAGAGGCAGATGGTCGTATCGCTGTGAGTGAACAACAAAACGTTCCTGCATGGCCTGCCTTTCTAATTGTTAAAAAGCTAGACAGCTACATGGCAAATAAATTAACTGTGAATCTCAAAACTGGGAGAATGCACAACAGGAAAACAGAAGAGCAACTGTGTTCCTTGTTTCTGTTTGGGACGCCGTGGGAGATTTTGCCAGTGACTGGTACAATTCCACTTCTCATGATGCACCCAGATGACACAGCATGGGAGCAATGGAAACAATTCTCATATTTCACTCACAAGTAGGTGAATCACAACTCATTTGACTGTTGAAAACGTCATGAAAGCCTTTAAGGCCCTTTCTGGGATTTGGCCACACCTTGAGTACTGTGTCCAGTTCTGGGCCCCTCAGTTTAGGAAGGACATGGAGACACTTGAACGTGTCCAGAGAAGGGCAACGAGGCTGGGGAGAGGCCTTGAGCACAGCCCTGTGAGGAGAGGCTGAGGGAGCTGGGGTTGCTGCTTAGCCTGGAGAAGAGGAGGCTCAGGGGAGACCTCATTGCTCTCTACAACTACCTGAAAGGTGGTTGCAGCCAGGAAGAGATTGGTCTCTTCTTTCTAGCAACCAGCACCAGAACAAGGGGACACAGTCTCAAGCTGTGCCAGGGGAGGTTCAGGCTCGAGGTGAGGAGAAAGTTCTTCATGGAGAGAGTTGTTAGCCATTGGAATGTGCTGCCCAGGGAGGTGGTGGAGTCCCCATCCCTGGAGGTGCTCAAGAGGGGATTGTATGTGGCACTTGGTGCCATGGTCTAGTCATAAGGTCTGTGGTGACAGGTTGGACTTGATCTTTGAGGTCTCTTCCAGCCTTGGTGATACTGTGATACTAGGCTCTCAGTATTGAAGACAGGCACAACTGCTTTCTGAACTGACTTCACAGTCATAGTTGCGTTCAAAGCCACAGGGTAATCACACTGCTTCAAATAGGACTTGATGTCAGAAGAGTGATAAAAGCAGCAGACTTAAGCTGTGCTAGGTCAGAAAAACTCTTAGTATCATCATTTGGCAAATAGTTGCTGCAATTAATTAGAAATTTCCCTTGTAAATATTGCTGCTTGGCTCAAAAAGAAGGCTCATGGAGGCAACACGCAGACCCACCAGCTTGACTCAACGTCAAGGCACGGAAGTGTGAAAACTCTTACTAAGGTAGAAAAGAAAATGACACTGTATTTTGGTGTCACAGGTGAGTCAATTTATAGAGGTCAATGATGTTGGCATCTTCTGGCTAAAGATAAGATGCAGCCAGCAATACAGAAGGAAGAAAAATTATAGACCTTTCCCCCCGACTCACTTTACATTACACAATGGGAGTTGGCACTCACTTTCCTTTTTGTCTCTTGATATTTAGACAATCAGAAATGTGTTACAGATCCAGCCAAAAAGACCACACAGAAGGCTGCAAAACTCTTGTCTCATGAAAGGGCTTGTCCCTGTTGCTCATCACTTGCCAGCAAAGGCTATTTAGCCTTTACAAGGAATGCTGTCAGAGAGGTCATTGACTTAGGAGATCAAAGCAATACGTGCAGAGTTCACGTTCAAAAGTACAGAAGTTGTCTTTCCTTTTAAATAAAAATGTGAAAAGAAAATTGAGTAAAAACTTTGTATTTCATTCAGGGTGATGAAGTAATTTTGAATTTACTCTACTAGAATTTAAAGAAATTGGCTTTCTAACTAAAAAAATTACTACTGCCAAATCCTCCAAGGACTAATGGAGCACAAGCATGGCCTCGTAGGCCATGTACTCTCCCTGTGGACACAACAGAGCCAGACAGAGCTGCAGCTAATGGAACACGTAGTGCAAACAGTGTCCCCCCACCAGTGATCATAGAATCACAGAATCAACAAGGTTGGAAAAGACCTCAGAGATCATCAAGTCCAACCTGTCACCCAACACCTCATGACTAACTAAACCATGGCACCAAGTGCCACATCCAATCCCCTCTCAAACACCTCCAGGGACGGCGACTCCACCACCTCCCTGGGCAGCACATTCCAATGGCCAACAACTCTTTCTATGAAGAACTTCCTCCTAACGTCCAGCCTTAACTTCCCCTGGTGCAGCTTCAGACTGTGTCCTCTTGTTCTGTTGCTGGTTGCCTCAGAGAAGAGACCAACCCCCACCTGGCTACAACCTCCCTTCAAGTAGTTGTAGACAGCAATAAGGTCTCCCCTGAGCCTCCTCTTCTCCAGGCTAAGCAACCCCAGCTCCCTCAGCCTCTCCTCGCAGGGCTGTGCTCCAGACCCCTCCCCGGCCTTGTTGCCCTTCTCTGGACACGGTCAAGAGTCTCAACATCTTTCCTAAACTGAGGGGCCCAGAACTGGACACAGGACTCAAGGTGTACCCTAACCAGTGCAGCGTACAGGGGCAGAATGACTTCCCTGTTCCTGCTGGCCACACTGTTCCTGTTAGCCAGCCCTGTATACTTCTGAGATAGAGGGTCTTCAGTCATCTCATCAGAGGTGGATCTCTCTGCTTGTGCTCCCAGTGCTGGAGTTCTTGGCTGGCCTTCTGCCATGCAGAGGTGGGAAAGTTGGAGTAAGATGCTAGCTGCAGGGGAGACATCCTTGTTACATAAATATGAGTTAACAGCTTTTGAATTACTGAAATGGCATTGTTCCAGATATCAGGCTCCTTCTGCTTTGTACACATGCAGGTTTATGTGTAAATACCTTAACCTCTGTGCTATGCAAACAGGTGTGTAGCTGTTTAAGCTTTTTCCAGAGCCCAAAAGCCCAATGGAACAGATTCAGGTTGCCTCCCCGCTCACCTTTCCTGGTAGGAAAAGAAATACTAGGCAGGGGAAGAAGAGAGAGGTAAGGCAATGAAAGAACAGTCTTGCATTGGTTTGGAAGTAAAAAGGTAGGTTTAACCAAAGAGGAAATAAAAGGTATTTAAGTAAAAGGAAGGTTATAGAGGTATAAGGAGAATAGGGATAAATAAAAATATATACAAAGCCAGATGCAGCTGGCAAAGGATTCTCTGAGTGGAAGATGGATTCTCTTTGGATATAGTCCCCTTAGATGTCTGGGACCAAGTGGAGCAGGCCAGGCCACATGGTTAGCAGCTCACAATGTGCAATGAACTTTGAGCTGGGGTTCCCTTCCTGCTGTGAGGGGGCCAGGTCTCCGTGCCCACCTGGGGTCAGGTTTCCAACCCACCTGGGGCTAGGTTTGCCAGCCCACCCTTCCTGGGCTGGGCTTAACCCAGCACAGGGTGCCAGCATAAAACCACGCATTTGTCCTTCCTCACCATCATCTGTTTTCAGTATTAGATTTCTGATTTCCATCTGATTTAAAGATTAAATATTTCTCAGAGAACAAGGGCAGGTGTGTTTCATGAGCTTTTTTGATCTTACAATACAATAAAATAAACCAGGTTGGAAGAGACCTTCAAGATCGTCACGTCCAACCTATCAACCAATCCAACCCACCTAAACAACTAGATCATGTCACCAAGCACCCCATCAAGTCTCCTCCTGAACACATTGGAATGGGCTGCCCGTGGAGGTGGTGGAGTCACCATCACTGGAGGTATCACAGTATCACCAAGGTTGGAAGAGACCTTGAAGATCATCGAGTCCAACCTGTAACCACAGACCTCACGACTAGACCATGGCACCAAGTGCCACATCCAGTCCCCTCTTGAACACCTCCAGGGATGGCGACTCAACCACCTCCCGGGCAGCCCATTCCAATGGCGAATCACTCTCTCGGTGAAGAACTTTCTCCTCACCTCCAGCCTTGAGGTGTTCAGGAGGAGACTTGATGGGGTGCTTGGTGCCATGGTTTAGTTGTTTAGAGGGTTGGATGCAATGATCTTGAAGGTCTCTTTCAACCTGGTGTATTGTATTGTATACAATGGGAAAGAACTATAACATCTAAAACAAGAGCAAATACCTTTGTAAGTGTGTTGTACAGAGGTTTTACACAACTTGGACAAAAATATAGAAGAATGGAGGTACTGGGATGTCAAAGAAGCAAGGAGAAAGACATTAGGAGGTAAAACATTGGGAAACCACAGTTAGTATGATTTCCAAATGCCTTACAGAACACAGAAACAAACCAAGTTCTTTCTGTACTCTGATTCTTCTCTCCAAAACTACATTTGAGATCAATTAGTTCATTTCAACACAGGTTGATGACTCTATTTAGTAATCCAGTCCCTTTCTATTCATAGTTCCTGAATGCAAGAATCACAGAACTACAAATACATCCAGTTGGAAGAGACCTCAAAGATCATCCCTTGGCTCAGCACTGAAGGGTCAACACTAAACCATGGCCCTAAGCACCAGGTCCACACGCTGCTTAAACACCTCCAGGGACAGTGACTCCACCACTGTCCTGGGAAGACCATTCCAGTGTTTGACAACCCTCTCCATGAGGAAGTATTTGCTAACACCCAGCCTGAACCTCCCCCAGTGCAGCTTGAAACCATTTCCTCTGGTCCTGTTGCTTGACACCATGGAGCAGAGGCTGCCCCCTCCTCACTCCAACCTCTCTTCAGGGAGCTGTAGAGAGCAATAAAGGTCTCCCCTCAGCCTCCTCCAGGTTGAGCAACCCCAGCTCCCTCAGATGCTCCTCACAGCTCCTGTGTTCCAAGCCCTTCACCAGTCTCATTGCCCTAGTCTGGGCATGCTCCAGCACCTCAATGTCCTTCTTGTAGTAAGGGGCCCAGAACTGAACACAGTACTGAAGGTGTGGCCTGAGTATAGCAGGATGATTGCCTTCCCTGTTCCTGCTGGCACCATGTTTCTAATCCAGGCCAGGACACCACTGGCTTCCTTGGCCACCCTGGCACACTGCTGACTCATGATCAGAAGAATGAGATCTTCCTGTGTCACCTAAGCCAAGCATTTCTAGCCAGCTTTATTTTACACCTACACTTCAAGGCAGCCTCTTTCAAGGAGAATGATGAAAAAAATTAGAGTTCTAAGTGACCTACAAAACACCACAAGACTTTTCATATCAATATAATTACAGTTCTCTACCAGGGAAGAGTTGGTATGTGCTAGGGCACTTAGAGAGGCTGTTCTCTGCACATGCAAATCACCTGGGAGGTGCTGATTACATCAAGAACTGAGGAGTGTCTCAACAAAGCTTTGGGGTCTGTGGTGACAGGTTGGACTCGATGATCTTCAAGGTCTCTTCCAACCTTAGCGATACTGTGAAAGCTGAGATACCCACCCAGACAGCAGCTGCTCAAGGGGGTGTGGCGAAAAGACCCCCTGGAATGTGCAAAAAAATAAACATCCGGGGTGGCTTGCTTGGTAAGACCACTACTGCCCCGGGGTGGATGTGGTGAACAGGTGGGAGGCAAAGAGGGGTGGGGGCCACCTGCAAGCACACAGGAAAGACCTCCTGGAAGTAGCACCTGGGAGTCATATCTGCATGATAACGTGACTAGGGTGCGGGGCCAGGCAGAGCTGCGATGAATGCACTGTATAAAACTCCCAAGATATGCCTGCTCTGGGAGAGAACAACTTCACTGGAAACACTGCACACTGGGGCCTGCTCAGAGGGGAAAAACATCATGGACCACCCTGAACTCGCCAGGACTCTCAGACCTCTCCAGTCCTCTGGCTGAGGCATCACAAGCTGAAGGGACTTGGTGTCGCCCCCCACTTCCTGCTGGCCAAAGAGAAGAGCACCTCGGAGTGGTAATATCTCTCTTGCTCTCTCTCTCTCTCTTTTCTCCCTTCCTCTGTTTTGTTTACTTTATTCTTTAATAAATAGCCTCAATTTGGTATTTGACCTTTTTTATGCCTCAGTTTCACTCATGGGAATGTTCTAAAAAGAACCAAGTCTCCTTCAGGCAGACCAAGACAGGCAACAACTGCCCAAGTCAGAAAGCATGCCCTGAAGGTGTCAGAAAGCAACAGTATACACATAATATGTGAATAACTTCATGCTACATGCTGAATATTGTGTACTCATGGGCTACACTCCAGCAGTTGCCTGTCACCTGCTAACCCCTCCCCAGCTGAGGAAGGGGAATCAAGAAAAGGAGGGGGCACCCATGGATTGAAATTAAAACAGATTTAATGAAACAGCAAAACCAATACTGATGCTGGTAAAAAGGATCCAAGTTATACTGGTCTGTAAATGAGACACAAAAGCAGAGATTAATTGAATGATGAGACTCAAGGAGTCTCTAGGCAAAAACAGTGGAATTAGCACAATATCATCTGGCTAAACAGCTCCTGCTCCACCACCACCATTTTTGCACCCATCCCAGAGCCTCATCAGCCAAGATACCACCCAGAGGAGCTCAGCCCCAGGAAGGAGCCCCAGCCAACACCCGTGAACGATACTGGAAAAGTCATCAATCATTGCCCTACCTAACCGGGGGCCACCAGGCCCCCCCGGCCTTTGTTGTCACCACCACCATCACCCAGTGTGCACCAGGGGCACTCACCAGGGATGAGAGGAGGATCCTCAGCCCAGATGGGCTCAGCTTGGGGCTTCTGCCTTTCCTGGGGGGATTAAAAAGGGGAGTGGGTGGGGAGGGCACAGTGGCCACACCTGGGGTAGGAGGAGACTTCAACAGAGCCCAGGTGCTGTGGGATTTGAGGGGAAAAAGGAGGAAATGGGGCAGGTGAGGGAATTTCAGGGGGTCAAGTAATGATAGGACTAGGGGGAATGGGAAAAAAATAGAAATGGGTAGATTCAGATTGGATGTTAGGAAGTTCTTCCCCATGAGGGTGGTGAGACACTGGCACAGGTTGCCCAGGGAGGTAGTGGAAGCCTCATCCTTGGGAGTTTTTAAGGCCAGGCTGGATGTGGCTGTGAGCAACCTGCTCTAGTGTGAAGTGTCCCTGCCCCTGGCAGGGGGTTGGAACTGGATGATCCTTGAGGTTCCCTCTGGCCCCAACAAGTCTATGATTCTAAAACAATTTTGTAGTTTAGGCTGGATATTAGGAAGAAATTCTTCACAGGAAGAGAGATTGGCCATTGGAATGGGCTGCCCAGGGAGGTGGTGGAGTCACTGGATGAGGCACTTGGTGCCATGGTTTAGCTGATCAGATGGTGTTGGGTAATAGGTTGGACTCGATGATCTCAAAGGTCTTTTCCAACCTGGTCAGTTCTGTTATTCTGTAAAGCTTCTGAATAAAAGCCTTGAATAATCATGCTGCTCTGCGCAGTAGCAGCGAGGGCATACAAGCCATGGATTCTCACAGTACAGCAGATCCTGCCGTCTCTCCGAGCTAGCCATGATACAGCCTGTCCTTCAAAGATGTCAGAGTTAGAATAGAATAGAACTAACCAGGCTGGAAAAGACTTTTCAGATCATTGAGTCCAACCTATCATCCAGCACCATCTAATCAACTCAACCATGGCACCAAGTGCCTCATCCAGGCTCTTCCTAAACACCTCCAGTGATGGTGACTCCACCACCTCCCTGGGCAGCACATCCCAATGGCCAATCTCTCTTTCTGTGAAAAATTTCTTCCGAACCTCCAGCCTAAACCTCCCCTGGTGCAGCTTGAGACTGTGTCCTCTTGTTCTGGTGCTGGTTGCCACAGAGAAGAGACCAACCCCAACCTGGCTACGAGTTCTTTTCAGGGAGTTGTAGAGAGCAAGAAGGTCTCCCCCTGAGCCTCCTCTTCTCCAGGCTAAGCAACCCCAGCTCCCTCAGCCTCTCCTCACAGGGCTGTGCTCCAGACCCCTCCCCAGCATTCTTGCCCTTCTCTGGACACCTTCCAGCAACTCAACATCTTTCCTAAATTGAGAGGCCCAGAACTGGACACAGGACTCAAGGTGTGGCCTAACCAGTGCTGAGTACAGGGCACAATGACTTCCCTGCTCTTGCTGACCACACTTCTCCTGATACAGGCCAGGATGCCATTTGCCTTCTTGGCTGCCGGGGCACACTGCTCCCTCATACTTCGGCGGCTGTCGATCAGCACCCCCAGGTCCCTCTCTGCCTGGCCGCTCTCCAGCCACTCTGACCCCAGCCTGTAGCACTGCCTGGGGTTGCTGTGGCCAATGTGCAGCACCCGGCACTTGGATGTGTTCAGTCTCCTGCCCTTGGACTCTGCCCATCTGTCCAGCCTGTCGAGGTCCCTCTGCAGAGCTCTCCTACCCTATAAGAGATCAACACCTGCCCCCAGCTTGGTGTCATCTGCAAATTTACTGAGAATGGACTCAATCCCCTCCTCCAGATCATCAATAAAGATATTGAACAGGATGTCGTGAGAGTCCGAGCCTCAGTGTGCCACAGCCCCAACTACAAAACTATCCCGCAGCCCCAGGTTTGAGTGCCTTTCTCTTCTGCTCTTTCACAAACTGCTGAAATAAATGAGTTTGGTTTCAGTGAAGTTTTTAGCTTTTTCCATTGCAAATCATAAACCAAAAAAATTTCACTGGGTATTTGCCATCAGCCTGTGTCCAGACAGGAATTATGCTTCACTTGTAAAGATTCACACTGTCATTGTCTTTTCTTTCTCTCTTCAGACTGTGCAGTTTCATTACGTTCAACCTGTTACTGCTTTTATTAACTCTTGCCAAACACTGCCAAATGAACTCCAGCCAAATGAGCATCATCAATACATCCAGGCCTGCCTCCTGTGTCTGGGCAAAGATTGTGGTTATATTATTTTAGGTAGGGATTATTTTAAGACAAAACACAGCTTGAGAGAAACTACAGGAACACGAGAAGCACTTTCTGCTGAAACTCATGCCAGTGTGCATTTTACCAGCAAACAGCTTCTGATAAGGAACAGATCCTTTTTTCTTCATTTTCCTTCCACACACATGCACCATGAATTGTTTATATCTAGTAAGGGATTTCTGTTTTTTTCATGTTACAGATGATAAATTGAGATTATGTAGTAAAGTCTGTTCCCTTCACTACAAAACACAACCTTGGCTGGGCACACACTAAACTAGCCTTATAAAACCAAACCAAACTAAACCCAAACAAAACTCCAACCAACCAACAAACAAAACCTCAACAAAACAAAACCAATCTCAAACAAACTATGATGTGCAGAATGTCATTCCAATGTCATTCCATAGGCACAAATCCAGGCTGGGCAGGGACTGGCTGGAGAGCAGCCCTGAGGAGAGAGACTTGGGGGTGCTGGGGGAGGAGAAGCTCAACAGGAGCTCTCAGTGTGTACTTGCAGCCCGGAAAGCCAATCAGCTCCTGGGCTGCATCAGGAGAAGTGTGGCCAGCAGGTCAAGGGAGGTGATTCTCCCCCTCTACTCAGCTCTGGTGAGACCCCACCTGGAGTACTGCCTCCAGTTCTAGAGCCCTGATTACAGGAGGGATGTGGACGTGCTGGAGCGTGTCCAGAGAAGGGCCACGAGGATGAGCAGAGGGCTGGAGCACCTCTCCTGTGAGGACAGACTGAAGGAGTTGGGGCTGTTCAGTCTGGAGAAGAGAAGGCTCCGAGGTGACCTCATTGTGGCCTTCCAGTATCTGAAGGGGGCTACAGGAAGGCTGGGGAGGGACTGCTCAGGGTATCAGGTAGTGACAGGACTAGGGGGAATGGAATGAAGCTGGAAATAGGGAGATTCAGGCTAGATGTGAGGAAGAAGTTCTTCCCCATGAGAGTGGTGAAGCCCTGGAATGGGTTGTGCAGAGAGGTGGTTGAGGCCCCATCCCTGAAGGTGTTTAAGCCCAGGCTGGATGAGGCTGTGGCCAGCCTGATCTAGTGTGGGGTGTCCCTGCCCATGGCAGGGGGGGGTTGGAACTAGATGATCCTTGTGGTTCCTTCCAACCCTGACTGATGCTATGATACTATAACTCAGCATCTGGAAACATACCACCTGAGCTGGCAATTTTTCAGTAGTTCCCCCAAATGCATGACCCTAAGGTCTATAGGTTACAGTCAAAGCAGTCAGAGAATATGTCCCACTGTTTAAACAAGAGGGGTCTTACAGAATTAGTCATAAGTGTATTAAATAAAATGTACATTTCTGATGAGCTGAATGAATGGAAAAAACCCAAAAAGTCTTGTCTCTCTTGACCACCACCCTGGTGATCCATTCAGCAGCAGAGCTAACAGTGATATTTCACAGTTTGCTAACAGTAAGATCACAGTAGATACTAAACAAAAAAGATAGGAAGCCATAGGGAATTAGAATTCCACATAGCAGACAAATTTGCAAGCTAAAATCAATACAAAAAGGAATGGTGTGTGCCTACATAGCAGAAGTATGATTAAGGCTATTTAGCACCTTTATTCCCGCTTCTTGTAATGATGGAAGCCTTTCCATCAGCCCTCTACACTGATGTATGCTGTTAGCCTTGAACTGTCTTGAAGCCTTGTAAACGAACAGCTTTGAGCAGATGGTCATTGAGCTGAAGCTCTGCTAACAGGAAAGGCAGCTTCAGCAACTTCTTTCCCTTGGGCTGGGCCAAGTTGATATTTCTTCAGCTGTGCTCAAAAAAAAAAACCTAAAAAACTAGTAGAGGAAAAGAGTTTTCATGAACTTAATTGCAGACAGGATTTTATCTTCACTCCCTTCTCCAAAATCCCCTTCATATCACACTATTTGAGCTTTCATTATGCACCTGAGCGACATCTTGGTTGCTAGGGATTAGATAGCCCGTTATTTAGACAAGTTACTGATGTGCTACTTACCTCACACAAAGCATTTAAGGCTCTAAAGACATTTACAATTCATCAAGTCATGCAACAGTTCTATGAAGCATGCTGCAATTCATCACATTTTACATATGGGAAAGCTGAAGCACTGTGAACTGGAAAGGCAAATAGATGTAACATTACATCTTATTTCCTTTTCCTTCAGCCTCCAAGTAAATATTTGAATCATGTGTGCTTTCAGAAGTATTTTACATGGCAAATGCAGACTTCAGATTTAAGATCAAATCACTACTGTATAATGTCCATGAGAGAGAGTAGAACCTATACAGAAGGAAGTCCACTTGCACACCAGTTTTCCAGGCCAAACCACTTTCTTCTGTGACCCACTTCTTATCACAGCCAGACCCTTAAAAAGAACTTTCTCATGATACTATATGCAAGGTGCTTCACAAGCTTCAGACCTGCAGTATTTTAGATAAGGGAACTGTGTATAAAGCAACATCTCAAAACTTCAGCATCTTTATGAAGTGAGTTTTCCTCCTGCTCAGAATCACAGTATCAGTCAGGGTTGGAAGGGACCACAAGGATCATCTAGTTCCAACCCCTCTGCCATGGGCAGGGACACCCCACACTACATCAGGCTGGCCACAGCCTCATCCAGCCTGGGCTTAAACACCTCCAGGCACAGGGCCTCAACCACCTCCCTGGACAACCCATTCCAGGGCTTCACCACTCTCATGGGGAAGAACTTCCTCCTCACGTCCAGCCTGAATCTCCCCACCTCCAGCTTCATTCCATTCCCCCTAGTCCTATCACTACCTGATACCCTGAGCAGTCCCTCCCCAGCCTTCCTGTAGCCCCCTTCAGATACTGGAAGGCCACAATGAGGTCATCTGGGAGCCTTCTCTTCTCCAGACTGAACAGCCCCAACTCCTTCAGTCTGTCCTCACAGGAGAGGTGCTCCAGCCCTCTGCTCATCCTCGTGGCCCTTCTCTGGACACCTTCCAGCACCTCCACATCCCTCCTGTAATCGGGGCTCCAGAACTGGAGGCAGTACTCCAGGTGGGGTCTCACCAGGGCTGAGTAGAGGGGGAGAATCACCTCCCTTGACCTGCTGGCCACACTTCTCCTGATGCAGCCCAGGAGCTGATTGGCTTTCCGGGCTGCAAGTGCACATTGAGAGCTCCTGTTGAGCTTCTCCTCCCCCAGCACCCCCAAGTCTCTCTCCTCAGGGCTGCTCTCCAGCCAGTCCCTGCCCAGCCTGGATTTGTGCCTGGGATTGCCTCGACCCAGCTGCAGGACCCTGCCCTTGGTCTTGTTGAAGCTCCTGAGGTTGGCTTGTGCCCACCTCTCCAGCCTGTCCAGGTCCCTCTGGATGGATCCCTTCCTTCCAGCGTGTCTGCTGCACCACACAGCTTGGTGTCATCAGCAACCTTGCTGAGGGTGCACTCGATGCCACTGTCCATGGCACCCACAAAGATGTTGAACAAGTCAGAGATGACCCTGTCCCTGCCTCTGAAAGTCATCACCAGTAAAATGTGTGGCTCTGCTGAATTATGGTGAAAACCAAAGGAAAACAAGGAGATGAGGAAACCATACCTTCCCTCAGAACCTCCTTACAAAATTAAGCCCACTCCAAAACACAAATCATAAGGAATACTCCATTTTCATCCTTGTTTCCTTAGATGTCTGTGTTGTCCTTCCACCATCCCCTTGTAGACTAACTCTTCCCTGTAACTATGGGATCTGTCCAATGAATTTAGTCATATTTGACAGTAATTTGACAGACTTCACTGAAAAAGACCCCAAGTCATCATTCTTCTTAGAGGAAAGGAAGTTTTCAGCCATCTTGAAAGGGTAACAGCTAGAAATCTACACCTCATCAGTCCTCCCGTCAGCCACATGGCAGGCTGCCAGCTGCACCAAAGAGAGGCACGGGACATGCGGCATAGCTTACGGCAGCAAAGCGTGTGGGGTGGCAAGATAAAAAGCAAGGAAGGAGGAGAACAAAGCTAAAAAATGTCTTCAGTAATTCCACTGCTCATGAAAAAACTGCCAGAGTTAGTGGCCTTGGAGGTGCCCTGTTTGAATATTATTAAAGTTGAATTCAAGAGCCCTAGGGAAAAAAAACTATTGAAGTCTGCAAGTACAGTGGAAAACGAGTTTGTTGTTATTAATCACAGAATCACCAAGGTTGGAAGAGACCTCAAAGATCATCAAGTCCAACCTGTCACCAACACCTCATGACTACTAAACCATGGCTCCAAGTGCCACATCCAATCCCTTTTTGAACACCTCCAGGGATGGTGACTCCACCACCTCCCTGGGCAGCGCATTCCAATGGCTAATGACTCTCCCAGTGAAGAACTTTCTCCTCATCTCCAGCCTAAACTTCCTCTGGCACAGCTTGAGACTGTGTCCTGTTGTTCTGAACAAACATGTTAAAGTTGCCTGTTTGTCAATAGTTCCATTAAAAAATACTCAAATACCAGAAGTATGGTTGGGTCTAAATAATTTCACCTGAAAACCTCTGCAAGTTTAATTGCATGGTTGGCAGTCCTTTCCTGACACTGCACAAACCCACAGACAACAGTTCGGTAGGAAAAAACCTCAAAAATCAACCAATCTGGGTAACTGGTTGAAGATAGTGTGCTAACCAACAACCCAAACTATGCTTTCTGTTGCAATACCTGGGGGACACCAGTGCTGGGCCCAATCCTATTCAATATCTTTACTGATGGTCTGGAGGAGAGGACTGAGCCAGTCATCATTAAATTTGCAGATGACACCAAGTTGGGGGCAGGAGTTGATCTGTTAGACGGCAGGAGAGCTCTGCAGAGGGACCTTGCCAGGCTGGACAGATGGGCAGAGTCCAATGGGATGGCATTCAACAAGTCCAAGTGCTGGGTGCTGCACTTTGGCCACAACAACCCCATGCAGAGCTACAGGCTGGGGAGAGAGTGGCTGGAGAGCAGCCAAACAGAAAGGGAACTGGGGGTAGTGGTTGATAGTAGGCTGAACATGAGCCTGCAGTGTGCCCAGGTGGCCCAGAAGACCAATGGTACCCTGGCCTGCATCAGGAATAGTGTGGCCAGCAGGAGAAAGGAAGTCATTGTGCCCCTGTACTCAACACTGGTTAGGCCACACCTGGAGTCCTGTGTCCAGTTCGGGGCCCCTCAATTTAAGAAGGACATTGAGACTCTTGAATGCATCCAGAGAAGGGCAACAAAGCTGGGGAGGGGTCTGGAGCACAGCCCTGTGAGGAGAGGCTGAGGGAGCTGGGGTTGCTTATCCAGGGAAGAGGAGGCTCAGGGAGACCTTCTTGCTCTCTACAACTCCCTGAAGGGAGGTTGTAGCCAGGTAGGGGTTGGTTTCTTCTTCCAGGCAACCAGCAGCAGAACAAGAGGACATAGTCTCAAGCTGTGCCAGGGGAGGTTTAGGCTGGAGGTGAGGAGAAAGTTCTTCCCAGGAAGAGTAATTGGCCATTGGGATGTGCTGCCTGGGGAGGTGGTGGAGTCACTGTTCCTGGAGGTGTTCAAGAAAAGATGGGATGAGACCAACATGGTCTAGTCATGAGGTGTTGGGTGACAGGTTGGACTTGATGATCTCTGAGGTCTTTTCCAACCTTATTGATTCTATGATTCTATCTTAAACAAATATATGTTAACAGGTTATCTTTTTAGGCACTCTATAAATCAACATGATAGGGATTTGAACTACTGAAATAAACTAAACTGTTGAAAGAACAAATATCATACATAAGCCCATGGAACAAAGTGACCACCAACTCCTCTTGAAAGAGTAACTAGCAAAGTAAAAGTAGAGAAAGCAGATACAGATGTAAAAATTCCATTTATTACTGGAACAGTAAGAGTACTAGCATTTCACAGTGCCTGTAGAGTGAAGACTTTTATCTGTTCTACATATTGTCAGTCACAAAAAGGCACTTAGAGGCAGCAACTGACTGCAAACTAGCCCCCATTATTTACTTGTTGAAAACTTGCCAAGTAAAGTTAACAAATAAAGGTAACTTCTGAGGAACATAACAGAAACAGTCACATTTCACCAGCGATCATCTATTTGTCTGTTTCCCCAAGCCTGGAAAAGTTAGCTACCCTCAAATTCAGTTCATATCAGAATAGTATCATAGTATCAGTCAGGGTTGGAAGGAACCACAAGGATCATCTACTTCCAACCCCCCTGCCATGGGCAGGGACACCCCACACTACATCAGGCTGGCCAGAGCCTCATCCAGCCTGGGCTTAAACACCTCCAGGGATGGGGCCTCAACCACCTCCCTGCACAACCCATTCCAGGGCTTCACCACTCTCATGGGGAAGAACTTCCTCCTCACATCTAGCCTGAATCTCCCCACCTCCAGCTTCATTCCATTCCCCTAGTCCTATCACTACCTGAGATCCTGAGCAGTCCCTCCCCAGCCTTCCTGTAGGCCCCCTTCAGATACTGGAAGGCCACAATGAGGTCACCTCAGAGCCTTCTCTTCTCCAGACTGAACAGCCCCAACTCCTTCAGTCTGTCCTCACAGGAGAGGTGCTCCAGCCCTCCGATCATCCTTGTGGCCCTTCTCTGGACACCTTCCAGCACCTCCACATCCCTCTTGGAATAGGGGCTCCAGAACTGGAGGCAGTACTCCAGGTGGGGTCTCACCAGCTCTGAGCAGAGGGGGAGAATCACCTCCCTTGCCCTGCTGGCCACACTTCTGCTGCTGCAGCCCAGGATCTGATTGGCTTTCCGGGCTGCAAGTGCACACTGAGAGCTCCAACAAAACACCCCCCCCCCCAAACAAATAAAAAACCCAAATAAAACCAAACAAAACCCCATAAACCAACAACCCCCCCCCCAATTATAAAAAACAACCAACCAACCAACCCCCATGTATCAACCAAACTCATCACATCCACTGTCAATTTTATAGCAAACAAAATAAAACCCATGCAAGCTGAAGAGTTGCATGCTTGCTTTTGATCATAGAAAGGAGGAAAAAGTGCAGAGGAATCCCTCAGATTCCTGCTTAGGTAACAAAAGGGGCAGTGTTTCTACACAGCACACCTCCTGCTAACGTGTCAAGTGCTTCCCAAGGCCGGGCTGGGTTAACTGATCACACTCACATTCACTTGCCGTCAAAGGTTTATGGAGTAGATAATGTCAACTTCAGCTTCATTAACATTCTTGAGAGAACTCTAACACTCAGATTCATTGCCATGTCCAGGCTTCAACTCTAGTTTAAAAGACCTTCTTCCTACCAGGAATAGAATTAACCAGTCTGGAAAAGACTTTTGAGATCATCAAGTCCAAACTCTCACACAACACCATCTCATCAACTAAACCATGGCACCAAGTGCCCCATCCAGTCTCTTCCTAAATACCTCCAGGGACAGTGACTCCACCACCTCCCTGGGCAGCACATTCCAAGGGCCAATCTCTCTCTCTGGGAAGAACTTCTTCCTAACGTCCAGCCTAAACCTCCCCTGGTGCAGCTTGAGACTGTGTCCTCTTAGAATGCAATAATACAATACAATAGAATAAACCAGGTTGGAAGAGACCTTCAAGATCATCGCGTCCAACCCATCAACCAATCCAACCCACCTAAACAACTAACCCATGGCACCAAGCACCCCATCAAGTCTCCTCCTGAACACCTCCAATGATAGTGACTCCACCACCTCCCTGGGCAGCCCATTCCAACGGGCAATCACTCTCTCTGTATAGAACTTCTCCCTAACCTCCAGCCTAAACCTGCCCTGGTGCAGCCTGAGACTGTGTCCTCTTGTTCTGGTGCTGGCTGCCTGGGAGAAGAGACCAACCTCTGCCTGGCTACAACCTCCGTTCAGGTAGTTGTAGAGAGCAAGAAAGTCACCCCTGAGTCTCCTCCTCTCCAGGCTAAGCAACCCCAGCTCCCTCAGCCTCTCCTCAATAGGGCTTGTGTTCCAAACCCCTCACCAACTTTGTTGCCTTTCTCTGGACACGTTCCAGCAAGTCAACATCCTTCCTAAACTGAGGGGCCCAGAACTGGACACAGGACTCAAGGTGTGGCCTAACCAGTGCAGCGTACAGGGGCAGAATGACCTCCCTGCTCCTGCTGGCCACACTTACTCTGGTGCTGGCTGCCTTGGAGAAGAGACTGACCCCCACCTGGGTACAACCTCCCTTCAGGTAGCTCTAGACAGCAGTAAGGTCTCCCCTGAGCCTCCTCTTCTCCAGGCTAAGCATCCCCAGCTAGACTACATTCCTTACCTCCAAAGACAGATAACAGAGCTCCAGGTGTACCACAGAGCATCATCTCCAAAGTCACCTCAAATGTGACCATTCCTGCCACAGGTCTAAAAATGGCACTCAGTAACTTCATAAGGTAACAGCAATCAACTCTGTGCCTGTATATTCCCTCAATGTTGTAGCTAAAGTTGTAGGTGGATTTGCAGCAGTGGTGACCTGGACAGGGGAGTAGATAGCAGAGCACCAGAGCCCAGATTTGTCATTTGACCCTTCTTAGAGTGCAATTATGACAGTTAATTCTATCATACTGATTAAGGCAGGTGTGTTAAAAAAATTCCTGGAGTTAAAGAGCATACAGAGCACTGCCCCTCCCCACCCCCAAATAAAATCAACAACCAAACCCCAACCAACCAATTCCACAACAAAACACAGGAAAGCACACAACTGAAGCACATGTGCAGAGAGATTACTTAGCTGTATTAGGATACAAATATCCAATATGAAAGGGTAACAGCTGCAGCAGGGAAGAACTTGTATCAATGACCTATGCTAGGCATTAAAGTGGAACAGCTGTTTCACAACACAGTCAAGCTCAACACTGTAGTATCCAAGTAGCATTTTGCTCATCTTGTATCATAGTATCATAGTATCAGTCAGGGTTGGAAGGGACCACAAGGATCATCTAGCTCCAACCCCCTGCCATGGGCAGGGACACCCCGCACTAGATCAGGCTGTCCAAAGCCTGTCCTGTCTCTTCATTCATATTCCACTGTCCCTGCTAGGTGGTGCTGTAGGATGCCTTTTCCAAGGCAGAAAAGTTGGCTTGCTTTTTTGTTCCCCTCATGGACACTTTTTCCCTTCTACATGAGAACAGCTGCGGTGTTTTCTGCATCTTGGTGGTACAAAACGTGTCCTGTCTGGCCTTTCTTGTTCTTTACCTGCTGCAAGCATGTGGTGGCCACCACCGCTGCTGCTCCTTTTCCAGAGCAGCCAGAGAAAATGTGTGGGTGTTAGCACTCATCTGCATGTGCCCATGCCCACCTATGAAAGCAGGAACCTCAGATGGAGGCAAGAGGTTATTAATACCTAACCAAATTTTCTACCCCGTTTTCATTTGGTCCTGAAGATACAGAAGATGGAACCAAACCCTTTTATTGCCAAAGCAGACTTAAAATAAAACCAGACACAGAAACTAAAAGTATGCTTTCAAAGGAAAGGCTAAGTATGAAACCTTCTGAAGCTCCAGTGAGTGAAATAGCTCTCTTTTTGCCTCTCAAACTGTGACTTGCTTCTGTGAGGAAAGGCAGCCCACTGCAAAGATTCAGGAAAGACAATTCTCTGAAAGGAAAGGAAGGGTGATTTCTTCAGGCTTCAGTTTTGTTCTCAAAGTAAAGAATAACTGAAATGGTAGGATACAATTCACAGGATCACAGGATGTCAGGGGTTGGAAGGGACCCAAAGAGATCATCCAGTCCAACCCCTCTGCCAGAGCAGGACCATACAATCAAGCTCAGGTCACAGAGGAACACATCCAGAAGGAACACAGTCTCCAGAGAAGGAGAATCCACAACTACTCTGGGCAGCCTGTTCCAGTGCTCTGTGACCCTTACAGGAAAGACGTTCCCCCTTGTGTTGAGCTGGAACCTCCTGTGCTGCAGCTCACATCCATTGCTCCTTGTCCTATTCCAGGGAGCAAGTGAGCAGAGCCTGTCCCCTCCCTCCTGACCCCCAGCCCTGAGAGAGTCATAAACATTTATTAAATCCCCTCTCAGTCTTCTCTTTGCCAGACTAAACAGCCCCAGGTCCCTCAGCCTCTCCTCACCAGGCAGTGCTCCAGTCCCCTAATCATCCTTGTTGCCCTCTGCTGGACCCTCTCCAGCAGATCCCTGTCCCTCTTGAACTGGGGAGCCCAAAACTGAATGCAGTACCCAAGATGAGGTCTCACCAGGGCAGAGGGGGAGGAGAACTTCCCTTGATCTGCTGACCACGCTCTTCTTAATACACCCCAGGATCTCATTGGCCTTCCTGGCCACCAGGGCACATTGCTGTCCCATGGATAGCTTGTTATCCACCAGCACTCCCAGGTCCCTCTCCACAGGGCTGCTCTCCAGCAGATCACCTCCCAGCCTGTACTGCTGCAGTTTATTCTTCTTCCCCAGATGCAGGACTCCGCACTTGTCCTTGGTGAACTTCATTTGGCTCCTCTGTGCCCAGCTCTCAGTCTGTCCAAGTCTCACTGGATGGCCACACATCCTTCATCTGCATCAGCCAAGCCTCCCAGTTTGGTGTCATCAGCAACCTTGCTGAGCAGACTCTGTCTCTCTGTTCCCTCATCAATGTCATTGATGAAGAATAGCACCAGACCGAGCACTGATCCCTGGGGGACTCCACGAATTACAGCTCTCCAGCTGGACCTGGCACCATTGATCACCACTCTTTGAACTCTATCTTGTAACCAGTTCCTAATTCACCTCACTGTCTGCTCTTCCATCCCACACTTCCTGAGCTTGCTCACTAAGCTGTTATAGGAGACAGTATCAAAGGTCTTGCTAAGGTCAAGGTAGACCACATCCCCTGGTCTCCCTAAATCTACCCATTCAGTTATGGCACCATAGAATGCCAGCAGGTTAGTCAATAATGGATTTCCCCTTGGTGAATCCATGCTGACTACTCCTGATCACCTTTTTCTCTTCCAAGTGCCTTGAGATGCCCTCCAGAAGGAGCTGCTCCATCATTTTTCCAGGGATGGAGGTGAGGCTGACTGGTCTGTAGCTCCCTGGAACTTCATTCTTGCCCTGTTTGAAGACTGGAGTGACATTGGCTCTCCTCCAGTCCTCAGCACCTCTCCTGTCTGCCAGGATTTGGCAAAACTGATGGAGAGTGGCAGAGCATTAACATCAGGCAGCTCTCTCAACACTCTTGGGTGCATCTCCTTAGGGCCTGTGGACTTGGGAATATTCAATTTGTGTAACTGATCCTTAACACAGTCTTCACTGACCAGTGGGGAGCATTCCCTCCTCTAGGCTTCCTCTCCTTCATCCAGGGACTGCAGTGCATAGGGCAGTTCAGTCTTAGGAGTAAAGGCTGAAGCAAAGAAGGCATTCAGCAGCTCTGCCTTCTCTGCATCCTCACCTCTCAGGGCTGCCTCCTCATTCAGCAGTGGGCCCACACCTTCCCTCTTCTTCCTTTTCCTACTGTTACATTTGAAGAAGCTCTTCTTGTTCTCTTTTACTTCCTTTGCCAGTTTCAGTTCCAAGAAGGATTTTGTCTTCCTTGTTGCATTCCTATGTGCCCTGACAACTTCTCTATAGTTCACCCAAGTGACATCTCCCTTCTTCCATGAATTGTAAGTTTCTTTCTTCCCTGAGATTACCTTCAGGAGCTCCTTGCTCAGCCATGCAGGTCTCCTAGCACATCTACCTCATTTTCTACTCAAGGGAACACTCCTAGCTTGGGTGCTTTAGTGCTTTGGATTAGTGCTTTTAGTGCTTTAACATCCATAGTTCTATGACTACCTGAAGGGAGGTTGTAGCCAGGTGGGGGTTAGCCTCTTCTCCCAGGCAACCTGTGACAGAGTAAGAGGACACAATCTCAAGCTGTGCCACAGCAAGAGAGATTGGCCATTGGAATGTGCTGCCCAGGGAAGTGGTGGAGTCACTGCCCCTGGAAGTGTTTAAGAAGAGATGGGATGAGGCACTTGGTGCCGTGGTTGAGTTGATTAGATGGTGTTGGGTGATAGGTTGGACTCGATGATCTTGAAGGTCTTTTCCAACCTGGTTAATTCTGTGAATTAACAAATATCTGAGAATTAACTGGTGCAGACTGGAATTTAACTATTCAGACCTGTCAAAACATGAGCTAATGGCCTGTAGGTAAAGGCAGCTTGGTGATGTCCAGCTATTCCACACAAATTTGTGTCGAGCCAAAGATGATGAATAATCATAACCCCCGTCCTGAGCAAAAGGGAAGAAAACCAAAACCACCCCTATTGAGTAACTGTAGTATTACTACATCAGGTGATGATGTCAGGAAAAATTTGCAGTCAGTTTTTAGATCCTGTCCCACTGCTCATCATCTTAGGACATCATCTGAGCACTTACTGTTCCTACAGAAAATCCACCCTAGTAAATAACAAGGCCACCCACCTGACTTACATTCTACTTAGTAAACTTTTCTGTCTGATGCTCTGCTCTGAAAGTAGATCTTCCACTGTCAGAAAGCAAACTTGGGCATCCAGGGAGGTGGTTGAGGCCCCGTGCCTGGAGGTGTTTAAGCCCAGGCTGGATGAGGCTGTGGCCAGCCTGATCTAGTGTGGGGTGTCCCTGCCCATGGCAGGGGGTTGGAACTAGATGATCCTTGTGGTCCCTTCCAACCCTGACTGATTCTATGATTCTATGATTCTATGTTGCATCCCTGTCTTGGGAGAGGCACTAAGAAGTCAAACTTTTTTTCCACTACCATCTCATCCTTTCCCCTGTTACAGGGCCCAGGGTGAGGCGGAGGAGCCAACAACAGGCAGACACTGTCAAGTCTGGCTGGGGGGAGTGAGAGCTAAGCCCTGTGCTTCACGTGCTTCATACAGCCTGACACACGCCGCTGCCTGCCTGAGAATGTGTGTGCAGTGCGTGCTGTATAGCATTTGCAGTTGACTGGCTACATTTGAACAGGTAACCTGCCACTGGGCTGCTTTGTTTCCAAAAAGGGAATTCCTAGGGGATGATTTGAAAAGTCCGTGGACTCTGGACTGCAGTGAGGATGTGTATTGTGTTCCTGCCTTCAGGGCAAACAGCTCTTTGTTGCAGCAGCAGCACATTTCCAGCCGCCAAGCCCCTCCCCATAGCAGCTCTCTCACATTTCCTCTGCTTTGGGATTTACCATTTGGCTTTTACTTGCCTTTAGGATTACAAATCACACCTCCTGGTAGCGCTTTATCCAGCGAAAGCTCTGCTGAGTAGCAGCCCAGCAGCCCACAACCAGAGCTGTGAGCAATTCTGGCTAATTTACCTAAGGGTTTCTAAGGTTTTAAAGCTGAGCTTTAGCTATTGCTTGGCTCCATTTCCAGGCCGAGAGGTCCAGCTCGCAGCCCAGGTTGGCAGTTTCTTATCGCCTATGTAAGATTTTTCCCTGCTCCTCTAAATTCCAAGTTTCTGATCCTTCTAGACTGTTATTCTATTGTGTTATCAGTACCTGCCATGTGTAATTAACCTGCCAGTGACTGGGAAAATGATCCTGATTAAATTAGTTTGGGATTTAAAAAACCTGTGTAATAAATCATCATTCATATTTTATAATGCTCCTGCATATTAATCTCCATGAATGATAATAATCCCCTCAGCAGAAGAGGATGAGAAGGGAATGAGAAGGGACACTGTGCAGGCCAGTGACAAAAGATGAAGTATATCATGGTCCTGAGGAATTCTGGCACAAATTCACTAACAGATAGAATCATAGAATCATAGAACCAATAAGGATGGAAAAGACCTCAAAGACCATCAAGTCCAACCTGTCACCCAGCACCTCATGACTACTAAACCATGGCTCCAAGTGCCACGTCCAATCCCCTCTTGAACACCTCCAAGGATGGTGACTCCACCACCTCCCTGGGCAGCACATTCCAATGGCAAATCACTCTCTCAGTGAAGAACTTCCTCCTCACCTCCAGCCTAAACTTCCCCTGGTGCAGCTTGAGACTGTGTCCTCTTGTTCTGGTGCTGGTTGCCTGGGAGAAGAGACCAACCCCCACCTGGCTACAACCTCCCTTCAGGGAGTTGTAGAGAGCAAGAAGGTCTCCCCTGAGCCTCCTCTTCTCCAGGCTAAACAACCCCAGCTCCCTCAGCCTCTCCTCACAGGGCTGTGCTCAAGGCCTCTCCCCAGGCTCGTAGCCCTTCTCTGGACATGTTCAAGAGTCTCAGTGTCCTTCCTAAACTGAGGGACCCAGAACTGGACACAGGACTCAAGGTGTGGCCTAACCAGTGCTGAGTACAGGGCAGAAGGACTTCCCTGCTCCTGCTGGCCACACTATTGCTGATGCAGGCCAGGATGCCATTGGCTTTCTTGGCCACCTGGGCACACTGCTGGCTCATGTTCAGCTGCTGTCAAACAGTCCCCCCAGGTCCCTTTCTGCCTGTCTGCTCTCAGCCACTCTGTCCCCAGCCTGTAGCTCTTCCTGGGGTTGTTGTGACCAAAGTGCAGCACCTGGCACTTGGACTTGCTGAATGCCATCCTGTTGGACAGATCAACAGCTGGTACAGACATGCACCTGAGCAAATCACCAGGCAGCACAGACCTGGTAGCAAAGCTATCTCCAGGTGTTCTAGCATGTCTTTTCCCTACAGACACAAAAATCCTTACTCCAGGGGGCTCCACAGTTCCCCTGTGTGTGGGAAGGTGGCCCAACAGACATCAAATTTGAGGAGAGGCTGCATGTAAGACAAAAAGCAGCAGTGACCTAAGCATAGAGCTCTACAAACCATGGAGAGTGGTAGCCACATAGGATAGAAAATAGGAAGAAGTGGAATTCTGATCTATTTAAACAGTGTGAACAGAATCTCAATCCATCTGGGTATAACAACCTTGAGGCAATTCCATACATGAATACCCATGGGTGTCTCTTCTGCCCTTTCACTGTTTTGATTTACAATCTTTGAGAAAGGCTGTCCTGTGCAAAGCTCAAAGGGGAAACATGCAAAGTATGAGTGAGCAAATTGCTACATTTCCTTTCACAATCATAACAAGGTGCTTAGACAACCACACAGTGAAATTCAAAGTGCCCTTGAGAAGAAAAAAAAAAAGGGAAAAAAAGGCTTTTAAGAGGATGATTTAATTTTATTACTAAACTTTAAAAAAAAAAGGCAGCTACATGCTGCTAGAAAAGAAAAGGCTTTTGCTGCAGCTCAGTGTCTCTTCACAAAAAGAGAGAAGTCAAAAATAAAAGGGGCCAATCTATAAAAATTCCATGCTGGCTGAGGTATTCACAGGTTTTTTCATACTGCACACCACATTCTTGGTTTTCATTAATGTGGTCTGCAAAGAGAGAGGGGGGCAAACCAGAAAGCATCTGAACCACTTGTTTGATTTCTGTGATCAAAGAGGATCAGAATATGGAAGGAGAGTACACAGCATGTCCAGATGAGACTCATTTCAGTGTATCACGGGAGACAGCTAGAGAACCTGCTGATACACTGAAATTCATGTTGAAAAGACTTTATATGACATAAACTACTACTAGAGGACTATGGAGGAACAAACAAACAGACACAATGCTCCCCCAAACCATAAAACAACACCTTTCAGAGACCATTTCTTGATCTTATGAAAATTCATTGAAGCCCATGCTCTTTACCAGACATCTCCCTTGCTAAGGACTAGTGTAACTGAGGAGACCAACGACAAATCTGAGGCAATCACAATCATGTTAGAATAGAATAGAATAGAATAGAATAGAATTAGAGTAGAAGTAGAATAGAACAGAATAGAAGTAGAGTAGAATAGGAGTAGAATAGAATAGAATAGAATAGGAGTAGAGTAGAATAGAATAGAATAGAATAGAATAGAATAGAATAGAATAGAATAGAATAGAATAGAATAGAATAGAATAGAATAGACCAGGTTGAGAGCCCCAGGGCAATAACCTGGTGAGAGTTCTGAGCTGATTGCAACACAAAGGTTCCTCAGCGTGCACTGTATGCTGAATATAAAGCCATCATACGTAGTCTGGTGGTTTCCATTTTTGATACAGCATATTTTGTTACTGTCATTCATGTCCCTTGGCTGATGAACTCAAGACAATCATGTGTGTGGGGATAGGTTTTTCTTTGCCCCGAACCAGTGGCTCGCAAGTCAGCAGATATTGGAATTGTTCCTTTGCTGCTAAATAAAGGAATTTAAATAGATTACATAATTTGATGATCTTGGGTTTTAGTGTGGCTTAAGGTAAGGGCATGCAGGTCTGTTTCAGTAGCTTAAGAAGCTGTTATCCCTGAACTGCTCTAGGTGTTTGTACTCCCTTTTAGCCTCCTGAGCTGTTGGTGAATGTGTGAGCAGATCGAGGGACGTGATTGCACCTTGAGTCCTATGTCCAGTTCTGGGCCCCTCAGTTTAAGAAGGACATCGAGACACTTGAACGTGTCCAGAGAAGGGCAACAAGGCTGGGGAGAGGCCTTGAGCACAGCCCTGTGAGGAGAGGCTGAGGGAGCTGGGGTTGCTTAGCCTGGAGAGGACGAGGCTCAGGGGAGACCTCATTGCTCTCTACAACTACCTGAAAGTTGGTTGTAGCCAGGAAGGGGTTGGCCTCTTCTTCCTAGCAACCAGCACCAGAACAAGGGGACACAGTCTCAAGCTGCACCAGGGGAAGTTTAGGCTGGAGGTGAGGAGGAAGTTCTTCACTGAGAGAGTGATTCGCCATTGGAATGTGCTGCCCGGGAGGTGGTGGAGTCCCCGTCCCTGGAGGTGTTCAAGAGGGGACTGGATGTGGCACTTGGTGCCATGGTCTAGTCGTGAGGTCTGTGGTGCCAGGTTGGACTCGATGATCTTCGAGGTCTCTTCCAACCTTAGTCATACTGTGATACTGATTCTGCTCTCTAACTGCTCTGGTGAGATACCACATGGAGTACTGTGTCCAGCTCTGGAGCCATCAGCAGAAGAGGGACATGAACTTGTTGGAGCAAGTCCAGAGGATGGCCACAAAGTGGGCTGGAAAGTGGAACACCTCTCCTATAAAGAAAGGCTAAGAAAGTTGGGGTTGTTCAGCCTGGAGAAGAAAAGGCTTCAGGGAGAACTTATTGCAACCTTTCAGTAATAGGAGTGGGGGTGGGCTGTGGCAAATATGGGAACAATCTTATTAGCAGGGCTTGCTGCAACAGGACAAGGAGAGATGGTGCCAAGGATGGTAGGTTTAGACTGGATATGAGGAGGACTTTTTTTCCCACAATTAAGTTGGTGAAACACTGATGCAGGTTGCTCAAAGAGGTGGTGGATGCCCCATCCCTGGAAACATTCAGAGAAACATACCTGCAGCTAACAGCTGCTGCTTTCAAGAACAACTATACGTCAGTACAAGAATCACAAGCATTTCTGAGCGATGCCGGAAGGACAGACACCCTAACAGTTAGTATTGTGTTTGACTTTCACCTATGTAACTGCCTTCAACACATGGACTATGACCTTCCACTCCCTCATGTTC
This sequence comes from Picus viridis, assembly GCA_033816785.1. Classification (NCBI taxonomy): domain Eukaryota; kingdom Metazoa; phylum Chordata; class Aves; order Piciformes; family Picidae; genus Picus; species Picus viridis. The sequence goes on from CM066575.1 coordinate 2,741,118, forward strand.
TGCCCCCAGGGCACTAACATCCAAATACCCATTTTCCAGATGAGAGACCAGGGCACAAAGGGAATTGGAAACTGCTTCAAGAATGTGCCTGAAAGCTGGATTCAGCCTGGGTCTTCCCATGTATGGGCTCCCTCCCAAACTGGGCCATTCTCCCAGGCTAAGCTACAAGCAAAACACTGCTAGATGAACTGCTGTGTTGGCTGAGCTGTCTAGAATCTGTGTTACATGATGCTGTGGACAATGGTGGACACCAGCTTCTTTCCTACAGGCAGAGTTCCACAATGACACTGCATATATGGCAACAAGACCAGAGACTAAGTTAATAAAACTAAGATGAATTTAAGAAGAAAAGTAAGGCAATGCAGTACTGACTCATACAGCTTCTGAGTCAAGTCGTTTCCAGAAAGATGGGACATTTAGAAAAAATATGGAGAGGTAAGATAAAGCAGCACATTTTCCATAAACAGTGAGAGAAAGAAAGCAATTAATAACAGCATCCTATCCATACAATGGTAAATTAATGTAACCATGATTGCCAAAGAATGAATGCCATAGGGCATTGGGTTAAATCTATTAGGAAAGCCCAAGGTTTTGTTATGATAAAGAATGACTACCTACATTCTTCAAATCTCAGGGAATAAGTCATAATTATAACCCTACAGCAGTTATAAAACACCAGAACATTAATACATCATGAAGAATGCAAAAGGCTGACCACCTCCCTTCTTCCTGTAGAACTGTAGGAGTCATGGCAGCACAAACACACTGCCTTGCACGTTCGACTGCCATCACAGCCAAAAGCTCTGTATAAAACTCAGGACATGTAATTAAACCTCAGGAGATCTGGTTTGTTTCTTATACTGGTTTCACTGTGCAGAGGGAAGAGGAAGAATATAACCATTGGGCAATAAGTCCAGGCTAAGCATGGCTACTAGGCACTTTCTTTTCTTATTTTTCATGCTAATCTATCTCATGCACCACACGTGGCAGAGACATGGATCCCACTCCCCATGATTCAAGGCCTCACTGAATCAAAGCTCATCTGCTGGTCACACTTGGAGGGATTCAGAATCATAGAATCATTGAATCAATAAGGATGGAAAAGACCTCAAAGACCATCAAGTCCAACCTGTCACCCAACACCTCATGACTACTAACCCATGGCTCCAAGTGCCACGTCCAGTCCCCTCTTGAACACCTGCAGGGATGGTGACTCCACCACCTCCCTGGGCAGCACATTCCAATGGCGAATCACTCTCTCGGTGAAGAACTTTCTCCTCACCTCCAGCCTAAACTTCCCCTGGCACAGCTTGAGACTGTGTCCTCTTGTTCTGGTGCTGGTTGCCTGGGAGAAGAGACCAACCCCTACCTGACTTCAATCGCCCTTCAGGTAGTTGTAGAGAGCAATGAGGTCACCCCTGAGCCTCCTCTTCTCCAGGCTAAACAACCCCAGCTCCCTCAGCCTCTCCTCACAGGGCTGTGCTCAAGGCCTCTCCCCAGCCTTGTTGCCCTTCTCTGGACACATTCAAGTGTCTCGATGTCCTTCTTAAACTGAGGAGCCCAGAACTGGACACAGGACTCAAGGTGCGGCCTAACCAATGCAGTGTACAGGGGCACAATGACCTCCCTGCTCCTGCTGGCCACATTATTCCTAATGCAGGCCAGGGTACCATTGGCCTTCTTGGCCACCTGGGCACACTGCTGGCTCATGTTCAGGTGGCTGTCGATCAGCACCCCCAGCTCCCTCTCTGTTTGGCAGCTCTCAGCCACTGTGACCCCAGCCTGTAGCTCTGCATGGGGTTGCTGTGGCCAAAGTGCAGCACCTGGCACTTGGACTTGTTGAATGCCATCCTGTTGGACTCTGCCCATCTGTCCAGTTGGTCGAGGTCCCTCTGCAGAGCCCTTCTGCCCTCTAACTGACCAACACCTGCTCCCAACTTGGTGCCATCTGCAAATTTGCTGATGACTCTCTCAATCCCCTCATCCAGATCATCAATGAAGATATTAAAGAGGATGGGGCCCAGCACTGATCCCTGGGGGATGCCACTGGTGCCTGGCTGCCATCTGGCTGTGGCACCATTCACCACCACTCTCTGGGCCCGGCCCTCCAGCCAGTTCCTAACCCAGCTCAGAGTGCTGCTGTCCAAGCCACGGGCTGACAGCTTAGCCAGCAGTTTGCTGTGTTTTCCCCCTACTTAATTCTTGTACTAGGCATGCCTTTGTAATTCTCCCTGCCTTTCTTAGCAATAAGACACTTCTACATCTGTCCAGATGCACAATATTTTCTGGAAATATTTGGACACAGTACATAGTTAATAGGATATTTTCTTCATACAGATTGGAACAGAGCTGAGTGAAAAGCTGGGCAGTGCTGCTGGCAGCTAATAGTTACATTTTCTCATCCTATACTGCAAACAAGTTGAAATCAGGTCTCTGAGATGATATGAGGAACTGAGTGTTTTCTAGTATTGCCTTAATCAGTAGGAGTTCATAGGATCACAGAGGAGTTCAAGGATCACAGAGGATGTTAGGGCTTGGAGGGGACCTGTGGTGGTTTTAGGCTATGCCTTTAAAACTTCCTTACAGATTCTGAGCAGAAAAGTAGAAAGAGATAAACAAATCACTGCTGAGTGTGAAAAGGAAAACAAAAGATTATCCTAAACAAATTCCTTGGAGGAAATTTCTGCTGCAAACCAGGCTGTACCTAAACAGTTCTTCCTTCTTTTTCTGATCTCTGCTGCTTGTTTGCTGGGGAGAGACTAACCTGCTTGTTGGCTGGCCTTGGCTGAGTTGCTTAGTTAAGACTAACCACTGCTTTCACAGAGGGACAGAGGGGGGCAGTGGAACTGCTTCCTTGATCTCTGACTGGGGTGGCTTTTGTGTTGTCTGCTAATTGCAAATACCTGTATACAGCTAAATACAGCTTCCCTTTGCTTCTAACTGAGCTGGTCTGGCAAAGGTAATGCTGGGGGAAAACTTCAACCCACGACAGGACCCCAGAGGTTTTCGAGTCCAACCCCCCCCCCCCGCCAGAGCAGGACCACATAACAATGTAATGTAGTGCAGGTCACACAGGAACACATCCAGGTGGACTGTGAAAGACTCCAGAGAAGGAGATTCCACAATCTCTCTGGGCAGCCTGTTCCAGTGCTCTGTGACCCTCACAGTGAAGAAGTTCCTCCTCATACTGAGGTGGAACCTCCAGTGCTGTAGTTTATATCCATTCCCCTCTGTCCTATCCCAAGGTGCAACTGAGCAGAGCCTGTCCCCTCCCTCTTGACACTCAGCCCTCAGATATTTACAAACATTTATTAATTTCCCTCTCAGTCTTCTCCTGTCCAGACTAAACAGCCCCAGGGCTGTCAGCCTCTCATCAGGCAGTGCTCCAGTCCTTTCAGCATCCTTGTAGCCCTCTGCTGGACTCTCTCCAGCAGATCCCTGTCCGTCATGAACTGGGGAGCCCAGAACTGTATGCAATATTCCAGGTAGTCTCATGGGGGCAGAGCACAGGGGAAGAAGAACCTCCCTTGATCTGCTGGACACACAACTCAGTGCACCCCAGGAGCTCCTTGGGCTTCTTGACCACAAAGGCACATTGCTGTCTCACACAGAACTTGTTGTCCACCAGGACTCCCAGGTCCTTCTCCACAGGGCTGCTCTCCAGTAGATCACCTCCCAACCTGTACTGCTGCAGTTTATTGCTCCTGCCCAGGTGCAGGACTCTGCACTCATCCTTGTTAAATCATAGAATCATAGAATCATAGAATCAGTCAGGGTTGGAAGGGACCACAAGGATCATCTAGTTCCAACCCCTGCCATGGGCAGGGACACCCCACACTACATCAGGCTGGCCAGAGCCTCATCCAGCCTGGGCTTAAACACCTCCAGGCACGGGGCCTCAACCACCTCCCTGGATAACCCATTCCAGGCCTTCACCACTCTCATGGGGAAGAACTTCTTCCTCACATCTAGCCTGAATCTCCCTATTTCCAGCTTCATTCCATTCCCCCTAGTCCTGTCACTACCTGAGATCCTGAGCAGTCCCTCCCCAGCCTTCCTGTAGCCCCCTTCAGATACTGGAAGGCCACAATGAGGTCACCTTGGAGCCTTCTCTTCTCCAGACTGAACAGCCCCAACTCCTTCAGTCTGTCCTCATAGGAGAGGTGCTCCAGCCCTTTGATCATCCTCGTGGCCCTGCTCTGGACACGCTCCAGCACGTCCACATCCCTCTTGTAATAGGGGCTCCAGAACTGGACGCAGTACTCCAGGTGGGGTCTCACCAGGGCTGAGTAGAGGGGGAGAATCACCTCCCTTGCCCTGCTGGCCACACTTCTCCTGATGCAGCCCAGGATCTGATTGGCTTTCTGGGCTGCAAGTGCACATTGAGAGCTCCTGTTGAGCTTCTCGTCCACCAGCACCCCCAAGTCTCTCTCCTCAGGGCTGCTCTCCAGCCAGTCCCTGCCCAGCCTGGATTTGTGCCTGGGATTGCCTCGACCCAGATGCAGGACCTTGCCCTTGGTCTTGTTGAAGCTCATGGGGTTGGCTTGTGCCCACCTCTCCAGCCTGTCCAGGTCCCTCTGGATGGATCCCTTCCCTCCAGCCTGTCTGCTGCACCACACAGCTTGGTGTCATCAGCAACCTTGCTGAGGGTGCACTCGATGCCACTGTCCATGGCACCCACAAAGATGTTGAACAAGACAGGTCCCAGGACTGATCCCTGAGGGACTCTGCTTGTCACTGGCCTCCACTGGGACATGGACCCGTTGACAGCCACTCTTTGGGTGGTGCCATCAAGCCAGTTCTTTATCCATCTAGTGGTCACCCATCAAACCCATATGTCACCAGCTTGGAGACCAGGATGTGGTGCGGGACAGTGCTGAAGGCTTTGCTCAGGCCCAGGTAAACGACATCAGTTGCTCGCCCCTCAGCTATTAATGCTGTCACCTGCTCATAGAAGGCCACCAGGTTTGTCAGGCAGGATCTGCCCTTGGCAAAGCCATGCTGACTATTCCCAATCACCTCTTCACTATTCTTCTGAGTCAGTAGTGCCTCCAGGAGGATCTGCTCCATGATCTTTGATCTTTCCGGGCACAGAGGTGAGACTGACTGGCCTGGAGTTCCCTGCTTCCTCCTTGTTGCCCTTTTTGAAAATGGGAGCAATGTTTCCCCTTTTCCAGTCTGTGGGGACTGCCCCAGGCTGCCAGGACTTTTGCAATACAATAGAGAGGGGTTTGGCAACCTCATCTGCCAGTTCTCTCAGCACCCGTGGGTGTATCCCGTCGGGTCCCATGGACTTGAACACTTTCAGGTTCTTCATCATTAGGTTCCTCTCTGCCCAGCTCTCAGTCTGTCCAGGTCTCTCTGAACAGCCTCACAGCCTTCAGGTGTCTCAGCTAAGCCTCCCAGTTTGGTATCATCGCAAACTTGCTGAGCAGACTCTGTCTGTCTTTCTGTCTGTCCCCTCACCAGTGTCATTGCTGAAGATGTTGAACAGGACTGGACCAAGCACTGATCCCTGAGTTACACTGGTTACAGCTCTCCAGCTGGACCTGGCACCACTGACCACCACTCTTTGGACTCTATTTTGTAATCAGTTCCTAAGCCCTCTCACTGTCTGTTCTTCTGTCCCACCCTGAGCTTGCTCACAAGGATGTTGTGGGAGACAATGTCAAAGGCCTTACTAAGGTCAAGGTAGACTCCATCCACTGGTCTCCTTGCATCTACCCATTCACTTACGACATCACAGAAGGCTATAAGATCAGCCAAGAAGGAGTTCCTCTTGGTAAATCCATGCTGACTGCTCCTGATCATCTTTTTCTCTTCCAAGTGCCTAGAGATGGCCTCCGGAATGAGCTGCTCCACCATTTTCCCACAGATGGAACACATGAAAAATGGCTATTGATTCTGTCAAACTATTCAGAAGTGTATGCAACAGATGGAGCTACAGGAGCAGTCAGCACTGCCGGACAGGACACTGCACGCTGTCATGTTTGATGGGTTCACTCTGAGACCCACCTACAAATACGGTTGGTAAAGAAAAGCAGCACTCATAGCTGTCTGTCTGCTGAGCTGGACAGACCAAAGAGAGCATTTAATATAGTCTACACTGGATGGCATGCCCTTTTCCAAGTTTATTGCAACATCCTGATCCTTATCTTCAAAGCACCAATTAAACACAATGAGAAACGAGCTGTGTTTGTGCAACAGAGCCACTACAGATTCTGAACGCAAGAGAAGCAGAGCTCTCTGCTGACCTGGGCAAGCACTGGCCCAAATCCTTCAGAGGCAGGAAGTAGGAAATTTCTATAAATCCAGGATTTTGTTTCTCCCTCACACAACCATTTCCATAACAACAGTTCAATGGCCAAATGCAAAACAAATTAAACTTCAGAGCCATCTCTTAAGCTGACATCAATGTTCAGAGTTTCACTGAACTCCAAACAGTTGTAGCTGTTTACCCCAGCTCAAGATCTTGAGTACAGGGCAGCCCACGGGTGAGGCTGCACTGATTTTAGGGCTTATGGGGAGACCTCAGCTTTGCTCTGAAGCCATCAAGGAAGAAAAGGAGCCCAAGAGCCTGTTACATTGATATCTAATTGACATTTCTAACTGGGACAGACCTGAAAAGAAAATATCAGGCTTGCTGGAGAGGGTCCAGCAGAGCTGTGGCTCAAGGTAAGAGAGATGACACAACGTATATAGCGGGTGCATTAGCTGTGTGTGGGGTCCTTATTTGTCAGAGGCTGCAAGACAGTTTGTTAACCACCAAGGCAGCAGGCTGGGAAGAAGACAACATCCAAAATTAATCACAGTACACCCCCACGAAGCACAATTATTCTTGGACGATCAATTCTTTTAGCCGGACAGTTCTTCCAGATCGTCTTCCACATATGTTAAGAATGAAGCACAGGACACCTCTGCAGCACAACCTCCTTGCTCAAAAGATCAGAATATTATTTCTCTGAAAATTATCAGGAATTGACTCACCAACCCTGAGCAGGTTTGCACATGTCACTGGCACTGTGCAAGAAAAGCAACCCCACCGGACCCTCCTCTTGAAATCAACAAGCTCCCCCAGTACCACTAAATTCTGCTTGAATGTTGTGAGGGGGGTTGTTTTGGTTTGTTTGTTGTTATTTCGGTTTGGTTTGGTTTACCTTTTCCTTTTGAATACTTCTTTTGGTTTGAAATATACTTTAAAAAGTTCAGAAAGTTGCTACTTAAGTACCAAAGGAAGCAGAAGGCACACAAGGCACAGGAAAAAAACTTGCTAGTTGAAGTTTGTACTTAGCTTTGAAATCTAGGACCCAGACAGAAGCACAGTAGAAAAAAAGAATTGAAACAAGATGTGAGATAGGAATCTTTAATCAACCTTGTTAGAGCAGCCTGGGCCCGGCATTCCACTCTGTCTTCTGAAGTTACCCAGCACCACTTTGAAAATGGATTACTTTCCACTGAAAACAACACCAAAAGAGGGGCTTTAGTTCCCCTGAGGGAAATTAGAACAGCCTGGATCATCAAATGGGGGAAAAATAATCATTACCAGTAGCAGTCAGGAATTGAGGGAAAGAAAAGATGAAACGAAACTCAGGTTTTGGACCTCTTTATGCCTCAAACGTGCCTTTGAAGATCGAGGTGGAATGGCAAAAGCATGTGGATGTGTCACGCACAGAAACATTTGCTTCTCGAGAGGACAATACAAACACCTGGGGTTTTTCCAGGATGTTTGGTTCAGAGCCCTGCCTTTTGCAAACACTCAGTAACTAGTCCTAGAAAGAGTAAGGCACTGTTAGAGAGTTCTACTCTTTCTATTACTAGGTCAGAAGGAATACCAATGCATATCAAAGACACTACATATATTACTTCATATGTACTAACAGATGAAAAATACATTATAAGGATTTACTACAGCTTAGTGCATTGCTGTTCTTTAACCTGCTGTCCCTTGTTTTGGGTAGGAAAAATTTTCCAGCAGCCCTTGCCAGCATCATTATAGGCTCTACATGTAGGTATCATAGTATCATAGTATCAGTCAGGGTTGGAAGGGACCACAAGGATCATCTAGTTCCATGCCATGGGCAGGGACACCCCACACTAGATCAGACTGGACAGAGCCTCATCCAGCCTGGGCTTAAACACCTCCAGGGATGGGGCCTCAACCACCTCCCTGCACAACCCATTCCAGGCTTCACCACTCTCATGGGGAAGAACTTCCTCCTCACCTGCAGCCTGAATCTCCCCACCTCCAGCTTCATTCCATTCCCCCTAGTCCTATCACTACCTGAGATCCTGAGCAGTCCTTCCCCAGCCTTCTTGTAGCCCCCTTCAGATACTGGAAGGCCACAATGAGGTCACCTCGGAGCCTTCTCTTCTCCAGACTGAACAGCCCCAACTCCTTCAGTCTGTCCTCACAGGAGAGATGCTCCAGCCCTCTGATCATCCTCGTGGCCCTTCTCTGGACACGGTCCAGCACCTCCATGTATATATGTGGTGATCTAGCACAGAGCTCCAGAGAGCTCTGGGGTGCCAGCTGCCAACACGAACCTTAGGCCCTTTTACAACCAGGCTAAAAATGTAGCTGGCATACAATGTGAAACTTTAATGTCACCTTCAGAAGCAGGAACGTATAGCAGGCTGAAACACCCAGAAAGTGGTGAAATACCACTTCCCAGGTGCTCTGAGGTTGAAATGTGTGCTGTGACACATGGTCAAAGTGAAAAACTCGACAGTTTAGTTTTGCCACTTTAAAAAAATATAATAAACAGCAAAAACTAAGGAGCAGTTCTGAAGGCACTGTGAGCTACCATTCATTGACTCCTAGTCTCATTTGCTAAGATGCAAACTATCTTGCTTCCCCCTCGACTCTGCCCTGGTGAGACCTCATCCTGAGTACTGCATTCAGTTCTGGGCTCCCCAGTTCAAGAGGGACAGGGATCTGCTGGAGAGGGTCCAGCGGAAGGCAACAAGGATGATTAGGGGACTGGAGCACTGCCTGGTGAGGAGAGGCTGAGGGACCTGGGGCTGTTTAGTCTGGCAAAGAGAAGACTGAGAGGGGATTTAATAAATATTTATAACTATCTGAGGGTTGGGGGTCAGGAGGGAGGGGACAGGCTCTGCTCACTTGCTCCCTGTGACAGGACAAGGAGCAATGGATGTAAGCTGCAGCACAGGAGGTTCCAGCTCAACACAAGGGGAAACTTCTTTCCTGTCAGGGTCACAGAGCACTGCCCACAGAGGTTGTGGAGTCTCCTTCTCTGGAGACTTTCAAGGCCCATCTGGATGTGTTCCTCTGTGACCTGAGCAAGATTGCATGGTCCTGCTCTGGCAGGGGGGTTGGACTGGATGATCTCTTTGGGTCCCTTCCAACCCCTGACATCCTGTGATGCTGTGAATGGTACATGCTACCAATCCCTGTGACAAGAAAACTCAGTTGACACAGATATTTCCTATTTATGTAACTTCCAGCTTATATAAGATGGCCAGAGCCTCGACCCTGCTGTAGCCTTGGTTTGCTCTCCTACAACTGTACACTACTGACCTCAGTTACGTTCCCTGGAACATATGCCTGTAATTAAGTACATACTAGAATGTTTTGTTAAACAGAGAAAGACTGGTAAATTGCTGCCCATATCACTAATAATGAAACAACAGTGATGTATGTTTAAATTTGGATTATGCTCTCTATTTTGTATGCCAGGGGAGCACTGAAGCATCACAGTGCTTGGAGGAATATCACACTGATGAAATTCATAAATATTTGCAAATTCCATCATGAAAATGAGAAATCGAATTCTGAAAGCCGTGTAACGGTGCATCAGACTCTCTGCCTATATCACTTGAGAGTGTCTGTTTTGATGAGGGTGGTGAGGCTCTGGCACAGGTTGGCCAGGGAGGTGGCAGGAACCCCACCTCTGGAAGTTTTTAAGGCCAGGCTGGATGCGGCTCTGAGCAACCTGATCTAGTCTGAGGTTAGAATAGAATAGAATAGAATAGAATAGAATAGAATAGAATAGAATAGAATAGAATAGAATAGACCAGGTTGAAAGAGACCTTCAAGATAACCACCTCCAACCCATCAACCAATCCAACCCACCTAAACAACTAAACCATGGCACCAAGCACCCCAGCAAGTCTCCTCCTGAACACCTCCAGAGATGGTGACTCCACCACCTCCCTGGGCAGCCCATTCCAATGGGCAATCACTCTCTCTGTGTAGAACTTCTTCCTAACCTCCAGCCTAAACCTCCCCTGGCGCAGCCTAAGACTGTGTCCTCTTGTTCTGGTATTGGCTGCCTGGGAGAAGAGACCAACATCTGCCTGGCTACAACCTCCCTTCAGGTAGTTCAGAGAGCAATAAGGTCACCCCTCAGTCTCCTCCTCTCCAGGCTAAGCAACCCCAGCTCCCTCAGCCTCTCCTCATAGGGCTTGTGTTCCAAACCCCTCACCAACCTTGTTGCCCTTCTCTGGACACCTTCCAGCAAGTCAACATCCTTCCTAAACTGAGGGGCCCAGAACTGGACACAGGACTCAAGGTGTGGCCTAACCAGTGCAGTGTACAGGGGCAGAATGACCTCCCTGCTCCTGCTGGCCACACTGTTCCTGATGCAGGCCAGGATGCCATTGGCCTTCTTGGCTGCCTGGGCACACTGCTGGCTCATGTTCAGCCTACCATCAACCAGCACCCCCAGGTCCCTCTCTGCCTGGCCGCTCTCCAGCCACTCTGACCCCAGCCTGTAGCACTGCCTGGGGTTGCTGTGGCCAATGTGCAGAACCCGGCACTTGGATGTGTTCAATCTCCTGCCCTTGGACTCTGCCCATATGTCCAGCCTGTCGAGGTCCCTCTGCAAAGCCTCTCTGCCCTCCAGCAGATCAACTCCTGTCCCTGCCCATGGCAGGGGGCTTGGAACCAGATGGTTCTTGAGGTCCTTTCCAACCCTAACAATTCTATGATTAGCCATTGATGAATGCAAAGTAGCTAGTGGCACACATTGGTGTGGTCCTATGTGGTTGGATGTCTTGCAAAGGACTGGCAGTGGCTCTAAGAGCCAGGGATGTGCTGCTAATGCTCCTCTCTTTCAGTAACATGGCAGAAGAAAGATCCTGCTAACTTCAGTTTTCCAATCTAGCAATTATAGAATACCAATGTGAAACATTGCCCACTAACAAGTAAGTCATCTGAGATTAACTTCCTTCCTGTTTCTCAGTTCCTCACCCTGACACCACTGCTGCCTTTCATCCCACATAAAGGCAGCAGCAGCATCAGTGCAGTCATGCTGTTGGAATTTTAACTATCTGCCCAGTAATTTTAACCAAGAGCAAGCTTAGACACCTTCTGATACTGCATCTACATAAGCATTAATTGATGCTCAGAGGGGTAAAACTGAAGCAGAGCTACCAACAGCAAGGAATACAATGGCAACAATCTAAACAGCCTTTCAATAAATCCCTTGTAGTATTTTCTTCTCATTAAAACCAAATTTTATTTCCCACTCCCTTCCCCCATCCCTGTACAGAAGTATTGCTAGGTGCAGAATGTGCTCTTAGAGCTGTGTACCAGAATTACAGCTGTTATGTAGCACTGCATGTGTCAGGCTTTAAGGGCCTCTGCTGAAATGTGTGCAGCACTGGACAAGCACATGCAATACAAAGCAGTTAACAGCAAAGGGTCAAAACCATTATAGTATTTCAGAAGAAAAAAACAAACCACCAAGACCAACCAACAAAAAACAACAGAAAAGATTCAACAACCTCCACTGTTGAGTATATTAACCCTTTTGAGAAGGCAAGGAACATGTCTCGGAGTTGTGGCAGCTAAGTGACTGTACTCCTGCTGCCTATTAGAGGGATTTGTCCCAGGACTAATTAGGAATTTCACTATTCCTGTTTGTTTGTTTGTTTGTTTGTTTCTGTTCAGCACTCTTAATGTATTTGTCACTGTCATTGCTGCAGAGAAGGCACTAGCACAGCAGGGCTGCAAATTAGGCTCTAGGTGTGTTGCATATTCCAGGGGTTCATTTTTCACAGAAAGTCAAAACCACCTTGAAGTGCATAAAGCAGCTGTCCCACCACCCTTCAACAATAAGCCTGCTGTAACTTTGGTTAACTTCTAAAGCACAGACAGGGACTTAGATCTCTTCCAAGGCAGCCAAAGAATAATGAAAAAGCAACTTTGAGGCTACCTGAACCCAAACTATTCAAAGCACATTGCCTGCATTCCTGAGCTGCAGGAACCAAGCCAGAACATGGAGATAATCATTCGGGCTGGCAATGGGGGAGGGAGAAAAGAGTTTAAGGACCCTTGAAGAACTCTGGTGAAGAAAATCTTCACAGAATCACAGAATGTTAGAGGTCAGAAGGGACCTTCAGAGATCATTGAGTCCAACACCCCTGCCAAAAGCAGGACCATGTAGGGTAGTCTGCACAGGAATGCATCCAGGTGGGTTTTGAAAGTCTCCAGAGGAGACTCCCAAACCTCTCTGGGCAGCCTGCTCTGTCACCCTCACAGTAAAGAAGTTTCTCCTCATGTTGAGGTGAAATCTTCTATGTTCATGTTTCTATCCATCGTTCCTTGTCTTATTACTGCACACCACTGAAAAGAGCTTGGCCCTCTCCACTTGACACCCACCCCTCAGATATTGATAGTCATTTATTAGATCCCCCCCATAGTCTTCTCTTCTCAAGACTAAACAGCCCTAGGGCTCTCAGTCTTTCTTCACAGGGGAGATGCTCAAGTCTCCCAATCATCTCCCTATTAAGAGATTGTTGACAGAACTCTTGACAGAATTTAATCCGCAAGGTAGCAATATAGTTGTTTTTCTCACCCATACCACTCCTGTTTGATGCATTAGGGAATTAAAATAATTATGGACATGCCAGTTTTTCCCCTTTTTTGTTTGTCTTTCATCTGTTCCATAGGAAATAAGGCTCTGTACAAAGCAAACCATTGCTCATCTTGTACCACTTTTCCAATTCCCTGTTTCAAGAGGGCAAACTGCCCAGTGTAACACCCAGGTAACAGTGGAATATTTCACATAGGGGAAAAGTTTATCCTTGTCTTCTCCTAATCATAAAACACACCCTGCAGGCCTTAGATTTAATAACCTTAATATGAATCTCCCAGTCAAGATTAATCAGTTCTGTCAATACCGCAGCATTGGCTCATTGACTTAGTAAGCTGTTGCAGCACTGAAGTTTGCATAGTGTAGAAAAAGATCTGTAGTGGTTGAAAAAGGCCCCTGGGACATCAAGCTCTTTTTCTTCATAAAATAGAATAGAATAGAATAGAATAGAATAGAATAGAATAGAATAGAATAGAATAGAACAGACTAGACTAGACTAGACTAGAATAGAATAGAATAGAATTAACCAGGTTGGAAGAGACCTTGGAGTCCAACCTATCATCCAACACTATCCAATCAACTAAACCTGGTGTTATGAAAGCCATCAGGACAAAGGGGGAGAGCAGCAATATCAGCAAACTGCACAAAGGATTTGCATTCATAGAATGGAAAAGGAAAAACAAAAAACCAAAACCCAACAAACAAACAAACAAAACCCCAACGAACAAACAAACAAACAAACAAACAAACAAACCCAAAAGGTGGTTACCAAGAATATCTTTAGAAATGCAGCTTCAAGACTAAAAAATCTTCCCCACTGTCAGCTGCAATGGCAGCACAGGCATCTTTGGTACCTTTGCTTTTAAAAGCAGGGTAAGTGCCAACAGCCAGAAGAGTATAAAAGTAGTAGAAAAGAAATAACAGTTCAGCATGCCCTGATTTCCTTGAAGTGTTATGTACTCATTTAAAACCAAACACTGTCTGTTTATATGCTAATTGCATAATTAATACAAATAAAATGCATTTAAAGAACATTAAAAAAAGTACAAAATGAGAATTCTGGAGAGTGTCTTACCTTTGAGCCAATAAGTGTGTACAGCCATTCGATTGTTTCGTTATGATTTATTACTCCGTTCATGCCATCGACATAGAGCATTATCTGGCCCAATGCTATTGTCAAGAAAAGACATAAAATAGAATCAGACCTAGTAAACTCCTTTTATAACCCTCAGCACTGCTGGCAGTTTTCCATAAGTAGGGTTTTCCAGAGGTGTGAGGAGCTCAACAAATGAAAGATACATTGGGCTGAATGAAGCCAGATGAACTTGTAAGCAACTGCAAGGAACTTTACTGACCTCTTCTGGGTGATAGAAGTGCAAACGTCACCCAGGGGCAAGGAGCGACACACTCCTTCCTTCCTAGGTCTGCAAACAGTAGCCAACACACTGCTTACTGTCATAGAATCATAGAGTCAATAAGGTGGAAAAGACCTGAGAGATCACAGTATCACCAAGGTTGGAAGAGACCTCAAAGATCATCGAGTCCAACCTGTCACCCAACACTTCATGAATACTAAACCATGGCTCCAAGTGCCACGTCCAATCCCCTTTTGAACACCTCCAGGGATGGTGACTCCACCACCTCCCTGGGCAGCACATTCCAGCAGCCAATTACTCTTTCTGGGAAGAACTTTCTCCTCACCTCAAGCCTAAACTTTCCCTGGCACAGCTTGAGTCTGTGTCCTCTTCTACGGGTGCTGGTTGCCTGGGAGAAGAGCCCAACCCCCACCTGGCTACAACCTCCCTTCAGGGAGTTGTAGACAGCAATAAGGTCACCCCTGAGCCTCCTCTTCTCCAGGCTAAGCAACCCCAGCTCCCTCAACCTATCCTCATAGAGCTGGTGCTTGAGACCTCTCACCAGTCACAACAGTTCCATCAGTGGCAAGGCTCTACACCTTGCCAATCAAGACTTTCACCATCTGTTTGGGCCTGGTCTGTCTTGAAGCATTACCATAAGCAGCTCACTTAGAACGACACAAGCAGCTAATTTAGGACGTGCTCTGTGATAGCTTTGTGCAGGACATGGATTATGACAGCCTTGTGACAGAACACGGACTGCTGTCCTGACGAACAGCCGCTGGGAGAGTTAGCGATCAGAAGACATTGCAACACAACAGGGGATGTGAATCTGGGATTGGGATTCAATCTGTGCAAATGTCAACAGCCAAGCACACTGATCAAAAGGGCGTGTGGCCAGCTGGTGAGGATGCAGAGCAGCTGATCAGACTGCAGAATGGTGCCAGTCTGCCATAGAAAAGTAGAGCCGAGAGTTAATGAAGATGAGCGATTTATGCATCGTATTGGTGTCGCCTCCCTCCTGTTCCCGCAGGGATTTGAAACCGTGTGTTTCAACACCATAATTTTTGGGATCAGTATATGTGGATGCTGATCATTGGATATTATTGGATATTATTATTGGATTGTTGCTGATTATTGCATATCATTGGAGTGAACTCCAATAATATGCAATTAAAGGAAGGCAATTAACTCCAATAAGGACAGCAAACATTTATCACTGCAGCGCTCTCTTGCAAACGAGCCTAATGTTTTAGTGAGAAAGCACAAGCAAATATGGATAAGAAAGCAGCATCTTTACTCATTTCTTCCAAAAGGTTTACAACAATGTTTCCAAATATGCTAACAAAACATTTCATAACAGCAATTCTATAGTTTACAATCCTGATAATGTGAGACTTTCTAGAGACAAGAGCTATTGGATCTTTTTTTCACTGGTAAGGGCAGGCATTTTTCTGAAGGATAATGAAAAGTGGATTAGCAAAATTCATCTATCATCTTCAAAAGTTTCTGCTTTTAGATCTTCTGCTTTATAGGTAGACATCAAAGCACAGCAGGATGAAAAAGAAATCACTGATGTAACACCTTTCAGTACAGCCCGCTGGCCTAACAACTTAATTACCTAAGGCACAACCTGACGAGTTCCTAGTACACCACTGTGGCAGTTTTAGGCTATGCCTTTAAAATGCAGCTGCAGATTTCCAGCAGAAAAGTAGAAAAATATAAATAAAGCACTATTGGGTGTAAAAAAGACAACAAAAGATTATTCTAAACAAATTCATGGGTTATAAGTCTGGGATAAGAGAAGCTGTACCATAACAATTTTTCACATTTCATTTCCATTCCCATCCCTTTCTTCTCCTCTTCCGATCTTGGCTGTTACTGCTTCGCCTCGGGAGATAACAGTGTTTCTGGCTGACCTTGAGATAAACCTAACCCTCTGCTTTCTCTCTCAAATCCTCCTCTCTGGTCCAGGGTGGTCTGGCAGGTTTGGGGCAGGGGCAGTGGAGCAGCGTCCCTGGTTTTTTTGACCAGAGGGGTTTCTGTGTTGCTTGCTAACGGTAAACAACTGTACAGTATTGCAAATCCTGTGTATTTTGTGCATATTCATTGCATTCCGTTGTAGAGTGCACTTCTGGCTCGTAAATACAGCTTCAATTGCTTCTAACTGAGTTGCTCTGGCTAAAAGTTAATGCTGGGGCAGACTTCAACCCACCACAACCACTTTCGTAGAGGAACAGAAGGAAAAAACTCAGAGTGAGGGACATGGAGATGTTGCGAATCTTTCAAACCCACTCTGAGTGTCTGCTAACTCGCACAGCTTGTGCACAGTGCATAATCATTTTCCTAGAGGGCAGGTTTTCAAATCTATGAAAGTTAAGAAAGCACTGAAGTACCCCTATAGCTAAGATGTTAACTTCCATTTTTACAGTGTCCTACTTTTTCCTTTGCTCTAGTTGGTAACCATATAGTTAAAAACTCCCAGTGTAGGAATTTTAGGTGCTTATTTTCCTTATCTAATCTGTTATATGAAGCTGGAAACAAAGTCACCCTGCACAGTCAATGAAGATGGAGAAAAAGTGAGCAAGAAAACCATGGCAAGGCAATGACTTTCATCTTAGGCAGGCCACATTGCTGTTGGGGTATGTCCATCTCTCTCCTCTCCTCCTGTTCACACAACACAAAATGACTCCACCGGTTATACTTGCAACCAGTTAGGCTGAATATATGAGATCTAGGACCAATTAGCCTTCAGCCCCTTAGATGTGACTCTTCATAGCAGCAATAAGTTAAGGCAAATTAGTAGACCTTAGAAAGAAGCCAAAAAGGTGCCTAGGGATTCCCAACAACTTTCATATGGCACCAGTAATCTTCACCCCCACCCCCCAACTCCAACACTCCTACAATAGTTTCTTCTGTTTTTCACCATCAATGATATCCTAAGTATAAGGCAATACCTATACTTTTCCAGCAACAGCATGGCTCTTTTGGATACAGGTGAAATATTAGCAGCACATGAAAAAACTGCTGCTGCTTGAATAAGCAGCCAATAGGTTTCACAAGACAAAGAATTACAAAGGACACCATGAAACTACCCAGATTTGGTATGGAGTCATGCTGTCCTTGTACAAGTCCAGTTATCTGCCATACATCAAGTTATCAGCTGCTGACAGAACTTGTCATGGAGTTTCATATTGCTGTTTCCTGGTTTTGGGGTCAGAAAAATGAAAGCAAGACACGATAGGCATGGATAAGGAGAAATCAGCTGTCTTTACTAGGGAGAGGAAGTTAGGGAGAATCTGTATGCTTTGTACAAAGCTGAAGCCTTATAAACTCTTAGAAAAAGAAGTCCACAAGAAGACATAAAAGAAGGAGAACGCTGGTTCTCCTATCATGATAAGTGTCCATGCTGAGGAAGAAAAGGTAATACCTAATCACCATAGAATACAGCGTCAAAATAGACTAGACTAGAATAGACTAGACTAGAATTAACCAGGTTGGAAAAGACCTTTGAGATCATCGAGTCCAACCTACCACCCAACACTGTCTCATCAACTAAACCATGGCACCAAGCACCCCATCCAGTCTCTTCCTAAACACCTCCAGTGATGGTGCCTCCACCACCTCCCTGGGCAGCATATTCCAATGGCCAATGGAAGAGGCCATCAGAAATGATAGTGTAGGAGCCGGCTGACGGAGTGGAGGCTCTTGGGCTCAGCCAGGGCTTGGGATTGGCTGCAGAGGGCACGCCAGTTTCTCACTAAATGGACACCGACTGGCCGCAGAGCACTCTGCACCGGTTTGTATTCTTTGCAGTTTTTCCACCCAAACAATCACCTCTTGGCCCTTGATCACAGGCTGCTGAAATGGCTGTGGCTAGGGTGCAAACTATGTGTGTCCCCCAGCCGTGCTTGCTGGCACACCTGCACACCTACCACTAACATGCAGGGCCTCGCCAAGAAAGGGCAAAATAATCTGCAAGGCCACCTGAGGTTGTTTGGAAGGCCAGACTCACACAAAATGATTTAAGTTTGCATTTGTACGTGCCTTCAACCAAACTCTTTTTTTTTCCACTGAAAAACAAGGAGGCTATGTAATCCATTTAATCCCATCTCTCAGCTAACTGGAATTCTTGTTGGAAGTATATCAACAACCTACTGGCATTAGGAAAGCTTGCTTTTGTGCAAGAGGGGAGGGGAGGGGGGGGCTTAAATACAGAGCAGACTTGATTTGGAATTTCTTTGTTCCCACTACCCTTGTCAGACCCTTAATCTTATGTGAAAGTAGTCTGTGATTTTATACCCATAGCTATTTTCAAGTGGAAAATTGTTGGATTTCTTAGGAAAAGCTTAGGCTAGAGGAGGAAGAACCAGCCAGAAATGTCACAGATTTCTCTGAAATAAAAGGTTTAAGAAAGCTTCTAAAAACTTGCCAGTACTGGCACTGATACTCTCCTGAGATCTTTCATATATAAAGTTAACAGGACCAAAGGGGAAGACTTCAGGACAAAACACCATTACAATGAACATCACTTCAAGTAAAAGTCTCCTTTTAGTAGATGCTACCCAGAGCACCACAAGATTCCAAGCTGTTTCTTGTCCACACACCTGCTTCTCTAATCTGCTCTACCTGCTTCATATTTTACCACAAGACTAACTTAGAGAAAATGGCAGCACTGAATGAGCAGGAACATTATTTTGTTACAGTTTCCTGTGAGTTCAAACTCCATTCATCATGTCAAGAATTATGACAGGGATGCATCTTGTGATTGCATTTATGTCCATCAGAATAAGCAAAAATGCAGGGTGAAGCAGGCCAAAGCCAGACCCTGTCACCATAGGTTTCAGGCCCTGAGGAAGCTATGCCCCAAGTTCCTAACCAGCAGCCCTGGTCCCCATGACCCACTGACAGCAATGGTAGGTGAATGACAGGCAGAACTGAGACAGAATACAGAACACAGAATTAACCAGGTTGGAAAACAACTTCAAGATCATCAAGTCCAACCTATCACCCAACACCATCGAATCAACTCAATCATGGCACCAAGTGCCTCATCCAGTCTCCTCCTAAATACCTCCAGAGATGGTGACTCCACCACCTCCACAGGCAGCACATTCCAATGGGCAATCACTCTTTCTATGAAGAACTTCTTCCTAATATCCAGCCTAAACCTCCCCTGGCATAGATTGAAACTGTGTCCTCTTGTTCTGGTACTGGTTGCCTGGGAGAAAAGACCAACCCCTACCTGACTACAACCTCCCTTCAGGGAGTTGTAGACAGCAGTAAGGTCTCCCCTGAGCCTCCTCTTCTCCAGGCTAAGCAGCCCCAGCTCCCTCAGCCTCTCCTCACAGGGCTGTGCTCCAAACCCTTCCCCAGCCTCATTGCCCTTCTCTGGACACCTTCCAGCAGCTCAACATCCTTCCTAAACTGAGGGGCCCAGAACTGGACACAGGACTCAAGGTGTGGCCTAACCAGAGCTGAGTACAGGGCAGAATGACCTCCCTGCTCCTGCTGGCCACACTATTTCTGATGCAGCCCAGGATGCCATTGGCTTTCTTGGCCACCTGGGCACACTGCAGGCTCATGTTCAGCCTCCCATCAACCAGCACCCCCAGGTCCCTCTCTGCCTGGCCGCTCTCCAGCCACTCTGACCCCAGCCTGTAGCACTGCCTGGGGTTGCTGTGGCCAATGTGCAGAACCCGGCACTTGGATGTGTTCAATCTCCTGCCCTTGGATTTTGCCCATCTGTCCAGCCTGGAAATGTCCCTCTGCAGAGCTCTCCTACCCTCTAACCAATCAACTCCTGCCCCCAGCTTGGTGTCATCTGCAAATTTACTGATGATGGACTCAATGCCCTCATCCAGATCATCAATAAATATGTCAAACAGGATGGGGCCCAGCACTGATCCCTGTGGGACTCCACTAGTGCCTGGCTGCCAGCTGGATGTGGCACCATTCACCACCACTCTCTGGGCTCAGCCCCGCAGCCAGCAATGTGAAACAACTGTCTGCTAAAAGTCAACTTCTCCTTGTTAGTTAAAATCTTACTATTATCAATGAGAAATTCAGTGTCTGTGAGATTGCCTTTGTTCCATTTGAAATCAAATTACTGTCCTGGGCACTGAACAGTCACGCTCAGACAAAATAAACACAATTTCGGTACCTCTCCAGTGAGGGACTGCAGAAGGAAGGTAATGCAGTTATCCAGTATTCCATTACAAAGTGGGACTGCCTTCAGCACCAAATCCCCAGCTCAGCTCAGCCCTTACACACTGGATGTAGAATATTCATACTGACAGTGCTTTCACAGGCACTCTCAGGCAAGAGGGGACTGGACGTGGCACTTGGTGCCATGGTCTAGTCATGAGGTCTGTGGTGACAGGCTGGACTTGATGATCTTTGAGGTCTCTTCCAACCTTGGTGATACTGTGATACTGATACTGTGATCCAAAATACCCAAAGATAGTGTTGTTGGGTTTTTTTTTCTGATGATAAACCATTAGTAAATACAACTTTTATAACATGCAGTGGTTTGAAAGTTAACAAAATTGGAGCAGAACTCCCTGCTTGCAAGAGATGACATCAGATAAAATAAATGGCCCAGCCTCTCCACTGCTTCTGAAAGTGGTCTTACAGAGCAGCATCATGTGAAATGAATCACACCCCTTCCTCAGGGCCACAACCAGCTGAAAGTTTTAGATTTGGGGTTTTGTTTGTTTACATTTTTTCCTCTGCTACTATTTGTGTGGGTTGGTTTTTAGTTTCAGTGCTAAATCTTTTGTTTACACACCTATTACCATTTCTTTACTCCTGTTGAAGATACCTGTAGATTCCTGCCTATGAAGATAAACCCAACATCATTCCTGGCCACAAAGGAGCGAATATTTTCTTTCTTATCAAAGTTTCTTTCTTTATCTTGCTTCTTTTACCTTCTCTTTATTTGTTCTTTCCATTACCACACACAAGATGGTTGAAAAGTGCTAAAAAGTTGATTTTCAGAACACCCTTATCAACTATGTACTGAATTTATACTGCAAGCAAGAACTGAACCCTCTGATCTGCCTTTTTATACAAACCGAAATCTGGTTGACATATCTGCATGATAAAAGCTTTGGATGATCAGTCACAATTGCTTTAATCATTATTTCATATTGCAGTCCTCACATTCTAAATGCATTATATCCAGCATGCTTTACAAGCTTAGCAACACTTACAAATGCACAATAAGCTGGGTAAAGCTTACATAGAAAAGTTGAAGCCATTTCCTCATTAAAAATTATTAATTAAAATACCTTAATAATTACTGAGCCAGGCTACTCCTGCATTAGACCCCTATTTTGCCAGCTGACTAAAAGATGGAAGCATGAAAACAAAAGGAAAGAATGAAAAAATTGAAAGCACTAAGGATGAAATGAAGATGAAAGAAGGAAAAAGGCAAAAAGGAGAAAGAAAAAAAAAAAAAAGTTAATTAGAGGATTTTAAAAGAGACCTCAAAGATCATCCAGTCCAACCCTTGAGTCAACGCTGAAGGGTCAACACTAAACCATGTCCCTAAGCACCAGGTCCACACACTGCTTGAACACTTCCAGGGACAGTGATTCCACCACTGTCCTGGGCAGATCATTCCAGTATTTGATAACCCTCTCTGTGAAAAAGCATTCCCTAGCCTCCAGCCTGAATGTCCCGTGGGGCAGCCTGAAACCGTTTCCTCCGGTCCTGTCACTTGACACCAAGGGGAAGAGGCTGCCCCCTCTTTGCTCCAACCTCCCTTCTGGAGGGCCAGAAGGAGGACCCAGGGAACTACTGACCTGTCATTCTGACCTGGGTGCTGGGGAATGCCATGGAGCAGGTCATCTCGACTGTCATTATGCAGCATGGGCAGGGCAATCAGATGACCAGGCCCAGTCAGCATGGGTTCATGAAGGACAAACCCTGCTTGAGGAACCTAGTTTCCCTCTATGACAGGGTGATACACTTAGTGTTGAGGGAAAGGCTGTGGATGTTGTTTATCTGGACTTCAGTAAGGGCTTTGACACCGTTTCCCACAGAATCCTCCTGAAGAAACTGGCTGCTTATGTCTTGGATGAGAGGACACTTTGGTTTGTTAAGGACTGGGTAGCCCAGACACTAGTGGTGTTCCCAAGGGCTCAGTATGGGGGCAGTTCTCTTTAATATCTTGATCAATGATCTGGATGAGGAAATCTCTCTGTGAAGAAATTTCTCCCCACCTCCAGCCTAAACTTCCCCTGGCACCAGCTTGAGACTGTGTCCTCTTGTTCTCCTGCTGGTTGCCTGGGAGAAGAGACCAACCCCCTCCTGGCTACAACCTCCTTCAGGTAGTTGTAGACAGCAAGGTCTCCCCTGAGCCTCCTCTTCTCCAGGCTAAACAATTCCAGCTCCTTCAGCCTCTCCTCACAGGGCTTGTGCTCGAGGCCTCTCGATCAGGAACAGTGCCCAGCAGGAGGAGGGGAATGATCCTGTGCCTACTTGGCAATGGTGAGGCTGCACCTCAAATACTATATTCAGGTATTGGGGCCCTCATTGCAAGAAGGAGTTGCTGGAGTGTGTCAAGAAAAGGCCAATGAAGCTGGTGAAGGGTCTAAAGAAAAAGTCTTATGAGGAGTGGCTGAGGAAACTAGGATTGCTTAATACGGAGAAGAGGAGGCTGAGGGGAGATTTCAGTTTGATATGAAGGAAGTCATGGCTTGCTACAACAATCTGAGAGGACGTTGTACTGAGGTGGGATTGGTCTCCCCTTCCTGGTATCAGGTGATAGAATAAAAGGAAATGGCCTGAAACTGTGCCAAGGGAGGCTTAGATTGGATTCAGGAAAAAAATATTTACTGAAAGAGTGGTCAGGCATTGGAATAGGTTTCCCAGGGAGGTGGTGGAGTCACTGTCCCTGGAGGTGCTCAAGAAACATGTGGGGTTGGTCTCTTCTCCCAGGCACCCAGCAGCAGAACAAGGGGACACAGTCTCAAGCTGCAGCAGGGGAAGTTTAGGCTGGAGGTGAGGAGAAAGTTCTTCCCAGAAAGAGTTGTTGGCCATTGGAATGTGCTGCCCAGGGAGGTGGTGGAGTCACCGTCCCTGGAGGTGTTCAAGAGCGGATTGATCGTGGACATGGCACTTCGAGACATAGTGATGTTAGCTTGATGTTTGGACTCTAAGACCTTAGAGGTCTTTTCCAACTGAAACGATTCTGATTCTAAGAGAGTAAAGCACCTGCTGTTTAACTGAGTCAGTACAGGCTGTAATGCTGAATAATGTTCTTCCAACATGTGCATGAAATGATATTTTTTCTTAAATATTTAGGTTCCTAGAGTTCTAATGGATTTTCTGAGAATTTCACATTGGCCCACAGAACTTCATTTCTCAAGGAGCAGGGCACGACGGTGAAACTGCCTCAGAGATTTTCCTGTGAGGTCTATTCTGCAGAAGCACCTTGCCAATGCAAGACACTGCCCAGGGAAATACTCCAGAATCAACTCCAATAGGCTTACACCCAACTTATACAATACAATACAATACAATACAATACAATACAATACAATACAATACAATACACCAGGTTGGAAGAGACCTTCAAGATCATCGCGTCCAACCCATCAAACAGTCCAACCCACCCAACAACTAGACCATACAGCCAAGCACCCCATCAAGTCTTCTCCTGAACACCTCCAGTGAAGGTGACTCCACCACCTCCATGGGCAGCCGATTCCAATGGCCAATCACTCTCTCCGTGTAGAACTTCTTCCTAACATCCAGCCTAAACCTCCCCTGGTGCAGCCTGAGACTGTGTCCTCTTGTTCTGGTGCTGGCTGCCTGGGAGAAGAGACCAACCTCTGCCTGGCTACAACCTCCCTCCAGGTAGTTGTAGAGAGCAATAAGGTAACCCCTCAGTCTCCTCTTCTCCAGGCTAAGCAACCCCAGCTCCCTCAGCCTCTCCTCATAGGGCTTGTGTTCCAAACCCCTCACCAGCTTTGTTGCCCTTCTCTGGACACCTTCCAGCAACTCAACATCCTTCCTAAACTGAGGGGCCCAGAACTGGACACAGGACTCAAGGTGCGGCCTAACCAGTGCAGTGTACAGGGGGAGAATGACCTCCCTGCTCCTGCTGGCCACACTGTTCCTGATGCAGGCCAGGATGCCATTGGCCTTCTTGGCTGCCTGGGCACACTGCAGGCTCATGTTCAGCCTACCATCAACCAGTACCCCCAGGTCCCTCTCTGCCTGGCCACTCTCCAGCCACTCTGACCCCAGCCTGTAGCACTGCCTGGGGTTGTTGTGGCCAATGTGCAGAATCTGGCACTTGGATGTGTTAAATCTCATGCCATTGGACTCTGCCCATCTGTCCAGCCTGTCGAGGTCCCTCTGCAAAGCCTCTCTGCCCTCCAGCAAATCAACTGCTGCCCCCAGTTTGGTGTCATCTGCAAATTTACTGATGATGGACTCAATGCCCTCATCCAGATCATCAATAAAGATGTTGAAGAGCATGGGGCCCAGCACTGATCCCTGGGGCACACCACTAGTGACAGGCCGCCAGCTGGATGTGGTGCCATTCACCATTACTCTCTGGGCTCGGCCCTCCAGCCAGTTCCTAACCCAACGCAGTGTGATCCTGTCCAAGCCATGGGCTGCCAGCTTGGCCAGGAGTTTGCTGTGGGGGACGGTGTCAAAGGCCTTGCTGAGGTCCAGGTAGACCACATCCACATCCAACTTCTAACTATTACTTCTTGCACTGCATACTGATACTGCAGCCAAAGATACAATGGTTTGGGTTTAGGGCAGAAATGAAGATCTATTTTTAAGGATCAGGTGTCTCTTCTCATCTTCAGTGAAATAGTTCACACATCGATTTCAGAGAAGGCTCATCTTTAAATGTATCTTAAACCTCTTCTAAATGGATTTATCATGCTTAGGCATTCAAGCGCTTAACAACAGCCAGTACAATTAAATTAGAGGATCACACATTGGATGAGGCTGGACAGCACCTCTGGAGACTATGTAGTCCAGCCCCATACTTCAATCAGGGAAATCCAGAACAGGTTGTTTAGGGCTCTGTCCAGTTTGGTGTTGAATATATCTCCAGGGTGGGAACTGCAGTACTTCTGTCAGCAACCTGTGCCAGTGATCAGTCACTGAGACAGTTGTGCTTTTTCTGCTGCTGTTGTTGGTTGGTTGGCTCATTTTTTGTCTGGTTTTAAAGTTTCAATTACATTTCTGGTATTTTAACTGGTGCTCATGCCTTAAAATAGAATAGAATAGAATAGAATAGAATAGAATAGAATAGAATAGAATAGAAAAGAATAGAATAAACCAGGTTGGAAGAGACCTTCAAGATCATCGCATCCAACCCATCAACCAATGTAACTCACCTAATCAACTAAACCATGGCACCAAGCACCCCAGCAAGTCTCCTCCTGAACACCTCCAATGATGGTGACTTGCTGACTCCACCACCTCCCCGGGCAGCCCATTCCAATGGCCAATCACTCTCTCTGTGTAGAACTTCTTCCTGACATCCAGTCTATACCTGCCCTGGCGCAGCTTGAGACTGTGTCCTCTTGTCTGGTATTGGCTGCCTGGGAGAAGTGACCAACCTCTGCCTGGCTACAACCTCCCTTCAGGGAGTTGTAGAGAGCAAGAAGGTCACCCCTCAGTCTCCACTTCTCCAGGCTAAGCAACCCCAGCTCCCTCAGCCTCTCCTCACAGGGGTGTGCTCCAAACCCCTCACCAACTTTGTTGCCCTTCTCTGGACACCTTCCAGCAACTCAACATCCTTCCCAAACTGAGGGGCCCAGAACTGGACACCGTACTCGAGGTGTGGCCTAACCAGTGCAGTGTACAGCCTTGCCTCCTGTCCTTCCATTATGCACCACTGAAGTCTGGCTCTGCGTTTTTTCACTCCTTTCTCCATAGTATTTAAGTACAATTAAAGATTAACACACAGACAAGAAACTAACTACACCGAGTCAGAAGGCAGAAAAACCCCACCAACTTTAAATTTAGGATTGAACTAGGGAAACATAGTGAGACTCACGAGTAAGGAAGTGATACCTTAGCCCTTCTATATGGAAGTCAATCGAGCAAGTTAGTCAGGCAATGTGCTAGATGTGATGGATCTCACGGCCTTTCCCTCCCCATTAATCATCATGAACATAAGCCTTCTGTCTATATACACAATACTAATCCTGACTTTGAAGGTACAAAGAGGCAAACAAACCGACCTTTGCAGAGTGGAAAAGATAATTTCTGCAGCTCGCCTTCTGGAACTCCTCAGACACCTATTTGTGCTGCACAAAGAGAGGTCCTGCAGGTGTTAGCTGTCTTTTATCAATCACTAACAATTACGCACAGCACATCAGTTTGGAATTCCAGCACCTCCTTTACAGGCCAAACAGCTAAGCCATGAGATGAGTTTTGAGGAAAACACAATCAAGATTCATTCTTAGCAAAACAGCTTATTTTGATTGTGTGTCTCTGCACCTAGGGAGGGAAGACTGAGGGAATACATAAAACACTTTTTCCCCCTCTTCTATTACATGCCAGTAAGATCTTCAGTGACTGCAGCCAGGCATTTTGGCAGTGATTACAGGAAAAAGGACACTGTCCTGGGGTTGCTGCCCTATATGCAAAGAGAAGAGAATCAAAGGGAAACGCCGCTGGGCTGCTTCATAAATGGACTGAACACTGAGGTAGAAAGAAGGCACATGCTAGGGTAGAAGTGATCACATACCAAGCGTTTTTAGTCATCAACAGTATTTTCCCTAAGTACAGCAGCAAACCTTCCAGGATGAAATGTGTCAGCTTTGAAGTGAACAAATGACAGGTTTTCACTGACTGCTTTCTTTCCCCCTTTGTCTTTCTTGGGAAGCAAAAATAAAAAGACACATTTCTTAACATTTACATTTTTCTAAAGAAAAAGGAAGCTCCTTGGGAAGCAAAAAGTGGAAACACAAGAATTCCCAGCCTTATGGTACAAGTGGAATCAAAGAAAAAAGATGAATTCCTGCGCCAGTTTCAAACATTGCTCTACAAGATACACTTCATCCCAGTCTTTGTACAGCACAAACACTTATCAATGATCTTTTGTTGCCATGCAATAACACATTGTTGCTATCACAGGTGCTAATATTTCCTAAGACTGCAGCTCCTTGGTTCTTTAAGCTCAACTTCATTCTCCAAGGTGCTATGTTTGCCAGGTAAACATAGGCCTACGTTAGGCATTTGGTGAGAGGCCTCGAGCGCAAGCCCTACGAGGAGAGGCTGAGGGAGCTGGGGGTGTTCAGCCTGCAGAAGAGGAGGCTCAGGGGAGACCTTCTTGCTCTCTACAACAACCTGAAGGGAAGTTGTAGCCAGGAGGGGGTTGGTCCCTTCTCCCAGGCAACCAGCACCAGAACAAGAGGACACAGTCTCAAGCTGTGCCAGGGGAAGTTTAGGCTTGAGGTGAGGAGAAAGTTCTTCCCAGAAAGAGTTGTTGGCCATTGGGATGTGCTGCCCAGGGAGGTGGTGGAGTCACCATCCCTGGAGGTGTTCAAGAGCGGATTGATCATGGCACTCGGTGCCATGGTTTAATAGTTGTGAGGTGTTGTGTGACAGATTGGACTTGATGGTCTTTGAGGTCTTTTCCAACCTTGTTGATTCTACGATTGTGTCCTGAAGCAACAGCATTGCAATTGGTAAGGGAGCTAAAACACTTTAACTAGACTTTGGTAGTGAGAAGTAGAGAGAATCAAAATTATTTCAGTGGGCATATAAAATTACTTCTGCTACTCAAAATCCACAATTCTTTGATGTGCTCAATAAGCAGGGGCCTTGGTTGGTACATGCTGTATTCCTGAAGAACAGACAAGCAACAGAAGCAAGAGGAGTGACAATCACTGAAAGCAATAATCCTGCCACTGGTGTTTCATATCACTTCCGATGGAGAGTTCTGCAGGAAACAAGGCATGCTGCCAAACGTGACACTTAGCAGCCATCCAACCTTCAGTACAATTCAGGGTTTTTTCTAACTTGTGTGCGTGGAGAATGCCAGGGAAGAGCTACACCGAGAGCAAACAATACCAGTCAATTTCTCCGGCCATATTCTTTCTATATTAAGCTGTGTTTTAATTCTTAAATAGTTTCTTCACTTAGCAATCTATTCCAAGCAGCGTTCCCTGTTCTCCCCAAACTAAGGACCACATATGAAAAGGTTTCATAGTAGAAGAAAGAACAGGGCTGGAGCTCCTAACCTATGAAGACAGACTGAGAGAGTTGGGGCTGCTCAGTCTGGAGAAGAGAAGGCTCTGAGGAGACCTAAATGTGGCCTTCCAGTATCTGAAGGGGGCTACAAGAAAGCTGGGGAGGGACTTTTGAGGGTGTCAGGGAGTGATAGGACTGGGGGGAATGGAATAGAAATAGAAATGGGTAGATTCAGATTGGATGTTAGGATGTTAGTTCTTCCCCATGAGGGTGGTGAGAGACTGGAACAGGGAGGTGGTGGTACCCTCATCCCTGGAGGTTTTTAGGGCCAGGCTGGATGTGGCTGTGAGCAACCTGATCCACTGTGATGGGTCCCTGCCCATGGCAGGGGGTTTGCAATTAGATGACCCTTGAGGCCCCTCCAACCCTGACAATTCTGTGATTCTACGATTGAAAGAAGCAATGCAAAACACTTTCAAGTATCACTTCTAACATTACTCAATACTTGCTGAGGTGACAACAGCCACAGGATTTTAGACAAGTCTGAAAGCTCCTATCAAGGAATGAATTGGCTTCCTTCGTCTCAACGGGCAGAAAGGGAATAAGTGGACAGGAACCACAGAAGCATTATAATCATCCTGGGACACTTGATGTCATGGGAGTGTTTGTAATATTGGTGGCATAGAGAAGCTTCATTTTCTGAACAAATGTTTTTCATAATCGACAAGATTTCTCCAATATTTTGCCTGCTTGAAAACAACTGATTTAAAGGGGCATTGTCGAGGGCATGCTCACCTTTTTCCTAACTACATTTCAAACCATGCAAAATTGTTGATGAATATTATGTTAACAGCTTCCTCCCTTGTTCAGGAAAGATTAGCAAGAGCAGCAATCAGTGGGATAAATACGAACGAAGCCAAAGTCAGCATTAGAAAGCAAATGATACAACACTTCATTGGAAGTGCTTTTTGCCTTTCTGTTTCAAGTACATCTGCTGTGATGTGAAACTTAGGGCTATGCAATCTCCTTTCAAATCTGGAAGTGAAAAATGTGTCACAAGTTCATACCTCCCATGTGAAGGGAACTTCCCATGAGAAAAAGGTGCAGGGAAGAGACATTATTACAAATCCCTTTAAGTTCAGAGCTCCCAACTCTTCTGAAGTATTGATTGAAAATGCCGGTTTGTGTCTCTGCTCATTCATCTCAGATAATGAGCAAAGATTCCTTCCAAATTAACTGCAATTCTCTTCTAATCCCTCCATTCTTCCCCACCCCCCAAACAGTGACAGTGAGGAGTCCTTTGAATTCTGAACCCTGTCTTACTACAGCAGTTCTTAAAAAGAAACAGCAGAAACACCTTCACCAGAGTCATGCTCAGCCGCTTCTTCTGACGCAGGTCAGAATGCACACCGACCCCACTTCCCCCTTCCTCAAAATCCTCAGGCAAAGATACATCTAGAAAAATGTAATAAATCCAAATTCCTGATTGACAGCAAACCAGTTTGCAGAGTCCCTGTAAACTGAACAGAGTGAGTAGAATAGATTCAGAACAAAAGAAAAACATTGGGGGGCATAAGTGTTACTTCACCTAAAAAATGTCCCGCCTGTTATTGTAAGTAGTTGTCACCTGTGCACTAGCAGGGAGCAGCAATCATGCACTGGCCGAATATGAAGATGAAGGTGGTGGATTTATTCAAGCTTTAGACCTGCATTACTTGTTTAGCAGTAACTATGTAAATTAGGGATGCAGTTCAGAGAGTCATGGAATGTTAGGGGCCAGAAGGAACATTGAAAGATCTTCTAGCCCGACCCCCTGCCAGAGCAGGGTCACCTATACAAGGTCACACAGGAACACATCCATATAGGTCTTGAATATCTCCAGAGAGGGAGACTCCACAACTCCCCTGGGCAGCCTGTGCCAGTGTTCTGTCACCC
Source organism: Picus viridis (assembly GCA_033816785.1). Lineage (NCBI taxonomy): Eukaryota > Metazoa > Chordata > Aves > Piciformes > Picidae > Picus > Picus viridis. Next base: position 2,771,431 of record CM066575.1, read on the forward strand.
TCACAGGGAAAAGAAAAAATCCTCATGTTTCCATGGAACTTCCTATGCCTCAGCTTCCACCATTGCCCCTTGTTCTGTCATTGGGCATCACTCAGCAGAGCCTGGCTCCAGCCTCTTGGCACTCACCCTTTATGCATTTATCAACATGAATGAGGTCACCCCTTAAGTCTCCTCTTCTCCAAGCTAAAGAGCCCTCATCTCCCTCAGTCTCTCCTCATAAGATGTTTCACTCCTTTCATAATCTTTGTGGCTCTGCACTGGACTCTCAAGCTGTTCCCTGAGGTCCGTCTTGAACTGGACACAGTATTCCAGATGCAGCCTCACCAGGGCAGAGTAGAGAGGGAAGAGAACCTCTCTTGACCTACTAACCACAGCCCCTCTAATCCACCCCAGAATGGCATTGGCCCTCTTGGCCATTGCTGGCTCATGGTCATTCTTCCATCCACTAGGACCCCCAGGTCCTTTTCCCCTTCACTGCTTTCCAGCAGCTCCGTCCCCAGCCTGTACTGCTCCCTGGGTTTGTTTTTCCCCAGGTGCAAGACTCTACACTTGCCCTTGCTGAACTCCGTTAAATTTCTCCCTGCCAGCCCTTCAGCCTGCCTAAGTCTTGCTGAATGGCAGCACAACCCCTTGTGTCAGCCACTGCTCTCCCAGTTTGGTGCCATCAGCAAACTTGCTGACAGTGCCCTCTCTGTGCCCTCATCCAGGTTGTTGATGAATATATTGAACATCTCTGGTACACCTGAGGGACTCCACTAGACAGAGGTTTCCAACTAGACTCTGTCCCACTGACCACAACTCTTTGACTTCTGTCCTTCAACCAGCTCCCATCCACCTCACTACCTGATCATCCACACCACACTGGTGGTGTTTGACTGCAAGGATGCTGTGGCAGACAGTGTCAAATGCCTTACTGAAATCTAGATAAACCACATCCACTGCTTTACCAGCATCTGTTCACCTGGTTATGTCCTCATAAAAGGCTATCAGGTTGGTCAGACATGACTTCCCCTTGGTAAAACCATGCTGACTGCTCCTAATGACCCTCCTGTCCTTGATATGCCTGACAGCACTGAGGATAAGCGATGTGGACTGAACCCACACCATCTCTGTACGACTGGTGTAGCAGACTATGCACCTATGGCATCGTTAGCCCGTGGTCAAGCAAATCCACCACGGTAATCAGTGGTTTCTGGGTGCTTAAAGTTAAAAGAGTATTAGGCATAATAAATTTAAGCATTTTAAATTGAAGAAATGAAAGGATTAAGGTTCCTGTAGAAAACTTCAGTCAGCCTACTCTGCACCCAAACTTACCTATGCCACGAACAAATTTCAGGAAATACTACTGGTGAACTTTGCAGCACTGTCTTATCCGAAGCAACTGCTGGAAAAAACCCAACACTTTCTCAGTGTGTGCAAAGGGCCAAGGAATTTTTCAGTGCAAACCTTCTGTGCAGACAGAATATTTGATGTCCTGTGGGCTTTTCTATGGTGCTCATCAAGACAGTGAGAGCTTCCCATGTCTGACTGCATTTTCTACATAGTATGCTGATGAGGTAAAGAAATCATTCTGTTCTGCTCTTCAGGGAAGTCAATATGCACATCAGGTTTGATACACCTGATAATCTGATTTCTGAGAATATCTTTTAAGGTAATAGTACTTCAGGTATCCCTTAGAAAAGCTGCAACTGTGTTTAGGGTCTGCCCTGTGCAGTATGGTCTCAAATTAGCCATAGAGTGATAGAACCAATGAGGTTGGAAAAGACCTCAGAGATCATCAAGTCCAACCTGTCACCCAACACCTCATGACTAACTAAACCATGGCACCAAGTGCCTCTTGAACACCTCCAGGGATGGTGACTCCACCACCTTCCTGGACAGCACTTTCCAATGGCTAACAACTCTCTCTTGAAGCACTTTCTCCTCACCTCCAGACTAAACTTCCCCTGGCACAGCCTGAGACTGTGTCCTCTTGTTCTGGTGCTGGGTGCTAGAGAGAAGAGGCCAACCCCTTCCTGGCTACAACCTCCCTTCAGGTAGTTGTAGAGAGCAATGAGGTCTCCCCTGAGCCTCCTCTTCTCCAGTCTAAGCAACCCCAGCTCCCTCAGCTTCTCCTCACAGGGCTTGTGCTCATGGCCTCTCCCCAGCTTTGTTGCCCTTCTCTGGACATGTTTAAGAGTCTCAATGTCCTTCTTAAACTGAGGAGCCCAGAACTGGACACAGGACTGAAGGTGTGGCCTAACCAGTGCTGAGCACAAGGCACAGTGATTTCCCTGCTTCTGCTGGCCACACTATTCTTGATGCAGGCCAGGATGCCATTGGCCTTCTTGGCCACCTGGGCACACTGCTGGCTCATGTTCACCTGGCTGTCAACCAGCACCCCCAGGTCCCTTTCTAGAAAGCAATGTAGACCTGCCAACAGCTGACATAACAACACTTTCTTGGAAGTTCAGTTGAAATTATTTTCCTAGCAAGTACATTAAAAACTCATACTATGGCAGAGGCTCAGTTAAAATCGCTCTCCTCCCACATAAGAAAATGTAAATCCAGTAACAGCATCACCCTTTCTTCTCCTTGAACTTTCAGGAGAGCTAGATCTCTTTCCAATGTCTGGAAAACCTGGGCTTGCAAGCATTATATGCCTTTACTATTGTTTTTTTATTAGTAGAAAAAAGGGTGTGGGTGGTGAAAAGATCTCACATCACATCCATGTGGAATGAAAGCACAAGCCCTATGAGGAGAGGCTGAGGGAGCTGGGGCTGTTTAGCCTGGAGAAGAGGAGGCTCAGGGGCAACCTCATTGCTCTCTACAACTACCTGAAGGGTGGTTGTAGCCAGGAAGGGGTTGGCCTCTTCTCCCTAGCAACCAGCACCAGAACAAGGGGACACAGTCTCAAGCGGCACCAGGGGAAGTTTAGGCTGGAGGTGAGGAGAAAGTTCTTCTCCGAGAGAGTGATTCGTCATTGGGATGTGCTGCCCGGGGAGGTGGTGGAGTCACCGTCCCTGGAGGCATTCAGGAGGGGACTGGATGTGGCACTTGGTGCCATGGTCTAGTTGTGAGGTTATGGTTACAGGTTGGACTCGATGATCTTCGAGGTCTCTTCCAACCTTGGTAATACTGTGATACTGTGATACTTGGCGATCTCCAGAGGCTCCTTCCAAGGTGATCCCCCCACCCAGAGCCTCCTTCCAAGGTGAAACCGCTGGAGTAATCAGACGAGTTTTTTGTCATTTAATGTAACAGAATACAGAGTACATGAACTTTGCAGATCAATGGGTTTTGATAGCCCTGAGCTAGTTTCTGTGTTCCACATTTCGCAGTGAAATAGCAGAAAAAGGAAATGTAAATAGAAGTTATCAGTTAAATAAGGACAGATGCTTGCTACTGTGGAAGGAAATCTCAAGAGCTTTACAAAATCAGCACTGCAGCTGATTTTGCTATAGATGATTGAAACCTCAAAAAACCCACTTTCTTATCCACTGCATGTCATTCAACTGTTTTACATCTTCCCATGAGAGTTTGGAGACTCCAGAATACCACTCTGTTGTCAACCTGTGAGAGCTCCTTTTTGGCATTTCACTTCTGAGAGTTTCTAACTTGGTTACACAAATAAGTTGCCTATAATGCATCCAATCCAAGTGACCTTACAAAAAGAAACACAATATGAAGTGGTGAGAGAAAGAATCAATGTTGCTGGTACAAGCAGTAAAAAAAAATACAGTTTATTCTTTCCCACCTTCCTTATTTTGATTTGGAGTTTAACATACAGAAAGGCTCAGAGCCAGAATGCTTATCCAGACGACATAAAACTCCAGGCAAACTCTCCACTCCTTACAGCCCTGTCCCCATAAAACCTTTCTACTCTAATGCTGCTTTTCATTAGGAAGGGCTAATAAAGAGTTATCCTTTCTCATCAAGCCTTCAAGCAGTCTTCTCTTGTCACATCTTCCCTCAGAAGAATGAATGTCCGTCCTGGCAATGTGCTTGTTAAATGAGACAGAAATGAAAACCAGTCCCCACACCTGCAGCAACCCCTTCAGCAACAGGGTACCCCACGCTGCAGCCACCTTGCAGAAAGACCCAATTCATTCCTTCATTCCCTTCCTGAATTCCTGAGCAGGGTCAGAGTGGGGGAATGCCATTTCCAACCTGGTTAATTCTATTCTATTCTATTCTATTCTATTCTATTCTATTCTATTCTAGTCTAGTCTAGTCTAGTCTAGTCTAGTCTAGTCTAGTCTAGTCTAGTCTAGTCTACTCTATACCATGCAACCTATTACAGGCAGCTGGTTCAGCTCATAATGTAAACTTGGTAACACTGTGGGAAGACCTCAGAGATCATCAAGTCCAACCTGCCACCCAACACCTCTCCTCACAGGGCTGTGCTTCCTCAGATTTGTTGCCCTTCTCTGGACATGTTCAAGTGTCTCAATATCCTTCTTAAATTGAGGGGACCAGAACTGGACACAGGACTCAAGGTTGGTTTGTTTGTTTTGGGACAAACTCAGGGTTTGGCAGGCACAGGAGTTTGTGTCCCACCACTGAGAAGCAGTGCAGGCAATTCAACATTACTAAGGAAAAAATCCAAACCACCAAAATATTCACCTTTTCATAGTCACTTTTCAGATGAACATATTCCACTCTCAAGTTCATAATACTATCACACAAACACAGCTGTGGTGCCAGAACCCAGGATAGAATAGAATAGGATAGGATAGAATAGGATAGGATAGAATAGAATAGAATAGAATAGAATAGAATAGAATAGAATAGAATAGAATAGAATAGAATAGAATAGACCAGGTTGGAAGAGACCTTCAAGATCATCACTTCCAACCCATCAACCAATCCAACCCACCTAAACAACTAAACCATGGCACCAAGCACCCCAGCAAGTCTCCTCCTGAACACCTCCAATGATGGGCAATTGTCCTCCTCCACCACCTCCCTGGGCAGCCCATTCCAATGGGCAATCACACTCTCTGTATAGAACTTCTTCCTAACATCCAGCCTAAACCTCCCCTGGCGCAGTCTGAGACTGTGTCCTCTTGTTCTGGTGCTGGCTTCCGGGGAGAAGACAGCCAGCACCAGAACAGGATGGACAGTGCAGAGATGGAAAGAGGTGATGAATAGAAAACCTCCTCACGCTAGTTTAACCTGGTGAAGGAATGAATCAAACACAATTTATGAATATAGATGAACAGGCTGATGATGTAAATAACCTGATAAACTGATGTAGATTAAAGGAAGTTGATGTAGGAAGGGGAAAACGTGCAGACAGACCAGAGAAGGAAAAGCACGACAGGCTGGTCAAGAGTCTAAGTGGGAAAAAGAAGCCTTAAGAGTAAAGATTAAAAAGGCACGAAATGCCATTTGAAGTTTGAGTAAACAGCCCGAGGACAAACCTAAAATCAGCACTTAGGTTAACTGAAGCTTTCTGAATCCAGAATAGGCCTCTTTAAGTGCCTCATTTCCTTACCTGCAACACAAAGACAATGATGCCCCTTCAGCTCCTGGATAACATTTATTGGCAAACCACAGAAATATCCACGAGGAAAACAGGCATTTTATAACAAGGTTTGCATGGCACAAAATAAAACTCAAAGCCCTGGGAAGCACTGATAACCTATTTGAAAGCTGTTCATTAAGTGCACAGGTGTGATGGTGTTCACCGGCTGAAGCAGAGCATCTGCAGAAAAAGCTGTACCACTGTGTGATCAAAGATCAGACTAGCTTCCACACAAAGGAGACAGGCATGTCTGCAAAGTAAAATCACACAGGTATTAATTTACAAGAGTTCTATTTATCAACCTTAACAGTAATCCTAGTGCAACTGTCCACTGATGATTATCTCAGAGAACACAAAAGAAACCTTCATCCAAAGCCACCAATATGTCTGCTTCATAAACACTACAATCATAGAATCAATAAGGTCAGAAAAGACCTCAGAGATCATCAAGTCCAACCTGTCACCCAACACCTTGTGACTAACTAAACCATGGGTTTTAGTGCCACGTCCAATCCCCTCTTGAACACCTAAGCTTTGTTTCTGTCATCAGTATTAACCTAAATACTAAATGGAAACTTATGGAGACATGCCACTGAATTTTGGGATGTTGGAAGCTGGGCCTCAAAATCGCTGCCTTAGAAGAAAAGCTTTTGCCCACTGTAGTGCCTGGGTGAGAGAATCATGTCTGCTCCCTAAAACCTCCTTATGCACACAGAGACATGCTATTAGGATACACGGCACAAAGAGTCAATGTCTCCAGACAGAGAGCCTGGTTACTCCAGGTACTTAGAGTCTGTCAGGACTAAGTGCTGTGCAACCCTGCTGTACTCAGAGCCAATTTGAGACAATTTTCAAACAGTCAGAGCTCCTTCTGAAGCAGGGATTTGGAGTGTGGAGAGCAGAAACAGAAACAGGAGAGACAGGGATAGAGGCAGCTCTGGGGAGACCATATAGGAGCCTTCCACTGCTTAAATGGGGCCTACAGGAACAATGGGGAGGGACTTTTTATCAGTGAGTGCAGTAACAGGATGAGGGGTAATGGTTCAAAATGGAAAGATTAGATATAAGAAAGAACTTCCTTACTGTAAGGCTGGTGAGACACTGGAACAGGCTGTCTGGGGAAGTTGTGGATGCTCCATTCTGGGAAGTGTTCCAAGCCAGTCTGGATGGCGCTTTGAGCAACCTGGTTTAGTGGAAGGTGCCTCTGCTTGTAAGAGACTAAATTGTGTCTCTCTTGATGTGAAACAACAGAGAGAGAGTCACCTTTGCTCCTCACCCAGACAACAGCTGCCCAGGGAGGGGATGGTGAAAAGACCCTCTGGAATGTCCACCAAAAGATAAGATTGCTGTGAATGACCTGCCTGCTGGGTCAGCTCCGGCCACTGATGGCACACCTGGCAGCCACATATTCAGTAATGTGACTGGGGTGTGGGCCAGGGGAGCTGCGATTAACTGGATAAAGACACTGAGCCTTAGCAGCTCAGACAGAGAGAAACACAAGAGAGAAAAACACAAGGAGAGAAAAAGACAAAGAAGAAAAAGACATCACCATGCAGCCTGGAAGCAGCAGACCAGGAACCCTCTCTCCGTGCCCTAAGTTTTGCCTGCTGCAAGAAGAAAAGCAGAACTGGAGAAGAGAAGACACCTTTACTGAAGACACCACATGTTGGAGGCTGCTCAGAGAAGTCTTGGACTTGGACTTTGGGATCTCTCCCTCTCCTCCTCCAGGGAGGACAGCAAAAGCCAACAAGGATGACTTCTCCTCTAAGCCAAAGCAGCAGCAGCCTTCCTCGGACTCAAATCGTCTGGTGGGGGAAGGGTAGCGGTATAATTCACAGAATCACAGAATCATCAAGGTTGGAAGAGACCTCAAAGATCATCAAGTCCAACCTGTCGCCCCAGACCCCATGACTAAACCATGGCACCAAGTGCCACGTCCAGTCCCCTCTTGAGCACCTAAATGAACATTGCAGAGTGTAGTTCTTGCTCGTAAATACAGCTTCATTTGCTTCTAACTGAGTTGGTCTGGCAAAGTTAATGCTGGGGGGAAACTTCAACCCACCACACCACTGCAGTGTGTTCATACCAGGGTGGGACTGGGCAGAAGCAGCAGACTCACAGCCCTGGTTTCAAAAACAACCAAGAAATCAAGCAGAGCCCCTTTCTGCACTAGGAGCAGATCTGATGGTGAGTGCCACTTGCTGTTTCCCTCTGCCACTTACTTTCCTGCTCTCTCTCTCTTTCTCCATTTTCTCTCCTCTCTCTCCCTTCTTCTGTTCACTTTATTCTGTTAATAAATAGCCTGGCTTTTGATATTTGGTCTCATTTGTGCCTCTAATTTCACGACATGGGAATGTTCACAAAAGAACCGAGTCTCACCCACTCGGGACCGAGACACTGCCCATGGCAGCCAGGGTGGGGGTTGGAACGAGATGATCTTTAAGGTTCCTTCCAACCCAAACCATTCTGTGATTCTAAGTTGAGATCCTTGTCTAGGCAGATGATAAAGTATAGGAGAAGGGAGGTTAAATAGGAGGAGGAAACAGGATAATGCCCAGTATTGGCAGAAGTCTTTAAGACCCAACTAGTTGTTTAAATAAACCCACTTAAAACACTACAGATAACACTAAATCTGATTACACTAAATCTGAGCAGCACTTTAGTGACTGAAGAGAATAGGCTGCACCAGCAGAGCCACCTGATGGCACTCCTCCCAGATGTATTTTCTAAGTTTTTCCATTTCAGGGAACTGAAATGTCAACAGAAAAAAATAGTAAATGCTAAGAGAAAGTCTGTTCATCCCAGCCTGTCATTAAAGGCAGCCCCTGGGGGCTGGATGTTCATGCTCCTTGGCTTCCCAGTAGCATAGAGATCTTTATTACAGAGACCCTCTCAGTAGCTCACATACTATATTCCTTCCTTTAATGTGTCTTTTTGGGACTGATACAGTGCAGCACCCACTCAGGTACAAACCTTAAACTCCTTCTCTCTTCATCTCTTTCATCCAGACATTTTTATGTATTTGGAACAGGTTCAGTGCCACTACATTGCCTCACTCATCACTTACTCATTGTATTTTGTGTATTTTGAACAAGTTCAGTGTCAATACATTGCCTCATGCATAGAACTTCCTCATTACTGTTGGTAAATGCTGATCTGTGGGACTAAAACACTCCATCCTTACTCTGAGCTCCACGGCTCAGTGGTTATCCCCACGCCTGCACACCCTGAATGTCCCCTCTTTTCTTTCATTGCTTTTGTCATCTCCAGGAGTGTGTTGGGGAGAGACCAAAGGCTGAAAGAAGGAAGACTATTTCCCTTTTTCCCAAGGGGAAAAATTACTTACTTTGCATGACACCTACCTCAGTAAACTCTCTTCACCAAAATCCCTGGGGAAAAAGGGTCAGGCAAAGTGGTAAGTGAAACCCCCATTCTATGCAACAGAGGTAGTGGGTTTTCAGCACCTACTGCAATCCGGTTCTGCTGCACTGCTGGGGGCAGCAGGTGGGCACAGCTTCCTCTCCTGGCTTGGCAGCACAAGATTGAGCTTCAGGAATTTAAACAGAAAAAGATGCAAATACCTACTACACTTAAAACAGGGGGTGGGGGCAGAAATTCTTCTGGAAGTTTGGAAATACAGTGAGAAATTGTGTCACAGTTAAGAACTTCACAGTTTACCAAGCCCCATTTCTTTCTAAAATGGAGGAAAAGGATAAAGCTGTGCTTCCCCTAGGCTAGCAGGCAGCAGCCCCCAAGCACAGCTCTTCTCCCTCTGGCTTGCAGAGGGAAGACAAAACAACCTGTTTGCCTTTCCACAGCACCTCAGCTTTGCTGCCTCTCCAGGTCCGCTCAGCCCCTATGCACACACCCACCAACCACCTTCAGTTAGACATAAGGAGTGGGAGGATGACTATGAATATTGTACAGAGATATACAGAGAGAGTGATTCCCCATTGGAATGGGCTGCCCAGGGAGGTGGTGGAGTCACCATCATTGGAGGTGTTCAGGAGGAGACCTGATGGGGTACTTGGTGCCATGGGTTAGTTGTTTAGGTGGGTTGGATTGGTTGATGGGTTGGACGTGATGATCTTGAAGGTCTCTTCCAATATGGTCTATTCTATTCTATTCTATTCTATTCTATTCTATTCTATTCTATTCTATTCTATTCTATTCTATTCTATTCTATTTCCTATCCCTATCCTATCCTATCCTATCCTATCCTATCCTATCCTATCCTATCCTATCCTATCCTATCCTATCTGACCACAGCATTGATGACAGGCTAGTAATTAATACTGTGCTAATACATGTGGGTCTTAGCCTTCAGATTCTTGAATCATCTATGCATTTTTTCAGTACTTTCATTCAGAGGCTTACAGCACTGCCTCACAGCAATGAAAGGAAGCATTAGAAGAATTTAAAGTCCATTGCTCCCATGTTCTAACTGCCCCTATGAGAACACAATCAATAGAAACGCAGTCACATTTGCAACATGTCCAGACAGTCAGGGTTAAAATGACTTAAAATAACTCAAACATATCTGAACATGGAAATTAACTCTAAAGACATGTGAAGAAGCTTATCTTTGAAGTGTCCTTATGTCAGACAGCAATCACCTTCATGGAATAACAGTCAGCAATTTCTAATTATCCTATACATTTTCCTTTACCTCCTCCCCTCCTCCTTTCAAACCTTTAAGTTTCCATGTCTCTCTGTCAGGATGGAGGCTGTTTGGCAGCCTAGCAATCACCATCACCAATAGCTGTGGAAGTATCTAATCTTGAAATGGAAATAATCAAACACTATTTGAGAAGGGCACCAAAGCTGGGGAGGGGTCTGGAGCACAGCCCTGTGAGGAGAGGCTGAGGGAGCTGGGGTTGCTTAGCCTGGAGAAAAGGAGACTCAGAGGAGACCATATTGCTCTCTACAACTACCTGAAAGGAGGCTGTAGCCAGGAGGGGGTTGGTCTCTTCTCCCAGGCAACCAGAACCAGAACAAGAGGACACAGTCTTAAGCTGTGCCAGGGAAGTTTAGGCTGCAGGTGAGGAGAAAGTTCTTCACAGAAAGAGAGATTGGCCATTGGGATGTGCTGCCCAGGGAGGTGGTGGAGTCACCGTCCCTGGAGGTGCTCAAAAAGGATTGGATGTGTCACTTGGTGCCATGGTTTAGTTGTCATGAGGTGCTGGGTGACAGGTTGGACTTGATGATCTCTGAAGTCTTTTCCAACCTCCTCTCCTCTCCTCTCCTCTCCTCTCTCCTCTCCTCTCCTCTCCTCTCCTCTCCTCTCCTCTCCTCTCCTCTCCTCTCCTCTCCTCTCCTCTCCTCTCCTCTCCTCTCCTCTCCTCTCCTCTCCTCTCCTCTCCTCTCCTCTCCTCTCCTCTCCTCTCCTCTCCTCTCCTCTCCTCTCCTCTCCTCTCCTCTCCTCTCCTCTCCTCTCCTCTCCTCTCCTCTCCTCTCCTCTCCTCTCCTCCTCCCCTCTCCTCTCCTCTCCTCTCCTCTCCTCTCCTCTCCTCTCCTCTCCTCTCCTCTCCTCTCCTCTCCTCTCCTCTCCTCTCCTCTCC